>CM059199.1:40920807-41645631 GCA_030323885.1 Branchipolynoe longqiensis | reverse complement strand
TGACTGAGTCATTGCTGATAGTAAGCGTCACAGGTGCGGTGTCGCAGTTTCAGCGCCTGGTCAGTTTCAGCGGCTGGTCAGTTTCATGCTCATGCATCAAAATCTAACATCATTGTCACTAACCTTATAAATTTAATATAATGTTTTTGGTAAAGATGTTTTCTACATGTGTACAAAGCGATTTGTTTCTAGGTGGTGTGGTTTTAGAGATATATCACTTTTCCTGTATTTTCTGTATGAAGATTGCTAGCGACCATTGACAATGCCTTGAGTTTGACGGTACGCGCAGTGCAAAACCTTAGTTTTATTCAAAATTAATACAAACCAAGAACCCTAACCTTATAAATTTAATACAGTCTTTTTGGTAAAGATGTTTTCTATATGTGTACCAAGCGATTTGTTAATAGGTGGTGTAGTTTTAGAGATATTTCACTTTTGCTGTATTTTCTGTATGAAGATTGCTCACGACCATTGACAATGCCTTGAGTTTGAATCTATACGGGCCGTGGAAACTGACCGGGCGCTGAAACTGCGACACCGGTGTTGCGGTTTAGATTTTCCGTGGGTTCAGATTCTACGCTCGAGTTTTCGCGCATGCGCGGTCGCCGGGCGACGCGGGTCACCCTAGTTGTTAGAAATGTAAATATAACACTGCGAGTGGTGTTGTTAAAAACAGGTGCCGCGTGCAAAAAGTCCCGATCCCAGTAACCCACCTCTTGGCTGGGGTTGGCTAGGAGCGATGACGTCACATTTGTCCTGTAGCAGTACAAGTGTTGTTGTTTTTTTTTTGTTTTTTTTTATTAAACCAGATTAATAAAATTGAAATATATCTAAACTATGCAATACAAAAATACTTTAAATACTATTTTTTTTAGTTATATCGGCTATGTAAACAAACAACAAATTTTGGATTAAGCCATCAGTTTTCCACGCCGAGTGTCGAGAAGCGTATTCGATTATTCAAACCGAGTCTGTAGATTAATCGAATACGGCGGAAATGCCGTTCGATTTTGACGTGTGGGTAGAAACCCCGCGTAGAATCTAAAATCCCAGAGAATTTAAACCGCGACACCGTCAGGAGAGAGAGCAGGGGAGGGACCCGAGGCACACATATATGCGGGGGAGGGGGGGGGGGGGGGGGACGCGGACAGTGGAGTGGGAAGACGGGAAGGCGGGAGTAAGCCGACACACACATGAGGGCGGGGGGTGGGGGGGGGGGAGGGAAGGGGGCCGGTACCCCCGGACGGTAGGGCAGGGGAAGGGGCCGGGAAGGGGGGGGGGGGGGGGGTGTAGGCCAGCACACACACGGGGGCCGGGGGCGGGAAGGGCAGGGAAGGGAGGTTAAGCCGGCATTCACATACGGGGGCCCGGGCGGAAAGGGGAGGGGAAGGGGCCGTGGAGGGAGGAGTAAGCCAGCACACATACGGGGGTCTGGGCGGGCAGGTGAGGGGGCGAGGAGCAGGAGGGGAGGGGGGCGGGGGGATAGTAGGCCGACACACACACATGGAGGGCCGGGCTGCGAGGGCCGGGGAGGGGATTATCGCTATGCCGGTGTCGTGGTTTAAAAGCCGGGCCAGATCGGATGCCCTGCCGTGGCTTCTGCGCATGCGCGGATTTTCGGAGGCCTTGCAAACTGCAGCATGTCGGAGTTTGAAAGCCCGGCCAGATCAGATGCCCTGCCGTGGCTTCGCACTGAGGGGGAGGGGGGTACTTTGGTTGGCTTGCGAGGGGGGGAAATTACTTTGGTTGTCTTGGTTTCTTTCGAGGGGGGTGTTTTTACATTATTTTAATTATTAATTCAAATATCTCAGGGGTACGTTTATCTTTTCTTGGCTGCCTGGGGGTGGGGGGGGGGGGGTTGTTTTAATCAGTCTTTTTGTATTTGTGCTATTTCCTACTGAAGGATTATTTAATTATTGGGGGGGGGGGTACTTTGGTTGGCTTGCGAGGGGGGGGGAGATTATTTCAATGTTTGTAAACATTGTGTATGTGCGCGCAGCTCGGCTGCAGAACGAATACACACTGCCACTGCCACTATTAAAAATTAATAGAAATGCACAACCCTAACCATATCAATTTAATATAATCTATTCGTTGAATATGTTTTCTATATGTGTACCAAGCAGTTTGTTTCTAAGTGGTGTAGTTTTAGAGATATTTCACTTTTTCTGTATGAAGATTGCTCACGGCCATTGACAATGCACTGGCACTGACACTCAGAATATCCCAACTTTCACTATTATCTCTGTTTTTAATACTTTCAGCATAAATTGCTCTTAGGTTACATTAAATACTTCAGATCTTCCTCTTCAATCCCACATTAAGATATTTTTAATCGATCCAATGAAAGCTTTTAAATTTATTTTACAAAAATAAATGCTTAGTCAACTGTCTTCATCCACGGGTGTTTGAAACTGACGCATGCGCAGACGACGCGCTTAAAATCCGCGCATGCGCAGAAGCCACGGCCGGGCATCCGATCTGGCCGGGCTTTTAAACCATGACACCGGCATTCACTTAAGGGGCCCTGAGGGTGAAGGGCAGGGGGGAAGGGGCCTGGGATGGGGGAGTAAGCCAGCACACACATAGGGGGGGGGGGGGGGGGGCTGCGGCGGAAAGGGGAGGGGGCGAGGAGGGGCAGGGGGGCGGGTCGAGTAGGTCGGGGGGAGTGGAAGGGGGCAGGGCTGGGAGTAACGACGCCGCGACTACACACACGACATGTGTACGTACGGCCCGGGAAGTAAAGGCCCTGTCACATTACGGCGTATGGCGGGAGCGTATTGAAAACCTATGTAAGTCCTGCGCATGCCGGCCTATCATGACCTTTGGTGACCTATCAGGCGTTTTTGAGCGCATGCGTAACCTATGAGGAGCGTACGAGGAGCGTATGAGAGCGTACTGTGACATTTGTTGACGGTTTTGATTGGCATATGGAACCTATGCGTAGTGTAGCGTAGTGTATGCGTAGTGTAGCGTAGTGTATGCGTAGCGTAGCGTAGCGTAGTGTATGCATAGTGTATGCATAGCGTATGTGTAGCGTATGCGTAGCGTATGCGTAGCGTACGCGTAGCGTATGCGTAGCGTATGCGTAGCGTATGTTTAGCGTATGCGTATGCGTAGCGTATGCGTAGCGTATGCGTAGTGTATGCGTAGCGTAGCATATGCATATTGTATGTGTAGTGTATGTGTAGTGTATGCATAGTGTATGTGTAGTGTATGCATAGCATATGCGTAGCGCATGTACAGTGTATGCGTATGCGTATGCATAGTGTAAGCATAGCATATGCGTAGCATAAGCGTAGCATATGCGTAGTGTATTCATATCATATGAGCGTATGAGTAGCGTATGAGTCAAGATCGATGTCGAGACCTATGGCATATGCTTGGAATACGCTGTGCATATGCGGTGCATATGCTGTGCATACGCTAGGAGTATGCTCACATATGCAACTCGTAGGTTATGCATACACTACATACGCTAGAGATACGCCGGTGACACAAGTTGAGCATATGCATAACCTATGCTGGCGCACCGCTAGCGTATGAGGAACGTACACTGGCATACGAGGAGCGTACACCAGCGTATGAGTAGCGTATGAACCGTACGCTCCCATATGTCAAGATTTGTTTAGCATGCACAAACAAATTTGGATGGACGGACGGGAGAAAGCATATGGCGGCGTACAGCGGCATAGGCCGGCATAAGCCAGCACATGATGGTGCATGTGTAGTGTATGCATAGCATATGCAGAGCATATGCGTAGCATATGCATATGCATAGCATATGCGTAGTGTATGCGTAGCATATGTGTAGCATATGCGTATTGTATGGCGGTGTATGATGGTGTATGCCGATGTATATGACGTAACGCGCCTACGCCGCCATACGCTCCCCCAAAAAACCCTAATGTGACATCCCCTTTAGTAGTCCACCGTCCGTGTGCTGTGATGTGTGAGCAGAGAAGGTGCTCGTGTTTGGGAGCTGGAGATAGAGAGCTAGTCGGTGGTTGGAGGGGGATGGGGGTGGGGATGAGGGGTGGGGAAAGCGAGTGGGAGATGGAGGATGGGGGATGAGAGGGGAGATGGGAAATGAGGTTGTATATGAAGCTTGCTAGGGATGTGGATGTTATCTTAAAGTTGCATAGTCCGATGAAAAGATCACATTTTGAAAACCAAATTAATTATCTAGATTTTGTTGTATATATATATAGATATATGATACTGGTGCAATTATTAAACATGTGTCACCACATAGAAGGGAATACTGGGGGAATTTAATAGAATCTGCTACTAGTACTACATAAGCCTTTGGTGTTAGAGTTTGTGCATGCTTGCCTAAATTAATTTGGCATGTTTGCACTTAAAATACCTCAAAAGTTAGCCATTTAAAATAAGTTACTTCAAACTAAAGTAAAGTAGATTATAGCGATCAAGCTAATATATTTATCTCAGAAAATTAAATAAACTCAAAACCATTGGATTATGGAACTTTAACTGTTACATATTATAATATTTGGCTGGTGTAATAATTAAATAAATTTATCTATCCCAAATTAATGTCACTCTTATGTTGCCGCTCTTGGATTGATATAACACCTGAAATAGTCACTATCTCACCCCATCTAGTTGTATAACCATTTACAATGGACCTTCCCTGTAACCGTAATGGTGGAAAGAAGTCAAAGTCCTGCTAGTGGCTAGCTGCCTCCCGTTGTTGTCGGGAGGCAGCCAGCGCTGGAGGGGCAGGTGGCGCCCCCTATCCAGGCCCATGCGGGTGGTTGGTTGTTGCAGTTTAACATCCTGGCAACATATAAGCTCATATCAGGATGGGTCCCGAATTGTGACAGTGCGCACTCATGGCAACTTTCTAGTGCTGCCCCACTGGAAGCCCAGGCCACGAGCACCACTCAGTCATATTATCCTGACACTGAGGTAACCAGTCCATGCTCTATCCTAATAATGCAGAGTGCCTGTCTAGGAAGCAACAAGTATACATTTTTAAGACATTGGTTTGATTTGACCCGGGTTCCAAACCCACAAACCCAGCGGTTTGGATCCCCCGAGCTCCCAAAACAGGAGACGGATGCTCAACTCATTCGGCCATCCCATCTTGTCGCCAAGCGCACATTATGCCATGGTAAATATATTGTTCACGGAACATAATCCGCTAGATTTTAACTGATGAATTAAAGAAATCATATAGATTAATAGACTTTAAAAGTCGAATTGAGAGCATTCAGTAGCCACCAACTTTTTGGGGGGCATTCTCGCTAAATTTCACCAACTCTACACTAAGATAAATAAACGATGTACAATGGAGCAAGGAACTCCATATCTTATATATACACTAAAACAGTTTTTACTTAGATTTAGATATAGTCTTCATTCTTCCCTGGTGTGGGTAGAGTTGACTCTTTTATATATGCCCTACCAAACGTGTTGTTATCCTTCATGAGTAGTCAAACTCTACAATTATTCTGTAGAATTATTCTACACCCAGATTTCAGACTGTGTTGAAAGAGACACCACATCAATTCTTCTGCCAGCAACCAGCAACTGACAAGCAACAAGGGACGCCACACATTCCGCCAACTCATCCAGATTAGTCCACTCTTCTGGTCCCGGTGAGCAAAACACCAAAAACCAGCGGCTCTCAGCCTTCTGTCTAGTGATCCATTCAAACCGTCAACGTAAACATCCGGTTAAAAGGCACCTCCTTTACTAGAGAGCTGCAGTGGCCTTCTTTACAGAAGAGTTCCAGAGCTCATCAGTTATCTCAAAACACACACCCTTCAGCCTGTGCAGGCGGTAGGTTTGTTCGGCCGCTAGCCTCCCATCTCTTGTAGCTTGTCATCTGCTTTTGGTACAAGACAAATGAGGCTTTCACTTTGAATAGGAATCTTCCGAGATACCGAAGCTGGTACCCAGCAAGCCACTAATCAGGAACCCTGACCTGATATGACTGTTGATGTTGCGTTTGAGGCAGGCTTAGCCTCCATGATGATAACGTACCAGAGCATAGGCTAGCGTATTCTAGCATACTCTAGAATACTTCTTAATGTACTCTAGCATACTCTAACATACTCTAGCATATTCTAGCATACTCAATCATACTCTAGCATATTCTAGCATACTCTAGTGTACTCTAGTTTAGCGTATAATACTTTGACCCGCACAAAACCTTGGCCGGTCTGCCGTGGTCACATCGCCGTTAGTGGACAAAGTTGACCGTAGTTGAATGTAGTGGAGGGTAACATAGTTCAATGTAGTTCAACATAGTTCAACGTAGTTCAATGTATCTGGACATACCGGGATCCATACCATAACATACCGGGATCCATACCGTAACATATCTATCTATGTGTATGTGACCAAGGCTTCACCGAATAAGGCACTACGTCTGGGGCCATATGCAGGAAGGGGTGTTAGCGAGCAAAAACGCGTTTAGATGGGATTTCTGGTTTAGCGCCGAAAAGTCGGTATGCACGAGTCAGTGATAGGCCTAACACCGCGCGTTTAAGGTCCGCGACACTAACCCCGTTTCATATGACGTTTAAGGGTGGTGTTAGCGCAAGGTTATGGCCAAATCTATTAAATGCTATCATATTTAACAGAATTAGATACGCAATAAGTGAAATTTGATTAAATTAACCCTAAATTCGAAGCAATATTAACGCTGGCGCCGTAATGGCCCTGTCACACTACAACGTTTCCCCCGGCGCGCCGGCAACGCGCAAAATATTTGCAACCCGTCGAGAAACGTCAAACTTTTCGGCGTGTTGGGGGGTATTTGGATGGGCTGCAGTGTGTTGGTAGCGTGATCATAGCGTGTTATTAGCGCGCCGTCAACGGGTATCGACGTTGCGGCCTCCCTCCCTCCCTCCCTGTGTCTGTGTGTGTGTCTCTGTGTCTGTATGTGTGTCTCTGTGTCTGTGTGTGTGTCTCTGTGTGTGTCTCTGTGTCTCTATGTGTGTGTCTGTGTGTGTGTGTCTCTGTGTCTGTGTGTGTGTCTCTGTGTCTATGTGTGTGTCTCTGTGTGTGTCTCTGTGTCTTTGTGTCTCTGTCTCTGTGTGTGTGTCTCTGTGTCTGTGTCTGTCTGTGTGTGTATCTGTGTCTGTGTGTGTGGCTCTGTGTCTCTGCGTGTGTCTCTTTGTCTGTGTGTGTATGTGTGTGTATGTCTGTGTGTTTCTGTATGTGTATCTGTGTCTCTGTGGATGTGTGTGTCTGTGTGTGTCTGTGTGTCTCTGTGTGTGTCTCTGTGTATATGGGTGTGTCTGTGTGTGTATCTCTGTGTCTGTGTGTGTGTCTGTGTGTGTGTCTCTGTGTCTGTGTGTGTCTCTGTGTGTGGCTCTGTGTATGTGTGTCTTTGTGTGTGTCTGTGTGTCTCTGTGTGTATGTGTGTGTGTCTCTGTGTCTTTGTGTGTGTGTCTCTGTGACTATGTGTGTCTCTGTGTATGTGTGTGTCTCTGTGTGTGTCTCTGTGTCTGTGTCTCTGTGTGTGTCTGTGTGTGTATGTGTGTGTATGTGTGTCTGTGTCTGTGTGTCTCTGTCTATGTCTCTGTGTCTCTATGTGTGTGTATGTGTGTGTGTGTCTCTGTGTATGTGTGTGTCTCTGTGTCTATGTGTGTGTATCTGTGTCTCTGTCTCTGTGTGTGTTTCTGTGTGTGTGTCTCTGTGTCTGTGTGTGTATCTGTGTTTCTGTGTGTGTCTCTGTGTCTGTGTGTGTCTGCGTGTGTCTCTGTGTCTGTGTGTGTCTCTGTGTATGTGTGTGTGTCTCTGTGTGTGCCTCTTTGTCTCTGTGTGTGCCTCTTTGTCTCTGTGTGTGTCTCTGTGTGTGTCTCTCTGTGTGTGTCTCTGTGTCTCTGTGTGGTAGGGAGGGGGGGAGAGAGGGAGAGAGAGAGAAGAAGGGAGAGAGGGTGGAGGGAGGGAGGAAGAGTGTCTGTGTGGCTCTCTCAGAGACACACACACACAGACACATATACACCCATAGAGACACCCACAGAGACACAGAGTCACACACAGAGACACACACAAACACACACATACACACATAGGCACATAGACACACACAGAGATACACACACAGACACACACAGACACACACAGAGAGACACAGAGACACACACACATACAAAGAGACACACACAGAGACACAGAGCCACACACAGACATACACACAGACACACACAGACACACGCACATACACAGAGACACACACATAAACACAGAGACACACACACAGCAACACACACAGAGACACACCCAGATACACAGACACACACATATACACAGAGACACACACACAGACACATATACATACACAGAGACACACGCACACAAATAGACACATATTCATACACACATAGACACACACACAAAGACACAGAGACACGCACAGACACACACATACACATATACACACACAAAGACACAGAGACACACGCACAGACTCAGAGACACACACACAGACACACACAGACACACACATACACATGACACAGACAGACACATACACACACATACACACACACAGACACACACAGACACACACAGACACACACAGACAGACACACACTGACAGATACACAAACAAACACACACACAGACACACACATACAGACACACACAGACACAGACACAGACACACAGACACACACAGACAGACACACATACACACACAGACAGACACCCACAGGCAGATACACAAACAAACACACACACAGACACACACACAGACACACACACAGACAGCCCCTCCAACCCATCGGCGCGCGTCGGGGCGCGTCGAAAGTTTTGTGCAAGCACAAAACGATCGGCGCGACCCGACGCGCGCGGACGCGCGCGGACGTGTCCATTCACACATTGCTATCCCTCAACGTGTACCGACACGCCGGTAAGGTGCCGGTAAGGCGCCGGTAACGTACCGGACGTGTACCGACGTTTTGACCAAAAAAGCAACACGTCAATGCGCGTTGGTGGGAAACGTCGTAGTGTGACAGGGCCTTAATATATATATATGGGTACAGACGCAGAGGGATTTCCCAAATCTATAAATAAATTCACGTTTAGCTATAATGAAAGTGTTACGCGCTCCTGCATACGACTTGACACAGTTCCCGACGTCGGTGATAGCTAAACGGTAACAGGCTCTAACACCAAACCCCGCTAACACTGACTCCTGCATATGGCCCCTGGTGTATGAACATAATCGCTCCCAGGTTTAGTCCTGCCTCAGGGACCAGGGCACAGTCATGCGGAATAGCCGTATTGCAAAGCGTTCTTTTTCTTACTTCTTGTTGTTTTTGTTCAGGCTGAAGAGCTGTATTGATAATACTGTCACCACTTAAGCACCCCCTCCCCCCCCCCCCCCCCCCCCCCCCGTCCGGCCCCCGAAGAAATAGTGCGGGTCAAGAGACTGGTGAACCTTTTGTTATTGCATTGATTGCTGTAAGGATTTCCCATTCCAGACTGGTCAACCTTATTATGGGCCGATCCTATCACCAACTAACTGCCTAGTCAAATCACCTATGAACAAACTGCAAACGAGTGTTCACTGCTTCCAAGTAACTACCTCGATTGGCTACCGAGTCTGCCGCTCTGGATTTTAGTTGCGTAGTTCGATGCTTTTGAGTTTCTGTCAAAAAGGATATAAGATTAACTTGAAATAAGTCTGGATGATGTTGGTCAGCTGGTGGCTTCCCCCCAGAGTGGCTTGGAGTGGGTAGGGGGATGTGGGTGGGTGAGGTGGGGGGGTGGGGGATGAATGGACGGCGCAGTCTTGTTGCTTACTGATTGGCCGCCCAAATGCACACATCCAAACTGCAGACCTTATGCACACCCAGGAGCCCCCCCCCCCCCCTCCCCCACTCACCCGCGCTCTCATTTGATATAAAGGGCCATATTATAGTAGTCCGTCTCCGTGTCGTGAATAGAGTACATCACCATTCCAACCGCATGGTGCATTGTGGGATGCGTGGAAGATAAAGAAACCTCCGCGAAGCACATGGCCAATGCTAACACACTGGGTGCAGCTATGAAATGTGCTAGTTTCAGCTCATCTCAGCCCTTGTTTGAAACATAGTTTACCAACTAACAAAATATATATAATAAATTAAGCTGTTAATTGTTTATCTAGCATTGCATTTACATCAATATAATCAGCACATCTTATGCCATGTGCATTTAGATTTAGATAAATCTGGGCACTCAGACTAGTGTTAGAGCCATAGCCAGAGTCAGTTTTACTTATTTTATTCATGTTTTTATTCATATCCTATGGTTAATGCCATACTAGAAACACTACTCAACTAGAAAATGAGTAGGGTTAATCAGATATTGGTGATATATTTCTCTGAGACAAATGTCTGTTGACACATTTCGCATTTTAATATTTAGAACAAGAATTAATAATAGTGATGTGGATAAAGTGACTGATTGTTTTGTGTGGAATTGTATGTTTCTAAGCTCAAAATGTTTAACTATGGCTAGTTTTGTGTTACTTATATTCATCAGATCATTATATTGCATTTGTGCATACATGTTTATGCCAAATTGTTTTGTATTTCTATTAATTTTGAATAAATTCGAAGTTTTGCCCTACGAGTTTCGGCAAACCCAATGGGGATATGTATTTGCTTTGCTGCCAAAGCCATTTTCAGCGCATGCACAGTCAGAACGGTGATCTCATCTATTGTCAATGGGTAATTCTGGCTTGAATTATACTACCCTAGCGACTGTATTATGAACTCCGAGCCAGAAACACGCCCTTCCGGCACGTTTACTGCTAAATGCACTTTTATTCAAGACACCGCTGCAACCCAGACGAACCGATCTCCAAAATTTACCACCCACTCACCCGCTGTTAAGATATTCGATTGGTGGAGTTGAGTGCCTGGTTGATCAATGGACTTGAACTCTTGAACTCGAACTGACTAAAGCTCACTCATGGCAACGTTAAAGTGTCATGCCATCAGTAAGAGATCGGACCGCTAGCACAATGACCCAATTTCCCACTCACTCACATTATCCTGACACTCAGCTAGCCAGTCCTTGCCCTATCCTAACAATGTCCAGCACCACGATAGGTCGTGACAAAAATATCAATGTTTTAAGCCATGCTTTGAGTCAACCTGGATTCAAACTCCCAACCTTATGCACAGAAAGCCTGCTCCATTACCTATTCAGCCACCACGTCCGGTCAATAAGTGAATAAAGCCATTCAACAGGAGATACAGTACCAGCATTTCTATAGGGATATTCTTCTAATGCCGACTTTGCAAATAGTATTGAAAGAGATATTCGTGACATCAATTCTTCAGTGTATCTTAATATATTCTGGCCTAATTGTGTCAGCAACACAACTCGAAAAAGAGCGGAATTCGCGTACTTTTGAACATCTTGGGGATCAAACCATCTGCTTTTACACAGGAAAGTAGGGTCTCTGCACTCTCGCCCGTGAGCAGTGACCCGCTCGCTCGGCCAGTTTAAAGATGCATAGTCCGATGAAATATCAAATTTTCAAAACCAAACCAATTATCTAGATTTGACTTTACATATCTAACTTAGATATTGATGCGCTTATTAAGCATTTGTGTCTGCATAGAAGGCAATACTGAGTCAATTTAACAGAACCGGTTACTGCAGAAGTCTATGGTGTCAGAGTTTTGGCAAGCTTGCCAAAACTACTTTTCCATGTTTGCACTCAAAATATCTCAAAAGTTTACCATTTAAAATAAAAGTAACTTTGAACTAATGTAAAGTAGATACCAGTGATCGATCTAATATATTTATCTCAGAAAAAAACTGAAATTAAAAACCATTGGACTGTGCAACTTTAACCCCTGTTTATTCTTTGACTTTTGCTGGTACACCCACATGGCGATCCAGTCCAACTCAATGGCTGGGGACTGTAAGTGGTGGCTGAATCAGTAGAGCACAGGTTCCCCATGCAAAAGGTCGGAGGTTGGAAACCCCAGCCGAGTCAAGCCAATGACTTACTAAATTGATACTTGTCGCTTTATAGCCAGGGCCTATATGCATGGGCGGCTTTTGGTGTGACAGCCTGATACTGTTTAGCTATCACCGACGTTGGGAAGTGTGTCAAGCGGTGTGCAGGAGGGCGTAGCACTTACATTATAGGTAAATGTGAAGTTACTTATAGATTTGGAAATCCCTCGATTCACCAATATGAATAATGCTGCCAATGCAGCATTGGTGTTAATATCGGTTCGAATTTAGGGTTGATTTGATTAAATTTCACTTATGGCATATGTAATTCTGTTAAATATGACAGCATTTAATAGATTTGGGCCTTATATATTGCCGCCGATATGGCAGTGACGGCGGCGGCCATGTTTAGTTGACGTTCGACAGTATGGATATTGACATCGATGCGGCAGCGGCGATTTGTTTACTTTACATTTGTCGATTCGAAAATATTAATATCGCCGCCGTTGCGGTGGCAGCGTTAATCTCGCTTCGATTTTAGGGTTAATTTAATAAAATTTCACTATTTGACTATGTAACTCTGTTAAATATGACAGCATTGAAGAGATTTGGCCCTAATCGGTACCTAACACCTCCTGTAAACCATCTATGGAATGGATTTACCGTAACCTAGTTTAAGCTTGTGGTGTTAGGCCTAACACTGCTCCATGCATACCAACTTTTCGGCGCTAAACCAGAAATCCCGTCTAAATGCATTTTGGCTCACTAACACTGCTTCATGCATATGGCCCCAGGCGTTTGGGATTATTAGGATAGGGCAAGGCTGGTTACCTCACTGTCAGGTTAATATGACTGAGTGGGATATCAGGTCATGGTGGTGGTGGCCTGGTGTTCCAGTGGGGTAGTACTATAAAGTCATCATGAGTGTCTGCTGTCCCAAGTTGGTATCCGACCTGATATGGCCTGAGATATTGCCAGAATGTAAAACTCCAAGAACCAAATAACCAACCAGTATACATCTACTGTAAGTACTGGAGAGTGTTTGCTCTGGAGCATCTTTGGGGGCAAACAGTGTGCTATTACGCAGGCAAGTAGGTTCTCTCCACTTTCGCCTGTGAACAGTCACCTACTCCCCCGGACAGTATGAACTTCCGGTTTAGTTTTTGCTCGGAAGGGTCGGCGATTTGTTAATCGTGCCGGTCACTACGTTTGGTTGTTTACGGTACTGAAAACGAGGGCGGACCATCAATCAGAAGAGCGTGTAAGAAGGTAATAAGAACGGTCACTACTATATATATACAGTTTACTCTGTCTATAACGGACACCCATGGGACTGGAGCAAGATGCCGCTATAGAGAGATATCCATTATAGGCAGAGACTGACTGACGGAATGGGTTGAAACCAATGTTTTTCATTTATACTTGACTAACTAGGATGTTTGTTACAAATCATTTCTACCATTTGTCAGTTGTACACTTAGTCATTTCTACTATTCATCACTTCTACAATTTGTCATTTCTACAATACATCATTTCTACAATTTGTCATTTCTACAATTCGTCATTTCTACTATATTATAACAATATGGCATGTCGTTATTGACAGAGAATATTGATCAAATAGGTGAAAAAATGGCTTGTTGTCCGCATAAGACAGTTGTCCGTTAGACACAGAGGCAATGCAGAAACCGTACAGAAGGTCAGGAGTTTTAATACAGGCCCAATCAAACCCATGACAAAAACACTGATATTTGTCAGTACCTAGCCTGGTGCTTTGCATTCCTCGGATAATGCAATGACTGGTTACCTCAGTATCAGGATAGTGTGATTCAGTTGGAAATTGGATGTGCATGCCAGTGACATAGTCTCACAGTGGGGCATCACTAAAAAGTTGCCATGAGAGTGCACTATTATATGCCGGTGCCAATCGTGAAATGACCATAGCGGTTGCCAGGATGTAAAACCCCAACACACCAAACATCAAACATCTTGTCTAAGACCTCTGCTATTTCTTCTCCAAGAATAGCACCATGGAGAAATTAGAAAATTAACAAATTGGATGCATAGTGACAATTAAAATCTAGCATGTGTGGTTTAAGTGCAATATTTATGCATATTGATGGAGGTGTTTTCCTTCAGTTTATTGCGAAGTGGGTCTTCACGAGCGGGTGGTAAATAACTTAGCATATCAAGATATATTGCCTGGAATGTAGGCAACATTACTTACCCTTTGCGTACTGATTGGGGAAACACATGGAAGGAACCTAATTTATCAGTCGAAGTATGCCCCTCTCAATTATAGTGTTATCAATGTATATTTACTATAAATATATGTATGCAATATATATAATCTTAATACATACCTATATATTTGGCGATTCCTTCCTAGCTGAATATGGTTATATGTATTATATATATATATTTATAATCATATATATATATATATGTGGTGTATAACGTATTATGCGAGTATAACAATACGAAGGGAATTGCTTCCTTATTATATTATAGTATTATATTACTTGATACCATTGTTATTCTGCTTAACACTCCTCACTTGACCGGTGGCGCCTCCTGCGCTCACCCCCACCCTCCACCTAGTGCCGAAATTGTCAGTCGCGCCCGAGAATTCTTTTCTTAGGATAATATTTAATCCTAATCCCTTTTTAGCTGAATATGTTTATGTATTTTTGCATTTTGTCATTTTATTCTGGGGAGCATTTAGTAAAAAAGAAAGTCCATTAACTATATCAATCTGAATAGATAGTTGGCCAAAGGATGCGAGTACACCTAGTGTTCTGATGGTATAGATAGTAATTAGCTCAGAAAACGAGCTGGTCACAGCGATATATATTCCAATAGCTTTTTACTCATGAATACATATATGTTCCGATACTCACCCTTCAAACTTCTCCGAGCAAAGTAATATTATAGGTTCAGGTGTTTGCAATATGACCAGCCCACAAGCCGAGTTGCTCACCGCAATACAGATTCTACTAACTCTTTCTTCATCAAGATAAGTTCCAATGCTAACCCTGCAAACAGCGGCCAGCAAAGCTTTCTTATAGTGTCACGTGGTTGCAATATGGTTCATTTTCTGTGTGGCATGTTACAATGTCACAAGCGAACACGGAACGAGGGGACACCCCGTCCTGATATGACCTTGGATGTTGCTAGGACGTAAAACAACAACAAACAAACTAGGGGACACGCCACAAGGGAACAACAGTCTATGGACACACGGTGGTGACCTAGTAAGGTGGTGAAGTGTCGAGATAGCGAGCTGATGAACTACTGAGCTGGTAGCTGGTGAGCTGGTGATATGGAGAGCTGGTGAGCTGGTGAGCTGGTGAGCTGGTGAGAGTGCTGGTTGCTGCTCGCTCCGTTAATACCACTTGGCTGACACCAGAATGCATCAGCCCGATTTAACTTCCTCACGCACACCCGCCGAGGGCCTGACCTAAATCCGCTCCAAGAACAGGGCAGGCAACAGGCGTTAGGCATTTAGGAGACTACTTCAAAACCCCGCACCTGCAACCTGGCATGAGGCGCTCGGATTTTCGCCAGCGCCCTCTAGTGGAGAAAGGTAACACTGATATATCATCAGCCCTTTAGTAAATAGGTCAGTGTTCTTAGAAGTGTGTGCATTCGTCACAGAATGTGGGGGTTTATATGATGACGGTTATTAATATTCCCAGACTGTCCTTTCTTTATATATGGGTCATTCTCTAAAACTGGGCACAAAAGTGTGACATGGAAACCAACAGTGAAAACCTTCCAAATAATAGCAAAAGTCCTTGCAAATAATAGCCTAATCCAATGTCCTATGAAGGTTTGCATGTTGTGCAATGACTGGTTGAACTCAGGGTCAGGATAATGTGACTGGGTGTGATATCAGGTCATTGTGCTGGCGGCCTGGTCTCCCAGTGGGGCAGCATTATAAAGTCACTATGAGCATGCACTGTCACAAGTCGGTATGCATCGTGATTTTGACCTTAGATGTTGCCAGGAGGTACAACTTCAATCACCAACCAACTTTACTGATGCCCTATTATTAACATGGAATAAGGCAGTTCTTGGTTTGTACAGATTGACCCACCTTTTATGTTGGGACATTTATTTGTTGGTACATTAGTTGATTAAGCAGAGGAAATTGGTCTTCCTCATTCCACTGCTCCTTGCCCTATCCTAATAATGCTGAGCGCCTGGCTAGGAAGCGACAAGTATCAATTTTTAAGTCATTGGTTTGACTCGACCAGGATTCGAACCCACGATCCCACGATCTACCAACACGGGAGACGGACGCTCTAACTCATTCAGCCATCTCGTCTGGTTTGAGGAATATTGAGGAACTAACCACAGCTAGGCTATTACTGAAAATAACTATTCTTCTAGAATTATAGAACTTCTACTTCCATGTATTTGTCTGCTGAGATGAGTCTTCACACACATTCTCACTGAGTCCTACTGAAGTTGTTGCATGCTGGGCACCCCCCCTCCCCCATTCCCTCCTCCGCAAAATTCATCTACCCCTAACAACAACAAAAAAATGTAAACAACCAACAAAATACCACGGCAAGCGATGGGGAGTGTCAGAATTATTATTTACTTTTACCCGCGATAATAGGTGTGGCACCTTTCATATATATCTATACTCATGGATAGTTTTGAAAGGGTGCAGAGTGACCGTTGGCTCAAGGTGTAGAGGAGGCGGGGAGGAGAGAATGCCCACTCCGCAGTGAACAACATGGAAGTTATGGTGGTTAGAGATAGGCATTACGGGCTGCCATTATTTATATTCACATAATAAATTATATAGTACATATATATATATATATGTATATTTATAAATAGAGCAACTATCATTGTTTTATTGTATAGCACCTGTGCATATCTACTGCGAGTGAAGATTTGTCTAATTTATATAAGTGTATATATATATATATATATATGCATGTATATATAAATAGGTGAAAATAAGTGTTCATATATCTATATATATTATATGTATAAAAATCACGGTGAGAGTGAGTGAGCGCCACCAGACAAGTTACAGCATTTGGAGGCAGGCGGCGACACAATCGGCCCAGTTGCATAATAGATGAATAATTTAATAACATATCAGTATAATATATGAGTTAGAATATAATAAGGTGTGAAAGCTTCCGATTAATTATATTGGTATCATGCTTATACATCGCACACACATATATATATATATATATATATATATATATAATGTAAAGAGAGCAAAATGGAAGATGATATGGTCTTACTCTACAGTGTTTTAGCATACCTGCTGCTGGTGAGGGCGCTTTATTTAATTTACATTACATTATCATTAGACAACATTGTGCTGACATGATTTTATTTTCCCATAGACAGTCAATGTGCGCATTATGACGCCAATAGAAGTAGCGTTTAAATACCAATCGATGAATATTTCAGGACCCGCCTTCCAGGCGCCCTGAGACTATATAGAGCAGCGGCTTTCTTGCCATCATGAATGTAGTGTGCAGCAATCAATTAAATTAGCCACTGTTTCAGCATCGCTGGCAGCACACGCGTGGAAGGCGCCTCCCCATAAAATCAAGGGCATGATGCCTTGTTTACTACCAGGTATACAGTATTATCCAATTGGCATCGAACCAGCTGAGCTGTAAGGGTTTTTTTTCTTGAAGATTTATACTGCCTATCATGGATAAGTCAGAATAGACTTGGTTTCACCATTAGACAGTTTGTCGATAGAAAGCCTGATTCTACAATGTTATCAACCCAAGGGATTTTTAGCATCCTACACCACATAGACATGGTATGAGAGCAATTGGCCTTTGATGTCACTGTAACTTATACACAGCGGTGGAAATCCCAATTGGCAGAGGTAGGGGCACGGGGAATCAAACCACCAACCTTCAGATTAGGAGTCCGACCGAGAAAACAGTCAGACACTCTAACCATTCTGCCAGAGAACACCACAAGAGTGAGTTCGTTGGCTGGCTGAAAACATGGGAACGGAGTAAAAATGCTGCAGACAACAATAAAAACAATAAACTAGCATGGCTGAATTGTTGTGTCTGGACTTCGTTAATAGGGTTTACGTCCTGGCACCATCTAAGGTCATATCAGGATGGGTACTGACTTGTGCCAGTGAACACACATGGTGACCTTATTGTGCTGCCCCACTGGAAAATCAGGTTCCCGGCACCATAACTCGATATCGCACTCTGTCACATTATCCTAACACTGAGCTAACCAGTCCTTTCCCTATTCTATTAATATCGACGGCCAGGATAGGAAGCGACAAGTATCAATTTCATACATCATTGGTTTGACTCGACTGGGAGCCAAACTTCCAATCTTTCGTTAATGGGAGTTAGATATTTATATGCATATATATATACATATATATATATGTATGTATAGAGAGAGGGATAACACATGATGTAAAATGCTCGATAAGAAAGAGACCTTTGGCTCATCAGAAATCAACATTGGGCATTGGGTAAATAAAATCTGAGCTGGTTATTCCTGGAGAATAATAACCTGTCAGTTGCTGTTGGTCAGCTTAGCTGGTGATAGTATGTAAATTGTCTATTTCCACTAGAAAATAATAAGTATTGATAGGTACTCTTCTTATAGATTAAATAGTTTCTTGTGTAAAGCAAACTAACTGAGATATTTCTACTGAAGAATGATAAGTTCTCGAAAAAAAAAGATGTATGGAATATATCATAGTTTCGCAACAAGAAGGAATTTCATCTAATACCAATGCATGTTGCAATTCAAAACACTAGTAAAATCGGGAGGACATTCTTAAAAATAACAAGAACTTATAATCCAGACTTCAGTTCCAAGTGTGAATCCGAGATGGTAACATCTCAGCGTGGTTCTAGCAAATAGTTGGTTGGTTGTTGGAGTTTTACGTCCTGGCAACATTTAAGGTCAGGATGGGTACCGACTTGTGACAGTGTGCACTCATACTTTATAGTGCTGCTACACTGGGGGATGGGGGGACCATGCCAGTAGCACCATGACCTGATATCCCACTAAGTCACATTATCAGCGATCTACCAAAGCGTCTAGCAAATGGTGTTTGCTTCCAACCCAATGCAAGTGGGAATTAGGTTGAAAGTAAAAGCAGGATGTCGCTGCAATGGGTAGGGCTGAGTTTATTTGGATTTTATTTTTATTGATTTTTTTTTTTGGTTAACCATCGCCCTCGGTCCATGCGGATCTATGATAATGAGAACCGCCGTTACTCCACCTGATCACCCTCAACACGCTTACAATCGATACCCCTTGGAATGCTGGATAATTTACTGACATATACCGAGTTATTGACTGAATTTGAACATGGAAGGAGGCCATCAAACCATGGACTGCTCCTGGAGTCGGTGCTGTTTTAATAGTGACTTCAAAAGGAATGGGTTGTGTGTAGAGCTCTATGAGAAGAAAACAGTGTTATGACGGCAGCCCGTACAGTACCTTGGGTTCAGCTTTTGATGAGCTCTGCCACTTATTTGCCAATAGCCTACCAGGGGGCGCCACTGCGGTACCACGAAGTGAGGTTAGATGTTTGCTTAGTTACACTTGTGTCAGAATGATATGTGTTTAATGTTTTATGATTCATAGTTTGATAGTTGTGTCATGGCTGCTTTAGCTCTGTTAAAGCTGACTTTTATTTGATATGTTGTAGTAGTAATACAAATAAGGTTTTCATTAATAAGGTATTAACGTAGCCGCCATTCTGGTGTGTGGATATGTAATGCTGGCATTGTTATAATTGGGTTATTGGCTGTCAAAATGTTTGCAATTCTGCCAGGGTATTTTACTTCAGTTCAATATGCAAGCAAATGAGCCTGTCTCAAAAGGTGATAACTCTTTTTTGTTTGTCCATTGTAATGATTGACACAAAACAGCACAGAAACGGTTATGCTGGAAAGACAAGGGTATTTGTTTCAAATCAATATGTATTCTATTGGGATTATGAAACACCATGTAAAAAACAAATCAGTTTATCCTGAGCAAATGGTTAAGCAGATAGTGTGTTTGTTGACTGTTACAATGGACAAAGTGTTGTCCTATATTGCTTAGCACCCTTTGAGACAGTCTGAAATACTTAACAACAATGCTATGGATATGACAATACGAGTCATAATTCTGCGATACAATTTGGGCCTTGGACGAATATTTAAAGTCGCATACTACCATAGCTTTGAGTTCCTGTCCATTTATTTAGATTCACACCGTCCCTTCGTCATAATAATCTAAACTACCGTATATCTCCCAATAGAAGCACGCTACCCAATAGAAGCACACATCCCCATTTCAAGATTGAAAGCACACACAAATTTACGATCATATTCCGACTGAATGCACATAAAATAAGACAATTCCACTTTATTTCAGAGGCACAACAAAAACAAATAAAGATTTATGATTATATTCCGACTGAATGCACATAAAATAAGACAATCCCACTTTATTTCAGAGTCATGACAAAACCAACTCCATGAAATTCTTTACATTGAATAGATGTGCATCCATGTGTCTGCACTCGGGTGGTGGGCGTCTATTTGGACATATATGGTAGGTTAATTTGAAGTAACTTTTGGCTAAGTTTGGATATATTTTAAATGAAACCATGAGTAATTAATTTGGTATGCGTGTCAAAACTCGGACACGAAAGGGTTCTGCAGTGACAGCTTCTATTAACCCAGGGCACCATTTCTGAATATCCCACTCAGTCGCATTATCGTTACTTGATGATTTATACTGCCTATCATGGATAAAACTGAATATACTTGTTTTCACCATTAGAGAGTTGGTCGATAGAAAGTCCGAGCCTACACTTTTACTGACCAAAGGGATTTTAAACCTTCCACACCACATAGACATGGTATGAGAGCAACTGGCCTTTGATGACACTTTAAATTATACACAGCAGTGGAAATCCAAATTGGCAGAGGTGATGGCATGGGGACTTGAGATTGAACTCAGTCCTTGCCATATTCCATTAATGCTGATCACCAGGCTAGGTAGCGGCAAGTACCAATACGACCTACTGTGCGCTAGCTATGAAAGAAAATAATTGGTGTACGAATAATAGACAAAACGCACATCATTGCATTCCCTATGCAAAACAACTGCCTTGTTTCTCCCATAGCAGTACAGTCAGCAATATGGCTATGCAACTCGTTGCCCTCTATCAGTAACAGATATGCACGCACATATATATACTGAAATGGTTGATTGGCTGATTGTTGGAGTTTTGCGTTCTGGCAGCACCTAAGGTCATATTAGGATGGGTACCGACTAGTAACAGTGCACACTCATGGCGACTTGATAGTACTGCCCTACTGAGAGACCATACCACTGGCACTGTGTCCTGATATCCTATTCAGTCACATTATCCTGGCACTGAGGTAGCCATTCCTTGCCCTGTCCTAATATTGTTGATGCCAAGTGCCAGGCTTGGAAGCGACAAGTATGAATTTAAAGTCATTGGTTTGACTAGACCAGGAACCGAGCTCCCAACCTTCCGCACACGAGGCCAGTGCTCTACCGATTAGGCCAGCGCGCCTGTCCAACTCGATAAGAGTGCCCAGGTCAAGTCAAACCATCCACTGACTTATCCGATTGATCATTGATAGCCTGTCTTTCGACATTACTGGGATAGGGCAGGGACTGGTTTGCTCAATGTCAGGATAATATGACTGAGTCGGATAGTGGGTTACGGTATCCTTGTGGAGCAGTACTATAAAGCCAATATCAGTGTACACTGCCGCAAGCATATGCTCTTCGCGATATGACCTAGTTTGTTGTTAGGAACGGAAACCCCAACAAATCCCTTGTAAGCTGTACATGTGTTTGCCGATACACTCCAGTAGTCTGCCGGATGTGATGTCCGAATGGGTAGACGGCAGGCGTCCCATGCAGATGGTCGGGAGTTCGATTCCCGGTCGAGTCAAACCAATGACTTTCAAAATTGGTACTTGTCGCTTCCTAGCCTAGCACTCGGTATTACTAGGATAGGGGAAGGACTGGTTAACGTGGAAATCATGTCATGTTGCCTGCGGCCTGAGTTCCCAGTAGGGAAGCACTATGAAGTCACCATGAGAGTGCACTGTCGCAAGTTGGTACCCATCCTGATCCGAGCTGATATGTTGCCAGGATGTAAAACTCCAATAACGAACCAACCAGTAGGACCTTAGATGTTGCCATGACACAAAACTCCAACAACCAACCAACCAGTAATGTGCCTTGGTTGCTGTCCCCTGCACCTCTGCTTGGAGAGTTGTGAGGACTGTGTGTGTGTGTGTTTAGGGAGGGGGGTGCTGTGAGTGTGTTTGTTGTGTGTTGTATGTATGGGGACCAGCCTGCCTTGTTTGCCGTGCTGCTGAATGCCTTTATGACCCCGTCCCCTGAGAGGCCCCCACCGGTTGCCGGCACGTTATGGCCCTCTCTGCGGCGTATGCACCATCACTTACCCCCGCCTTAGATGCAACCAATGGCCAGGCTCCATCCACTCAGCTCACTGTACAGGCGTGTTTGTTTAGTTATTGTGTGTCTCCCCCCCCCCACACCCCCCATTCCTTCTCACCATGGAGCTCTTGTTTATACACATGATGCGGGTGGTTGAATCGGTAGGTAGAGCGAAGGCTTCCTGTTCAGAAGGTCGGGAGTTTGTTTTCCGGTTGAGTCAAAGCAATGACTTATAACATTGATACGTGTCAGTTACAGAAAGAGAGGGCGCCCTCGTCTCCGGTTTGAGTATACCATCAAGAGAAACTTGAAGATGAGAGACATTAAGACCGACTCATGGACATCAATCTCAAAGCAGAGAGCTAAATGGTTGATTGATTGATTGATTGATTGGTGTTTGCTTTACGCCGTGTTGGCAGCATAGGCCATATTCACGGCGAGAAATGTTTGTTTTTTGTTCAAACCATCGCTTTTACATGTAAAAGCAGACAATCAATTATGTGCCAATAGACACTGATTAAATTAGAAAGCTCACAATCATATATTTGTGGTCAAGGGAAACAAATTCCCATAGAAAAAGAAAAGTTTGATTAATAATTGATAGAATCCATTTAGTAAACTATATAAGGTGGTACAGTCCAGCTGCCCTCAAAAAGGCTAAAATGTTTTCCTGTTTTACTTTAGTAAAAAGGTCATGCATACTGTCTGCAGTGTACAACCGTTGGCGCAGGGCCAACAAATCAACACAACTTAGTAAAATGTGTTTGAGTGTCAGTGGGGACTGACACCCAATACATTCAGGGGGAGGTTCCCCCTTGAGCAGAAAAGCATGTGTAAGCCACGAGAGGCCAATACGGCAGCGGCTAAGGACCACTTGGTCCCGCCGACCTCCCGCATGAGTATGTGGTGGCTTTCCCACAGATGGTTCAATTTCTTTAAGTTTATTAATGTTTTCATCCCACTCATGTTGCCATTTGGATTTTATGTGGGTGGCTATTAGTGGTTTCAGATCAGAGTGAGGGATCAGACATGGTTCAAGATCAGGGCCTTCTTCGCAGCCCGATCAGCTCGTTCGTTTCCTTGTATGCCAGCATGGCCAGGCACCTAGCACAGGTGGATATCATACCCGTCCGTTGTCAGTTGGTTCATTTTATAAATGACCGTTGCTAGAATAGGGTGATTTGTTTTCAGTCCAGCAACAGCCAGGAGGCAAGAGAACGAATCACTGTATATAACATAGTTAGTGTGGTTGGATACCTCGATACACTCCAAAGCGAAAAGGAGTGCTCGGGCTTCTGCAGTGAAAATCGAGCTCTGATCGGGCAAATGTACACCAAATTTTTCCCGTTGTCAGACTGCCGCAGCAGCTACCCGGCTTTGGTCTTTCGAACCATCAGTGTATATGGAGAGGTGGTCTGCAAACTGGCCTTGAATCTCTGCATGCAGTCCTTGGTACTCGAGTGGATGTGTCCCAGACTAAATGGAGAGCGGCAGTCAAGTAATGAAAGCAGTATTTGTCGCACCGCGACCGGCAGCATGATGATGATGATGACTTGTTGGTACCTAGCCTGGCACTCAGCATTAATAGGGTAGGGCAAGGACTTGGTTAGCTCAGTGACAGGATAATGTGACTGAGTGGTATATCGGGTCATAATGGCTTGATGTCCCAGTGGGAGTGTGCACTGTGACAAGTCGGTACCGGTCTTGATATGACCTTAGATGTTATCAGGACATAAAACTCCAACAACCAACCAATCATATTGAGTACCCCATCCATTTGAAATTTTACTGTCACGTAATTTAGTATTCTCTTTGAAAACACATTAACTCATTGATAAAGGACACTTTGGGCAGAGTAGTAGTACTTAGTAATAGGATTATCCTGAAGGCAGTTGAATAGCTAGAGATCTCTGGGATGACATGCCTAATGACATGACCTATTCCCTGGTGTCATTTGTCCCGCAATGCATACACCGCCATCAGATCAATGTACTTTAACAATTCTGCCGAATAAAATATGCAGTGAGCTGTCGCTGTAAGGGTGGGCGGGTGAGGAAAAACCCGAATGAATAGAATGTGTCAATTGCAGTCGGGAGGTAGGGGGGGGGGGGCGGGTGGGCTCTGCATATATATACAAGATGCCTGTCTGTAAACTGATTATGGAAATATATGGAAATATAGAGGGAAGGCTTGGAGGTTTTATATGGATTGAATATGCCGAGCATAGCTACAATGACAAGATGTTGAAATATAGTGCAACTGTTAAACTTGCATATTCTAATGGTCTTGAGTTGCTGCCATTTTTAAAGGAAAATATGTCAGACGGGATGGCTGAATAAGTTAGAGCGTCCGTCTTCTGTGTTGGTAGATCGTGGAATTGTGGGTTCGAATCCTGGTCGAGTCAAACCAATAACATAAAAATTGATACTTGTCGCTTCATAGCCTGACGCTCTGCATTACAAGGATAGGGCAAGGTGCAGTGGAATGAGGAAGACCAGTTGTCTGCGACTGAAATTTCTCCTGCTTAAACAACTAATGTACACAAAAAACAATGCAAAATGTTGATCATTATAATCTATGTTATTGTTAATTCATGTTGACGTGGTTTTTATTTCAATGGTTTAAGTCAGGAGGTATGTGAAATGAAAGCCTACCAAATAATGTGGTGTGCACATTGAAATGTTAGATATTGTAGTAGTCTGCACAGACTTCTCAGGCAAGTAACCATATATACAGTTAGGCATGGGTAGAGTGTTGATATCAGGAAGCCTAGGTGGTGTAATGGTTAGCACACTGGCCCAGAATGCAAAGAGATGTGGGTTTGAGTCCCACTCTAAGCACAATATTTCCCATTTTCATCACCCCCATGACACTGGTTGCCATGACCCTGACCCTGTACAAGTTACGCTTTGTATGCTTGTTGAACCTACCCTGCGTATGTATGTGCTAGTGCATTGCCTTATGTATGTATGTGATTGTAAGCATTAACTGATCATTGACAAGACTTACAATTCCAGGGGGACGAGTGTAGTAATCTGCACTGACCTCTCAGGCAAGGAACCACATGGACAGGTAGGCGTGGGTAGTGTATTGATACCAGGGAGCCTAGGTGGTGTAATGGTTAGCACACTGGCCCGGAATTTAAGGATATGTGGGTTGGAGTCCCGCTCTAGGCACAGTATTTCCCATTGTCATCACCCACATGACAATATCATCGATTTCAGCAGTGAAGCTACTATTTAATTGAATTAACAGTTCGTTGATGCAGCAGTTTAATGGCTAATGAAGCCGGCAGTATCTAACATTTGTATCAAGGATCACAACGTTGATGTTGTCATCATCCTGTGCAACTTTACCCTCCCCACCAACATCACATTGCAGATATCCACATACACATCTTTACCCACACCAACATACATGACAAACACCAAAGTGTAACAAATATACTGACCATGACAAACTGTACAGTATTTCCATTCAAATCCACCGTCCTTCTCCCCTCCTCCCATTCTTTGTCCTCTCCACCCCATCTGCTCTGGTTCCGTCCGCTTCCTCCCCTCGTCCCTTCCTTCCCTTCCTCCCCTCCGCGCCTCCTCAACACCTCCCTTGTCCCCTCTCCTCCTCCCCTTCTCCGAACGTCTCCTCTGAACCTCTCCTAATGCCTTTCTCCCCTCCTCCGCTCCCTCTCCTTCTTCCATCCCACCCCTTCCTCGGCTCATCCCTTCCTACCCCTACGTCCCTCTTCCCCTCCTCCCCTCGATCCCTCTTCCTCTCCATCCCTCTTCCCCACATTCCCTCTTTCCCTACCCTCCTCCCCATCTCCCCATTCTCCCTCCCACCCTTTCCTCCCCTCCTCCCTTCCCCTCCTCCCCTCCACCCTCTCCCCTCCACCCCTCCTCCCCTCTCCCCCTTTCCTCCCCTCGCCACCCCTACTCCCCTCTCCTCCCCTCCTCCCCTCTACTCCCCTCTCCTCCCCTCCTCCCCTCTCCTCTCCTCCCCTCCTCCCCTCTCCTCCTACTCCCCTCTACTCCCCTCTCCTGCCCTCCTCCACTCTCCTCCCCTCTACTCCCCTCTCCTCCCCTCCTGCCCTCTCCTCCCCTCCGCCCCTCATTCCCCTCCTCTCCTCATCCCCTTTCCTCCCCTCCTCCCGTCTCCTCCCCTCCCCCCTCTCCTCCCCTCCTCCCCCCTCCTCTCCTCCTCCCCTCTCCTCCCCTTCTCCCCTCTCCTCCCCTTCTCTCCTCCTCCCCTCCTCCCATGCTCCCCTCCTCCCCTCCTCTCCTCCCCTCTCCTCCCCTCTCCTCTCCTCTCCTCCCCTCTCCCCCCCTCTCCTCCCCTCCTCCCCTCCTCCCCTCCCCTCCCCTCCCACCTCTCCTCCCCTCCTCCCATCTCCTCCCCTCCTCCCCCCTCCTCCCCATTCACCCCTTCCCCTTCACCCCTTCCCCTTCTTCCCTCGCTCACTTCCCATTGTATCGATCTTCCTATCTTCCTGTGTTGTACTTAAAGGCAGGGTGAACTGGTCAGGTACCAATTAAGACAATTACCTGACCCCATGTCCATTACTTGGGGCAGGTGTCCTACTTTAGGAGTTCACACGGTGCTGCTTGCAGTGTTGATGGTCGTAGCCCTCCCATGTACCCAAATTCAATGTAACAGCATTTACCATTAGGGACGCTATTATTTTCCATAGCAGACCTATTCCTCTGTAATGAATATTTCTAAACACCTAGAGCTAATCCAAAGATGAATCTGTCCAGCTTTTGTTAGGGAAATCTTCCATATATATCTGAAATCAGATCAGTTAGGTGAAATGTCAATGGTGGGGAGGGGGCGGGGTGCAGTATCAGGCGGTTGCAATGGATAGCTTTGAATATATTCTCTGAGTCTGGTATTATTGCTTTATTTTATTATAGTATGCATATGATAAACAGTAACTTTTCAGTGATTGCATTATTTGACACCTGAGAAAATAAATGTTCTCAAGAATGTATTTACCTCCCAACTCACAAAAGGAAAAAAAGGAAAATCATATTTTTTAAAAGGCAACAATATATCACAGAAGACTTTTAGCTAGAGAAGAAATGCCCATCACCGGGCATGGTGACCTAATATGTAGAGGGCGGGTCTTGCATGCGGAAGGTCAGAAGTTTGGTTCCCGTTCCAGTCAAACCAATGACTTATCAAATTGATAGTTGTCGCTTCCGAGCATGGCACTCGGCATTAATAGGATAAGCCAAGGACTGGTTCGCTTAGTGTCAAGATAATGTGACTGAGTGTGCTATCGGGTCATGATGCTAGCAGCTTGATTTCCCACTGTGGCAAGACTATATAGTCGCCATGAGTGAGCACTGTCACAAGTCAGTATCCGTTCTTGATATGACCTTCGATGTTGCCAGGACGTGAAACTCCAACAACCAACCAATCGTTGCGCATGCAGTGGTTGGCTATAGTAAAGATTGACTGTCCGAGGGGATCTTGAGGCGATAACGACCAGACACAGCTGGCTTATAGGTGGTCAGAGCCCCTGACAGGTGGCGCCAGTGTGGCCAAACCTGGAACTGATCACTGGCCGTGGTTCGCAAATAGCAATACAGATATCACTGAAGATGGTACCGTCTTTGTTTATAGTCCCATATTAGATTATAGGCCACATATATATATATATGACTGTTGTACCATGTGACTTTTTGGGCTGTTGATTGTGACCACGTGACTGATTTATTGCAGCCTAAGTACTTCTTCTTTTTTTTCATGTTGGTACATTAGTTGTTTAAGCAGGGGAAATTTCAAACGCGGCCGATTGGTCTTCCTCATTCCACTGTTCCTTGCCCTATCCTAATAATACCGAGCACCTGGCTAGGAAGCGACCAGTATCAATTTTAAAGTTATTGGTTTGACCAGGTTTCGAACCCACGATACAAAAATCTACCAACACAGGACAGGAACACTCTAACTCATTCGGCCATCCCGTCATTGGCAAGGGGCAATGTGTGCCAGGTGCTGATGTAACAGCTCTGGGCTGGGGAACATCTCACACAATGCAATACGCCATTGTATTATGCATGCACACCCCCTCCACCTCCATCTCAGTATCACTGTCACAGAGATGGGGTGTTGAGTACTCTAACAAATCATATTACAAATGGATTAAGCCAGCTGTACACTGTCGCCTATAAAAAGGACTTTGTGGCCATCAGAGGCCTACTTAACATAAAGTGTGCCCCCCCTCCTGCACTCCACTGTAAACTTGTTAAAAGATCGTAACAGTGTCATAAAGATAGTAAACTTGTCATAAATATAGTTAAATTGTCAGACATATAGTAAAGGTTTCATAAATATAGTAAATTTGTCATAAAGATAGTTTGTTTTGTTTTGTTTGTTCTTGTTTTACATCCTAGCAACATCTAAGGTCATATCAGGACATATACCGACTTCTGACAGTGCCCACTCATGGCGACTTTATAGTGCTACCCAACTGGAAGACCAGGCTGCCAGCACCATGACCTGATATCCCACTCAGTCACATTATCCTGACACTGAGCCAACCAGTCCCTCTCCTATCCTAATAATGCTGAGTGCCTGGCTAGGAAGCAACAATTATCAATTTTTAAGTCATTGGTTTGACTCGACCAGGGTTCGAACCCACAATACCACAATCTACCAACACGTGAGACGGACACTCTAACTCATTCGGCCATCCCATCTGGTTATAAAGATAGTAAACTTGTCATAAAGAGCTCTGATAATTTGTCGTCGGAAATTGGACAAAAAGAAGGAATAGTGGAGTGCAAGAGATGTTGGTTTGATTCCCACTTTAAGCGCAATATTTCC
Organism: Branchipolynoe longqiensis; assembly: GCA_030323885.1. Taxonomy (NCBI): domain Eukaryota; kingdom Metazoa; phylum Annelida; class Polychaeta; order Phyllodocida; family Polynoidae; genus Branchipolynoe; species Branchipolynoe longqiensis. Next base: position 41,616,372 of record CM059199.1, on the reverse strand, counting down.
CATGTTCATCACCCCCATGACACATGTCTTGCTATGCAAATTATCGCGAAGCGTTAGGCGGTCTTTACTGGGCCTGCAATTGCTGCATCCATTCTCAGACGCACTGTGCCATACGAAGCATGAAATACAATCTCATTAAATCCTTACAATATATCATTTGTTCATTTTATGGTGATTACATTGGGTGAACGATGTATATACATGTGTATGGGTCAGGATCACGAAAAGAGGCCAATTGGTGGAAGTTGTCGGCGTCGAGCTTGGATGTCTGCGTCGATCGGCATAATTATAATTTAGCATTGACAGAGGTGTTGGAAAGCCTTTAAATTTATCCTGAATGTAAAGGTCGAGAAAGTACAACAACCTGATTTGTTTCTAGGATAATATAATATAAAACAAAGAAATGTATGAGACTTTAAAAATTGCGATGCCGACATCTGTTAAAGTTGTCGGCATCGATCATTTGATGTCGGCGTTGATCAGGATAATTATGATTTAGCATTGACAGAGGTGTTGGAAAGTCTTTAAATTTATCCTGAATGTAAAGGTCGAGAAAATAAAACAACCTTATTTCTTTCTAGGATAATTGAATATGAAACAAAGAAATGCACTACACTTTTAAGAATTGCGATGCCAACATCTTCACTTGACCACCGATTGGCCCGTTTTCGTGAGGCTGACTCGTATATATACAACCATATTTGAAGAGTTCAGGTGCAAAACCATGTAAACGCCAATCTAAAAATGGAGATTAATATTGGAATCATTGGAATGTTTTATTGTGATGTTCCTACTATTATGGTCATTGGTGCATAACCATTTGATCATATGAAAGGTGGAATTGGTGAGCGTTAAAATTATTGTCAGGTAAAAATATGTTATTTAAACTACATTCTTTGGATTGTCGTTTACGTGGACTTGCACGTGAACTCTTCATTTATATATATATATATGGTGGCTAAATCGGTTTCCCGTGCAGGAGATCGGGAGTTCAATTCCCGTTCAAATCAAACCAATGACCTATACCATTGTTACTTGTCACTTCATGGCTTGGTGCTCGGCATTAATAGAATAAGGCAAGCACTGGTTTGCTCAATATTGTTGAATATGGGTGAATACAAAACACACAATTCTCACCGTGATTATGACTTATGATGCCGACACAGGGTAAAGAAGACACCAATCAATCAACCAATCAAGCTCAGTGTCAGGTAGATACAAGATTCACCCCGTACTGCTGCAGTAGGGGTGCAAACCAACCCTATGTAAAAGCTGTCGAAAATGTGGGTCAAAGAATTGAGAGCCTAATTTCACAGAAGCAACAATTATTATTTACATATGTCTTTGCTACCTTTGAGTTGAAAAATATAATAACATATCTAGGTTAATAAGATTTAAAAGTGAAATCGATGGCAATCTGCGGCCGCCATCTTGTCTTTTTGCATTCTCTCCCATTTCACCAACTCTGTGCGTATAGAAGTATCCGTTTGATACTGGAGGCAGGCATTCTACTCTCTGTTCCATACTAAAGCTATTTTTGCCCGTATTTAGACTACGTTGTCGTTCACCCGTGTACTGCGAGTACCGGGTGAATCCTTTATCTAAGTGTCTGGATAGTCTGACTCAGTGGGATATCGGGTCATGGTGCTGGCAGCCTGATTTCCCAGTAGGGCAGCACTATTAAGTCGCCATGAGTGCGCACTGTCACAAGTCACAAGCTGGTACCCATATTGTTATGACCTTAGATGTTGCCAAGACATAAGACTCTAACAACCAACCAATTCGAGGTTATTATTTACTCATGCTCTGTCATTGCATCCAGTCTGCATTCGTGTAATACAATGGTGATTTGCTTTGCTTCTATTGTAGGTGAGTTGTGCTATGGATCTCGGTCTGAATGACGCTACTGAAAGGTAAAGTTGAAATTGTTAATAAATGCATCCTATGGCTCATCAATGAGGCAATAGAGTAAATTATTCATGATGAGTAATGTCACTTCAATGATTGTCTCTATTTTTGTCTGTTATACATCATCATCATCATTATGCTGTCGTTCGCAATGCGACAAAGATTGCTTTTATTTCTTTACCGCCGCTATTTTGTGTGGTTGTGCATTTCATGAAAGCTGCTTGCTAAGTGTTGAAGTGGTGCTGGCTTTTGCAAGTTACTAGCAGCACTCTCTCGGGGAGCAAATAGAGGTCTCACACCGGCAAGAACACGTCAAGACAGGCGAAAACTATTTGTCCCTGCAGTAGCTGGCCGAGAGATGTTGGGAGTTCCCTTCATCACCGCCCTTAATGCTGCAATGGAAGCATGGTTTTCTGTTAGGGTTTGCTCCCTTAGCCTTTGGTTCTATCAAGAACCTGTACCACAAGGCAGTGGTTTATAACTTTGCAAGGCAGGGGCATCAAACTCCCTGAGGTAGTTTAGCAGATAGGTACTGCATTACCCGCATACCCATAATCTGTTATACATAATCTTCATAGATGGACGCAGTCCAGGCTTCCCATGAGAAGTCTTGGGAATTGCAATCATGGCTTAGTCAAACAAATGACTTCCAAAATTGATACTTGCTGCTAGCAGTCTGGCTGCGACACTGTATTAATAGGAGTTATGGTGACAGACCAGGGACCGGGACCTAGCTCATGCGGTAGAGTGTCCACCTGTTAATGTGTGGGTCATCCGATCGATCCTGCTCAGTGGACACATTTGCGGTTTGGGGGTATTTTCCAGTCCAACCAGTAGTCCACAACTGGTTCATCAAAGGCTGTGGTATGTGTTGTCCTGTCTCTGGGAAAGTGCATATAAAACACCCCATGCTGCTTACCGGAAAGAGTAGCCTATGTGTTGGCAGTGGGTTTCCTCCAAAAGAAATATGTCAGAATGACCATATGTTTGACATCCAATAGCTGATGATGAAAATCAATGTGTCATTAAATAAAACAAACATTGTTTTGTCGTCAGCAACCTGTTTGCGACCACTCAGTGACCCAAATGCCCCCACTGAGTGTGAAACTGGTTGGCGACCGATTGTTGCCTGCCCGACTGTCGATTACCGTTAGGTGATCAATTACCGACAGCTTGGCGACCACTTGGCAAATGGTCTCAAGTACTAAAAATGGTTTTGGTCACAAGGTTGTTGGTTCAGCAGCTTCAAACACCTTGCTGCCAAAATGGTCCAAAATGGTCAGCGACCGGTCGGGAACTAGTCGCCGACTGGTCAACGACCAATGATATTCACTTACGACTGGCCATTTTTAGTGGTCGCAAGGTGATCTCAAGCGATCGCAAGCAGAATGTGACTGAGGTATAACAGGCGTCAAATTCACTATTACTACTTGTCAAATAGGTTTCATGATACTCTCACTGAGAAACTATATTTCAGTGGGCTTCTTTCTTCATAACTGCTTGCTACAATTACTGATCCATGACTCTCAGGCTCTTTCAGTTACATTTCAAATGAGAGAACTTATCCAATGCGGTGATCCTCCCGAGGTTTATGTCAGTCTTACGACGGAAGCACATAAGGAGAGTCGTAAGCTTTGATTGTTTTTTTCTTGGGATTTTATGTCCGGGTAACATCTAAGGTCATATGTCATATGGCTTGAATGACCTTAGCTTTTATACTTTTAGCACAACAAACTTTAGCTTTGATTGGCCTCTAGGCAGGTCCAAGAGAATAAGTACTTTAAACATATATAAACCAGCATTCAAAATAAGGCTTGTACGCTTCTCCGAGCCAAGTGAGAATAGGCACCGACAAGCAGAATATGGCTCGAGCTTTTCTGTTGGACAAGAGAAAAATGTGTGGCTGTAAAACGTTGTATTTCTGGAATTGATTTGCTTTCCATTATAGATATATATAGAGATATAGGGATAGATATATAACTCCTCCTGTGTGTGAGGCGTGAGAGGTGGAGGCACTGAACCACAGTCACTATGAAGGAATAAGAAGAAGAATCTACATGTTCCCTAGCATTTATAACTGTATAATACATTATGCATCATATATATATGTATATATATATATATATATATATATATATATATATGAAGAGTTCAGGCGCAAATCCCCGTAAACACCAATCCAAACATGTAGTTTAAATAAAAGATTTTTACCTGAAAATAATTTTAATTCTCACTAATTCCACTTTTCTCATGATCACATGGTTATGGCACAATGAACAAAAAATTAGGAATTAAACCAAATTAAATTTTTGAAGATTTCATTCCAATGTTTAGCTCGATTTTTGAATTGGTGCTTACGGGGTTTTACGCCTGAACTCTTCATATATATATATATATATATATATATATATATAATATACATGTTCTCCTAGCATTTATACTTGTATAATACATTATGCATCATATATGTGCTATATAAGTGATTATGTAAATATAAATAAAGAATAGACCATAATGTTTTGGGGCCCCTGCTCGGCCCCTTCTGGGCCCCACCCCCCTCTATCCACCACAAGCTCACACAGGAGGACTCGGAGGGAAATTAGTCAGGATTACCAGACGTTACACGGGACAGATGGCAAAATCCTCACCGAGTATGGACTCTCAGGATGAACTGAGCCAGACTCTGGCGGATTTGGATATGTCGGAGGGGGAGCGCAAGTTACAGGAGCGGATCAACATGTTGGAAAGGGAGGATCAAGGAGCCGATCAAGGAGCAGTTCAAGGAGACGGAGAAGTAAGTGGTCGATTAAACGTTTCATTGCTGGGAAAAAAGACCTCCGTAAACTCAACGCTCATGAGCTCTATGGCGCCTCACTCATGTGGTTCCTCGACATAGAAGGAACCACGAAAAAAGATAGCACGGCTTTCATGGAGCACTTACACTTTATATCACTGAAAGCAAAATTGGACATGTTCAAAGACTTGGTTCATGTTGATTACGACTGAGAGATCAGGAGACTCGCCGAGACCCTGGTCTTTGCCGCTTTCGGCAAAGCGTACAACGCCACGAGCACCATGTTCTATGGCCACGAGAGCATCAGACGGGGTGGGATGGGCAAAACTGGAGCGGGATCCTCCTGTTTCAACTTGATGCGGCGCCTAGAGAAGGATCGCAAGAGGGCTTGCTTCCAATGGAATAAGGACTCGGGATGCGGCCGGACAGAGGAGGATTGCGGCTACGGTCACTGGTGCAGTAAGTGCGGGGCAAAGTCACACCGACGGATGAAGTGTCACAAGGACTGACACCGAGCCCGCCCCGTGGCCCGCCTACACGACACCGGACCTCCCCAGACCCGTGCCGCAGCCAGTGAGTTGACCCAAATCTCTGCCCCTGTTTACCCCCGTCGCTGGGCCGCTGCCCGACCGACCTTGACCCCGGGCGGGGTCGCACGGCCTACTGTGATGCTGCTGTTACCTGTGCCCTTGCAGGGGACACCCCGCCCCCACGGTCCGGGGTTGGGTCGGCAGCAACCAGGCGAGCGACTCCGATTGGCTGCAAGTGGCCTTTGTTGGGGAACCTGCACCTGCGGGGGATCGCCATGTTTTCAACCTCGCCATGATCGAGCCTCGGGGGGGACCCGGTGTTGTGGTCCGAGTATTCGACAGCTGTGTGGGGGGGACCTGTCACTGTCCCCATGTGATTGATGGCAGCCCGGCCCAACTCCTCCCCTGCCCGATGTTTTGTGAACTATTCCTCAGGGGTGATACCGACCCTGATTGGGCGTACCTTCTCAGGGGAGCTGCCTTCAGCTTCCAGGTCATCAACCCCTCATGCGACCTACGATACGACTCCCGGCACCATAAGGACCGGGAGCCGGCGAGCCACGCCACCATCAGCGATAGGCTCCGAGGCGAGATCGCCCGAGGCTGCATTACCGTAGTGGAGGACCGACCCAGCTGCGTTCATGATATATTCTGCGTCCCAAAGGATGGGGGCGATATTTGCAGCATAGTAGACTGCAGCCAGCCTAAGGGTGCCTCCGTCAACAACTGTACGGGGGAGGTGGCCGTAAAATTCTCTTACAACAGTGTGGATGACGTCGCGGATCGCATGGAGAGGGGGGATTACCTCTCGACAGTGGACATCAAGGATGCTTACAGGGCAGTCTGCATCCACCCCACCGACCGCGACCGCCAAGGTCTTCACTGGGAATTCGATCACCAGGGGGGCCTCCCCTGCACTTACCTCGAGGACAACAGGCTCTGCATAGGCCTGTCCTCGAGCCCCTATGTTTTCAGTAAGATATCCGACCTCATATTCCGCTGTGCTACACGGGAGGGCGTGACCCGAGTCGTGAACTACCTCGACGACTTCTGCCTCATCTCCCCCACATACGAGGACGGATGTGCACACCAACCCACCCTGCTCGCCATCATAAGATGGCTCTGCTTCTTCGTCAGCTATGGGAAGGTCGTCTCTCCCTGCACTACGGCTCGCTTCCTGGGCATTGAGATCAATATGGTGACACTTGAGATGAGCCTCCCCCGGGACAAGCTCGACCGCCTCATCACTGCCCTGGATGAAACCAGGGGCCGCCGCAAGATCACCAAACAGGACCTCGAGCGGCTCGGGGGACTCCTAGCCCACTGCAGCAAGGTGGTCAGGGGGGGAAGGACTTTCTGCCGTAGGGGGTGCACATACTTGTCGCTCTGCGGAGCTACAATTGAGGAACTAAGAACTTGGGGTGACTGGTCGAGCGACACAGTTTTCCTCTACCTAAAGTCCCCCCTGAGTGACCGCATCATGAACGATATGAGGGTGGCTTCCGCCTTGGCCTCCGTTTCGGCCTCGGTCCCCCCTCCTGGACTCTAGGCTTTGTTTGGCTTGGTGGCACCCTTGGGATGTTTGGCATATATTTTCCTACCAGAGAAAATAAACTCAACCCAAACCAAGTCTAGTCTTTCTCTCATTCCCTGTTCGATTATTTCTGTGCTATATAAGTGATTATGTGAATATAAATAAAGAATAGACCATAATGTTTTGGGGCCCCTTCTGGGCCCTCCCCCTTCTATCCACCACCATGACTCTGAGCAGAACCCTGTTCTGGGCATTCTCTCTGCTCCCGGCCTCGGCACCAGCACCGCCTGCCTCTTGCCTCACTTCAAAATTTTCTTTTACTTCCGGTAGGGCATATATTTTCCTACCAGAGAAAATAAACTCAACCCAAACCAAGTCTAGTCTTTCTCTCATTCCCTGTTCGATTATTTATATATATATGTTTATATATACATATATATATATACATACCTATATATGAAGATATAAATTTGGCAAAGTGAAAATTTAAGTGGACAAGTAAACATCACACCAGACTTGTCCTATGGACAATTGACATTTGTTGCTTATTTATGTCTATGTATAATGCGGAGAATTATGAGGATAGTATGGAGACGGATCTATTGCTGTCTTGGGTGCATGCAGTTCTAGAAGGATCTGTTGGAGCAGCCTGATGGACAGGTGGAGTGCAGTAAGGTATATGTAGTCTATGACTGGTATGCAGGAGGTCACCTGACCTAAGCGACCAGCCCGGATGGCCGAATGAGTGGAGTGTCTGTATCCTGTTTTGGGAGATCAGGGGATCCAAACCCATGGGTTTGTGGGTTTGAACCCTGGTCGAGTCAAACCTATGACTTAAAAATTGTCACTTCCTAGCCAGGCGTTCAACATTATTAGGATAGGGCAAGGACTGGTTCACTCAGTGTCAGGATAATGTGACTGAGTGGGGTATCAGGTCATGGTGCTGGTTGCCTGTTCTCCTAGTGGGGCAGTACTATAACGTCCCCATGAGTGAGCACTGTCACAAGTCGCTACCCGTCCTGATATGGCCTTAGATGTTGCTAGGATATAAAACACCAAGCAAACCTGACCACCGCCTGCTGGTTAATTTATATCACTGTAAACCATGAATAGTCAGTCATATTCCATAACGATAATAATGAATAAATAAGGTTGCGCTGATCATCTCACTGCTTGCCTCCCTGAGTCAGAAAGAGTGCCCCTCACTGAGACGGAAAGAGACACACATACAGAGCAGCCTACCCCTGGCGCACCCTGGCGGCAGTGCGACACACCCTGGCGGCAGGGCGACACCCTCCATCCCCTCCGTCGCTTGCTCTCCCATAGAGGGCGCCATTTTAATTGACGTCCCCCACGCATGCGCAACCTGAGCGCAGCCGCGACTGAGACGCCCTCTGGTGAGTCACGGCGATCCTCCAAACAATTAGCAACTCGACACCGCAAGGTGGCGCCATCAGCGAAGTCTTCGACTGTGTTCCGTCGCCAAAATAATTATTATATCAAGGACGATCGATCCCCTTGCAACCAAAAGCCTCTGGTTGAAGACGGCGGACTGTTGCGGGAATATCATTGTTTGTTCATTTTTGCAAAACAATTACAACAACAAAATCCCCTGTGCTGAAACCTGTGTGTCCTATGCCGTTTCACATATTTCTGTGCTGCTGCTTTGTAGTGGATATTTTTTGGAGGGGTTGGTGTATTTTATTGCTGGTGAAATGATGACATTGTCTCTTTCTGTGGGGAGCTCATAATGAACAGAAACTTAACCCCCCTTCAACTGAGATGTTAATGCTTTTTAATGCGTCCCTTACGTACTTGCCGGGAGTTTCTTCCGGGGTTCCCCTATCTACACGCCCCATCCGCCGGACCGCCTCTGGAGATTGCCTCTGTTATTGGTTGAATAAGTTGATTGCCATGCTCTAAAAAAAGGAAAATCATAGTTCACAGATAGGATATTGTTGTTGTTCGTTGTTGCTTTACGTCCTAGCAACATCTAAGGTCATATCAGGACGGGTACAGACTTGTGACCATGCGCACTCATGGCGGCTTTATAATGCTTCCCCACTGGGAAATCAAGCCGCAGGCACCCTGCTCCGATATCCTATTCAGTCAGAGTATACTCACACTGAGCTAACTAAACCATTCCTTGCCCTATCCTATTAATGTTGAGCACCAGGTTATGAAGGCATAATGTGACTGAGTGGGATATTGGATCATGGTGGTGGCGGCCTGATTTCCCTAAGGGGCAGCACTATACAGTTGGAATGGGTGTGCACTGTCACAAGTTGGTACCCATCCTGATATGACCTTAGCTGTTACCAGGACGTACACTTCCAACAACCAACGAAATCTCTACAACAGGCGGGAGGCCGAATGAGTTAGAGCGTCCGTCTCCCGTGTTGGTAGACCGTGGGGTCGTGTGTTCGAACCCTGGTCGAGTCAAACCAAAGACTTAAGAATTGATACCTGTTGCTTCCAAAAACACAGTACTGCTTGCCATTGCCTTCTGAGGGCATGGTTTTGGTGAGAATCACCCTTAGAATCCTTTCCGACAATAACTACTAGACCATGAGTTATTACATACAACTGCAGCATTGTTCTTTTATTTATGTCAGATCTCAGGATGGTGGTTGAAATTATCTCGCTCAGTCCAAGTTCTTTAATTTATCTGAGTCTTTTCTTAATGAGTCTCTCAATGAGTCTCAAATCACCAATCCTGATATCGCATAACATGACTGTAATGTTCACAGGCAAAATGTTGGCTGATGATATATATTTACTGAGTACAACACAAGCAATTAAAGCTGCATAGTGCAATGACATATCACATTTTCAAAACCAAACCAATTATGTAGATTTGATTTTACATATCTAATTTAGATACTGATACTCGAGTACAAAGGACTGCATGCAGAGATTCAAGGCCAGTTTGCAGACCACCTCTCCATATACACTGATGGTTCGAAAGACCAAAGCCGGGTAGCTGCTGCGGCAGTCTGCCGACGGGAAAAATTTGGTGTACGTTTACCCGATCAGAGCTCGATTTTCACTGCAGAGGCCCGAGCACTCCTTCTCGCTTTGGAGTGTATCGAGGTATCCAACCACACTAACTATGTTATATACAGTGATTCCTTCTCTTGCCTCCTGGCTGTTGCTGGACTGAAAACGAATCACCCTATTCTAGCAACGGTCATTTATAAAATGAACCAACTGACAACAGATGGGTATGATATCCACCTGTCCTGGGTGCCTGGCCATGCTGGCATACAAGGAAACGAACGAGCTGATCGGGCTGCGAAGAAGGCCCTGAACTGTGATCTTGAACCGTGTCTGATCCCTCACTCTGATCTGAAACCACTAATAGCCACCCACATAAAATCCAAATGGCAACATGAGTGGGATGAAAACATCAATAAACTTAAAGAAATTGAACCATCTGTGGGAAAGCCACCACAGACTCATGCGGGAGGTCGGCGGGACCAAGTGGTCCTTAGTCGCTGCCGTGTTGGCCACTCGTGGCTTACACATGCTTTTCTGCTCAAGGGGGAACCTCCCCCTGAATGTATTGGGTGTCAGTCCCCACTGACACTCAAACACATTTTACTAAGTTGCGTTGATTTTTTGGCCCTGCGCCAACGGTTCTACACTGCAGGCAGTATGCATGACCTTTTTACTAAGGTAAAACAGGAAAACATTTTAGCCTTTTTGAGGGCAGCTGGACTGTACCACCTTATATAGTTTACTAAATGGATTCTATTAATTATTAATGAAACTTTTCTTTTTCTATGGGAATTTGTTTCCCTTGACCACAGATATATGATTGTGAGCTTTCTAATTTAATTAGTGTCTATTGGCACATAATTGATTGTCTGCTTTTACATGTAAAAGCGATGGTTTGAACCAAAAACAAACATTTCTCGCCGTGAATATGGCCTATGCTGCCAACACGGCGTAAAGCAACCACCAATCAATCAATCAATCAATCAGATACTGATGCACTTATTAAGCATTTGTTTTTGCATAGAAGGCAATACTGAGTCGATGTAACAGAACCTGTTAGTACAGAAGTCTATGGTGTCAGAGTTTGCAAGCTTGCCAAAATTAATTTTCCATGTTTGCACTCAAAATATCTCAAAAGATTACAATTTAAAATAAAAGTAACTTTGAACTAATTCGCTGCACTCGGCTCAGAGACGAGCGTTAGGGTCAGAAAGGAAAGAAACCGAGTCAGGAAAACCTTTGTAGAGTTTAATAAACAACATATCAGGGCCTGGCGAGATGGCTAGCAAGCGGGTGACTCGGACCCTAAAACATATCAGGATCATAACAGGAACGTAACGTGACCGTTAAAGATGAGGATACACAGGGGCAGGAGTCATCATTAACGAAGGCAGGCAGAAGACGTCAGCGCTCACCCCCCCCCCCCCCGAAAGTGGGTGGGAGGGTGGGGAAGCAAAGTGACCAGGTCGGAGTTGGAACAGCAAGTGAGTTGGAAAAGTGAAAACAGGAAGCGAGGAAAGGAGGAGAGGAAAGTTACCTCGTTAGCAAATTAGACATGTTAGCCCCGCCAACATGCTCGATGTAAAGTAGATAGTAGTGATCCATCTAATATATTTATCTCAGAAAAAATACAGAAATTCAAAACCATCAGACTATGCATCTTTAAGTAACTGCATAAACCTATCGAAATCAATACGTTTAACAACGTGATTAGACATTAATGCCTTACTAGCAACTAATGAAATTAATAAGATACAATAGAACTGCATAAACAAAAGATTATAGGCATATGGTCTTATGGTGCAGTCACACTACGACGCTTCTCCCGGCGACCCGTCAGCGTTGAAAATAAAATCTTGCGCATCGAGAAATGTCCAATTTTTCGGCGGTTTGGGGAAAAAGATCGGCGTCAGCACGGCGCATTATGCACGCGAGGCCAACGTCTGCCGACGCATTGGGGAAAAAAAAATAAAAGTTTGGCGTGACGTCTTCATCTAACCTTAAATGTTGCTCGGGGGTAAAACATAAACACCCCAGTTTGCCGCAACGTGTGAGCAACGACCCTCCCACACGCGCGCCGTCTTCCTAGCGTTCCCATAACGTTATTCCGGCGCGTCCAACGAATTGCGACGCGCGCCTAACGTCCTTACCCATATATTTCGCACGCTGCCGGTCGTTGGGATTTTTTTGACACACTTAAAACCTTGGGCGACCAGTAACGTGCGCCGACATTGTCCGCCGACCATCAACGTCAAGGATAGTGTACCGACGTGTACCGACGCGCTCATTACGCGCCACCAGCACGTCCAGACGTTTCACATATTATCGCCCAAAATCACTACACGTTGCCGTGTCGCCGGCGAGAAGCATCATAGTGTGACTGCACCATAACACAAAGAATGGTAAAAGTTAGGTTTGTTTGCAATCTACACACAGTTACAACTCATAAACAAGAGATCCAAGAGTATTACTAAGAACCCTTTAACAGGACTTGAATCAAATTGGACTAGTGCAGCCTAACATTGAAAACAGGTGTTAACACAGTTATCCATCAAGGCCCTGTCACACTTCACCGGATTGAGGAAACAGATTGAAATGGAACAAAGTCCGTTGATATCCGGCAAAGTCCAGTTTGTGTCCATTGCATATCTGTTGATAACTGTTGATATCCTTTGATATCCATTGATATCCATTGATATCCGTTGATATTCAGCCCAATCCATTACAAGTTTTGAGCATGCACAAAACTTATAACGGATTGTGCCGGAATGACATATGTGGTTATTATCCGTTACCATCTGTTCACCGTCCATTCCCCGTCTGTTCCTGTCTGTTAGCCATCCGTTCCTGTCCGTGACCGTCCGTTCCCATCCATTACCTATTCATGACACGTCTGTTGCCGTTCGCTATAGTTCTTTTTGTATATTGAATTGTCCGTTGATTGTTAGATACATTATCAACTGTTACCATCCGTTACCATCTGTTACCATCTGTTACCCATCCTTTACCGTATCTTACCTGTCCATTACCATCTGTTACATAATCGATACATTTCAAGTCCGAATCACACTGGATTAAAATATTTTTGTCCGGGTTTGTCCATATCCTCAATCCGGGAAAGTGTGACAGGGCCTTTATGGGCTGGGTAAATAAATTCATCATAAAAAAATTAATTAACAATTTTTAAATATGGCATATTCCGCAGTAGTCGGCAGCAGCATTGTGGCGTTCTCTGTGGCGGAGTGGTTACAGTGTCTGACTTTTTTCTAGGTCAGACTCCTAATCTGAGGGTCGGCGGTTCGATTCCCCATGCCCCCAGCTCTGCCAGTTTGGATTTCCACCACTGTGTAGAACTTACAGCGTCATCAAAGGCTGGTTGCTCTCATACCATGTCTATGTGGGGTGGGAGGTAAAAAATCCCTTGGGTCGGTAAAAGTGTAGGCTTGGGCTTTCTATCGACCAGCAGTGGAATGAGGAAGACCAGTCGTCTATGACTGAAATTTCCCCCGCTTAAACAACTAATGGACCAACAACAACAACAAAAAGTCCTTTTTGACGGCATCATCATGGTTACCTCTTACCCAGCCAGGTGCCCATTACCATCAATTTGGCTAGTTGCTGCCTTTGTTCAGGTCTGCTGGGTAGGTATTCTTACCAATGTTCAGCAAAATGAGTTGAGTGTGCATCTCCCATTTTGGTAGATTGTCGGATTCCAACCCGCAGGTTCGAACCCTTGTCAAGTCAAACCAATGACTTAACAAATTATACTTGTCGCTTCATATCTAGGCACTCAGCATTGTTAGGCTAGCACAAGGATTGGTTGGCTTAGTGGCAGGAACATCAGGTCATAATGCTGGCGGCCTGGTCTCCCAGAGGGCATCATTATAAAGTCGCAATATTATCATTTCTGAGTAAATGATTCTGAATTGAAAAATGGCTGGAAGACCAATCGTTGGGCGCTGAAACAAAAACTTATTTAGCAGAGTAAATGTAGCCACAAAAAAAACCACAACCATATTTATATAGGAAATGTATTCAGATATATGCATCAGGACATTGCTAATTTACACCCAGTCCATACATTAGTGCGTACTGTCATAAGTCAGTACCCATCCTGATATGACCTTTGATGTTGCCAGGACGTCCCACTCCAACAAGAAACCTGTGTTTTCTACCAGCCACCCACACGCCTAGCTGCTTGGGACTCCCTCTGAATGCCCGACCACCTGCCAATCTACTGCACATTTATTCCTCAATTGATCACATGGCCTCAAACTTGAGGCAGATGGTGGATGCCGAGTAGGCAGCCTTTCAACCACCCTGCACTCACCTTGAGGGCAATCTTTTTGTTGCTGTTCTACTCATGTCTTCGGGCATTATTCATTCACGCAGTTTGACAAAAGAAAACACCCTACTATTTGTCTTTACAGGCTTTTCTAATTGTTGTTGTTATTTGCAGTACAAAGGCGATATAGAATTTGCACAAAGCTAATATTTCCTGCCTAAGCATGGGCTGCAGAAGGTTATCCAATCAATGTGTGCTGCTAATGTAATAACAAATTGATCAAACACGCAAATAATGAACAGCAGAATAGTGTCAAAATCAAATCTGCTTCATTAAACAGGAAATAGTGTAGAGATATGAGGAATAAATTAAAAGAAGGATAACAATAACCCGAACAACATTCTCCAAAATGTATAGAGTGTTAACATCAAGTAAGATATTAATACAAACAAGGAAGCGTATTCTTCAGTGTTATGTGTGGTCTACTCTAATGTATGGGGCAGAGACATGGACAATCTCTAAGAAAATGTACAAACATTTAGCAGCATTTGAGATGTGGACTTATCGAAGGATGATGAAAATATCATGGACAAAGAAGATCACCAACAAAGAAGTTCTCAGAAAAATTTAAAATAAGAAAAGCTTGTTTGCCACTATACAGACAAAGAAACTTATTTATGTTGGCCACATCATTCGTCAGAGTTCAATATACTGTACATTGTTGGAAGGGAAGGTGAATGGCAGCAGAGGGAGGGGGAGACCAAGAACATCATGGTTTACAAATATTTCACAGTGGACAGGCTTGAATTATTCACAGTCTATCAGAACAGCCCAACATCGGGACAAGTGGAGAACCATTGCATCCAACCCTCGACTAGAGGACGGAACTATTGATTGATTGAGTGTAACCAGCTATAGGTTAGTGATTCCTTGAGGCTTAATTATTGGGCAGAAGATAGAAATCAAGACCATTCTACACGATAACTAAAAGCCCTGTCACATTATGACACATCGCAGAAGCGTGCGGTCAATGCATAAAATCACTTTTTTACATCGAGAAGCATCAAACTTTTCGGTGCAGGGGGCAAAGTTGGACGTGTACATTCCGTATACATAGCGTATGACCAAAGTATGACTGATGTATGGCTAATGTGCTTCTGGGCGAAAAACACTCGAATTACGCTCACGGTACATTTGCAGAATACCAGTGAAGGTTATATACTTTATTCGATTGCCAGAACAATGCCTCATACGTTATGTATGTCAAGAAATGCTGGAGAAATGCTAAACGTATGTTAGACATATGTTAGACATACCTTATCCATATGTTGTCAGTATGCAGACTGTATGTTCCCACTGCCTTTGATGTAGCTCAACATAGTGCTATGTAGTGAAGAACATTTGTCTAATGTATGTCTAACGTACATCAACATATGCCTAACATATACATAACGTACGGCCAATGTATAATCCACATGTTCTCAAATGTTGTCATACGTCAAAAGTTATGTGCATGAACAGAACTTTGCCAACTCCCTGATGCGTGATGCCATATCTCGACAAACATTGACATACATTGACATATACCAATGAGCATCTAACGCATGCGTAATGCATAACAGCATATCCCGACATAGCTGGAAAAAATCACCTACATCTGCATACATTGGCGTGATGCATCATAATATGACAGCCCCATTAGGTAGCGATTTAACGCTCTCGGAGAGAATATAGTGATATAATGGGTAAAGATGCATGGTCCAATGGTTTTCAGTTTCAGACATTTATTTGGGAGAAATATATCAGGTTGATTGTTATAATGCTTCCTATTTAAGCAATTCATCACAAAACATAATAATAATGATATTGATCATATTGATCATAATAATGATACTGATAGTGATGATAATACTGATCACGGTAATGATGTTGATGATGATAATGCTAAAGATAATGATAATGATATTAGGTCGATTGTTATAATAATGATTTAAGCAATTCATCACAACACATACTGATAATAATAATGATAATGTTATTAATAATGATAATGATGATACTACTGTTAATACTAATACATCTGATGATGATGATGATGATGATGATGATGATGATGATGATGATGGTAACAACACTAGCACCTCGCTGCTGAAAGAAAAATATTATTCAACTGCAGCTTTAAAATATTAATGACAAAAGCAAACAAACAAAAACAAAAAAGGATAATATTATTTACACTAAAACCTCCCTAACCTCCCATCTCCACATATCGACCACTCCCCTATATCGATCGCTTTATTTGGGTCCCAACAATAACTATGTAACCATATTCTAACTCCCTAAACCGACCACATCCCTAAAATGGACTGCTTAAATCGGTCCCAAGGTCGGTCGATTTAGAGAGGTTTTACTGTAGTATGCAACTTTCATCCTGCCCATGCGCACCTCCATTTCCGGTGTGTAGACATGAGAGAAGCCGGCTCGGTGCACCCATACTCATAATGCCACCACGTGAAAGCCAAGTACATGGTTGCCTTAATGAGCTGTCACATTACGATGTATACCCTTAGCGTATGCCAACGTATGTGATTTTTTACCAACATGTTGGTGTACATCATCATACATTACACATACGTTGGGCATACGTCGGGTACATTCCAGGTACGTCATTATACATCATCGTACGTCGCTGCATCTAAGGTCATACGTCGCTGTTGTGTGCATGCACAAAATGTCCAATGTGTGTTGACGTGTGGCTCGTATGTTGAATGTATGCTGCATGTACATTTGCGATAGGTTAGCATACGTTGGGAGTACATTAGAGATACCTTGGAATATGTTGCTGCATGTTAGCCGTACGTTGAGCCAGTGGGAACGTGCAGTTTGCATATAGTCCATTTATTGCCAACGGATGCATTACATACTCCTAACATACTTTGAACTTATGACTGCTGTATCTCCAGCATACTTAACGTATACGCCATACTTCTAGCAATGGAATAACATATGTAACGTTGCTCAGCATACCGTGAGTGTATGCGAGCATTTCGTGAACATTTTGTGAACGTTTTGCGAAGCACATCAATGCTCTCATATACTAGCAATAGGTCAGACATATGTTCTGCATATGTCACGTATGTTGTGTGTACATTGTGTGTACATTGTGTGTATGCCCATTTTTACCCCCCTGCCGCTGAAAAGTTTGACGAATGCCGACGTATTGGCAAATTTCCAAACGTTGAGCATGCACTGACGATGTACGCCATAGTGTGACAGGCCCTTTAATGAGATTACCAGTCTTATCCATCTCCTCTCAACACCAGCCTAGAAGTGTAACGGGGGCCTTTAATTGCTGAAATAAAACACCAGGGGCCATATGCAGGAGTCAGTGTTAGCGGGGTTTGGTGTTAGAGCCTATTACCGGTTAGCTATCGCCGACGTCGCGAACTGTGTCAAGTCGTATGCAGGAGCGCGTAGCACTTTCATTATAGCTAAACGTGAATTTATTTATAGATTTGGGAAATCCCTCTGCGTCTGTAGCGATATATTAGGCTTAATTATACTAAATGCGATCATATTTAACAGAATTAAATACATAATAAGTGAAATTTGAGGAAATTAACCCCAAATTCGAAGCAATATTAACGCTTTCGCCGTAACGGTGGCGATATTAATATTTATATGGTCGAATCGATGAGCGTAAAGTAAGCAAATCGCCGCAGCCGCCGCTTTCCATACTGGCAGCGGCGGCCATTTGTTTACTTTACTTTCGTCGATTCGAACATATAAATATTAATATCGGTGCTGTTGCGGCACCAGCATTAATAATGCTTCGAATTTAGGGTTAATTTGAATAAATGGATAATGTGCCTGAGTGGGATATCGTGTCATGTTGCGGTTGGCCTGATTTCCCAGTGGGGAAGTACTGTGCAGTCACCAGGAGGGTGCGCTGTCACAAGTGGGTGCCAATCCTGGTATTACCTTAGCTGTCGCCAGGACATAAAACTCCAACAACCAAGCAACCAATCAACCAATTCTGGCACCGTGTCTGGGATGTGCGGTTGTGTATGTGTTTGTTTATTTGTTTGTTGTTGTTTTACATCCTAGCAACATCTAAGGTCATATCAGGATGGGTACTGACTTGTGACAGAGCGCGCTCATGGCGACTTTATAGTGGCGTCCCACTGGGAAACTAGGCCATCGGCACCATGACCTGGTATCCCACGCAGTCACATTATCCTGACACTGAGCGCACCAGTCCTTTCCCTGTCCTAATAATCCCGAGCGCCTGGATAGGAAGCGACAAGTGTCAATGTTTAAGTCATTGGTTTGACTCGACCAGGATTCGAACCCACGACCCCACGATCTACCAGCACGGGAGACAGACTCTGTAACCCATTCGGCCATCTATGTGAGTTTAACCGGTGCAAGGTGGTTCATTTTGTTTAAACCAGTAGCGCCCCCTGTTGTGCGCGTGCGAGATGAGATGTCAGGTGCAAGGGAACATAAAGCTAAGCCTACCTCTAGTCGGGATCCAATAGTCTTCGCCGTGACACTTGAGATGGTGCTGAAAATATCATTTTTATATATGTATAGTTATGTAATATATATATATATATATATGTGATGTATAACGGATTATGCAAGTATAAAGATACGTAAGGGTTAATTATTACTTTATTGTTATACTCCGTAAGACAACACTGTACGGGTGGCTCCACCTACCCTCCTCACCTCCACCGGATGTAGACAAGTGTCAGTCGCACCGGAGGATTTTTTATATATATATATATAACACAGGAATATGCGATATACAGAAGAGTAGATGTCACTTGGCCGTAAAACCTTAACATAAATATGCATATAAACATACCTTCGGTACAAATGAGGGAGACTGACACTGGTCTACATCCGGTGGAGGCGAGGAGGAAGAAGGTGGAGCCACCGGTACAGTGTTGGTCTTACGGAGTATAACAATAATAGTAATAAATAACCCTTACTTATCTTTATACTGGCATAATTTGCTATACATCACATACATTTGTTTTGATAAATACATGTATGCATAGCAATGCACACCCATATCTATGCGTGTGTATGTATATATTTATGTTTCTGATAATCTGTATGTATATGTATATATGCATACTGTTATAAGACAGTTCCAATCATCACCGGTTGTTTTGTTGTTGTTTTACGTCCTAGCATCATCTAAGGTCATATCAGGATGGGTACTGACTTGTGCCAGTGCGCACGCATGGCGACTTTATAGTACTGCACCAGTGGAAGAGCAGGCTGCCAGCACCATGACGTGATATCCCATTCAGTCACATTATCCCGACACTGAGCAAACCAGTCCTTGTGCTATCCTAATAATGCCGAGCGCCAGGCTAGGAAGTGACAAGTATCAATTTTTAAGTCATCGGTTGTACTCGACCATGGTTTGAACCCACGTCTCCATGATCTACCAACATGGCAGAGGCTGTAAAACCATAACAGTAATATGCATATAAACATAGCTTCAATACAAATGAGGGAGACTGACACTGGTCTACATCTGGTGGGGGCAAGGAGGCAGAAGGTGGAGCCACCGGTACAGTGTTGGTCTTACAGAGTATAGCAATAATTGTAATAAGTAACCCTTAGGTATCTTTATATTCGCATAATTTGTTATACATGACATACATTTGTTTCGATAAATACATGTATGCATAGAGATGCACACCATATATATCCGTGTGTATGTATATATTTATGTTTCTGATAATCTGTATGTATATGTATATATGCATACTGTTATAAGAGAGTTCCAATCAACAGTGAGTCATTAGTTCATCATCAGAGGAGTTAGGCATGTTGACTTTGACATATTCAGGTGAGCTGCTCATCCAGGTATCTAGGTCAGCCATCCTCATATATATTTATTTATTTTGTGAGCGAGTGGTACAGGTGTGAGCCAGAGCCATGCTAGAAAGAAGGGGCCAGGTGGCAGCACCAGGCGAGGCAGAAGGCCTGGCCTGTCACTTGACTAGATGAGTGTCATTAGTTGTGTAGTGTCATTTGGCACATATAACGTATTTTAGTTATGTAACTGCAAGCCGTATCATACATACTCACCTATTCTGCCTCTTGTATATATACATGTAGATACATACATCTATATATACAGACATGAAGAGTTCAGGTACAAAACCATGTACACGTCAATCCAAAGATGTAGTTTAAGTAGCATATCTTTACCTGAAAATAACTTTAATTCTCACGAATTCCACTTTTCCTATGATCATATGGTTATGGAGCAATGAACAAAAAAGCAGGAATATAAACAAATTAACTTTTGTAAGTTTGATTCCAATGTTAATCTCCATTTTCGGATTGGCGTTTACATGGTTTTATGCCTGAACCCTTCACATATATATATATATATATATATATATATATATATATATATATATATATATATATATATAAAATGTAAAGAGTTCAGGCGCAAACTCCGTAAACGCCAATACACAACTAAATTCAAATTAAATATTTGTTTACATAAAGGTAATTTTAATTCTCACTAATTCCACTTTTCTTGCGATAAAATCGTTATGGCACAATTAACAAAAACATAGGACTATAAAGAATGAACCTTTTGAACTTTTTACTCCCATGTTTATCTAAATTTGTGGCTTGGTGTTTATGGGGTTTTGAGCCTGAACTCCTCATAGATATATATACATATATATAAGTGTAGTAGGCTGCACTGACCTCTCAGGCAAGTAACCACATAGACAGGTAGGCGTGGGTAGTGTGTTGATCTCAGGAGCCTAGGTGGTGTAATGGTTAGCACACTGGCCCAGAATGCAAAGAGATGTGGGTTCGAGTCCCGCTCTAGGCACAATATTTCCCATTTTCATTGCCCCCCATGACACTGGTTGCCGTGACCAGGACCCTGTACAAGCTACACGCTGTATGGTTGTTGAACCTGCCATGTGGATGTATGTGTTAGTGCATTGCCTGTATGTATGTAATTGTAAGCATTAAAAGACTTACAATTCCAGGGGGACGAGTGTAGTAGGCTGCACTCACCTCTCAGGCAAGTGACCGCATAGACAGGTAGGCTTGGGTAGTGTGTTCATATCAGGGAGCCTAGGTGGTGTAATGGTTAGCACAATGGCTCAGAATGCAAAGAGATGTGGGTTCGAGTCCCGCTCTAGGCACAACATTTCCCATTTTCATCACCCCCACGACACTGGTGCCATGATCATGATCCTGTACAAGCTTTGCTCTGTATAGTTGTTGAACCTACCCTGCGTATGTATGTGTTAGTGCATTGCCTGTATGTATGTAATTGTAAGCATTAACAGACATATAATTCCAGGGGGACGAGTGTAAGTAGGCTGCACTGACCTCTCAGGCAAGTAACCACATAGACAGGTAGGCGTGGGTAGTGTGTTGATCTCGGGGAGCCTAGGCGGTGTAATGGTTAGCACACTGGCCCGGAATGCAAAGAGATGTGGGTTCGAGTCCCGCTCTAGGCACAAAATTTCCCATTTTCATCACCCCCACGACATATATATATATATATATATATATATATATTTATGGGCTGATGATGCTTTAAGGTTAGGTGAGCAGCAAAGAGCATATATCTAGAGGTTAGTGGATGAAATATGGTTCTGAGATTTCCAACACTGATACTCAATTCCTGACAAATAGCACGCACTGTCAATGTCATTTTTCTTTGTGCATTGCCCTTAATTATTGCATAATTAGTATTCACCTGTCTCCCTCTTGTTGTTTTTATATTATCAATCAACGTGTGCTCGGGCAGAAAGAACAACATTACTGTGCGAAAGGTAGTTTTGTTTCACGGGATATACACTTTTACCACCAATACCCAGCCACACAAACCAGACGAGATGGCCGAATGGGTTGAGCGGCCAATCTCCGAATGTGATTCAAATCCACAGGTTCAAACTCTGGTCTAGTCAAGCCAATAACTTAGAAATTGATAGTTGTGGCTTCCTACCAGCCAGGTCTTCGGCATTATTAGGATAGAGAAGGACTGGTTGGCTTGGTGTCCAGATAATGTGACTGAGTGGGATATCAGGTCATGGTGCTGGTGGCCTGGTCTCCCAGTGGGGCATCACTATAAAGTCACCATGAGTGCGCACTGTCACAAGTCGGTGCCCATCCTGATATGACCTGAGGTGTTGCTAGGATGTAAAACAACAACAAACAAACCATACACCAGCTGGGGTTGTGCAACGAATATAAAAAAAAAAAACACACTCTGGATACCAAACAGGAAATTGCATCAAGCAATACTGTAAGAGGAAATTGACATTGCCAGTAGCAATACTTGCGTGTTGAGTGAGGATATGCGTGTGACACTCTGATCACAAATGAACCTTTCTCACGAACTTGTTGTTCCTATTGTCATGGACGTCAGCGCTGCGTATTCATGGATGACAATTACACAAAAAGTAGGGGTAGTTAAGGCAGTGTGTTTGTTTTGAAGGCCAAGGCAGCTGCGATGGGAGGTTGCGCCCTCTAATCTAAGATATAGCAGCTGAATAATTCTTCCAGTTCAATGTCATATTCTGTTACATAGGCCACCGTCGCATATATTGATGTATTGCCGCGAGCCAAATCTCTGACCTTCAACTTTGGAAAACCAGCATCCGTACAAATTATGCAACCGCGTCCAGTTCCAGTTAAAATCTACCTCCACCATAATGTTTGTTCCCAGTAAGATTGTTGTTTGTTTGTTGTTTTATGTTCTAGCAACATCTAAGGTAATATCAGGATGGGTACCGACTTGTGACAGTGCACACTCATGACAACTTTATAGTGCTGCCCCACTGGAAGACCAGGCCTCCAGCACCATGACCTAGTATCCCACTCAATCACATTATCCTGATACTGAGCCAACCAGTCCTTGTCCTATCCTAATAATGCCGAGCGCCAGGCTAGGAAGCAACAAGTATCAATTTTTAAGTCATTGGTTTTACTCGACCTGGGTTCGAACCCACGACCCCACGATCTACCACCCCGGGATTCGGACGCTCTAACTCATTCGGGCATCCCGTATGGTTAGCCAATGTCTGCAATTTGCTGCCACTCTAATTGCCTCACGTTATTACTATTATTAATATTAGTGCATTTCCGACAACCCAGACCGCAGACAACAAAGGAAAACGCACCGGGGGACTGTGTTAACTGTGCCTGCTGTCGGTGCTCTGGCTACACTGATGGGTTGGTTGTTGGAGCTCTACGTCCTGGCAACATCTGGGGTCATGTCAAGATGGGTAGCGACTTGTGACAGTGCATAGCGACTTTATAGTGCTGCTCCACTGGGAAATCAGGCCACTGGCACCATGACACACTCTCCCACCCAGTTGCGTTATCCTGACACTGACCTAACCAGTCCATGCCCTATCCTATTAATGCCGAGCACCAGGCTAGGAAGTAACAAGTATAAATTTGATATAACTCATTGGTTTGACTCGACAGGGAACCAAATCCCGAACTGCTGACTTTCTGCGTGCGATCTCCGCGCTCTAGCGATTCGGCCACCGCACCCAGTGCGGGGAAACTGATGCTACAATGAAGCTATACTGCAGCTAAATCATTACCTGGCTGTCTAATGCTTGTCCCTCCATCTGTCCACTCGGACATCTGAAGGCTGGGAGCGACTCAGCCCTCAGGTCATATAGGAAGGGCGACCAGACGGGATGGACAAATGAGTTAGAGCGTCTGTCTCCCAAGTTGATAGATCGCGGGGTCGAATCAAACCCATGACTTCAAAATTGATACTTGTTGCTTCCTAGCCTGGTGCTCGGCATTATTAGGATAGGGCAAGGACTGGTTGTCTCAGTGTCAGGATAATGTGACTGAGTGGGATATCAGGTCATGTCACTGGTGGCCTGGTCTTCCAGTGGGGCAGCACTATAAGGTTGCCATGAGTGTGCACTATCACAAGTCGGTTTCCGTCCTGATATTACCTTAGATGTTGCTAGGACGTAAAACAACAACAACCAGCATATAGGGAGGGTCCTCCTGCCAAGTGTAGTAATCATGATCACAAGCAGGCAGCTTGGCTTTCTCAGCAACCAATAACCTAGTTGTCTGGACATGGGATGTTTTATGGCTAGATGAAGCATGATATGTACATCTAAATGTTATAGCGCTAAGTGTTTAATTCCTAGATTTGTTTATGACAGAAGTGCCTGACTAGCAAATAATGAAATTAACACGGTATGATAGAAATGCACAATTACTTTTTTAAATATTGGTAAATAGACTAAAAGAAAGTAATGTACAAGGCAGATTTTGGCGATTTTCAATTTTTGTAAACAGTTAGAACCCTTAAAGAAGAACCAACAAGAAAACCTAAAACAGTACTGAGACAGAATTCAAAAGATTTCAATCAAATTGGACTGGTGCTGCTCGACTGGGAATATAAGTGTTACCACATGGGCAGGGTAAATAAATTCATAATAATATTTTTTTAAGTAAAAATTAATTTGTGTCTAAACAAAAAAGAAGCAAGAAACTGCCAAAATACTAGGCTGTAAATGTAAGCTTATATTAGAAGAATGTGATTTAACTATTCAACTTTATATAATTCTGGAGTTAACTCTATTAATTGGCTTAGATAGCTTCGCGTCTGTGGGAAAGTGCATATAAAAGACCCTGTGCTGATTCTCAGAAAGAGTAGCGTAACTGGCAGCAGCGGGTTTCCTCCAAAGAAATGTCAGAATGACCATATCTTAGACATCAAATAGCCGATGATAAAATCAATGCGCTCTAGAGCCATCATTAAATAAAACAAACTTTCCTTAGATAGCTTCGAGTAAGACTCTTTTCCTAGAATCATTTTTTTGCAATGGTCTCATTGCTTTTAATTCCGGGGGAATGACCCACCTCCTCCCCTACTCACTGCCCAATCAACTCTTCTTTGGGTGGACAGACGAGTTCACGTTCAGCCACACAATCAGCCTGTGGGCTTTCACACTTTGTCCACCCTCCACCACAGCTCACCCTTTTCTCTTCACTTCTCAGTGTGCTGGCAATGCACATACTTTTCCACCCACCCACCCTATACTACCACGATGGGATATTGCTTTTTCTATTTTGTTCCTTTGTAAGATTGATCCCAGGTGCTACTCTCTCCGCTAAACTTGTGTTACAATTACAATTACAATTATTGTCATACTCATCCAATTACTCACAACCCCTTACTACCTGCGTCTGTCAGGACTTACTAAATTGATACTTGTCGCTTCCTAGATTTTACAGTGGGGCAACACTATAAAGTCACCATGAGTGTGGACTGTCACATTATCGATGTACCGGTCCTGATATGCCCTTAATTGTTGCCAGGACGCAAAACTCCAGCACCCAACCAAGCCTTTGTAGCATCGACCACAGTTCACCCTGTTCTCTTCACTTCTCAATGACCTGGCAATGCACAGACCTTTTTTCATCCAGCAAACCCTACTACTATTACTACGGTATATTATATTCAGTATTTCTTTTCCTTTGTAAGATGGGACCAGGTGATACTCTCTCTGCTAAATAAAACTTGCGATACAATTCCAATTACTGCTATCCTTATCCAGTTACCCACAACCCGCGACTAGTCCTACCTGCGTCTCTCAGCGTGATCGCTTGACGCGCATGCATGCTTGAAGTTGAATGCCGTCCTGGGCGCATGGTCGCTGATGCATCGCCATGGTGACAGGCACTGTGAACATGCGCAAAGATGGTCAGTGGCGATATGACATGTGACATGTGACATGTGCCTGTGACACACGTCCTGTATCGCCAACACATCGTCAATTGATCTCTTCGATTGGTGAAGAGTTATGTCTTTGCATTGCTCATTGATTCATTAAATGATACATCATTCACATTGGACAATGCCCTTCAGGAAACAGGTGAAGGTAAAGGAATATTGCATTATACTTATTCTTATACTTATTCTCTTCTGTTTATATATTTAGACATGATAGCCTGCTAACAGATTTGCCCTATCTATATATGACCTGGCATAATTATAGTGTGGTGTTCTCTGTGGCGGAGTGGTGAGAGTGTCTGACTATTTTCTAGGTCAGACTCCTAATCTGAAGGTTGGTGGTTCGATTCCCCGTGCCCCCACCTCTGCCAATTTGGATTTCCACCGCTGTGGATAACTTACAGCATCATCAAAGGCCAGTTGCTCTCATACCATGTCTATGTGGTGTGGGAGGTTAAAAATCCCTTGGGTCGGTAAAAGTGTAGGCTCGGGCTTTCTATCGACAAACTGTCTAATGGTGAAAACAAGTCTATTCAGGCTTATCCATAATAGGCAGTATAAATCTTCATGAAAAAAATAGTGGTCATGCAGCAAGGCCTGACTATACTGATACTGACTCCAAAATTGATCAAGTCTGATTTTCAATACATTTACCGATGCATTTAACGCACTTAACCTCATATTTATGGGTGAAATGTCCCATATCGCTCACCGTCACACAACCTATGTGAGAAGTGTGTCATGTGATCATGCCAAGTATTGGTTATTCCTAAATATCATATTTCTCTTCCTTTTCTTAAACATATATTTATTCTAATTACAGGAATGCATGATGACTGAAGTCTCCTTCACTTGTTCTTTACATGCATCATGAGTATTGAACCAATGTTCACACAAATATCATCAATGAATGACGGTTATTTCTGTAGAGGCTCCGCGTATCGAATTAGGTCTGTGAGCCTTTGGAATAAGGGCCCAGAGCAATGTCAAGGTCATGTGAAATGGGGTCGAGGTCAGTCGGCCTCGTTATCATCTGGGCCATGAGTTGATGCATCCATTGTGGCTGAGCGGCGTCTATGGTTCACTAAACTTTAGTAGGACTGTTTTTTTTTATAGTTTGCTCTTTGTTTTCCTCAAAAGGGAATTATGTACTTTGCCGGATGCACTTCACCAGCCCTGAATGAAGATAACAGAAAACTTGAAGTTATTGAGTTAATCAATTGATATGTGTCCATATGGTCCACGCTGTATATTATCTGCAAACAAAGAGGAAATTCGATGAATAGTATCGGTGAATTTTTAGTTATGCAGGGCACAGTGTGACTGGGTGCGGGGAGCCTTCATTGTGATCAGATAAGAGATGGGGAGCATGTATTGTGCATCGGGAAAGGGTAATATGACCAGCACTATTCACCACCTGATGTAGGGTCATACCTTCATGTCGACCCCTAGTGGCGGAGTGTGGAACTATTGTGCTTTATTATTATGGATCATATGATAAATAATGTTTCAAAGTGATTAAAAGAAAGAGGCAAACAGTAGGCTAATGTGTTACCCGGAGATAGGAGATATGGGCGATATTGACCGGACAGAAAATAATCTTCCTTAAAGCTGCTTAATCCGATGGAAACATGAACTTCCCGGAGCTAAAGCACTTATTTGCTTCGTATCCTACATATGAAAATCAAATACAGGTGCAGCCTTTAAACAGTTATTGCAGTTTGATCTTGCTGAGCCACGTTCTAAAATGGTTAAGCTAGTCATGTTTTCAGTATGTCTGTCAGTACACTGTTATTCATTTAGCCCCGCTCAGTGGACCCATTTTCAGTTTGGGCTATTTTCCGTTCCAACCAGTAGTCCATGACTGGTTCATCAAAGGGTGTAGTAGGTGATGTGTTCTCTGTGGGAAAGTACATATAAAAGATCCCTTGCTGCTTATCGGAAAGAGTAGCCTATGTGGCGGCAGTGGGTTTCCTCTAAAGAAATATGTCAGAATACCCATATGGTTGATGTCCAATAGCTGATGATAAAAATCAATGTGCTCTAGAGGCGGCTTTAAATCAGACAAATTGTTGTTATTCCTTTAGCATGTTTTCATTTAGAATATCTCCACCGGTGACATTTAAAAATATACAATTATCTAGAAAATATAGTAAAATACATTATGCTGTTCAACCTAATATATGTAATTATATTACATATACCATCCGCTTCTGTACATTTAATTTCCTTCCTATTCAGGATGAGTTAGAAATCCTCTACCAGTAAAGCTGATCTCCTCCTTGAAATATGTCTATATATATGCCATATCGATGGAATCGCCATGTCTGCTCAGGTAGGTCACGTGATATGAGATATGGGCTAATTCGAATGTATTTGTGAAGTGGGACTGTCTGAATGGTAGCATAAGTAAGGTTTACATTCCTTACGCTGGATTTTCTTCACATATTATAAGTGGTGATAATGGGTTTGACAAATATAGCCGGTATAGAGGGAAGGAAGTATGGCAAGCAAAATATAATCTACATGCTATTATATTGGTGTAACTACAGTACAACCTGTCTATTGCGACCCCTCCACTGATCGACCACTCCCCTATATCGATCGCTTTATTTGGGTCCCAACAATACAATGGTATGGATATTATAACTCTCCAAACCAACCCCCTCCCTAAATCGACCACGTAAAGTCGGTCCCACGGTCGATCGATTTAGAGAGGTTTTACTGTAGTTGCAAGTTCACTCACCAGAATAAACATATTTACCAAAACATGAAAATTACTGAAAATGGTGAAGGATCGGCCACCACAGGTTACACATAAGTCAGAGGTAGTACTATATTTCACCCACCCACCCTCCCACCCTTCTGCATAGCGTACTCTTTGCACATCCCTCTCTAACTGAACACATGACGGAGAGTAAATTAATGTGCGTAGATAATTAGGTACTCCCAATGTGAATTAAGTGTGTGTGTTTGTTGGAGTTTTACGCCCTGGCCACATCTAAGGATGAATTAACTTGTCCGCAGTTAAAGTTTCATAGTCACCTAGCTTCGACTTTCAGTCATTTTATATAGATAATATGTTAAGTTGATTTGTCACATACTAACTTAATTCAGGTGTCGCGTAGCTTGAAGCTTCGCGCGATCCCTTCAGAAAGATTTGAAGTGAAATCATGCCCAATAATGTTGGTGTGCACACTGAAATCATGGAGACCATTGGCTTCAACATTAGAAATAAAACGACTAAAATATGATGGAACTTAAACAAATAGATGTTTAAATGGATTAACACAAAGTATAGTGAAATGTGAATCTTTAACTGTTTGCAATCTACAAACAGTTACAACCCATAAACAAGAAGCAAGAAAACCAAAATTATTACTAAAACAAAATTCAAAAGATTTGAATCAAATTGGATTAGTGCTGCCCAGCGGTGAAAGCAATTGTTAGCACACTTGTCTGTTATGAGCAGGGTAAATAAATTCATCACACACATGCACAAATAGACACTAATATAGGACTGCGGTAGCCTTCCTTCTATCCGACTGTGCAATTGTCCTCAAGTCCACCATTATCTACTTGTTTTTTGTTATTCACATCTCTGATAAGTGTTATAATGCTTAAGCAAAATGATACGCTTCACTATGATTAGGCAGTTTAAATTATAGTTGTATATGGTTTGTTTATTTGTTGTTTAACGTCCTAGCAACATCTAAGGTCATATCAAGACGGGTACCTATTTGTGACAGTGCACACTCATAGCGACTTTATAATGCTGCCCCACTGGAAGACCAGGCCGCCAACACCATGACCTCATTATTTGTATATGATCTTAGTAAAACACAAGAGCAGACGACTTTGAGTGGCGACATTCAAAGATGTCTACTTCCGCTTCGATGAGAAAATGCCCGGAAATGAGGTGAGGATTGCGTGAATGTCACGCATCTGCGGCCCTCCTTCCTCCCACGATGCGTGAATTATGCGTGTATTTCAATAATGTATTACAGCTACACAAGTGCATATGATTCATTTATGCTAATTCCACCTCGCTCTCTCTACATATTTATTCATTGCTGTTGATATTCAAATTCTGCATCTCGATATCCAGAGCTATATATTGTTTTGTTTACAACAAGTTGTGAATGTCATATATATATTGCTGCCAAATTCACATCTTCCAAAAATTAGTGAAAATAAAAATGTGAATCTGTGTGACAGCTCCGTGATTGTGTCCGAGGTGACCTGACAAACAATCACCCTACCGTATCAACCATTACTACAATGCAATCCCACCACCTTCTGGGAGAGTGGGAGGCATTCACCAGGAAATTACCGACACCATGTGCCCACCCCCTTGCAATATTTGTGTAATATACATGTAGATGTATTGCTGCCAAATTCACATCCTCCGAAAATTAGCGAAAAATGAAAATGTGAATCTGTGTGACAGATTTGTGATTGTGTCCGAGGTGACCTGACGAACAATGACCCTATCCACCATTACTACAATACAATCCACCGCCCTCTGAGGGGTGGGGTGGGGGGGGGGGGGTTATCCAGAAAATTACCGATCCCATGCCCCCTTCCAATACTCTCGTAGGGCTCTTAGAGTTCCCCTTATTGTTAGCTTGCACATCGATTGTATCTCTGGTTTCGCGTCGTGATTGTGGAATGTTGGAGGTTGATGATACCCGTCACATCAATTCCAGACACAAAGCGGGGCAGGGATGACGTAATAACGATTGGGTTTCCCTTGGTGTGTGGATTATTAGTAGAACGAGGCATGCCCATCCATCATCAGTCATGCCAGGACAGACCAGCCTGGGGGCATCCTGCTCACCCCCACCCCGACCCCCACCCCCACCCGCACTCCCGTCCCACCTTACTCCCACGATTCCCACAATCCCCACCCACCCCATTCCCCACTTTAACACCCGCCCTATTCCCCACCCGAACCCCCACCAACTCCATTCCCCACCCGAACCCCCACCCACCCCATCCCCACCCGAACCCCCACCCACCCCATTCCCAACCCGAACCCCCACCCACCCCATTCCCCGCCCAAACCCCCACCCTAACTCAAAATCGGCCCCAACCCCAACTCCACCCACCACCCCCAACCCAATCCCCGTCCCAAACCCCACTCCAACTTCCACCCCACCCCTACAACACCCTGTCACACCCAACCATGAACCATACCACACACCCCACACCACCCGCACCCCATCCTCAGCCATAGCACCCCAACCCTCCCCTCCCGACCCAACTCCAACCCTACCCCTCCTCCAAGCCCTAATCACCCTCTCCCCTCACCACACAACCCCAACACCTCCCGACACCACTCCATGTCCCAACCGCAGTTATCCACACACAAACCCCACTCACCCCCTACTCACCACCCATTCAGCCCTCCACTCACCGACCAATCCATCCATCCACTCCACTCCCCACCCCCCTCACCACACAACCCCACCCCGTCCCAGACCACTCCTCCGTGTCCCAATCTCGTTCCAACAGTTCCTCCTCACACAAACCCCACTCACTCCTCCCCTACTCACCATCCACTAACATCTCCACTCACCCCTCCTCCCCACACCCCACCCGCCGGCCACTGCCCCCACCCACCAAACCGCCCACCCACCACCCTCCAACCCATCCAACACAGTGTGTGCAGCGGAGTGGAACCGTGCCGAACTTTATTGGCGCACTAATTCGCTACGGCGGACTGAAACTTCGCCCCTCGCTACAACCCACCCACCCATCCCCCTCTCCCCCTCCCCGCCCC
This sequence comes from Branchipolynoe longqiensis, assembly GCA_030323885.1. Lineage (NCBI taxonomy): Eukaryota > Metazoa > Annelida > Polychaeta > Phyllodocida > Polynoidae > Branchipolynoe > Branchipolynoe longqiensis. The sequence continues at coordinate 41,584,742 of CM059199.1, read as the reverse complement.
CCCCGCCCCCCCCCTCCCCGCCTCCCCCCACCCGGCACACTCCGGCACGCCCCCGGCACGACGACGCGACGCGCCGCCCGCGGCGTATTAATGCGCGGGTCACGTGGTTCGCGCCGCACGGGACCGTGGGTAATCCAATTAGGGTCACGTGATGACACGTGATGGGGCCTTGTGCCGACACGGTCACGTGACGGTGATGAGCGGCACTCAGTCAGTCAAGTCAGCCAGTCAGTCAGCCAGTCAGTCAGCCAGTCAGTCAACCAGTCAGTCAGTGGGCGGCGGTTTTGGCGTGGGTCGGCCGTGAATGTCTATGTCCCCGTATGTGGCTGTCTACGTCGCTGACAGTGGATGACGCCGCCATTGCCATTAGCGATCTACGTCATTGACAGTGGTTATCTACCTCATTGTCATTGGCTGTTTATGTAATTGTCAATAGATGTATACGTCATTGGAAACAGCCATCTATGGCATTGTCAGTAGGTGTCTATGTCATGGCCAGTATTTGTCTATGTCATTTTCACTAGCTCTGTGCATCATTGCAAATAGCTGTATATTTCATTGCCAATAGCTGTCTGTGTAATTGCCAGTATTTGTCTATGTCATTTACAGTAGCTCTGTGCGTCATTGCAAATAACTGTCTATGTCATCCCAAGTATGTGTCTATGTCATTTTCAGTAGCTCTGTGCTCATTGCCAATGAGCACAGAGCTAGTGTGTATGTTATTGCCAGTATATGTATATGTCGTTTTCGGTAGCACTCAGCATCATTGGCAATGGCTTTTTACGTCATTGCCGAAAGCTTTCTATGTCATTTTTAGTAGTTTTGTGCGTCATTGCCAATAGCTGTGCAGGTCATTACCGAACATTCTCTATCTCATTTTCAGTGGCTCTCTATGTACTTGACAGTAGTTGTGTACATCATTTTCAGTAGATATGTGCATCATTGCAAAAAGCTGTCTACGTCATTGCCATTAGCTCTCTATGTCATTGCCAATATCTGTCTACGTCATTTTCAGTAGCTCTCGAGATCATTGCCATTTTCAGTAGCTCTCATATCATCACCCTAATGCATACCTCCCTGTCTCTGTAGCTCCTTCAAAAGGAGATCAGTGCAGACCATTTCACATGTTTGCTTGTTGTTGTTTTATGTCCTACCAACATCTAAGGTCATATCAGGACGAGTACCGACTTGCGATAGTGCACAGTGAAGTTGACTTCATAGTGCTGCCCTACTGGAAAATCAGGCCACTGGCACCATAAACCAATATCAGACTTAGTCACCTTATCCTGACACTGAGCCAACTGGTCCTATCATAATAATGCCGAGTGCCAGGCTGGGAAGCGACAAGTATCAATTTGATAAGTCATTGGTTTGACTCGACCGGCAACTGAACTCCCGACCTTCCGCACGCGAGGTCCGCGCTCTACCGATTAGACCACATCGCCCGGTCCACTTCACATGTTAACCACCAACAATAAACGGGTGATGTGTGCCTGAATCTGAAGCTGTCTCGGGGTACAGACTAACAGCGTCCAGACATATACTCACTGTCACGGTGCCCACTTAATACCCCGGTCACACTACTGATTGCGACCACTTTGCAACCACCAGAAAACGGGTGGTCGCAACTGGTCGAAAAATGGTCACAATAGTTCACAAAATGGTGACAAATTGGTGACAACGTGGTCAGAATGAGGTGACAAATTGGTGACAAAGTGGTGACAAAGTGGTCACAACATGGTCACCAAGTGGTCACAAGTGGTCACCAGTAGTCGCAACGTGACCAGAAAGTGGTTGTCAGTGGTCGCCGACTATCTTGTTAGCCAATTTGTTAGAAAATTATCGTAAGTAGGTCGAATACCATTGGTTTAGTCGCAAGGAGGTCGCAATCGGGGCGCCAGGAGTTCCCGATGCGGTCACAAGGAGGCCCAAGGGAGTCGTAAAGGAGTCACAATAGATTTGCAAGGAGGTGGATGTGTTGGTCAAAAGTGGTCATAAAGTGGTCACAACGTGGTCACAACGTGGGTATAACGTGGGCTCAAAGTGGTCACACAGTGGGCATAAATTGGTCACAAAGTGGTCACAACATGGTCACAAAGTGGTCACAAAGTGGTCACAAAATGGTCATAACATGGTCACAAAGTGGTCACACATTGGTCATTAAGTGGTCACAACGTGGTCACAACGTGGTCACAAAGTGGCCACAAAGTGGTCATAAAGTGGTCATAAAGTGGTCACAGCGTGGTCGCAAAGTTGTCGCAAAGTTGTCGCAAAGTGGCCGCATGCTGTAGTGTGACTGCGAATTTACTTCTAATCGATATCAGTCCTGTTTCAGCAACCATTCATTCGCGCGACAACTGACCTTGATGTGTTATGCCAGCAGACGCTCTGTCTGGATCGGGTTGCAGCCGGACACTCGACCCTGAAACTAGACCGAGGCTCCACTCTCCGCCTGACACCTAGCGGCGTCCCCGGGTACTACCACCGTGATGGAGCGCTCTCCACCTGAGTCCTTTTTGTCTTTGTGTTTTTTTCTACAGACTTTAACAGTTAATTAAAAAAACATATTTATTTTAGAGGATTTAGTTTTTGTATTTTTGTTCTATGAACTTTAACAGATAATTTTGCTCAATATCAGAGGAACGTGATTGAGTGGGATATTGCATCATGCGCTCGGTACCAGAGTATTGGTCTCCCAGAGTGGCAGCACTATAAAGTGACCATGAGTGCGCATTGTCAGAAGTCTGTTAATGGTTACAATTACATACATACAGGCAGTGCACTTGCACATACACAGGGTAGGTTCAACAACTATACAGTGCAGAACTTGTCCAGGATCCTGGTCATGGTACCAGTGTCGTGGAAGGTAATGAAGCTGGGAAATATTGCGCCTACAGCGGGACTTGAACACACATCTCTTTGTATTCCGGGCCAGTGTGCTAACCATTACACCACCTAGGCTCCCTGATGTATCCACGCTCCCCACATCTACCTGTCTATATGGCTCCTTGCCTGAGAGGTCAGTGCAGACCACTACACGTTTGTTTGTTGGTTTACGTCCTAGCAACATATAACTTTTATAAGGTCATATCAGGGCGGGTACCGACTTGTGACACTGTGCACTCCTGCCCCCCCCCCCCCCAATAGCCGATGTCTACTTTTGTGCTGGGGGGGGGGGGGGGGGGGTCGTTAAACAAACAAATGTGCACTCATGTTAACTTTATATTGCTGCCCCACTGGGAAACCAGGCTGCTGGCACAATGATGCCATTTCCCACTCAGTTACATTATCTTGATGCTGAGCTCACCAGTCCTTGACCTCTCTTAATATTGCTGAGCACCAGGCTTTCTTACAACAAGTAACAATTGTGTAAGTCATCACTTTGACTCTGCCAGGGTTCGAACTCCCGAACTTCCGCACAGGAAGACTGCGCTCTGTCGATTCGTCCACTGCATCTGGTATCTGTAATATCGTAGAAAATATGGACAACCACTCGCATAATAGGATAGGGCAAAGCCCGGTTATCTTAGTGTCAGGATAATGTGACTGAGTGGGATATCGGGTCATGGTGCCGGTGGCCTGATTTTCCAATGGGGCAGTACTATAAAGACGCCATACGTGCGCGCTATCACAAGTCGGTATCCGTCATGATAGGACCGTCGATGTTGCGAGGACGTAAAACAACAACAAACAAAGAAACACGCATAGGTTGGTAAAGGTCTATACACATACACATCTCTTTCAGGAACATTTCACATGCCGGTCTCTAAATGAAAAACCTAATTCTTCAAACCGCATGCCTCAATCCGTCCATCATATTGTACGCTCCTAACTATCTGCCCTTAATGCCTGAAATCTATCACGAAGGGCATGACTACACGTTATTCCAATGTGGTAAAAAAAACACCAGCGGATGGGCATGTCAGTGATGTTGTAAGTAGTATACAGCGATGTCCCTTGTACACCGGGGTCTATATTTCGCACATATACTCCTACCCCCGTATGCAGGTATTGCAATACCTCAGGGAGTTTGATGCCCCTGCCCTGCAGAGTTGTAAACCATTGCCTAGTGGTACAGGTTCTTGACAGAACCGAAGGCTAAGGGAGCAAACCCTGAACAGAAAACCATGTCACTGGCAGCATCAAGGGCGGTTGATGTATGGAACTCCCAACATCTTCCGACCAGCCACTGCAGGGACAAATAGTTTTGCGCCCGTCTGGACATGTTCTTGCTGGTGTGAAACCTCTTTTTGCTCCCCGAGAGAGTGCCGCTGGTAACTTGCAAAAGCCAGCAGCACTTCAACACTTTTGCAGGCAGCTTTCATGAAAAGTACCATCAAGAGAAACCTGAAGCTGAGAGACATTAAGACCGACTCATGGACATCACTCTCACAGCAGAGAGCTAAATGGAGAGCGGCAGTCAAGTAATGAAAGCAGTCTTTGTTGCATAGCGACTGACAGCATGATGATGATGACCCCCGATACTCCACCAATGAAGCTATGGCCAAACCCCCCGCTTCTACAAAAACACGGACCGAGTTCTCGGGGCCGTTTTCTATCGCTGCAGTCCTACAGCCTGTAACCGCCAAGGTTACGAACCACCCAAAAGTCAAGTTAAGAGGCTATTGCCGATTCTTTGCAAGGTCACCTTCCAGATTTGTATGCTTCTCCTAAAATTGCATTATATGTGCTTCTTAGGAAATATTAGTTCACTGTTTAATTCCAGGATTCTACAGTCCAAATCTGGAATTAATGAAGGAGAAATTTTGAAATTGTCTGTAAGGGTACATTTGAGTTATCGTACGTGAATCTGATATGAACTTTGTAATTGATTTGCCGATCATTTCAAGAGGATGTACTGCTTGAGTTTTTTGTAATTGTTTATTGTGTGTGTGTGATTATTTTGTTGTTAAAGATTACTGGTCTCCTCTTATTCCCATGGAGTTTGTTGCTTTTATCTAGATTAAGCCAAGACCGTGCAGGGTGTTTAAAAAAGACGCAAATTGATTCTTGTAAACTTGCATTCTCTGTGCTCCCTAGGAAATATTAGTTCACTGTTTAATTCCAGGATGCTACAGTCCAAATCTGGAATTAAGAAAGGAGAAATTTTGAAATTGTCTGTAAGGATTCCTTGTTGGGTACATTTGAGGTATCATACGTGAATCTGATATGAACTTTGTAATGGATCTGCCGATCATTTCAAGAGGATGTAATGCTTGAATTTGTTGTAATTGTTTATTGTGTGTGTGTGATTATTTTGTTGCTAAAGATTACTGGTCTCCTCTTATTCCCCATGGAGTTTATTGCTTTTATCTAGATTAAACCAGGACCCCGTGCGGAGTGTTTAAAAAAGACGCAAATTGATTCTTAGATATTTGTAGCCGTCGGATCTTCGCGAAGATCATGTTTCAAGACGAGGTGTCTGTGCGTGTGGGTGGGGGTATGTGGGTGTGTGTGTGTGAAGGTGTTTGTGAGGAGATGCAGAGGCAGAATATTAAGGAGTAAGGATGATTGTGAAAATGAGACTTCAACAACCAGGCTCGGGTGGAAATATTGGTCCGTAAATAGCGAAATTTGGAAACTGACTCTGTCTGGTTTTCTGAACCTGTTTAAAAAAAATTTTTTTTTATTTATTTATAAAGTTGCATAATCCAATGAAAGCATACAATATGCCGGAGTAAAACAGCTACTTAGATATGAACCTACCTAACCGAGCTTATATACTGCTGCACTCATTAAGAAGTCATTCAGGGTTTTATCCATTAGGAAATTGAAAATGTGAGGATTTCCGCTGGGTACAACGTGGAACAGTTAATGCAGTTTAGTACTCTGAACTGATCTCTCAGCAGCTCAGCCCATAGCCATGTGGACATGCTTGGCTAAATTGAATAGTATTCGTATTATATATGACTATTTATATGTACATATATATATATATATATATATATATATATATAAATATATGGATATATGAATAGCTCAGGTGCAAAACCATGTAAACGCCAATCCAAAAATTGAGATAAACATTGGAGTCAAACCTGCAATAGGTTCACTTTTTGCATTCCTATTTTTGTTCCTTACCCATAACGTTTTCATTACAAGCAAAGTGGAAATGGTGAGATTTAAAATGTCCTCCTTGTTATTTTAATTAAATTTGTGGATTGGAGTTTATATATTTATATATATACATTCCCGGGTGCGAGTCACCGTGTAGCATCCCGTTTAGAATCCTGCCAGTGGCGGCGCCACCAGTCACGTGACTAGAGTGGGGCGGGCCATACATCAAGTAAGCCACCCCATCAATAATGTGGTAGTACATAACATATAATCTGTTCCAGTCCTTTATACTCGCATAATGCTTATACATCACATATATATATCTGACCATCCGAGCAGGTCTGGTGCCGGTAGTGACCAGACCAGCTGGTATCAGGGTGGCCAGGAGCCACTCACAGCTGGCGCCATAGTGGCAGAAGCAGGAAGTATCTCCTTGGCAGTAGGATAGTAGGTTATACCTAATATATATATAGAAGAGAACGGATACGTGGTAGTGTCCTTGTTTATATTCACATAATAGAGTATAGGGCACATATATGAATATATCACATATATATGTTTAAAATGTACATACTACAGATATATATCTATATAGAAAACATATCTAAAATATATGCCTGTATATATAATATATGTACTCATATACATTTTTTTTACTAAATGTATTTTATTCAGTGAATACTGTCTTTTGTCAGGGCCAGAGCACTGGTCTTCTGGCCATTGATTACAATTTGTTGGTACATAAATGACAATATCAGTTGCAATAATAACCACATGAAAAACATGTTCGATAATAGAAGCATAATATAAATTGACTATTCGTTGTAATAGTAACTGCATACAATTCCAGTTCAGCATATGTATTATGCACTTGGTGAGCTAGATAAAGGATTCACCCTGTACTCGCAGTACACAGGTGAATACAAGCCCTATATAAAAGCTGTTGAAAAAGCAGGGAAATGAAATGAGAGCCTACATCCACAATCCAAGAAGGAACATTTATTCTTTGTATATATCTTCATATTTCCCCGCTACCTTTGAGTTGAAAAATATAATAAAACATCTAGTTTAATAAGAATTAAAAGTGAAATCGATGGCGTACTATGGCCCCCATCTTGTCTTTTTGCATTCTCTCCCATTCCACCAACTCTGTGCCGATATAAGTAGCCATTTGATACTGGAGGCAGGCATTCTACTTCCTGTTCCATACTAAAGCTATTTTCGCCCGCATTTACACTACATTGTCGTTTACCCATGTACTCCAAGTACAGGGTGAATCTTTCATCTATTGCTGAGCATGCATCAATAAATGTTCAACATGATTTCTTCCTTTGCTTTCTCTCTTTATTTTTTCTCAAAAAGCTATAACATATCACCAATACACATATATCTATTATATTGTAAATATGCAAATCAGTGGATCCAATCACCAATACCAAATGCGAGAAACCTTCCCATGTTTGAATCCTGCACATATATCTGTGTATATTCATATATGCATATTTATATATATATATATACATATATGAATGCTAGTTTAATTCCCGACTGAAAAGGGTCCCTCCCAGCAATACATCATCAGCGTGACATGTGCTAATAAATATTCTATCCTGCCATGACATTGTTGAAGTAGAGTCGACGGTTCAAAGTTATAGATGTTGGCCAGAGAGGGGGTGGGGGGGGAGTAATTCCTGATAGGAAAACAATATGAATAATGTATGGCACCGCCATTTTGGCGTCAAAGTTGCAAAATTGATGGTTTGAGTGTTTGCCATATTATTGTTAAGTAACGATATTGAATTGATCGTTATAATCTACTTTGCATCAGTTTGAAGTATATTTGATCCAAAATGGCTGATTTTGGAAATATTTTAAGTGAAAATATGATCAATACCTTTGTTGTGCACACCATTGGCTTCCATGACTTGCATCAGAGTCAGGTTCTGTTACGTTGGTGTATACTTATAGTTGCATAGTCCGATGGTTTTGAGTTTCTGTCATTTTCTGAGATAAATAAATTTGATTGAGCATTATAACCTACCTTCCTTTGGTTTGAAGTATGTCTGATTATAAGTGACTAACTTTTGAGATATTTGAAGTGCAACCAGGAACGATTTGTTTTGAAAAGCATACCAAAACTCTGACACCATTGGCTTCTCCAGTAACAGGTTCTATTAAATTGCCTCAATATTGGTATTGCCTCCGATGTGGTGACAACTGTTTAAGAAGAACACCAGTATCCAAGTCAGATATGTAGAAACAAATCTAGGTAATTGTTGTGGTTTTTCAAATTTGATGTCTTCATCCGATTATGCAGCTTAATCAAATCTAGATAATTATAGTGGTTTTTCAAATTTGATGTATTCATAGGACTATGCAGCTTGATTAAATCTAGATAATTGTGGTGGTTTTTCAATGTTGATGTCTTTTTCGGACTATGCAGCTTGAATAAATCTAGATAATTGTTGTGGTTTTTCAAATTTGATGTCTTCATCGGACTATGAAGCTTCATTAAATCTAGATAATTGTTGTGGTTTTTCAAATTTGATGTCTTCATCTGACTATGCAGCTTGATTAAATCTAGATAATTGTTCTGGTTTTTCAAATTTGATGTCTTCATAGGACTATGCAGCTTGATTAAATCTAGATAAGTGTTGTGGTTTTTCAAATTTGATGTATTCATTGGACTATGCAGCTTGATTAAATCTAGATAATTGTTGTGGTTTTTCAAATTTGATGTCTTCATCCGACTATGCAGCTTGATTAAATCTAGATAAGTGTTGTGTTTTTTTCAAATTTGATGTCTTCATCGGACTATGCAGCTTGATTAAATCTAGATAATTTTTGTGGTTTTTCAAATTTGATGCCTTCATCGAACTATGCAGATTGATTAAATCTAGATAATTGTTGTGTTTTTTTTTTCAAATTTGATGTATTCATTGGACTATGCAGCTTCATTAAATCTAGATAATTGTTTTGGTTTTTCGAATTTGATGTCTTCATCAGATTATGCAGCTTAATCAAATCTAGATAATTGTTCTGTTTTTTTCAAATTTTATATCTTTGTAGTGGTCTGCACTGACCTCTCAGGCAAGTAACCACATAGACAGGTAGGCGTGGGGAGTGTATTGATATCAGGGAGCCTAGGTGGTGTAATGGTTAGCACACTGGCCCGGAATGCAAAGAGATGTGGGTTCGAGTCCCGCTCTAGGCGCAGTATTTCCCATTTTCATCACCCCCCACGACACTGGTTGCCGTGATCAGGATCCTGTACAAGCTTTGCGCTGTATGGTTGTTGAACCTACCCTGTGTATGTATGTGTTAGTGCATTGCCTGTATGTATGTAATTGTAAGCATTACAAGACTTACAATTCCAGGGGGACGAGTGTAGTGGTCTGCACTGACCTCTCAGGCAAGTAACCACATAGACAGGTAGGCGTGGGGAGTGTATTGATATCAGGGAGCCTAGGTGGTGTAATGGTTAGCACACTGGCCCGGAATGCAAAGAGATGTGGGTTCGAGTCCCGCTCTAGGCACAATAATTCCCATTTTCATCACCCCCATGACATCTTCATATGCAGCTTGATTAAATCTAGATAATTGTTCTGGTTTTGTAAATTTCATGTCTTCATCGGACTATGCAGTATTAATATTCCTTTTACGCAGCATTCAATGTTAGTACAGTGTGCATTGCTATGTGATTTGGATATTGGCGATCAAATGCAGGTATGGTTCTATTCTTAGATTTATACTGCCTATCATGGATAAGTCAAAATAGACTTGTTTTCACCATTACACAGTTTGTCGATAGAAAGCCCAAGCCTAAATTGTTACCGACCCAAGGGATTTTTAACCTCCCACACCATATAGACATGCCATGAGAGCAACCGGCCTTTGATAAGGCTGTAAGTTAGACACAGCGGTGGACATCCAAATTGGCAGAGATGGGAGGTAGCATGGGGAATCGAACCACCAACCTTCAGATTAGGAGTCAGACACAGTAACCACTCTGCCACAGGGAACACATATATTGGTTTAGAAAATTGGGCGGTTTCATTGGATCATGCAACATACACTATAAGGTTGGTGGTTTTTTATCATTATTGTGGAAGGGAAAAACATCCAGCTGCAAAAGCATCCATACTTAAACTTGCATAGTCCGATGGTTTTGAGTTTCTCTCATATTCTGAGATAAACCTATTAGGTTGATCATTATAATCTTCCTTACTTTAGTTTGAAGTAACTTTTATTTTAAATCACTAACTTTTGAGATATTTGAAGTGCAAACCTGCTAAATTAATGTTAGCAAGCTTGCCAAAACTCTAAAACAATAGGCTTCTGCAGTGACAGGTTTCTATTAAATTGACTCAGTATTCCCTTATATGTGACAACAAATGTTTAATAAGTGCACCAGTATCTAAGCTATATATCTAGAATCAAATCAAGATAATTGTCATACTTGTTAAAATTTGATGTTTTCATCGGACTATGCAGCTTTAAGCAATTGGCTCACAGTGGCTCTGTATCTGATTGTATCAGCTTGGAGTTTAACATCCTGACAACATTTAAGGTAATGTCAGGACGGGTACCGACTTGTGACAGTGCACACCAATGGTTACTTTATATTGCTGTCCCATAGGGAGATCAGGCCACCAGCATCATGACCTGATATCCGACTCAGTCACATTATCCTGACACTGAGCCAACCAGTCCTTGCCATATCCTGATACTGCCAATCGCCTGGCTAGGAAGCGACAAGTAGCAATTTTAAAATCATTGGTTTGACTTGTGTATTCGAATCCCACGATCTACCAACACGGGAGACGGACGCTCAACTCATTCGGCCCTCCCGTCTGATCTACACTGCAAGTTACAGCGATCGATCTGGTGCAGAACGGCTCGCGTTAGCTGAATACTAGTGCATGCGTCTCGCAAGAGATATATTGGTCCTAGGCACTCTCCATATTCCCTGTGTCGTGTTTGAGGTGGGCAATGAATTATGTATCTGCATGAAAATGCCCCGAGGGCTGCAGAGGAGACCGGGTGAGGGGTGTGTTCAGGAGGAGGAGGAGGAGGAGGAGGGGGGGCGGGTCTTGGGTCCGGGCGGGGGAAAGTCTGGTTTAAGCCATCAAGTGTCATGTGATTATAATCATGACGTCATCATTCTAATGACAAGGCTGCACGCCGCATAAGCGGTCTTTGAAAATGAAATGGCAATTTAAACTGCATTTGTCAATTTTCAGATGGGGGCGGGAAAGAAAAAAGCAAAGCAAAACAAAACAAACCCACCAACGTTCAATCACTCTTTCCAGAAACATCTAATTTGCCTATGCAAAATGGACGAGTGTGTGGGGGTCATTTGGCATACGGGAGAGGAGGAGGGGGAGGGTTATGGAAGGGTGACTACGTGAAATACCGTAAAACTATATAATATGGCTCAATAAGTTGCGCGTCCGTGTCCCGTTTTGGTAGGTCGTGGTTTCGAACCCTGGTCCAATCAAACCAATGACTTAAAAATTGTACTTGTTGCTATCTAGCTTGGCACTCTGTATTCCTAGGATATGGAAAGCGACATTGGAAGGAGCAAGACAAATTGTCTACGATTGCAATTTGGTCGGTTTAATCAATTCATGCACCTACACACAAATCCACACAAAATTCCACACACAAATCCACACAAAAATCCACACAATAATCGGCAAGACTCAGATTTACGGTACATCTGAGAGAAGAAGGCAATGGCTATTGTATTTAGGTTTCTGGAGGGTGACAGGGTGAGTGCGATGGAGGGAGGGAGGGTGGGATGGAGGGAGGGTGGGATGGAGGGAGGGTGGGAGGGTGGGGGGATGGAGGGAGGGTGGGAGGCTGAGTGGGATGGAGGGAGGGTGGGTGGGATGGAGGGGGAGTGAGGGGTGAGTGGAGGGGAGGGAGGGTGGGAGGGTGAGTGGGATGGAGGGAGGGTGAGTGGGATGGAGGGGGGTGAGGGGTGAGTGTAATGGAGGGAAGGTGGGAGGGTGAGTGGGATGGAGGGAGGGTGGGAGGGTGACTGGGATGGAGGGAGGGTGGGAGGGTGAGTGGGATGGAGGGAGGGTGGGAGGGTGGGATGGTGAGTGGGATGGAGGGAGGGTGGGAGGCTGAGTGGGATGGAGGGGGGTGGGAGGTTCAGTAGGATGGAGGGAGGGTGGGAGGGTGAGTGGGATGGAGGGAGGGTGAGAGAGTGAGTGGGATGGAGGGAGGGTGAGAGGATGCGTGGCAGGATGAGTGGAAGGATGGTCGGTTGCTGGAGTGTTACATCCTAGCAACATCTAAGGTCATATCAGGATGGGCACCAACTTGTTACAATGCACACTCCTAGTGACTTTTTTTTTTTACTAAAGTTTAATTTATTCATCGAATACTATCTATTTTCAGGGCCAGAGGGCTGGTCTTTCGGTTCGTACAGTACAATTCTTTGAGACATAATGAAACCATTATCAGTTGTAATAGTAAGTGCATGCAACTCCTGTTTGATACCAAAAGTATTATATATTTTATAAATGAAATATCAGCTGTAGTAGTAAATGTGTACAATTCCAGTCCAATAAAAGTAACCTGCATTCATTGAATAAGTATTGTATGGTTCTAGAATTTTCTTTAAACAGTTTTTCCTTCTTTCCTTTTTTCTATCAATCAATCAATAGTTCTGTCCTCTAGTCGAGGGTTGGTGCACCCTCGACTAGAGGGTGCTGTTCTGATAGACTGTGCATAATTCAAGCCTGTTCACTGTGAAATATTTGTAAACCATGATGTTCTTGGTCTCCCTCTCCCTCTGCTGCCATTCACCTTCCCTTCCAACAATGTACGGTATATTGAACTCTGATGAATGATGTGGCCAAAATAAATAAGTTTCTTTGTCTGTCTTTCTATAATAAAATGTATATATAAAATATATATATGTGATGGCCCACGTCTTCCACACTCACGGAAGAATGCCAAAATTTAGTTTGAGTATGCTTCAACCTGGTTTATTACAAAACCTCTCTGCTCTCCACGCCGTCAACAGTCAACTAACCCACACCCTCACTTGCCAGGTCCCACATCGCCTCTATAGGTGGGTGGGGGTGGGACTAGCCACACACACTACAGGGCAGCCCAGTCAGGGTTTGCCCAGTGACTAGCCTGCCACCACCTAGCGCTGTTCAGTGTAACTGCATAGGTGTGCAGCGTAGTGGCTGCCGTCACCGCATGGTAGTGGGGCTCATGTACAAACTACTACACTGCCCTCCTAAAGTCTCACCGGGTGCAGAATGCAAACCAATGAGAATAGAAAAATGATAGAAGGCAACATGAGATCCAACTCGAAAGGGAGAGAAGCCTTACAAACATATTTGTTTCCATATGCGCAATGCCTAGATCTGCCTGCAGAAATAGCAAAGTCTAGCTAAATAGCTGCAAGGCAAACATGACATGAATCTTGTTGAAGAAAGGAGCTTTAAATGTTATATCGTCCTACGCAACCTCTCCCAACTTCTATCTAGATTGTGTAATAGAATGTTTTTTGCTGGGAGAGAGGAGAATTGTTCATACCCCACAAGAGGAAGCAAAGAGCTGCTCAATCCACCCCCCGCCACCCCCCATCTCAGGAGAACCGGCTGCAGGGCGCTCCTTCTTCTGCGCAGAGTGCCTCCTCTCAGAGCTCCCTCAGTCGCCAGGTCCCACGTCGGCTCTCTAGGTGGGTCTGCCCGGTGACTAGCCTGCCACCACCTAGCGCCGTTCAGTGTAACTGCGTAGTTGGGTGGGGGTGGGGGGGGGGGGGTGCGAGGGGTGAGCTAGCCACACACACTAGAGGGCAGCCCAGTCAGGGTCTGCCCAGTGACTAGCCTGCCACCACCTAGCTATGAAATGAAGCTACAGTAGTGTCTGCCACCACCGCGTGGTAGTGGCACTCATGTATAGACTAATACATATATTTTCAAATACATATATATATAGTAAATATGCAAATGAGTTGATTTATTCACAATTAATAGGCTGATATCTAGTAAATAACTACATTGATTTGCCCATACATGTAAGTTATTATATACTGAAGCTATGATGGTCACAGAGGAAATAGTAAAGTAAATCAGAACAGTGGATGTCAGTGTGTTGTTAGTTTGATGTTCAGTTTTGCAATACTGTTTGAGTCATTTAATTAGTAATTGTGCTGCCTCACTGGGAGACCAGGCCACCAGCACCATGAACTGATATCCTAGGCACATTTTCCTGATGCTGAGCCAATGAATCCTAATAATGCCGACCACCTGGTTAGGAAGCGACAAGTATATATTTTTAAGTATCCCTGGTTTCGAACACGTGAGTTCAAATCCCAGGATATACCCAAACGGGCGACGGACGTTCAACTCATTCAGGCACCCCTTCTGGTCGGTTGGGTGGGAGGGATGGTGGGAGGGTGGGTGTGAGGGTGGGTGGGTGGGATGCAACGTGAGAAGCAGGAAGAGATGGTGTGACCAGACAGGGTGGCCAAATGAGTTCAGCGTCCATCTCCTGTTTTGGGAGATCGGGGGATCCGAACCCATGAGTTTGTGGGTTCGAACACTGGTCGAGTAAAACCAATGACTTTAAAATTGATACTTGTCGCTTCCTATACCTGGCGCTCAGCATTATTAGGATAGTGCAAGACCTGGTTGGTTCAGTGTCAGGAAAATGTGACTGAGTGGGATATCAGGTAATGGTGCTGGTGGCCTGGTCTCCTAGTGGGGCAGCACTATAAAGTTGCCATTGGTGCGCAATGTCACAAGTCGGTACCCGTCCTGATATGACCTTAGATGTTGCAAGGACGTAACACAACAACAAACAAACAAAAAGAGATGATGTGTGTGAGGGGGTAGAGTGAGAATGAGCTTGGTAGGAGCCGAACACGTGAACCACGGTGAGGAAGAGAACGCGAGAACACGTGAGAAATGTCCGGGCCTTCTTATTTTTGTTACTGACTTAACAATGAATCATTGTCAAGCGATCAGTGTTTTCATGGAATACGCCGGTAATATTGAAGCGAAGAACCGCGGGTTCCGGTCGCCTGATTGGTGAGACGAGGGTGGTGGTCGGGGTAGGGGTGGGGGTGGGGGCGGAGGCGGGAGGGTGGTCGGGCTGAAGTAGGGTGGGTGGTGTGGGCAGAGATGCTCAGGCTATGGAAATCGATCACTTGAGTTGTCAAATACATCGTTGTAGATTTCAATGGTTCCACGTAGGGCGATGTCGGTTATTGGTCACAAGGATTGATCCACTGGGAATAGCTGATGTGTGTGTCACGTGGTTTCTGGTTGTGCTCGGTGGTTTCCGGTTCCCGTGATGTAGAGAAGCTTGAACGGTAAAACGGCTGTGATGTCGACTATGAAATGAAGCTACAGTCTGAGAATTGCTGAATGCCTGTGATATTTGGCAATCTCTCTCTCTCTCTCTCTCTCTCTCTCTCTATATATCTATATATATATATATATATATATTTATGTATATATATATATATATATATATATATATATATATATAGCGAGTGGGATAGGCATGATGCAGAGCCAGGACAGCTGAATAGGCCAGGTGGCAGCACCAGGCGAGGCAGAGGGGCCTGACCGGTCGCTTGAGTAGTTGAGTGTCATTAGTTGTGTCGTGTCATTTAGGTGCCAACTAGAAACACAGTTATAGGTTAATCAGTTTAAGGATAATTATATTAATATAATTGCTTCTACAGCAGACATACATTTCCAAAGGTACAGTGAGTGGCAGTTACAGTCTGAAGCGGGTGGTGGTACCAACATCGGAGCTGAGGTTGGGGAGCCTGGAGCAGTAGATGACTAGGGCAGAATCCATCAGTTCATGAACTGAGTGAGTGATGGGGGAAAGGAGGGATATTGCAGGTTATTTTACTCGTATCATTCTTATACAGCATATATATCCCACTTCGAGGAAAGTGATGCCAAATGGAGGTTATCACCTTTACAATGCTGGTTTGGCAGAATGTGAAGCTAGACCAAAATGGCCGATATAGGTCCACTCAGGGAAGAGATTCATATAGCTTCTGGATGTATGTTTACTTGAGTGTGTCAAAGGAATAAACCTGCGCTCTGGCATGCTTACAGGCCGGTAGTAGGGTGAATGGGTGACGGTCCCATAACTGTTTTGGTAAACGCTAGTCGAGTCAAACCAATGACTTAAAGATTTATACTTGTCGCTTCCTAGGCTGGCGCTCAGCATTAGTAGGATAGAGCAACGACTGGTTGGCTCGGTGTCAGGATAATGTGACTGAGTGGGATATGAGATCATGATACCGGCAGTCTGGTCTCCCAGTGAGGCAGCACTATAAAGCTCTCATAGGTGCATTCTGTCACAAGTAGGCACCCGTCGTGATATGACCTTGTATGTTGCAAGGACATAAAACTCCAAAAAACAATCAACTGTGGCCTAGAATAGTGGATGGTAGATACCAAATTTGCTATCTCGGAAGTGATGTAGTAGTGAGGCGCAAGTCTGACAAAGGCCAACATCCCTGTCATACAACCTAGTGGTGGGTATGGGAACTACAATATGTCAACAGCGTCATTTCGGTCACCTGTTCTTTTGTTTCCAGCAAGGTTTCGACAACCCGTGATTATCATCTAAGGTCATATCAGGACGGGTACCGACTTGTGACAGTGCGCACTGATGGCAACTTCATAGTGCTGCCCTACTGGGAAACCAGGCCACCGGCACCATGATCTGATATCCCACTCAGTCACATTGTCCTGACACTGAGCACACCAGTCCTTGCCATGTCCTAATAATGCCGAGCGCCAGGCTAGGAGGCGACAAGTATCAATTTTTAAGTCATTGGTTTGACTCGACCAGGGTTTGAACCCACGATCGCATGGTCTACCAACACTGGAGACGGACACTCTAACTCATTCGGCCATCCCGTCTGGTCTGGCAGAGATAAATCGGGAATGTCAGTGTACACATCAAAATGGTGGAGATGGATAGATTCTGTTTACACATTTTCAAACATGGCATAAGACAGGTAAATTGTTGTAAAATGTTTCTTAAGAAGTCTGTCAGTATGTAAATTCTACCAAGCGAACAGATATAGTAGGTTTATCATGACACTCTACTTAAATGTTGGTTGAAGTAAAACGAATCTGACAGGGTCACATTTGTGTATATTTGATTAAAAAATCTAGAACGGTAATCTTGATGTACCTGGTAGACATGAATAGATTTTGTTTATCCATTTTCAAGCATATCATAGGGACCGGTAAGTTCCTGTAAATATTCATTAAAAAGTATACAAGTGTCTCAGCTCTATTGAAGTTGCATAGTCCGATGTTTTTGAAATGTTATTATTTTATGAGATGAATGAATTAGGTTGATCATTATTATCTATTTTACTTTAGTTTAAAGTAACTTTAATTTTAAAAAGCTAACTTTTGAAATATTTGAGGTGAAAACATGCCAAAATAATGTTGGCAAGCACGCCAAAGCTCTGAGGCCATAGGCTTCTGCAGCAACAGGTTCTATTAAATTGACTTAGTATCCCGTTATATTCAGCAACAAATGGTTAATAACTGCACTAGTATCTAATTTGCATATGTAGGATGAGATCTAGTGTACAATTTTCCGATATTTGAGATATGTACTATGTAGATAAAAGGTTCACCCGGTACTTGTAGTACACGGGTGACGTCAACATAGTCTAAATACGGGCGAAAATAGCATTAGTATGGAAGTGAGGCTCCAGTATGTGGCTCCAGTATCAAAGGGCTATGCATATTATGCATATAGGTACAGAGTTGGTGAAATGGGAGAGAATGCAAAAAAGACAAGATGGCGGCCGCAGAACGCCGTCGATTTCACTTTTAAATCTTATTAAACTATATATTATATTATATTTTTCAACTCAAAGGTAGCGGGTAAATAATAAAACAGATGTAAAGAATAAATGTTGCTTCTTAGATTGTTAAATTAGGCTCTGATTTCATTGACCCGTTTTTTCGCCAGCTTTTACATAGGGCTGGTTTGCACCCCTACTGCAGCAGTACGGGGTGAATATTGTATCTATGTATTATGGAGAGCTACTCTATAATAAATTGCAAATGGTCTATATAATGGTAATGGTATGTAACACCAAGGGCATATAAGGTATATGTGTAGTTGGTGATCCATTACTAATTGAAGATAGAAATTGTATATATCAATACAGATAGTGAGAGAGGGTCACTTCTTGACCTGAGAGAGCATCACTTCTTGACTTGTGAGAGAGTCTTTGGAACTCTCCTCACACACCCCCTCCCCTCCAAGTGTTATTTATGGATCACTGCACACCAGACACAACAGGGCACTGTAGCCAGATCTAACCATGCCTTGGTTACAAGGATATTGAACCCTCATTGGTGGATAGAGGAATGCCTGTTAGTGATTGGAAGACTGGATCATGTGATCACCACCATCTTGTTTCTTGAAACTATATATACAATAAATGAGGGAGTCTCACTCTCCTACCCTTCACTTTTTATCTACTTTCCTTCCTTGCGTGTAGTGATTTCTTATTAGCCTATCTACACCACTCAAACCGCCAGCCGTCGACTTTACAAAATCCGCCAGCCGTCGACTTTACACTAGGTTAATATTTTTGTTTTGAAAATGTGATGCTTTCATCGGACTATGCAGCTTTAAGCAGACAACTATATTAGATTGATATTTGAATAGAAAACCTAGAAATGAAATTTTTAGTGTATGGACTAAAATTGTTAGGTAGATCCATTTACTAACAAAGTACCATAGCATAGAACCGGTACACTGGAGTAACTGTTTAATAATTGAAGAGCTTAGGCACAAACCTTGTAAATGCCGATCCAAAATTTCAGACAAATATTGGAATAAAACCTTCAAGATATTTATTATTGAATATTCCTAACTTTTTGTTCATTGCTCCACATTTCATCACAAGAAATGTGGAATTACTGAGAATTAACATTACCTTCACGTAAAATACATATTTTTATTTGTACTTAAATTCGGGGATTGAGGTTTGCAGGGATTTGTACCTGAAGTTTTCAATTGTGTACCAGTATCTAAATTATAACCCAATAAATTCTTAACAAGAATAGTCCTAGTGTCTAAGGTGGCTATGGAACGCACAATATAGCTACATATTTTGGTTTATAAAAATGATTTGCTTTGATAGGACCATGCAGCTTTAATCTCCCTTCCTCAATATCCATTTACTTCCAAGTTGCCCCCATTGCGGGAAGGTATCCGCCAGAGTGGGGCCTTCAGACCTGGAACTGGGGAGTTGACGATTTAAGCTGGTTGGAGGCAGCTGTTTTATTTGTGCCAAAGCATTAACAGTCGGGCACATCGGGCGTTGTTGAAAATGACACACTTTGAACTTGAGTTAATCCCTAGAACCAGCTTCACATGTTGCCATTTTCTTCTTTGGTTTAAGGATTTGGGCGTTTCTCTTGTTTTCCTTGTGATCTTTATTTAGGGGGGGGGGCGACTAATTGCTTTGTACCTAATCGGGACGAGCGGGGGCAATTTAGCTCAGCTCAGGGCATTCGTTGTTTAGATGGATTTGTTGTTTTTATTTCAGTGCACATTGAGGTAGAATGCCTTCCATAGTATTGATATTGTCAGCTCAGACCCTCATGATCACTGATGATTGTATGGAAGTGTTATTTTCATTCATAGTCATGTGGGTGTTACCGGCAACATATCGGACATATTGGAGGCGATGAACATTGGAAATAGACCTACTCTGCCTAGAGCAGAGTTCGAACCCACATTTCTTGTTATTTCATGGCTAGTGTGCTAACCATTACATTATGTAAAGTTTCCCGATATTTAGACATTGGGTATGGTGTGAACTAGTCTATAGTAAATTACAAATGGTCTATGAAAAGATGAATGGCATATAAAACCATGTGGTGTTGGTGGTCCATTACTGAGTTAATATGGACATTGTGTACTATAATAGATAGGTTCAGAGGGACACTACTTGTAATGTGACAGAGCCTTAGGAGTTATGTGTACATACCCCCTCCCCCCCAAGTGTTATTTATGGATCACTGCACACCCATACACAACAGGGCATTGTAGACATAAAGAGCCAATGCTTGGTTACAAGCCTTCATTGGTTGATTGATTGAATAATGCATGTTGCTGATTGGAGGGATTGATCAGGTGTGTACAGCCATCTTGGATTCTAAAACCTATATATATATAATAAAATAAGCAAGCTCCTTCTGGTTCCTTCTGCACACTCTATATCTTGCCTTCCTTGTCTATACTTGCCTGTATTGATTTCCTATTAGCCTGCCTACACAACTAGAGCTGCCAGCCGACGACTTTACAACTAGCTACACTCCTTGATGCAAGCTCCCAATCCTCGCCTACCTGTATATGTGGTTCCTTGCCTGAGAGATCAGCGCAGACTACTAATTTCGTCCCCATGAAATTTTGTTTGTTTGTTGGTAAAACAGTTGATTCATCAGAATATACATTTTGTCAGCGCCGAGGCACTGCTATTTCAGCTGTTTACATTACATTGTAAAAAGGTAGATGTTAGTAGATTGTGAATGGGGTTAGTGTGTTAGTGGGTTAGCTATAATAAGTTTGGTGTTACGGGCTAATATAAGATGGTGGGTGGCTGCAAAAACTGTGTGTGACAGTATTGCTGAGGTAAGTAATTGAGTGAGGGGGAGGGGTGATGAAAAGGTGGGAGGGAGGGGGGGGCAAGGCATTGAAAGTCTATTTAAATGGTTGACATCCATAAATTGTTCAATGCTTGCAACTGTATATACATACACTGGGTAGGGTAAACAACCATAGAACATGTAGCTGCTATGGGATCAAAGTCGTGGCAACCAGTGTCGTAGCGGGCGATGAAAATCGGAAGTATTATGCCTAGAGCATGATTCAAACTAGATGAAAGATTCTCCCCGTACTTGCAGTACAGGGGTGAATACCAACCCTATATAAAAACTGGTGAAACAATGGGGTAATGAAATCAGAGCCTAAATTCACAATTTAAGAAGCAAAATATATTCTTCCTTCCCTTAACTGGATGTATTTACCCACACTTTTGAGCTTCATAAGATGATTAAATGCATCGATGTATGAAGCTTAAAGTCTGGATCAATATCCAGATGTCAGCCATTTTGGTAGAGTCCAAGTTAGGTCATTATCATTGGCTGAGGTAGTTATGTGGTACAAACAGTTCATTCAAACATGGAGGATTTATTTTATCATTTCAAATTGATTTTGTGTCAACATACCTTGACAGTATGTGATTTGAACTCTCTGGACTGTATGTGTTGAGGGACAACATAGACACTTGGTTTGTTGTTATTGAATGTTGATCAACATAAGGTAGGACTGCCAAACTAAGCCTTTCTATGGCCATCAATATCAAGACACATTTTCTCCAACTTCTACATACAGATGGAATTCACCGCTGATACAGCGTCAGCAGTGAATCATTTATCTAGATTAAAACCTGCACTTATTACCATGATGGGACTCGGATACTATCCTTTAGACTACTTAGGTCCCTTGATGCAATCACCTTATATACACCTACCTTTTTATTTAGCTCCTTGTCTGATAGGCTTACATGGTGAACTTCAACACTGACTTGGTATATTAATTTGAATTAATATTGCTTTTATACAGAAATACAGTTTTACAAAGAGTGACAGATTCTAAGTTGTGAGATGAGTCTCTCAAGTGGTGACTGCATTTGGTTATCCTCTTCCCTTATGCAACTACTGATATTTCCTGTAACATTACAAACAAATTAACCAATATGAAGCATGTCCACTCCAATACCCTACCACCACCACTGAGATCTGCTGATTGTGATACTGAAAGACCGAGGGAGGAATTGGAGGATTTCACAGTTGTTATTGTGAATAGACGATAACACTCGGGCCCAGTCCTACAAGGCGGACAGCAAGTAGTAGAGCACTGGGGTGAGAAACTGCATGCAGCGCCAACTCACTCAGAAATGAAAAGAAGTGGCGAAATGTGGATGAGAGGAGAACAGCTGTGAAAGCCTGCTGGCCAATCACGTGGACGGGAAATGGACTTGTCCATCGACCCAAAGTGGAGTCCGAGGCGCAGCCGGTACTGCATAAGGAAATGTGTTGTTCCCGCCAGATCAAACACAACGTGAACATTGCGGGGCATTAAGTAAAACTCAGAAAGGACAAGAAGTGGCAAAATGCGGATGAGAGGCGAACAGGTGTGAAAGCCTGCTGGCTAATCATGTGGACGGGAAATGGACTTGTCCATCGATCAAAAGTGGAGTCCGAGGCACAGCCGGTACTGCGTAAGGAAATGTGTTGTTCCCGCCAGATCAAACACAACGTGAACATTGCGGGGCATTAAGTAAAACTCAGAAAGGACAAAAAGTGGGGAAATGCGGATGAGAGGAGAACAGCTGTGAAAGCCTGCTGGCCAATCACGTGGACTGGAAATGGACTCGTCCATCGACCCAAAGTGGAGTCCAAGGCGCAGCCAGTACTGCATAAGGAAACGTGTTGTTCCCGCCAGTTCAAACACAACGTGAACATTGCGGGACATTAAGTAAAACCAGCGGATATGACTCAGGAGCACGAGGAGCTACTCGGAAGTGACGTATTGTCTTCCTGCTGTGCCCAGCTGGCAGAGTGGTGCAGGGGCTTCTGGGGCCGTATGCAGGTGTCGGTGGTATTCGGTGTTAGCGAGCCAAAATGGTGTTTGGCAGGAATTTCCCGGTTAGCGGCGAAAAATGGTATGCACGAGGCGGTGATAGGCCTAACACCAAAGCCTTAACCGGTGTTACCTTACCCCTGATAGATAGGAGGTTTAGTGAGTCCATTATGCCCAAATCTATTCAATGCTGTCATATTTAACAGAATTCCATACGCAATAAGTGAAATTTGATCAATTTAACCCTAAATTCGAAGCGTTATTAAGGCTACCTCCACATTGGCGGTGATAGTAATACTTATATTTTCGAATCGACGAACGTACAGTAAACAAACCGCCGCCGCCGCCAGTAGGGAAAGCGACGTCAATGCGGCGACAGCGGCGATTTGTTTACTTTACATTCGTCGATTCGAAAATATAAGTATTAATATCGCCACCAATGCGGTGGTAGCCTTAATATCGCTTTGAATTTAGGGTTAAATTGATCAAATTTCACTTATTGCGTATGTAATTCTGTTAAATATGATCGCATTCAATAGATTTGAGCCTAATATATGGGTACAGATTTCCCAAATCTATAAATAACTTCACGTTTAGCTATAATGAAAGTGTTACGCGCTCCTGCATACGACTTGACACAGGTCCTGACTTCGGTGATAGCTAAACGGTAACAGCCTCTAACACCAAACCCCGCTAACACTGACTCCTGCATATGGCCCCTGGTATGGGATGCTGGTGCAGTGTTCTCTGTAGCTGCCATTGTACCGCGGGTCATGGGTGCGTGACTTGGTGAATAGGCCAAGGGCTGTGACTTTTTTTTAGTTTTGTGTCCATGTGTGCATAACCTGCATAACACACACACACAAAATAGTGTGTTTGTTCTTCTTTTTTTTAAATTCCCTACGACCTATATAACATGTCTTTGTGTTTACGGCAACCTCCCCCAATCAGCCTAAATACCCTTCGATTGCTCCCCTATGAGCAAAAGATGGAAATGCCAAATTATTTTTGATGGACGCACTTCTGGAATATTTTAAATAAAGAAAAAAGAAACCAGCAGGCCAGAAACTAAGAAAAATAACAAGGAGACGACACTGAACAATACCCTGATGCCAGAGATGAAGAAAACAATTATTAAATAAAAAATGCGCTATTTTCTGTGAGTCAGTAGGACACCTGGTGGGCAAAACTATTCTGCTTCCTTTACTTTCACTCTTTCTTTCCTTTCCCCCCGACGTCACTTAATTCACTACGATTTTGAAATTTCAGATATGCAATTTTTTGCGCCATTACAGTTTTTTTTTCAAACACTGCAATTTTCTCTCCTTTGACTGCAACCCCCCCCCCCCCCTCCCTGGCCCCCTGGAAGGTATTTTTATTTAGGCGCGAATTTTTGCCGCTTGATTTCAGATTTCCACCCACCGACGCCCCCACCCACCTACCGACGCACCCACCCACCCACCTACCGACGACCCCCACCCACCCACCGACACACACCCACCCACCCACCCACCGACGCACCCACCGACGCACCCACCCACCTACTGACGCACCCCCCCCCCACACACACCTACCGACACCCCCCACACACACACCCACACACCCACACCCACCCACGCACCCACCAAAGCACCCCCCCACCCACCTTACCACAACACCTCCCCCACTGCACTCTTCCACGTCAGACCAGTCCAGGCGTTACATTTCCTTCCATTAATCTTTCAAGGTGACATTACTGCCCCCTCGCCCCCCCCCCCCCCCCCACCCCCCGCCGTCGCCACGCCTCCCGCCTGCGCACGCACAATACGCTCATGAATAATAAATAACTTCCCCTGAATATGAATTAAATTCCCCTACCGGGCACCTGTCACTGGGGGAAGGATCGATATGCCTATGTCTTGCAGTACGCCCATGCGCCCCCCTCCTCACCCACCCCACCCCCTACAAGCTTCACTCTGATCCGCCCCGCCGGTGGCACTCAAGATCCCAATATTTGCCTGTATTAAGAAGACATTTCTTTTACCCCACTCACCCACCTATAAGTGTCCACACTCACCCACCATCTCCCAACGCCGTCCTAACTCCAGTTCAGCCGGGGTAGGGTTTGTTCATGGATACTTCTAATTATACACATATATTCCCCGTCCTGATATGACCTTACATGTTGCTAGGACGTAACATAACAACAAACAAACCACAAACAAACATCTAATTATAAAACAGTACTACTAATTATGTGGTTTTTCTCCACGAGTATTTGTTGTAGACCTTGTTTACTTCCGATCTTATGTTATATGTGTGTTTGCTGTTTTTCGGAATATTTGCGATTTTTTAAATTTTAGCTTACTCTTACTTTGTCATCCTTCTATTTCTCTTCCCTATCTTTCTCTGTTGGTATATGGGTCGTTCTCAGAAACTGTGTACCACTTGAGGTAGTCTACTAGAAATGCATATTTCAAAGAAACCCTTTATTGGAGTGTCAATATTTAGATTTCATCAGTTAGCCAAATAATGTGGGAGATAGTTTAGATCAAAAGTAAATGTTAATATTGTGTATTATGTATCTTATTGGGATGGATGTAGCTAAATACATAGAAAATTACATCACTAATTTGTGACATTGTCAACAGCATTGAAAATAAAGTGTCACAAACTTAATGAAAACCTCTGAACAACAGCTCATTTCACTTCAAATGGTCATATACAATGTCTTCATTAAGTTGAAGACATTTATTTCTAAAAAAAAAAATTAAATGATGAAATAGTTAACATTTTCTGGAGTCATTAACATCGTAACATTTCGTTTCCACTTGCAAATACTATGAAACTCTGTATCAAACACTGAGTACAGATACAGTACAGGAATTATTTTCACCATTTGACACTATGCATGGACCCAGTTATGGTATAGTAAAAGATCAATCCTGAAATTGCCCCTAAACATTGAAATTTGAGCCGAACATTTGTGTAAAATTGTTTGTTTCCACTTTGTTACTCTGCTAATCTGTTACTCTGCTAATATTTTCTTGCTTTTCTCTTTAATATTCACAAATAAGACAAAACCATAGCAATGAGGTTTCAAATTATTATTACTACTGTTTATAAAGCATGTGGCATGTGAAATGTCCTAAAAATGTCAAGTTTTGTGTGGAAAATATTTGATTTTGGAGTCAGATTGGTTTCCATGCTATACTGCTATTTATTGGGTGTGAGCATCATTTGACCTACCTAAAAATGCCAGAATATGTTTATTTTCAATTATTCAGATGCAAAAGGACATACACATTGAGGAAACTTGCTTATAGGACTTTGGCAGCATTTTGATTTTCTGGTACTGATGTCACACTATTGGTACACAACTTCTGAGAACGACCCATATCCTTCTCAGTAAGCTTCTTCTCCGTCACTTTCAACTCAGCCATCACAAAGTCCTTTTCCCTATGCACATCCGCTTCCTTTACCCTCAACTTCTCCTCCTTCTCCTTCCCCTTCATCTTTCTCCTGCTACCTCATACTCTTATTGTATTTCGCCTTCATTACATCCTTCTCCTTCGTCTCATTTACCTTTATATCCTCCTTCTCTTACTTCTCCTTCTCCTTCTCCTTCACCTTTATATCCTACTTGTATTCCTTCTCCTTCTCCTCCTTCACCTTTATATCCTCCTTCTCTTCATTCTCATTCTACTTCACCTTTATATCCTCCTTCTCTTCCTTCTCCTTCTCCTTCTCCTTCACCTTTACCTTTATATCCTCCTATATTTCCTTCTCCTTCTCCTCCTTCACCTTTATGTCCTCCTTCTCTTCATTCTCCTTATCCTTCACCTTTATATCCTCCTTCTCTTCCTCCTCCTTCTCCGTCACCCTTCTACCATCCTTCTCTTCCTCCTCCTTATCCTTCACATGTATATCCTCCTTCTCTTCCTTATCCTTCACATTCACCTGTATATATTCCTTCTCTTCATCCTCCTTCTCCTTCACCTTCACCTTTATATCCTCCTCCTTCTGCGTCCGATTCTCCTTTTCCTTCACATTTATCTGACCATTATCTTCTTCATTCTCCTTCTCCTTTTCCTTCTCATTCCCCTTCATCTATTACTTCTCCTCTTTCTTCGTTTTCTCCTTCACTTTCATCATATCCTTCTCCATCTCCTTCTCCTTCTCATCCCCCTTCATCTACTCCTTCTCCTTCACTTCATCATCTCCTTCTCCTCCTCCTTCTCCTTCTCCAATGTCATCATCTCCTTTCCCCCGTGTCTTACACCTGTATCTCCTCCTTCTCATTCGCCCTATTCTCCTCCTCCTTCTCCTTCACCCTATTCTCCTTCTCCTCCTCCTCCGCCCTATTCTTCTCCTCATCCTTCTCATTCACCCTATTATCCTTCTCCTCCTCCTCCTTCGCCCTATTCTCCTTCTCCTCCTTCACGCTATTCTCCTTCTCTTCATTCTCCTTCGACCTATTCTCCTTCTCCTTCTTCAGCTATGCCTATGCTAAGTCAATTTCAAGTTGCTTTGCCCGATGAAAAGATCAAATTTTCAAAACTAAAACTATTATCTAGATTTGATTTGACATATCTAACTTAGATACATATCTAACTTAGATACTGAGCCAGATGGGATGGCCGAATGAGTTAGAGCGTCCGTCTCCCGTGTTAGTAGATCGTGGGGTCGTGGGTTCGAACCCGGGTCGAGTCAAACCAATGACTTAAAAATGGATACTTGTCGCTTCCTAGCCTGGTGCTTGGCATTGTTAGGATAGGACAAGGACTGGTTGGCTCCATGTCAGGATAATGTGACTGAATGGGATATCAGGTCATGCTGCTGGCGGACTGGTCTTCCAGTGGGGAAGCACTATAAAATTGTCATGAGTGTGCACTGTCACAAGTCGGTACCCGTCCTGATATGAACTTAGATGTTGCTAGGATGTAAAGCAACGACAAAATAACAAACCTTCTCCTTCTCCTTCTTGACCTTCATCGCTATGCTAAGTCAATTTAAAGTTTCATTTTCCGATGAAAAGATCAAATTTTCAAAACTAAAACAATTATCTAGATTTGGTTCAACATATCTAACTTAGATATTGGAGCACTTATTAACCATTTGTCGTCACATATAAGGGAATGCTGGATCAGTTTAATAGAATATGTCACTGCAGAATCCTATGGTGTCAGAAGTTTTGGCAAGCTTGCCAACATTAATTTAGCAGGTTTGCACTTCAAATATACCAAAGTTAGCCTTTTAAAATAAAAGTTACCACAAACTAAAGTAATGTAGATTATAATGATCAATCTAATGTATCTATCTCAGAAAACTTTCAGAAACTCAAAACCATTGGACTATGCAACTTTAATCTAGCCTGTTACCGCTGAAGGCGATGCTCTCGGAATCTTGATGTGAATGTCAACATTAATTTGACATGTTTTCACTGAAGTTCATCATGTCAAACAAAAGTTGCTTCAAACTAAACAAAGTTATAGTGATGTACATAATAACAATTTAACTCAAAATCTAAAGGCCCTGTCACACTACGACGTTTCTCACCAACGCGCTTCGACGCGTGCCGACGGGTTGGGTTTTTGTTCAAAACGTCAGTACACATCCGGTACGTTACCGGCGCAATGCCAGCGCGTTACCGGCGCGTTGGTACATAGCAACGTGTGAATGGACACGTCGGCGCGCGTCGAGCAGCGTCAAGGTTTTGTGCTTGCACAAAACTTTTGACGGGCCACAACACTCGACAGCATGTTGGCGGGTGCATTACAGACGCGTTAGCAACACGTTGACACATGTTGGCGGTGCGCCGGCAGAACGCTGGCAGACCGTTGATCAACGTCAGTTAACGTTGGCTTTTTTTCCCCCAAAATGCGACCGTTCCGTCGGCGCGTCCGTAACGTCCCACCGACGGGTAGTGGGCATGCTATTGGCGTTGCTCCAGCGTATCTCGGCGCGTTGGACGTGTTGCCGGCGTGCCTGGCCGCGCAGTGTGGACGCGCTGCGGGCGCGTCCTAATGTGTTGCTGGCGGGTATGTACGCGTTGACACGGTACTAACGCGACACCAACGCGCCGTCAACGCGCCGACAGCGCGCCGACAACACGCCGATGGCACGCTGGGAACCCGCTGGTGGGACGTTGACATGTTGTTCTGCCGCGCTTCGAAACGCGTTGGCCGCGCGCTTATAGCACGCTACTAACACGCTGCGCCGTGTCAAACTTTCTCCCAAAGCGCCGAAGAGTTGGACTCGTGCCGACGGGTTGCAAATATTGTGCGCTGTTCTTCCAGTGGGGCAGCACAATAAAGTCACCATGAGTGTGCACTGTCACAAGTCGGTAACCGTCCTTATATGACCTTAGATTTTGCTAGGACGTAAAATACCAACAACCAAGCCAAACATACAGGTACCAACAAATAAACGCACACACAAAAGCACACCTAAATACCTGAAGCGTCCAACATTAAATCATACATAAATATATGTCTGGATAATTTATTTTCTTTGTCTCCTGACCGATTCATGTAGAGTAACAAACGACCCCCCCCCCCCCCCCCCACGCCCTTGTTTACTGCTGATGTCCTCATACAATGTTAAGCGGGTTTCCGGCGAAACATGTGATCACCCGCGTGTTAGCGGGTGAGTGAATGAGGCTGCCGTTTTGGTATCGGACGCTGCTAGGCGCGGTCGTTGCGAGTGTGGGTGTGAGTGGAGAGGGCGGGGTGGCGGCGGGGCTGGGAGGTGGGGTCGGCGGGGTGGGTTGGGGGCGGGGGTGGGGTCAGAGCAGTTGAGTGACAGCTACTGTTGGTCATGAATATTAACACAACACTCCCACTTACAAACAAATCATCACTCACTCAGTCACTTCAGTTGTGTAACATCCCCTAATATCGCCCACTGAAACGCGTTTGTTTATTTCTCTCCGCTGATTCTCCTCATATGACATTGCGTGTGAGTTGACTGTGTCTATGACTGTATATTGGTTATGGGTGGTGTGGCAGTTGCTGTTTCTGGTTTGTTGAGTTTGTTCTGAAACACAATTTTGGGTGGGAATGTAAACATAGATGTTATTGTTAGTGTTCCAGTTGGGCCTGCCCCGGTTAGTTTTATGGTCGCCTGACACTCTGCCCCTTCATGGATATAATCCCTTTGTACTGATAGCAACCTCCCCCCATAAGAGCACAACAAGCGATGTGCAATGGCAACGTGGACACTGTCAGACTGTGGGGGGGGGGGGGGTGCATGTGTATATGCGATGTATAATGAATTATGTGAATATAAAGATACGTAAGGGTAAATTACTATTATTATTTGTTATACTCCATAAGACCAGCACGGTACCGGTGGCTCCACCTACCTTCTTCACCTCCACCAGATGTAGACCAGTGTCAGTTGCACCGGAGGATTTAAAAAAAAAAAAAGAGATTTTAGGGGCAAAGGACTATAATTCTTGTCAGAGATTACAACTACTCAACCCACTACATGTTTGTTTCTCCCTCATTTGTACTGGAGATATGTTTATGAATGTTTTCTGTATAAGTTAATTTGATGATTAACATATCGGACACATATACTGAATCGGTTGGAATACAGAGTTCCCTTGCGGAAGGTCGGGAGTTTAAAATCCCAGCCGAGTGAAACCAATATGTTACAACATTGATATTTGTCAATGCCTAGCCTGACATTCAGCATTACTAGGATAGAGCGAGGACTGGTTAGCAGGATAATGTGAGTGGGAAATCAGGTCAGGGTTATAATGTGCTGTTATCCCAGTGGACAGCATCACAAAGTTGACATGAATGTGCACTGTCACAAGTCGATGCCCGTCCTGATATGATGTTAGGTGTTATGAGGACGTCAATCCCCAGTAAAGAGTATGACCAAGGCAATCATATAGCGATTAAGTGATTAATGGTTCATCCGGAACCATAACCTGTTGGATAGTCATGTAAACTACCACTGCTTAGTATAACTAATGCATACTAAGTTATTATATTCCTATAACATACGCACACCGATAGCAATTACCATAATTACTGGCTATCCTCTTGATATACTGTTATGATATATGCAAACCCAGATCAATCAATGTTAGGATTGATGTGTACCAATGTTAAATAAGATAGATTGCAAAGATCTACCTAATATATATATATACATATATGTATGTATATACATGTGTGGTGTATAACGTATTATGCGAGTATAAAAATACGAAGAGAATTGTTTCCTTTATTAATATTATATTATTATATTACTTGATACCATTGTTATTCTCCGTAAGACTCCGCACTTGAACTGTGGCGCCACCGGAACCCACCTCCACTCCATCTGGTGTCGACAAGTGTCAGTCGTGCCAGAGGATATATATATATATATATGTATATATATATATATATATATTTAATGTGGCAGACGCCCAAACAACCTCAGTTTGTCGAGACATCGGCCTGAAACATAGTTGATCAAACCTTACCTCTTCATTTAGCTATCAAACGCAGTGTATATTTACTTCCTTAAGGAGCCTTTGCCCTTGGCTGCCAATCGACGCGGAGACCGAATATGTCAAAGTACTGGCTTCCTTTCTGGAAGGTAGCTAGCTGCTCCAGATCCCAACCGAATCAAACCAACAATGACTTACAAAATTGATAGTTCTCACTATCTAACCTCATGCTTGGCATTACTGGAATGGGACAGGGACCGGTTAGCTCGGATGGTTGGTTGATGGAGTTTTATGTCCTGGCAACATATACAGTCATATCAGGACGGGTACCAACTTGTGACCGTCCACACTCATGGCAACTTCATAATGCTGCCCCACTGGAAAATCAGGCTGCCAGCACCATGACCTAATATCCCACGCAGTCACATTATCCTGACACTTAGCTAACCAGTCCTTGCCCTATCCTATTAATGCTGATTGCCAAGCTAGGAAGCGACAAGTATCAATTGTGTAAGTCATTGGCTCGATCGGGAATTGCAGTCCCGATCTCCAGCACGGGAGAGATATTGGCCCATGGTTTCCCAGTTGGGCAGGGTACTATAATGTAAACAGGCATCACTCTATAAAGTTGCCATTAGTGCACACTGTCAGAAATTCAAATTAAAGTCAATCAAGTTTATTTCAACATCCTCATAATATCATCATCATCATCATCATGCTGTCAGTCGCGATGCGACAAAGACTGCTTTCATTACTTGACTGCCGCTCTCCATTTAGCTCTCTGCTGTGAGAGTTGCATCCATGAGTCGGTCTTAATGTCTCTCAGCTTCAGGTTTACATTTCATGATAGCTGCCTGCAAAAGTGTTGAAGTGCTGCTGGCTTTTGCAAGTTACCAGCGGCACTCTCTCGGGGAGCAAATAGAGGTTTCACACCGGCAAGAACATGTCAAGACAGGCGCAAAACTATTTGTCCCTGCAGTGGCTGGTCAGGAGATGTTGGGAGTTCCATACATCAATCACCCTTAATGCTGCCACAGTGACATGGTTTTCTGTTTAGTGTTTGCTCCCTTAGCCTTCGGTTCTGTCAAGAAGTTGTACCATAAGGCAGTGGTTTACAACTCTGCAAGGCAGTGGCGTCAAACTCCCTGAGGTATTGCTATACCTGCCTACCATACCTCATGCATACCATACCTCATTATATACAGATACAATATCCATGAACCTTAATGACAGTGGATGAAGAAAAGGAGAATGAATGAAGCACAATGCCTGTAATATACATTCCCATTGGAATCGGCACGCTTAGGTGTTGACATGGTGTAAACCCCAACAAACAAACCAAGCAAACCAATAAACACTCTTTTTTTGTTTAACGACGCCCCAGCACAAAAAGTAGACATCGGCTATTGGGGGTTCAACCAAACAAACAACCAAACAAACAACCAATCAAACAACCAAGCAAACAGCCGCTGCCCAATTCTCCACCCCACCCTCACACACACCAACACACACGCCGCGTTCATTCCGTGTCAAAGGTCAGCAACTGTAACAGTAGGGGTCCGTGTGCTCCTTTCGACACACTTGCATGCAGGCTTAGTTCTCCCGAAGTCCGCAGATGGGCGCTTTACAGCCGGGCACAATTGGCCGTCACGCCTTGTTGACTCTGGGCATGCGCGGGATGCTTCTGCGTGTCACGTGTGTGCGCGTGTGACGTGGGTGCGTGTGTGCCCAACGCTGTGTACGTGACCGGGCGTGGCAGTGTTGTGTAGGGTGTGTCAGGGAGGGCAAGGGGGGGGGGGGTATGGTAAGGAGGGGGGGGGGGGTAGGGTGAGGGTGAGGGTAAGGGGTAGGGAATAGGGAATAGGGCTTCGTTGGTTGTTGGCGTTTTATGTCGTGGCAGCATCTAAGGTCATTTCAGGACGGGTACCAACTTGGGACAGTGCTCACTAAAGGTAATTGTATAGTGTTGCCCCACTGGGAGGCTATGCCGCCAGCATCATGATTCAATATCCCACTCAGTCACATTATCCTGACAATGCGCTAACCAGTCCTTGATCTATTCTATTAATGTGGAACGGCAGGGTGGGAAGCAACAAGTTTCAATTTTATAACTAGTTGGTTTGGCTTGACAGGGAACCAAACTCCTGATCTCCCGCACGCGAGGCCAGCGATCCACCAATTCTGCCACCGAGCCTGGTTACAGTCTAGGGTGTGTCAGTCATTGGTTTGACATGCCGAGGTTTCAAACTCTAGACCTCCCGATGGGAAGTCAGCACTCTTACCCATTCAACTATATGCTATCCGGAGAAAATGATTTGATAATATTAGTGTCCAAATGACAACGGCTAATGAATGCCTGTTCAATATAGTATTAGCAGAGCATTGTATACAATTGAGAATATTTAATGAATTTGGTATCGCCTTGTTTTCGATTTAGACGCCTGTGTTTGGTTGGTTGTTTGTTGTTGTACGTTCTAGCAACATCTAAGGTCATATCAGAACTGGGTACTTGTGTAGTGGATACATTACCCATATGAAAACTCAGAATTCTATGTTCATATCGACAAGATTATATCAAAGACCCTATAATACTAAGACGGCTCACTCGCTATCTCTCCCATGGTAATGTAAATTTTGCAGTGCCACCTTGTGGTGGGTTTGATCAGCCCGGCTGCTGGTTGGTGTTTCACATCTAAACACATACAATTATATTATACATGAGATAGGTAAGCATGAATACACATCAATATGAAATTGCTATGAAAAAATACACATTGTCATCAGCATCATCATCAGCATCGCCTTCATGACACATCTTTCACATTCATATATACATTTATACATATAATATAGCACCTGTTTAACCAAAAGAACAGCCAGCACACCAAGTGGTGGGTTTGATCATTTTGATTACACAGTACAGGCTGAGTGAGCCATCTTAGTATTATAGGGTCTTTGGTTATATTACAGTTTTGCTTAAAACCTAAAGCCCATGTCAACCAATAAACGTCAGTTGTAATCAACACCGCATTATTAGTTCTATCTCAATATACGGAGTCAATACAATCTTGTCGAGATGTACCATGGAATTGCCTGCCCGAACGCCACATAACTTGTCTCCGCTGACGTCATCTAGCATTAGCAAGTAATTAACTAGTTATAATGCTGGATGTAGCATCAACTTATTACCAGACGGGGTGGCCTAATGGGTTGAGCCTCCGTCTCCCC
Source organism: Branchipolynoe longqiensis (assembly GCA_030323885.1). Classification (NCBI taxonomy): domain Eukaryota; kingdom Metazoa; phylum Annelida; class Polychaeta; order Phyllodocida; family Polynoidae; genus Branchipolynoe; species Branchipolynoe longqiensis. The sequence continues at coordinate 41,550,325 of CM059199.1, read as the reverse complement.
TTTTGGTAAATCGTGGGATTCTAACTCACAGGTTCGAACCCTAGTTGAGTCAAACCAATGACTTAAACATTGATAGTTCTCGCTTCCAAGTGGTAGGCGCTCAGAATTAATAGGATAGGGCAAGGACTCATTGGCTCAGAGTCAGGATAGTGTGACTGAGTGGGATATCAGGTAATGGTGCTTGTGGCCTGATCTCCCAGTGGGACGATGCTATAAAGTTGCCATGAGTGTGCACTGTCACAAGTCTGTACCCGTCCTGATATGACTTTAGATGTTGTCGAGACGTAAAACTCCACCATCCAACCAATCAAATGTGTATGTAGAAGATGTAAGACAATGGTATAAGTTAATGACGAATATTGCCAAGTCTTAAAGGGTATACAAAGTTTACAGATATTTTTTTTGTAAACTTCTATATTACCATAAAGTGTTAATGGGGTGTTTTATGAGTTTTATTTATTGATCGAAGTGTGTCTGCGTCATATCAAACGCAGGTGTGGGTAGGAGAACAGATGCTGGTCTGATGGTGGTCAGTAGTAGAGTCGTCACTGGTTGGCAAGAAGGACTGTCAGGGAGAGGTGTGCTGTGATTGGCTGTTGGGGTCAGAGGCCAGCCAATTACAGGGTAGCTAGGCCGGTTGTGATTGGCTGGAGTCATGGTACCTGCATTGTGGCTCTCCATGCCCCCAGCAATGCCAGCAAATGACTGACCAGCCCCACTACACTCGCATGATGCCTCGCGGCCCAGTCTTCGAGTACCGCAGCACTATAAAGTCACCACATGTGTGCACTGTCACAAGTTGGTAGGTGACTGGATACAGTGGCCAAATCGGTAGAGTGGCACCCTCCTGTACAGGAGATTGCGAGTTTGGTTCTCGGTTGAGTCAAACCATGACTAATGAAATTGATACTTGTCTCTTCCTAGCCTGGTGCTCAGCATTAATCGGATAGGGCAAAGACTGGTTACCTCAGTGTCAGGATAAAATGACTGAGGGGAATATTGGGGCATGGTGCCAGTGGCCTGATTTCGCCATGGGGTAGCACTATAAAGTCACCATGAGTGCACACTGTCACAAGTCGGTACCTGTCTTGACATAACCTTAGATGTTGCCAGGATGGAACACTCCAACAACCAACCGTCTCGCTCTATAGTCCGATGAAGCATCACATTTTCAATGCCAAAACAATTATCTCGATTTTATTCTACATCCCTAACTTAGATACTGATGCACTTTTCAACCATTTTTCATCACATAGAAGGGGAAACTGGGCCAATTTAATATAAACTGTTACTACAGAAGCCTATGATGTCAGCACTTTAGATATTTACACCTCAAATATCTCAAAAGTTAGCTAATTCAAATAAAAGTTACTTCAAACTAAAGTAACACCCCCATTACACCAAACTAGTTCTCAAAACGTTCGACTACATTTAAAAACGGGCTGTTCTCGGGGTAGAACGTGGCTGCAAGAAATGTGGGCATTGTCAAAGTTCTGGAGCACTATTCCATTCTAGCCCGTCCATTCCGTTTGTAAAAAGACCGTAAAAGGTGGCTACTACGTCCATTCCGTTCGCACACAGTTTGAGTCCATTCAGCAACATTTTCAAGAACGTAGTAGGAACTACTTTGGTGTGATGGGGGTATAAGGTAGATCATAAGGATCAGTTCAGTATCATTATCTCAGAGAAATGAGAGAAAAGTGACAGAAACTACAAACCACCAGACTATGCAACCTTAAATGCCGCTAGGTAGTAAAAATCCCAACAAACTAGCAAACCCAAGTCACATGTGTCCTATTTTGATTAAATAGAGCATCTTCTAAGATATAATAAATGGAACTAACTGCTTTGTGTTGAGGAGAATGATTAGCTTGGGTTGCGTGATATTTGTGTTCTCAAGAACTCTCTCATTATGCGCCAACATTGACAAGAGGTTCTATCCCACCTCCTTTTGTTGCCAACCCTTACTAGCCCCTCCCCCCGCCCACACACACACCCGCTCCTCACCCAGCCACATGAACACTCACAATCTGCGTCATACCCCCCCCCCCCCCCCCCACACCCCACACACCCCACACACACACGCCACCCCGCTTCGCGGCCTGCAAGTGATGGATCGCACATTCTCCGGCCCGAGATGCATCTGAACATGCTAAATTCCAATCAGGGGAAGGCAGAAGTCACATTCTTGGTAGAAGACGGTGTATATTAATTGACATGGTCTAATACCCGCGGCTTTATCAATCATTGCGACGAGTGGGAGGAGGAGGGGGTGCAATAGTCGCGGGTAGAGTGGGGTGGAGGGGGATCGTTGGTTGGTTGTTGGAGTTTTACGTCCTGGCAACATTTAAGGTCATATCATGATGGGTACTGACTTGTCACAGTGCACATGCATGGGCACTGCATAGTGCTGCTCCACTGGCAAATCAAGCTGCCAGCACCATGAACCGATATCCCGCTCAGTCACCTTATCCTGACACTGAGCTAACTAGTCATTGGCCTATCCTATTAATGCTGAGCGCTAGGCTAGGAAGCGACAAATATCAATTTTTTAAGTCATTGGTTTGACTCGACCCGGAACCAAACTCCCGATCTTCCCCATGGGAGGCCTGCGCTCTACCGATTTGGTCACTGGACGCGATGGAAGCGGATGGAGCCAGGAAGCAAGAGGCGTAGAAAACTTGGGCGTCCCCTGTTGCGTGTTGAGTAGACATTAATTGTGAAGCTTCTTAATCTCAGGTCATGAATAATATAGATTCCCAAAGTCGCAGATCATTTCGTCCAAACCCTCCAACGGCGCTACCTTAACTATTGAGCCTCGTTCTGGTGCTGTGTACGTCATTTCCGAGATGCCGGTGTTGCCACCAGGTGTCCGCCAACTAGCTCAGCTTAGTTGGTTGGGTACCGACTTGTGACAGTGCACACTCATGGTGAGTTTGTAGTGCTGGCCCACTGGGAGACCATGATGCCAGTACCACGACATGATATCCCACCCATTCACATTATCCTGACACTGAACCAACAATGTTCCTTGCCCTATCCTAATAATGCTGATCGCCTACCACTGGGTCACAATTCCCAAGAAAACCCCCAAAAAACTAGCATAGGTCACTAATCACAAAACATAAATTTAAGAAACACTGACCCATAACTGCCCAGCTTTGAAAACAATCCCAATCCTCCGAGCTGATATGCTATGGACAGCATAAACACCCCATACACATTTTCTTTTTTTAAAGAGCCTTTGTTGTCCGGTTGTTCGCTAGCGGCCTATCAGGGTATTGTGATAGTAGGATAGTAGAGCATCAGATACATGTATGCATATACATGTGAATAGAAAAACTAGCAAAATAAATACCACTAACCCTTCGTCATGAACATATGCCCTTATTGCCGATATGAGAGTCAGCAATAAATCAATCATGCGTATATGCTTCTACTTCTCTGATTAATAACAATATTTCCTATTCTCTTAATATTCTAATTTTAATGTACTTGAAGAATAACTATTTTGTATATCATTGGTTTTTTTTTCAGTTTGAGGTGATACGTCCTGACACCATTTAATGCCAATTTATAGTGCTGCACCGGTGGGAGACAATACCACTGACCTGATTTTGTACTTGGTCACATTATCTTGACACCGAGCTAATCAGTTCTTGCCCTATTCTAATAATGCTGAGTCCCCCTATATGTATTAGTCAGGAGGAATATAGATAATGTGACCCGGTGGGTGGAAATGTTGTACAGACATTGTGTTATCTTTAATATGTGTCAATGAGGGCCTTAGCTCACAAGTTCCGGAGTGGGTGTACAATTTTCTCCAGTGGCATTTTGGCAAATCCAAGATGGCCACCATCACTGACCAATATAATTGAAATGGCCATTACTCAGTCAATATTTGTACTAGAGATGTCCTGTTGGGTTCTTTATAGGTCATTGGGTTTTACTCATATTTGAACTCATGTCACTCCACACTGGAAGCGTGCGCTCTTACAAATTCAGCCATCACATCCCGTTTCTTGGTATGAAAGTAGCTTACTGAGCAGGCTCCATAGAAAAAAAAAGGTTAACAAAAGATACTTATTGGACCAAGTTCTGTTCTCCAGGGCCAAGTTCTGTTCCCAGTGATAAGCTGAACAAAATGTCCTCCAAAGCTCTAATGCCTAGTACACGCCTCCCGTTTACGATTCGCGCACTAAAACTCGCGACTCGACCCGACCCGCTTAAAACTGAAAACGGGCTGATTCATTTTTCGAATCGCGAATCGCAATCGCAATCGGCCCGTTTTAGCCCTAAAAACTGAGTTTTATACGCGAATCGCAATCGCTAGGTGTGCGCGGGGAGCGCACACCTAGCGATTTTTGTGCGCGAAACGGGCAGTTTTCGATCATATACGGGAGGTGTGTGCGCACAAACGGTAGGTGTGGACCAGGCATTAATCTTTGGGACGAGATTATGTCGGCGGCAATCCAAGCCAAGGCTGCGGCCTGATGCTTGGTTGATTGGCTGGTTGTTGGAGTTTTACGTCCTCCAACATCTACGATTATATCAGGGATGCCTGATGGTAGTCTCACTGTGGCCTCACTGTTGCCTGACTGTGGCCGGATTGTGGCCTGACTGTGGCCAGACTATGGCCTTGTTGTGGCCTTACTGTGGCCTGATGGTAGCCTGCCTGTGGCCTGACTGTGGCTTGATGGTGGCCTGGTTGTGGCCAGAATGTGGCCTGCGGGTGGCCTGACTGTGGTCTGGATGTAGCCTGACTGTGTGCTGACTGCGGCCTGACTGGCCGGACTGTGGCCTAACTGACCAGACTGTGGCCTAACTGACCAGACTGTGGCCTGAATGTGGCCTGACTGGGCTGAATGTGGCCTGATTATGGCCTAACTGTGGTCGGACTGTGGTCTGACTGCGACCTGATTGTGGCCTGACTGTGGCCTGACTGTGGCCTGACTATGGCTTGACTGTGGCCTGTCTGGCCTTAATGTGGCCTGACTGCCCTGACTGTGGCCTGAATGTGGCCTGATTGTGGCCTGATTGTGGCCTGAATGTGGCCGGACTGTGGTTTGACTGTGGCCTGGCATGGGCCTGACTGGCCAGACTGCAGCCTGAATTTGGCGTGAATGTGGTCTGGTTATGGCGAGAGTGTGGTTTGACTGTGTCCTGACGGTGGCCTGACTGGCGTGACTGTGGCCTGACTGTGACGCCGGCGAGTCTTGTTCTAGGGGCCGAGTGGACAAGGTCAGAGCTGTATTTCAGACGGTTGTAGGAGGGTGGCAGGAAGGATGCTTGAAAGCTTCGGGTCCAGTTCTTTCCTCTGATGTCACTGACCTCATCCAGGTAGTCCTTAGGCTAACTAACCCCCTTACCCCCCACCCCTAGCCCCCCAAATAACCTGACTGCACGCATGTTCTTGTTGCACGGAAGAAACGCGCATAAACATCCGCCTTTGCAGCGGAGTATTGACGGAGAGGTCAGTTGTTTTACGTCCTGGCAACATTTAAGGTCGTATCAGGATGGGTACCAAACTTGTGACAGTGCACACTGATGGTGACTTCCTATTGCTGCCCACTGGGAGACCAGGCCACCATCACCATGAACTGATATCCCACTCAGTCACATTATACTGACACTGAGCCAAGCAGTCCTTGCCCTATCCTAATAATGCCGAACGCCAGGCTAGGAAGCGGCAAGTATACATTTTAAAGTCATCTGCTTGATTCGATGAGGGTTCGAACACGTGGGTTCGAATCCCATGATCTACCAAAACGGAAGACGAAGGGAGGCCGGGGAGCTGGAATATGGGAGGTGCGGGGAAGAGGTTGGGGTGGGGAGTGTGGGGTAGTGGGAGTGGAATCTGACGGCTGTGGTGGTTTGATATTTTATACACAATTTCACATATTCATAGCCCTTATTATGATCACACAGATGTCTGGATTCGTTCATTTTAATATATCTTTTACTGATATTTCTGCATTGCGGTAGGAACAAGAAGGAAACCGAGTTGGACTGAGTACTTTATTAGCTTCTGGAAAGACCTTTGGTTGCGTTGTTGGTTGTTGGAGTTTTATGTCCTAGCAACATCATATCAGGACTGGTACCGACTTGTCACAGTGCACACTACTGGTGACTTTATAGTGCTGTTCGACTGGGAGACCAGGCCACCAGCACCATGCCACCAGCACCAGGCCACCAGCACCAGCACCAGTCACATTATCTTGACACTGCACCAACCAGTCCTTGCCCTATCCTAATAATGCCCCAAGCACCTGGCTAGGAAGCAACAAGTATCAATTTTTAAGTCATTCAGGGATGAAAGATCTCCACGATTTCACAGATTTCCTGGATTTGTCAATGCCGCAGCATGATTACCATATGAGCCTGTCTCAAAAGGTGATAACTAATTTATTTGTTGTCCACTTAACGATTGACACAAAACAGTCCACAAACAGTTATTCTGAAAACACAAGGACATTTGTTTCAAGTCAGTATGTATTCTATTGGGATTATGAAACACCATGTACAAAACAAATCAGTTTACCCTGAGCAAATGCATATGTTGCTCGTTACAATGGACACAGTTTTGTCCCATTTTATTTATCACCTTTTGAGATTGTCTCATATAGGCTCTACTGTTTTACGCTCCAGCACCATCAGCATACACTAATATGTAGTGCAGACGCTACAGCACTATAGTATCAGTGTATACTACTAATACATGCTTCAAACAGTGCAGCACTGTCAGAGTATACCAATAGACACATGAAACCTAACTTCCGAGAATTTTCCGCGATTCCCTGACAATGCTAAACCTATTGGAGAATATCAGCATTTCCACTTTTTGTCCCGGAGACAACTTTCATCCCTGATCCATTACACTAGCTAGGCTCCCTATTGCAATCGCACTATCCAGGCCTACGTGTCAGTGTGGATCCTTGTCTGGGAGGTCAGTGCAAACTACCCTGTGTGTCTGGAATTCTAACAAAAATGGTACCCAGTACATTATGTACTGTGTTGCTGGCAAGATTCGCCCTTCAATCAGCAACACATTGGAAAACTGCAAGTGTGCTACTTGCGCCCACGATTTATAGATTGGGAGCACCAGACAGGATGGCCGAATGAGTTAGAGCATCCGTCTCCCATGCTGGTAGATTGTGGGCTCGTGGATTTGAATCCTGGTTGAGTCAAACTAATGATTTAAAAATTGATACTTGTCGCTTCCTAGCCAGGCGCTCGGCATTATTAGGACAGGGCAAGAACTGGTGTGCTCAGTGTCAGGATAATGTGACTGAGTGGGATACCAGGTCATGGTGCCAACAGCCTGGTTTCCCAGTGGGATAGCACTATAAAGTTACCATGAGTGCGCACTGTCACAAGTTGGTAGGACGTTGCTAGGACGTAAAACAAGAACACACAAACCAACAAATAGATTGGGATCAGGTGTCAGAGAAAGACAGCAGAGTTTCTGCTAGACTTACTGCATTTGACTCAGGGAGTGTGTTGTTTCTGTGGGTGTTTCCAGGCACATGTGTGGTGGCTACTTTGCATGTTTGCTGAACCTGGACTCAGCAGCACTATCCAGATTTACCAGAGAGTGAGGTAGTCTGTTATGAGGCCCACTACCACATGGTGATGTTCTTGACTGCTGTGTGGAAGTTTGAATCCCAGACGAGTCAAACCAATGACTTAGAAAATTGATTCTTCTCGATCGATACCTAGGCTAGCGCTCGGTATTAATAGGAGAGGGCAGGGATTGGTGAGCACAGTGTCAGAGTAAAATTTTCCGATATTATGAGATATGGGATATATAAACTCTACTATAATAAATTGCAACTTGTCTATAAAATGGTAAATGGTATATAAAACCCAAAGGCATATGAGTGATATGTGGAGTTGGTATGCTATTACTCATAAAGTATAGAAATTGTATAGTAAAATAGTATAGAGAGAGTGTCACTTCTTCGGTGAAAAGTCTTTGAGAAGTTGCCTCACATACCCCCTCCCCTCTAGAGTTATTTATGGATCCCTGCCTCAGAGACAGACCTAACCATGCCTTGGCAACAGGGATATTGAACCCTCATTGGTGGTTAGAGGAATGCTTTTTAGGGATTGGAAGATTGGATCATGTGATCACCATCATCTTGTTCTGGAACCTATAAAAGTAATAAATGAGAGAGTCTCACTCTCCTACCTTTCACTCTTTATCTACTTTCCTTCCTTACCTGTATTGATTTCTTATTAGCCTGTCCACACCACTCACACTGCCAGCCGTCGACTTTACATCAGGATAAGGTTGGTTGGTTGTTGGGGTTTTACACCATTGTAACATCTAAGGTAATATCATGATGGGTACCGACTTGTGACAGTGCGCACTCATGTCGACTTTATAGTGCTGCCCCACTGGAATTCCAGGTCGACAGCACCATGACCTGATATCCCACTCAGTCAAATTATCCTGACACTGAGCCAACCAGTCCTTGCCCTATCCTAATAATGCCGAACACCTGGCAAGGAAGCGACAAGTATGAAGTTTTAAGTCATTTTGTTGACCCCCCACCAGGGTTCACACCCGTGCATTCGAATCCCACGATCTACCAAAACGGGAGACGCACGCTCAACTCATTCGGCCATCCTGTCTGGTTAAAACAGCATTATTCAAATGAATGAATTATTTACAACACCCCCCACACACACACCAACAAAAAAAGAAGAAATTAAACAGAAACTTTGAGAACTAACGTGTCAGCACTGTACAAGTGAACGCCATTCGCTGGCCAATGAGAAGAGTTCCTAGCCGTCTAATTAAAGTATGATAATTCTACCAACTTGCTGAACAACAACAACAAAAGTGAACAAGGAGGGTATTTACTACTGCAACTGAAGTAGCATTCTGAATTCTTTAAAAAAATATGCCATCGATTTTGGAGCACTAATTAGAGTTAATTATAACCTATGCCTTATTTCTTGGGTATTCCCTTTTTATGATTATTTTCTGGCAACGCTAACATGTTCATGACGTCAGACCTAATTAGCGTATTTGCAACCTCCCCCATCCCATCCCCTCCTCTCCCATCCCCTCCTCTCCGTGTCCTCCGCTCCGCTCCCCTCCCTTCCCCTCGCCCCCTCCCCCTGCGCTCCCCTCCCTCCCTCCCCCTTCCGCTCCCCTCCCATCAGCTCCCTTCACCACCCCTCCCATCCACTCCCCTCCCATCCGCTCCCCTCCCATCCGCACCCGTCCCCTCCACTCCCCTCCCATCCACTCCCAACCCCTCCCCTCCCAGGCCCCTCCACTCCCCTCCCTCCCTCCCCTCCCCCCTCCCCTCCCATCCCCTCCCTATCTCCTGCTGTCACAAAAGACCTGACACATTCTGACGTTACTATTACGTCATATGACGCCGCGTAGTAATTAACTCGGCGATCCGATCCTTGCTCCCCATAAACAATCGTACAACCGGATTACAACTGGGGCTGATACGGGGAAAGAAAGGAGCCTTCCCAGGCGAAAACGTAATCCCATCAAAACCTCATCAATTTCCCGGCGTCTGAAGGAAACAACGGCCACAAAACCCTCACATAATGCTGATAAGCGTCATTCTGACACGGATCCTGACATTGACACTGTCATTGACACCGCCACTGACATTGACACTGACATTGTCATTGACATTACCACTGAAACTGCCAGTGACACTGTGCTATAGATATATATTGTCCCGGCCACTGACAGTGTCATTGACACTGCAACTTCCATTGACAATGACAGCAACATTGGAACTAACACTGTCATTGACACTACAACTGATGCTGTCATTGACACTGCCACTGCCACTGCTATTGCCACATACATTTACACTGGTATTGACACTGCAACTGCCACTGGCACTGTTATTGACGCTGACACTGCGAGATACACTTTCATTGCCACCGTCACTGTCATTGATACTGATACAAACACTGTCACTGCCATTGACACTGTCATTGACACTGGCACATATACTACAATTGACACTGACAGTGACACTGTCACTGGCACTGCCACTTTCACATCAATTGACACTGCCATTGACACTGGCACAAACACGACCATTGACACTGACAGCGACACTGTCATTGCCACTGCCACTGTCACTACCACTGTCACTGCCATTGACACTGATACTGACACTGTCAGGCTCGACGTCCTGCTTGACTGAGAGAGTGACAGATACAATATCCATGCCCAGGCAATGAGGGGACAGCGCACACCCATTAACGTGACCATTACTCGGTAACTAGTACTCCCAGGGGGGGGGAGTAGATTGGAACCGCTGACAAACATGGCCGACAGTTCCCATGATTCCGCGCGGCCGTAGCTCGGCGGCGAATCCCCTGTGGCCATATCATTGGTCGCCAGCCGTATCTGGTTGCTTGACCCGCTCCCCCCCCCCCCCCCCCCCACCTCCCCGCGCACAACACACCGCCCCTACCCCCTATCAGCCAGACTGGATGGGCCAATGAGTTGAGCGTCCCCTGTTTTGGGAGATCGGGGGATCCGAACCCATGCGTTTTCAGGTTTGAACCCTGGTCGAGTCAAACCGATGACCTAAAACTTGATACTTGTCACTTCCTAGCCTGGCACTCTGCATTATCAGGATAGGACAAGGACTGGTTCGCTCAGTGTCAGGATAATGTGGCTGAGTGGGGTATCAGGTGATGGTGCTGGTGGCCTGATATCACAGTGACGCAGCACTATAAATCCACCATGAGTGCGCGCTGTCACAAGTCGGTACCCATTCTGATATGACCTTAGAAGTTGCTACGACATAAAACAACAACAAACAGACAACATACCTACCCGGTAGATGTTCCCCCAACCGCCTCTACCTCCTACCAAAGACCTTATAATACTAAAGCCGTGTTCACACGGACAAAATGTAAGGCGTATCACACAAATCGAATCAGGTGAAGCGAATTGGTTGCGTCCACACGGGCAAAATTATCCGCATCACAGGAATCGATTCACGTAGACTACCTCGCATAGGTGGTTTACACGATCCGCATCACGTGAGTCGAATCAGCCCTAATCCGCATCAGACGCCCGTTCACACGAGAAATGTGAGGCGAACTATACAAGTCGCTTTCTACGAATCGATTTACATTGCCCGTGTGAACAGGGCTTAAGACGGCTCACTCAGCCTGTACTGTGTAATCAAAATGATCAAACCCACCACTTGGTGCACTGTCTGTTCTCTTGGTTAAACAGGTGCTATAATATAGGTATAAATGTATATATGAATGTGAAAGATGTGTGATGATTGCGATGCTGATGATAATGCTGATGATGATGTGTATTTGTTCATAGCAATTTCATATTGATGTGTATTCATACTTACCTATCTCATGTATAATATAATTCTATGTGTTTACATGTGAAACCCCAACCTGCAGCCAGGCTGATCAAACCCACCACAAGGTGGCACTGCAAAATTTACATTACCATGGGAGAGATAGGGAGTGAGCCGTCTTAGTATTATAGGGTATTTGCTCCTACCCCATGGACCGATCCCTTCAGCATGTAAACCATCCTCTAGTCTCATCAAGTCCCTTACTTAGTTACTCTCCACACCACACTCCACACACACTTCACAGTCTTCATCTTCATTGCCACACACCGGGCACAATGGCCGAATCAGTAGAGCGCAGGCTTCCCATGCGACAAGACCCAGTGCAGGGTTGTGAGACTTGTGTAAAATACATGCTTCTTGGGTTCCGGTATGACGTGATGGTTTTTAAATTGAAAGTATCAGATTCTATAGAACTGGCAGGGTATCAGTACAGAAAGAGAAAAAACTAACCAGATAGGAGATACTATTAAGAGAGAATAATGGGAATGTAGAATGTCTGCCAATGATGGAGAGGTGAGATGAAGATGTGGACCTAATGAGATTATGTAGATGCATTGGGCTAATGGTGCTGTCACATTACGACGCTTCGCCCCAATATACGGCGAAGTATTTGATTTTTTGCCACTACGTCGGGATACATCAGTATGCGTTATGCGCGCATTTGGTGAGCATTGTACGTCATGTACATCAACGTTCATCGAGATATGGTGTTGCACGTCAGGGGGTCAGCAAAGTTTTTTGCATGCACACAACTTTTGACGCACGACAACCTTCGACAACGTGTGGATTTTACATCCGCGGTATGTTATGTAGGCACTAGGCGTACATTGATGTACGTTAGACATACGTTAGTCAAATGTTGTTCACTACATTGCACTATGTTGCCCTACATTAAAGGCCATGGGAACGCACAGTCGGCATCCTGACAACATATGGATAACGTATGCCTAACATACGTCTAACATATTTTTAGTGGTTTCTCCAGTGTGTCTTGACATATGTAACATATGACACATAGTTCTGGCGATCGAATAAGGTATATAATGTTCACCGGCATTCTGTGAACATACCGTGAGCGTAATTTGAGCATTTTCCGCCAGGAGGTAGGTTAGCCATATGTTGGTCATACGTTGGCCATACACTGTGTATACAGTATGTATATGTCCAACTTTTCCCCCCGCACTGAAATGTTCGCTGTATCTCGACGTAAAAAAGTAATTTTCTGCATTGCCGGCGCGCTGGCGAGATACGTCGTAATGTGACAGGGCCATAAGTGCGGCCTCCCAATTACAACTACACTAATGGTTATTGAATAGGTTAAGTTGCTTAGGGCAATGGTTTTGATTATGTGGCTTTAATATTTGTTGTACATATGCTTAGATGTTTGGTATGCCTCAACCGAAGTTGATTTACCTTTCATTATATAAGGGTAAGTTGGGAGAGATTTGAAGTGAAAATATGTAAAGGTGATTGTCAAGTCCATGCCGAAATAGGAACAGGATAGATATTAGTAGTAACTGCTTATATTAAATTGATGGAGTATGTCATAATAGGCAGGAACACATGTACAATAAGTGAACCAGTATCTAAAATGGGTAGGGAGGAACAAATAAAGATTCGTATGTCATGGTCAAATGAATGAAGAGTTCACACACAAAACCACGAAAATGCCAATCCAAAAAATTAGTTTAAGTACAGGATCTTTACCAGAAAACAAGTTTGAAGCTCATTAATTCCACTTGTCATATGATCACATGGTTATGGAGCAATCAACAAAACAGTAGGAATATAAAATAATAAAACCTTTGAAGGTTTGATTCCAATGTTTCTCTCCATCTTTCGATCTGTGTTTACGTGGTTTTGCGCCGCTGAACTATATTAATGCTTTCATCGGCTTTTGTAACTTTAACCAGCAGAATATTACTTAGTGACCAGGTGTTTGTAGAGTTGTCTATCTTTATATGATGATATATTTGCTATGAAATAAGGAATTCAGCAAAGAGACGGGGACAACAATCATTAAATTCTCTAAATGAGACATATTCATGTATGGGCCTATGAAATGAATAAAAAAGTGCACAGCAGACTGGTTGGCTCAGTTACAGGATCATGTGACTGAATGGGATATTAGGTCATGGTGACGGCGGCCTGATTTCCCAGTGGAGCAGCACTATAAAGTCGCTATGAGTGCGCACTGACACAAGTCGGTACCCGTCTTGACATGACCTTAGCTGTTGCTAGGACGTAAAACAACACAAACAAACAAGAGCACAGCTTTGAATATGTTCACTGGTTAAGAAATTACTAGATCAATAAGGGGAACAAATTTAAAACATACCAATAAATATGAAGGCTTCCGGGAATAGGACGGGTGACGTATGATTCAAGGATATCCTTTTCTTCATGTACTTTTTCTATTCTAGGATATTTATTGACTTAACATAGATATTAATTGTATGTGGTCTTTTACTTTCCTTGTTCATTGAATTTTTCTATTTCCTAATCCACAATTTGATGTGTCTCTAAACAAGCTGGCGAACGTTCTAGAAATACAAATTGTCGTCGAATGTATCACTGGAGTAAGGAACTCCTTATGATATCATCACCTTATTATTGCTAATAAATTTGATGTTTAAATATATCCCTCCCGCCCTTAGAATTTAGAGGTATGTAGATGTGTGAAAAAATATCTGAGAGAACCTCTCTTGAATGGAAAACCTTTGTGGGAGCCAACCCCACCCGGCGCACCCCCTTACGCCCCCCCCCCCCAATCCAGCTCCCCCGCCCACCTTCACTGCGCCCCCTGGGGGTGGGGGAGGGGGTTGTCAGTGGGTCTGGCGCCTGGCCGTGAGAGTGTGCTGTGGGTTTGTGGCCGGCCCCACCCCGGGCTAGTCTCCTCCTTATGATGGATGTGTGGTATTGCTCTGTGGAAGCCTGATCCTTATGGTTCCCTATCATCGGAACCCATGCCACGCCGCTACAACAATAAGGCAGGCTGGCTAACTATGTTTGTGTATATATATATATATATATAAATATGTATATATATATGTATATATATATATATATATATATATATATATATGGGTCACTCTCCTGAAAACTGGTCGGCATGAGATGGGATTTTAAAACATCAATAAAAAAACTTCCCACTATTTTTTTTTCTTATACTTTTCATATTAATTTTCAGATTTGATGAAAGAAATAAGGGAAATAAAATAAACTGTGTGCAACTTTGGTCCTTTTAGTTATGAAGTGTTTTTGTACCAAAAAAACACATTTTACAGTCAGCCATTTGTAACATGACATATGGGACGTGGTTGAATCCTTATTAACATTTTGTATTGCATTGATATATCAAACAAAACAGTTACCAAATCAAAAAGGAAGTATTTATTAACATGTATGCATGCTTAAATTTATTAAAAAAAAGTTGATGTCTTCAGAAATAACATTACAAATTTCTGTAACCAGTGGTGTCTGGATGCCACACAAATATTGTACACTAATTATTCAGTGAATAAAGCATGGGTGGGAATAACTTTTTTTTATCAATATAAGCACTACATATTTCTGTATATTATGCCATGATGCATATGCTTTTACGTATGAAATTGTTTAATTCTGCTTAGATTTGTTTTAAGCAGACTGTGGGGTGTCCTAAACATGTGGTACATCTCAGCAACACATGTTCTACTGCCATAAGACATAGCTTAATCATGGACTACACCTTTATTTGTTATCTCATCAATTTAAATTTTAGATAGATGTAAAGGGGAGATTTCCAGCTTTCATTTACAACCAACAAATGTAAAAGAATTCAAATATTTGATTTTTGTAACTCTCCATGTGACACTTCTATATATATATATGACATATAATATATGCGGATATAAATAGGCGGATAAATACATATACAGTAAAACCTCTCTAAATCGACCAACATTGGGATCAACTTTAACTGGTCTGATTAGGGAGGTTGTCGGGTTAGGGAGTTAGAATATGGTTTCAAGGGTATAACGGGACCCGAATAAAGCGATGGATATAGGTGAGTGGTTGATCTGTGGAGGTGATCGGTTAGAGAGGTTATAATGTATACATACACACAATAGGGCAAACACAAATAACGCAAACAAGCAGACACACAAAAGAGCACCAGCATTTAGGGCTCCGCCTTGTCTTTGGATGTGTTATATGTGCGGTTACTTTTTTAAGCAGACGATACCCCGCGCCTCGCCCCCCCCACCCGAATCTCCCTTTCGTTCCTTCTGCAATTCCCCCCCCCCCTTCCTTCTCGTCATCTCCTACGCCCTCCTCCCCTCCTATTCTCCTCTCCTCCCTTCCTACACTCCTCCCCTCCTCTCCCTCCCCTTCTCCCAATATATTATCCTCCCTCCCCTCGTCCCCTTATTCCCTCCTCATCTCATCCACATCCTCCCGTCCTCCCCAGCCCATTCCTCCCCTCCTCACCACCGCTCTTCCCCTATGTTCCCATCTCCTCCCTCATCCTCCCTCTTCCCCTGTGCTACTCCTCTCTTCCCCTCTTCCCTTCTCCCCTCCTGCCCTCCTCTCCTGCTCCCCCTCACCCCTCCCCTCTTCGCCACCTCCCATCCTCCCCTTCTCCGCTCCTCCTCCGCATTCTCCCTACTATCCTCCTCTGCTCCCCCTCTTTTCCTCCCCTATCCCCCTTTCACCTCTCTCCCCCTTCCACCCCACCACCACTCCTCCCCTGCTCCCAACCTCCCCCCTTCCCCTTCTCCCCTCTTCCCCTCCCCCCCCCTCCCCCCCTCCTCCCCATCTCCTCTCCTCCCCTCCTCGCCTCCTGCCGTCTACCATTCTCCTCCTCTCCCCCCCCTCGGCCATTCCCCTCCTCCCCTCCCCCTGTCCACCTTCTCTCCTATCCTCCTCCCATTCTCCCCTCCTCCTCCCCATCCTCCCCGTCACCCCTCCTCCTCTCCCTTCCTGCCCTCCCGCCCTAGTCCCCTCCTCCCCTCCTCCCCCTCTTCCCCTGCCCACCTTCGCCTCCTCCCCACCTCCCCTTATCCCCTTCCGCCCCTCCCCCTCATCCTTCCCCTACCGACCCCCCGCGCAGGGAGCTGTCAGTGTGATACCACTGCGTGAACCTCTCCCAGATTAATTCTAAGAACCCCCAGATAACTTTCACCAGGTCCATCTACGCCGGCATCAATTAAGCAGCCGAGTGAAAAGAAGCAGCTTTCTATTGTGATCCCCTCTTTTTGTTTGTTCTTGCTGTTGTTTTCTAGATGAGCCGGGAAAGGGGAGAGACAATTTGACTAAAGTCACAAAAAGGCATTCCTTAGTTTGTAGCATAAACATAAACTTGCAACATCCATTGCCTTTTTTGATATGCTGCTATATTTGTATAGATAAATACATCTGTTGCATTGGTATACTACTTGAGTTCGGGTGGATATATTATATTTTAAGTGGTTAACTTAGTTTTTTAATTGTTGTTATTGAAACATGCAAAGTTAATTTGAGTGCGCATTTAGACACACTGGGTACCATATATACTTCACTCTTGATATATCACATTTCACCCCTGATATATCACATTTCACCGCTAACAGGTTCTGTTAAGTTGATTTACTATTCCTTCTTATATACAGCAATAAATGTTGACGGAATGCCTCGTTATCCCAGTTGGATACGTAGAAGTAAATCTACCTGAGCGCGGACCGGGTGCGATGGCCGAATCGGTAGAGCGCAGGCCTTGCGTGCGGGAGATCGGGAATTTGGTAGTTTGGTTCCCGGTCGAGTCAAACCAATGACTTATAAAATTGATACTTGTCACTTCCTAGCCTGGCGGTCATCATTAATAGGATAGGGCATGGACTGGTTAGCACAGTGTCAGGATAATGTGACAGAGTGGGATATTAGGTCATGGTGCTGGTGGCCTGATTTCCCAGTGGGGGCAGTACTATAAAGTCACCATGCGTGTGCACTGTCACAAGCCGGTACACGTCCTGATATGACCATTGATGTTGCTAGGATGTAAAACAACAAACAAACAAACAAATGCACACTGTCACAAGTCAGTACCCGTACTGATATGACCTTTGATGTTGCCAGGACATAAAACCAACCAACGTAAGCGCTTAGGGTTAGAACATTTGATGCTTTCATGGGATTATGTACTTTTGAAACACAATACAAGACATATCCTAAAAGCACATTAAGCATGGTGAGATAACACAGTGAAATAATGCTGCTTCCAAAAAGTATAGTTTGTTTGTTCTTTGTTTGTTGTTGTTTTACGTCCTAGCAACCTCAAAGGTCATATCAGGATGGGTACCGATTTGTGACAGTGCGCACTCATGGCAAGTTTATAGTGGAAGACCAGGCCACCAGCACCATGACCTGATATCCCCCTCAGTCACATTATCCTGACACTGAGCTAACCAGTCCTTGCCCTATCCTAATAATGCTGAGCACCAGGCTAGGAAACAACAAGTATCAATTTTTAAGTCATTGGTTTGACTCGACCAGGGTTCGAACCCACGAGCCCACGATCTACCAACACGGGAGACGGACGCTCTAACTCATTCGGCCATCCCGTCTGGTCCAAAAAGTATGGAGATAACCATGATGTTATTTATCTGGATCTGTGCTTTTATGCATTAGTATCACCTCATCTGGGATCTAAGAGAAACTTACTGAATTGTAAACTGACCTAATATCCATTGTACGGAATCTCATAGGGATCCTCTTTCTCTACCCTGAGAAACACACACATAAATGTATATGAGTCATTCTCTGAAACTGGGCACTAATGTGTGATATCGAAACAGAAAGTGAAAACTTTCTAATTAATAGCAAAAAACATTCCAAATAATAGCAGAATCCGGGTTCATATGTACGTGTTGTGCATATGCCAGAGTTGAAAAAAAACACTTTTTTATTTAGATCTTATACAAATTGAGCAAAAGGTTCATATGACTTCTGTAACAGGGACATCAAAGACACATCGAGAACATCATTTTATCATACAGAACAAACTGAAGTGAGAAGCTGTTGATTTTTATTTGTGTGTGGTAAATATAATTTGTATATGTGTGTGGTAAATATAGTTTATTCGTTGAATGAAGTCTTTTGTCAGCGCCGTGGCACTGGTATTCCAGTCATGTGGCAATACATACCTCACACACTTGATCACAGTTAAGCAAACAAGATTAGGTTTTAGAAGAAATAAATTGATAACAAGTTTGGGTACATGCATGGTGCTGATGTCTAATTTTGCACATTTTCACTTTATCACAAAATTGTACAAAATTGTACAAGTATGCTTTTGATATCTTTTGCAGGATAGATTAAATATATGTACAATTGCAAACATACTTAATACACACAGGCAACAATAATTATTTAACTTGCTATCAATAAAAGAAGGAATTAATTATCAACGTCGTAACCTGGAAACCAAATATGTGGTGCTCAGTTTAAGTGAATACATATTATGCGCAGGCATGAGGTAGGACCACGCTAGGAAGAATAACCCAGGTGGCAGCACCAAGCTAGGCGGAAGGCCTGACCTGTCGCTTGAGTAGGTGAGTGTCATTAGTTGCGTAGTGTCATATGGTGTCAACTGTTTATGGGTAATCAGTTTACGGATAATTATATGGGTATCCAGGTATTGCAATACCTCAGGGAGTTTGACGCCCCTGCCCTGCAGAGTTGTAAACCACTGCATTGTGGTACCGGTTCTTGACAGAACCGAAGGCTAAGGGAGCAAACCCTAAACAGAAAACCATGTCACTGTGGCAGCATTAAGGGCGGTTGATGTATGGAACTCCCAACATCTCCCAACGAGCCACTGCAGGGACAAATAGTTGTGCGCCTGTCTGGACATGTTCTTGCCGGTGTGAAACCTCTATTTGCTCCCCGAGAGAGTGCCACTGGTAACTTGCAAAAGCCAGCAGCACTTCAACACTTTTGCAGGCAGCTTTCATGAAATGAGAGCGGCAGTCAAGTAATGAAAGCATTCTTTGTCACATCGTGACTGACAGCATGATGATGATATGTGTATAATTGCTTATACAACACACAATTACTCCCCTGTCCTGAAGACAGGCACTACTAAATGGTTAAGTAGCAATATACGCTCTGGTATGATTATTATTAGCCTTCCTGATGAAACCAACATTAAGCAACACAAGTCTGCGGTTAATACACATAGGCTTCCCGTACGGAAGGAATGGAGTTGGATTCCCGGCCGAGACAAACCAATGACTTATACATTGATCGCTACCTAACCTAACACACAGCATTACTAGGATAAAACAATAACTGGGTACCTCAGTATCAGGATAATGTGACTGAGTGGGATGTTGGGTCATGGTGCCCGCAGCCTGATCTGCCTATGGGGGCAGCACAACAAAGTCGCAATGACTGCACACCCTCCCAAGTCAAACTCTCTCAAACTCTTTCTAAATCGACCGACCATGGGACCGACTTAATTTTAAATCGTCCATTTAGGGAGGTGGTCGGTTTAGGAAGTTTGTTGTATCATTACAATGGTATTGTATAGGCGATCATTTGGAACCTAAATAAAGCGATCGATATAGGGGAGTGGTCGTAAAGTGGAGTTGGTCTGTTAGAGAAGTTTTACTGTAGTTTTATTTGATGATGATAATTGTGACTAAGTATAGATAGCGGAACGTCAAGTTCAGGCCAGACGCAAAGTGCCTCCGATTTGTTATATGTAAGATCTCCACAGAGATAGGTGTCAGAGACTAGGTGTGTCAAGGTCACAGCTCACAATGCCCGATTACCATATGTCGTGAGAGCATCTCGTGTAGAAGGCCATCAGGGGTGGGTGGCTGCAACACCGGGACTGAGATCACAAACCAAAACCATTTTATGGTATCGTCGATTCCATCAGGTCCCGAGGAAGGTTAAAGTAAGATAGCAGCAGAAAGGTTGGTTGATTGGTGCTTGTTGGAGTTTAATGTCCTGGTACTATCTAAGGTCATATTAGGATGGGTTCCGACTTGTGACAGTGCGCACTGATGGCTACTTTATAGTGCTGACCCACTAGGTCGGTAGGTTGTTGGAGTG
Organism: Branchipolynoe longqiensis; assembly: GCA_030323885.1. Classification (NCBI taxonomy): domain Eukaryota; kingdom Metazoa; phylum Annelida; class Polychaeta; order Phyllodocida; family Polynoidae; genus Branchipolynoe; species Branchipolynoe longqiensis. The sequence goes on along the minus strand of CM059199.1, from coordinate 41,529,863 downwards.
GTATGTCCTGAGAACATATAGGGTCATATCAGGACGGGCACTGACTTGCGACAGTGCACACTTATGGTGACTTTATAGTGCTGCAAAGCAGGAAGACCAATCCACCAGCACCATGACCTGATATCCCATTCTGTCACAATACCCAACCAGTCCTTGCCAACCAGCCCTTGCCCTGACCTAATTGTGCCGAGCGCCTGGCTAGGAAGTGGCAAGTATCAGTTGTCTAAGGCATTGGTCGACCGGGAATGGAACTCCCGTCCTTCCGAACGGGCAGCCTACGCTCTACCGATTCGGCCACCGCGTCCGCTGCAGCAGAAATAGGAGACATGTCCCAGTGGGTTGAATGAGTTGGGACGGGGGAGTTAATTTGCTGACATTGCTTGGAGTGTACAGGACACCAGAGTCTGCACCCGCCCCAGGACATCAGCAATCACTGCTCTGATTGGCTGATCTTCAAGCCATCAGCCAATCACAATACACCTCATCCTGAAGAACTGGACAGCTGTTCTCCCGTCCTGTCCTCCTCCCTCCTATCTGTGGAAGATTGAGATTGGGAGATTAGCAAATGTTGGTCAATACATTTCAGGCATAGATCTATGCCAGCAATCACCCATAAGATCCCCTCCCTGCTGTTTGCACAAGGTGATGCGACACCAGTAATTCCAAATACATGCTCCTTCCCTTCTATCGAAGATTAGCAGTCCTATGTTCACCAAACATCCTTGAAGATTTATACTGCCTATCATGGATAAGTCTGAATAGACTTGTTTTCAACATTAGACAGTTTGTCAATAGAAAGCCTGAGTCTCCACTTTTACCGACCCAAGGGATTTTTAACTTCCCACACCCCATAGACATAGTATGAGAGCAACTGGCCTTTGATGTCGCTGTAAGTTATACACAGCGGTGGAAATCCAAATTGGCAGAGGTGGGGGCATGAGGAATCGAACCGCCGACCTTCAGATTAGGAGTCCGACGTAGAAACAAGTCAGACACTCTAACCACTCCGCCACAGAGAACACCATGTTACCTTCCCTCCCCCCCTGTCTGTGGAATATGACCAAATGTCGCTATATATACCACAGGCTTGGGTTCACTAATCAGCCGGAAAACCTCATGAGGGTCTCGCTTCACCCGCCGTCTCCTCTCCCCCACACCTCTCCCCCGCCCCTCTCCCCCGCCCCTCTCCCCATTCCTCCCCTCCTAGCCTCCTCGCCTCCACCCCTCCTAGCCTCCTCGCCTCCACCCCTCCTAGCTTCCTCACGTCAATCCCTCCTCCCCTCATCCCATCTTCCCCTCATCCCCTCTCCCCTCTCAACTCTTCCCCTCCGCCTCTCCTCCCTTCCCCAGCTTCTCCCCATTCCCCCCCTCCTTCCCCATCCCCTATCGCAGCCCCTATCGCTGCTGCCCTCTTCCCCTGCTCTCCGCCGCCTCTCCTCCCCACCTCCCCTCCTCTCCTCATCCTCCTCTCCTCATCTCCCTGCCTCCCCGCTGCCCCTCCTCCCCTCCTCCCCTCTCATCCCCATCGCCCTCTCCCCTCTACTCCATCCTCCCTCCTCCCCTATCCCCTTTCGCCCTCCTCCCGTCCCATCCCCTCCCCGCCCCCCCTACCCCTACTCACGCTCTTTCTGCGCGAGCAGCTCAGAGTGTGTAATAACTTGTCCGTATCGATCGTGCCTCGTGTAGCTCAATCTGGCGGTTACGTTATGAATATCGGCCTTGATGGATGGCCCAGCATCCATCACGGGACTGTGCCATCCCCAGCCGGTGCACATAGGGTCCTATAGCCACACCATATATCACCACAGCCACCCGCTGCGCTACCAAGTCATCGACTCCTCCTCCGTCCCTCCCTCCCAACCTCCCTCCCTCATTCTTTCCCCCCCCTCCCTCCCCCCCCGTCCCCTCCGCCCCACCCTCCCCTCCCCCGTTCCCGTCACTCCAACCCTCCCGCTTACCGGACGCGGTGGCCGAATCGGTAGAGAGCAGGCCTGCCGTGCGAGAGATGGTGAGTTCGATTCCAGGTCGAGTCAATCCAATGACTTACACAATTGCTTTCTTATCACTTCCTAGCGTTGCGCTCGGCATTCATAGAATAGGGCAAAGACTGGTAGGCTCGGTTCTCAGGATACTATGACTGAGTTGGATATTGGGTCATGGTGCTGGCCGCCTGATTTTCCAGTGAGGCGGCACTGTAAAGTCAACATGAGTGCACACAGTTACAAATCGGTACCCGTCCTGATATGACCTTCGATGTTGCTAGGACATACTATTCCAACCAACCAACCTTCCTCCCCTTGCTCCCCTCCCTCCCCTCCCTCCCCTCCCTCCCCTCCCTCCCCTCCCTCCCCTCACTCCCCTCCCTCCCCTCCCTCTTGCCCCTCCCTCCCCTCCCTCCCGCCCTCACCAAGGTTCGGCCGTCTGGCCGGGCTCCACCCGTACATGCTGACTATATAAATAGGCAGCAGACACTCACTTGGGGCAGGGTTTCCATCGATCCGCAGGGCTGTGCGTGGAATCTGCTTCAAGTGTGTTGCTAAAAAAAAAAATAATAATAGAGATTTCATGAGTGAAACAATCACAATACAGTGATATTGACTGTTATAAGCGGTATATATATATATGAGCCTGTCTCAAAAGGTGATAGCTCTTCGTTTTTTTGTCCATAGTAACGATTGACACAAAACAGCACAGAAACAGTTACACTGAAAACACAAGGACATTTGCTTCAAATCAATATGTATTCTATTGAGGTCATGAAACACCATGTACAAAACAAATCAGTTTATCCTGAGCAAATGCATAAGTAAATGTTGATCCTTACAATGGACAAAGTTTTGTCCCATATTGCTTAGCACCTGTTGATACAGTCTCATATATATATATATACATTATTATATACACATGTATATATAAGCGTTTTTGTGTATGTGAAAGTGTTGACAACAAGATATGGCGGTTCTACTTCTAGTGTCGGCCAGGTTGCAGTAGGGGGTAATTACTAAGTCTAGGTCACTGCCCTTATTTACATTCGCATAATAAAGTACACATCATATATTTGTTGTTGTTGTTGTTGAAGATTTATACCGCCTATCATGGATAAGACTGAATAGGCTTGTTTTCCCCATTAGACAGTTTGTCGCTAGAAAGCCTGAGCCTACACTTTTACCGACCCAAGGGATTTTTAACCTCCCACACCACATAGACATGGTATGAGAGCAATTGGCATTTGATGACGCTCTAAGTTATACACAGTGGTCAAAATCCAAATCGTCAGAGGTGGGGGCACAGGGAATCGAACCACTGACCTTCAGATTAGGAGTCCGACCTAGAAAAAAGTTAGACACTCTAACTACTCCACCACAGAGAACACCATATGTGTAACTCTACCGATTATTCGATCATAAGAAACTACACTATGCAGTCTGAAATGTGCACTCTATATTATAACCCTGCACTTTTCACTCTGCACTTGCACCTTCCACTCTGTACTTTCTACTTTGCACTCTACACTCTCCACTAATCTCTACTAGCCTCTTTCCATGATCTGATCTCTGCAAACTGCACTCTGCTCTCAAATCTTTACTCTCCACTCTCCACTCTCCACTCTTTACTTTTTGTTATCCACTCGCCAATATATACTCTCTAATCTCAACTAGCTAGTATCCGCTCTGGAATATATACTCGTTACTCTCTACTTTCTACTCTCTATTCTCTACTTTCTATTTTCTATTACATACTCTTGAATGTGTATTATGTACTCTCTACTCTTTACTTTCTTCTTTCTACTCACTATTGTATGTACTCTGCTCTGTACTTTCCATTGTATACTCTCTACTTTCTATTCTCGATGATCTACTTTCTGTTCTCTATGCTCTACTTTATATTCTATATTCTCTACTTGCTATTCTATATTCTCTTCTTGCTCTTCTCTATGATTTCCTCTCTATTTTCTATTATATATGCCCTAATTTCTACTTTCCATTCTCTACTTTCTACTTTATAATATATATACTCTACTTTCTATTCTCTATTCTCTGCTTGCTAATCTATATTATCTACTTGGTAGTCTCTATTCCATATTCTCTACTTTCTATTCTCTATTCGCTACTTTCTACTTTCCATTCTCCCTTCTCTACTTTCTATTCTGTAGTCTCTACTTTATATTCTCTACTCTTTACTTGTTATTCTCTATTCTGTCCTTGCTATTCTCTAGTCTGTACTCTCTACTGTGTATTCTTTATTCTCTACTTGCTCTTGTATGTGCTGTACTCTCTACTTTCTATTATATATTCCCTACTTTCTACTTTCCATTCTCTACTCCCTACTTTATAATATACACACTCTACTTTCTGTTCTCTACTACCTACGTTATATTCTCTATTTTCTACTTGTTATTCTCTATTCTGTACTCCCTACTTTCTATTCTCTATTTCCTACGTTCTACTTTCCATTCTCTACTCTCTACTTTATACTACATATACCCTACGTTCTATTCTCTACTCTCTACTTTATCCATTCTCCAGTCGCTATTCTCTACATTGCTAACTGAGCTTTAAATGCTCTCCCGACCAGACAGGATGGCCGAATAAGTTAGAGCATCCATTCCATCTCCCGTGTTGGTAGACCGTGGGATCGTGGTTTCAAACACTGGTCGAGTCAAACCAATGAATTAAAAATTGGTACTTGTCACTTCCTAGCCAATCGTTCGGCATTATCACTCATTATTAGGATATGGCAAGGACTGTTTGGCTCAATGTCAGGATAATGTGACTGAGTGGGATATCAGGCCATGGTGCTGGTGGCCTGATCTCACAGTGGGGCAGCACTATAAAGTCACCATGAGTATGCACTTTCACAAGTCGGTACCCATCCTGATATGACCTTTGATGTTGCTAGGACGTAAAACAACACACAAGATGCCCTCCCTCCGTCCTTCTCATTGGATACAGCTTTGAATAACATTCATTCCCTGCCTCCATTGTTTTTCAACAATTGTCTTCCACTTACTCCTTATTCACCAGATCCTATTGTCATAGACATTCTGTAGCAGGGACTTGCTACCTCTCCACTCATGTTTTATACACTCCCCTGTTCCTTACTTTTACTCCCGGTGGAGATACAGATGGACAGATTGCCGGCTTAGCATTTGACGCACGATTAATATTTGATACCATGTGAGGACAAGTACCGGCTTTTGAGCACATGTCTGCAATACCATCTGTAAATGTGTAACTGAATAATATTGTCTACTAGTGGACTGGACACCTCATGAGGATGTCATCAGACAGGCTACCACAGCAGATCCTCTACTCTCAACTGTCTTCTGGTTACAGAAAGAGAGGGCACCCTCGTCTCTGGTTCAAGGATACTATCAAGAGAAACCTGAAGCTGAGAGACATTAAGACCGACTCATGGACATCACTCTCACAGCAGAGAGCTAAATGGAGAGTGGCAGTGAAAGCAGTCTTTGTCGCATCGCGACTGACAGCATGATGATGATGAGGATGATGATGAATATTATCATTTCAGCTGACTTGAGTAGCTCTTCCTGGCTATATATACACATTAAGACACAATCACCAAACAGAATACACAAATATAAGGGTTCAGGCGCAACAACAAAACACACCATCTGTACATGGCAAGTAGCACCCCCCCCCCACCACCACCCCAACAAGAAAGCTAGATCATATATCTTATTTCTCTCCAGATAATGGTCACCTGCTGAATAATATAAATTGTAGGAACAGTGTAACCATTAATGGTTGTCTTCCCACTGCCCCTTGTAAACAAATAATATGTAATGCAACATCATGACATATACTACTTATACCTATTTTGTGAATAACGGTAGTACTGTTATATAGCCAGAAGACCAGAAGACCCCCGGCACTGACAAAAGACTTTATTCAATGAATTAAACTATATTTGGAGCCAATTACTTGTCTAGGTCCCTGAATTAATTTATCGCCGGTATTATGATGCAATACCCAACTGAGTCACATTATCCTACTGCACAACCAACTAACCCTCACCCTCTCCTAGTGAAGCCACACCGCGAGACAATTTAGGCAATGCACATGGATGTGTGAAAGCCTCTCTATTAATCTCACTTCGTGCAGATTCTGAAACCATCCTTTTTCAACGACATATATTACTGGCCATGGTGGCCGAATCGGTAGAGCACAGGCCTCATGTGCGAGTCAAAGCAATGACTTAAACAATTATACTTGTCACTTCCTAGCTTGGCGCTCAGCATTAATAGGATAGGGCAAGGACTGGTTAGCTCAGTGTCAGGAAAAATGTGACTAAGTGGGATATGTGGTCACGGTGCTGGTGGCCTGATTTTCCAGTGGGGCAGCACTATAAATTCACCAGGAGTGTGCACCATGACAAGTCGGTATCCATCCTTATATTACCTTAGATGTTGCCAGGACATAAAACTCCAACAAACACCCATCCGAAACGGGAGCCGGACGCTCAACTCATTCGGCCAACCCGTCTGGTACACACGTTAGACAAATATATATGATCTTTGATTTCATCGCGCTTGCGGCAACCTCTGCACCCCACACCCTCCGACACAACCAGACAGGATGGCCGAATGAGTTAGAGCGTCCATCTCCTGTGCTGCTTGATCGTGTGGTCGTGGGTTCGAATCCTGGTCGAGTCAAACCAATGACTTAAACAATTAATACTTGTCGCTTCCTAGCCAGGCGCTCGGTATTATTAGGACAGGGCAAGGACAGGTGTGCTCAGTGTCAGGATAATGTGACTGAGTGGGATACCAGGTCATGGTGCCAGCGGGGAATGCAAATGGTATATTATGGTAAAAGATATATAGGGCCAGGTGCCTAATTGTATTTATGTAGTTGCTGGTGATAATTTACTCATGGCCAATAGTCATTGTGTATTAGTCAGATAGTGTGAAAGAGGCAATAGGAGATAGTGTGTAAGGGGCACTTGGAGCTCTACTCACTACCCCCTCCCCCCTCTGTTAGTCACGGATCACCAGACACTCAGCTCAGGGCAGGTGGTGGCCAGGCAGGCAGCCACGCCGCATGGTGGTGGTGGGCAGAGCGCTGTAGCCATGGGAACCCAGGAATGCTTGATGTTCATTGGTGGAGCTTGAGATGTTTGATTCTCATTGGAGAATAAGGTCAGGTGGTGTGCCATACCAGATCCATGTACCACTATAAATAATAAACCTGAGGGCTTGGCTCTCTCTCTACTTTCACTCTTTATACTCTTCCTTTCTCTTCTTGCCTGCATTGATTTCATTATAGCCTGCTTACACAAACCACAGATTCCAGACATGGACTTGACATCATTATTACCAGACTAGGTTATGTTGGTGGAAATGCTCCCCACCCCTTGTTAGTAGAAGAGGCTGGTGAGCCGGTAGATGCAGTTGTCACTGATGCCTCCATGATCAATGAGGAGGGGGCAGACACCTCCCAGCTCCTCCTATAATTGATAGGCCAGTGATTATCGGCAGTCGGATAGCGTGTTCACCGTGGGAGGGGAGTGGGGGGGTGTAGTAGGGGGGTGTGTGTGTGGGGTGTGTGTGGAGGGGCTGGGGGTGTGGGTGGCAGACCGCCCCGGTACGTGGATGGACTGAGGTAATGTCGTGCGTGAGATGACTGGGAATGTGGTGACAATTCGGCGGGATGGCATTACATATCCCATGTCTGTTTTGGTTGTGTGTGTATGACGGGGGGGGGGGGGGGGGGGGGGGGGTAGATAGGGGTGTAGACTTATTTCCACTATTAGCTGCCCTCTGGTGGCAATGGTGAGAAGTAAGTAAAGTTGTGGGTAGCAGGTGATCATACAGCAGGCTCTCCATTAACTAGGAGGCTACTGCCCTCTGGTGTCAATGGCAACAAGTAATTATCATTGTGGGTAGCAGGTGCATGTTCAACATGCTCCCCGGTGGAGAGGAGACTATTACCATCACCAACTGCCCTCTAGTGGCAATGGTTAGAAGTAAGTAACATTGTGGGTAGCAGGGGATTATTCAGCATGCTCCCTGGTAAAGGGTGTTCTATTGCCACCGTCAGATGCCCTCTGCTGGCAATTTCAAGAATGAATTAACGTTGTGGGTGGCAGGGGAGTATTCAGCATGCTCCCAGGTAAAGGGTGTACTTCTTGCCACCGTTAGCTGCCCTCTGCTGGCAATTGCAAGAACTAATTAACGTTGTGGGTAGCATGGGATTATTCAGCATGCTCCCAGGTAAAAAGGAGACTATTACGCCCATCAGCCGCCCTCTGGTGGCAATTGCGAGAAGTAATTAACGTTGTGGGTAGCAAGTTCCCGTTCAGCATTCTCTCAGGTAAAGGTGAGACTATTGCCCTCGGCAGCTGCCTTCTAGTGGCAATAGAGAAAAGTAATTAACACTATGAGTAGCAGGGCATTGTTCAGCATGCTCTTTGGTAAAGGTCATCTTGTGGGTTTGTAAGCAAAGTCACAAATCACGTGGTCTTTGATTTGGTTTTGTATAGGCATCCATATTGGATTGAATGCTAACAATGGCAGTGATTCCGAAAAGGATACAGCAAACAATGCAAGTGCAGGTGGCACAAGTTTATGTGGAGAGAAACGCTGGGGCCTGACCGTGAAGACAAATCGTACAGAGTAGCTAGTGTTATCCCCCAGCAGGCTGTGAAGATGGCATTCTTGGTGTAACTGTAATTTATATTTGAATCAAAGAGCATAAAATAGCATACATTATGCTCGACCGTGATATAATATGCACATTACTTGTTAGTACCATGCATTATATGATTGTGTGATATTATAGAAAGTATATTCAATTATTTGGATTTGATTAAATATGTACATGTACTTACTATGCATTATGTACCCATCATATTTGTACTGATGTGCTGTTATTATTTGTCTCTAATTCGTCATTTTATATAATTGAAATTGTCACTAAGCTGGAACTTCTCAAGCAGTCTGGTGTGTTGCGCAGTTTGCAGTTATGCAAGCGACCTCCATGGAATGGCCGAATGAGTTGAGCGTCCGTCTCCCCTGTTGGTAGATCATAGGATTCAAACCCTAGTTGAGTCAAAGCAATGAGTTCAAAATTGATACTTGTCACTTCCTAGACAGCCACACGGCAATAATAGGATAGGGGAAGTACTGGTTGGCTCATGTCAGGATAATGTGACTGAGTGGGATATTAGGCCATGGTGGTGGTGGCCTGGTCTCCCAGTGGGGCAGCACTATGAAGTTGCCATGAGTATGCACTGTCACAAGTCGGTACCAGTCCTGCTATGACCTTAGATATTCCCAGAACATACAACTCCAACAACCAACCAATCTATCACATACTGAATCTCAACAGTGCCGCCTCTTTGGCGGCCTGGTTTCCCAGTCGGGCAGCACTATAACGCCGTGAGTGCCGACTGTCACAAGTCGGTACCCGTCCTGATATGACCTTAGATGTTGCCAGGACGTAACACTCCAACAATCAACCAAGGAATCACTTTTCCTGCAGTACATGTGTCATCCAGCTGCTGCCACCCTCACCCCATTTCACCTCATATTTACTTTTATATATATACTGGTCTGCATATCACTATATATTACTTGTCTGCATTTCACTGTATATATATATATATGAAGAGTTCAGGTGCAAAAGCAAGTAAACGCCAATCTAAAAATGGAGATAAACATTGGAATCAAATGTACAAAAAGTAAATTTTTTGACATTGCTACTTTTGTGTCCGTTGCTCCATAACCATATGATCATATGAAAAGTGGAATTAGTGAGAAGTACAATTATTTTCAGGGACAAATCTGTTATTCAAACCATATTTTTGGATTGGAGATTACATGGTTTTGCACCTGAACTCTTCATATATTACTGGTCTGCATTTCACAGTACATCTCCTTTCTTTAGTTCATGTAATTACTATGTGGGTAGGCTCGAGCGGGTCGAGCAACCTGGGGCACGGGTCGGCCTGCGGATAAGCAGACAATCTCGCCACCTGTACTCCAGGTGCCCGCGACTGCCACCACCACCACAGTCATCCCCACCGGGCGAGGTCGCCGAATCGATAGAGCGCAAATATCCCGTCCAGGAGATCGGGAGTTTGATTCCCGGTCGAGTCAAACCAATGACTTACAAAATTAGAACATGTCGCTTCCGAGCTTTGCGCTCAGCATTCATAGGATATGGCAAGGACTGGTTGGCTCAGTGTCAGGATAATGTGACTGAGTGGGATATCAGGTCAAGGTGCTGGTGGTGCAGCACTATAAAGTCACTATCAGTGTACAGTCACAATTCGGTACTCGTCCTGATATGACCTTAGATATTGCCAGGACATAAAACTCCAACAAGCAACTGTAGCAGTGGTGCCACTTATATTCCTCTTCCCGCATCTGTTGCTTTCCCTCAGTAAAACCTTTTTTTTGTCTTTTTTTGTGTGTGATTGTCTGTTTATTCTGCTCATAATTGTTAAGTACCTTAGATGTTGCCAGGACGTAAAACTCCACCAACTACACCAACCAACACAATTAGACGCCCTCCCCCACCCACCTTCCCACACCCACACCTACTAGTAGTACTACCCGATACCCAGACAACTGAACCTCGTTTTGAGCCGCCCGCCCTGGAGGTGATCCCATCACATGCCGCATTAAGCAATCGTCTGGCTACACGTACAGTTAACATTGAGTGCGGATGATGAGACTTCCGCTGGAACCGGAACCGGAAGTGGGTGTACCCAGGAACCCCTCGTGGGGTGGGGCGACAAGCGGCTGGATGTTGAAGGACGGAGGGGGTTAAAATAGCAGGGCACTTATAGAGAAGGGCTTTTATAGAGTAGGGCGTTTATAGAGTAGGGCACTTATAGAGTAGTGTGTTTATGGAGTAGGGCACTTATATAGTAGGGCATTTATAGAGTAGGGTATTTATAGAATAGGATGTTTATAGAGTAGGGCGTTCATAGAGTAGGGTGTTTATAGAGTAGGGCGCTTATAGAGTAGCACATTTATAGAGAAGGGTGTTTATAGAGTAGGGTGTTTATAGAGTAGGGCGTTCATAGAGAAGGGTGTTCATAGAGTAGGGTGTTTATAGAGTAGGGTGTTTATAGAGTAGGATGTTTGTAGAGTAGGGTGCTTAGGGAGTAGAGCGTTTATAGAGTAGGACGTTTATAGAGTAGGGTGCTTATAGAGTAGGGCATTCATAGAGTAGGGTGTTTATAGAGTAGGGTGCTTATAGATTAGGGGCACCAAGCGAGGATTTCATCACGAGAGGGTGCACTCAGGGTGTGCATATATATGTAGGGCGTTTATAGACAATAGTCAATCTATACAGTGTGACCGATAGAGTAGGGCGTTCATAGAGTAGGGTGTTTATAGAGTAGGACGCCTATAGAGTAGGGCATTTATAGAGAAGGGCGTTTATAGAGTATGGAGTTTAGAGAGTAGGGTGCTTATAGAGTATGGCGTTTATAGAGTAGGGTGCTTATAGAGTAGGGCGTGCATAGACTAGGGCATTTATTGATAAGGGCATGTATAGAGTAGGGCGTTTATTGAGTAGGGTGTTTATAGAATAAGGCGTTCATAGAGTAGGGTGTGTATAGAGTAGGGCGTTTATAGAGTAGGGTGCTTATAGATTAGGGTGTTTATAGATTAGGGCGTTTATAGAGAAGGGCATTTATAGAGTAGGGTGTTTAGAGAGTAGGGTGCTTATATAGTAGGGTGTTTATAGAGTAGGGGGTTCATAGAGTAGGACACTTATAGAGTAGGGAGTTTATAGATACGGGCAGTTATAGAGTAGGGCATTTATAGAGTATGGCATTTATAGAGTAGGGCGTTTATATAGTATGGCACTTATAGAGTAGGGTGTTTATATAGTAGGGCGTTCTTAGTGTAGGGTGTTTATAGAGTAGGGCACTTATAGAGTAGGACATTTATAGAGAAGGGTGTTTATAGAGTAGGGAGTTTAGAGAGTAGGGTGTTTATAGAGTAGGGCGTTTATAGAGTATGGTGCTTATAGAGTAGGGCGTTTATAGAGTAGGGCGTTTATAGAGTAGGGCAACGCAGTGGAGGAATTGCTACATGTGAAGAGGCAAACCACGTAAACGCCAATCCCAAAATGTAGTCTAAGTAAAAGATTTTCACCTGAAAATAATTTTAATTCTCACTAATTTCACTTTTCATATAGTTATGGAGCGATGAAGAAAAGAGAAGGAATATGAACAAATTAACTTTTTGAAGGTTTGATTCCAATGTTTATCTCCATTAACCAGTCCTTGCCCTATCAAATTAATGCCGAGCGCCAAGCTAGGAAACGGCAATGTTATAAGCCATTGGCTTGAGTCGACCGGGAACCAAGCTGCTGATCTCCCGCACGAGAGGGCTGCACTCCGGCGGTGTGTACATATAGTTGTTGTGATAATATAGACACATCAATCAATCCTACTACAGTGTGACCGATAAATCACATCCGATAAATTCTGCTCAGTCAGAGCATTTGCTGAAAACCAAGTAAACTGCTGGAAACCACCTATGAAGGAGACCGGAAATAAACAATTATTGTTGTTTGGGTTTGTGAATCCATCAGCTGGCAACTTCCAACCTGGCGACATCATCGTAACACACCCTGCTCACACAAATACACCCAGACTGTGAAAGTGAGTCACACCGGATTTACCGTCGATTCACTGAACAGTCACTTTTGAATTGATGTGAAATATAATAGGGTTAACCCAATATAAATGATGTGACCAGGCTGTATGCAGGTATGGCCAAATGAGTCAAGCGTCAGTCCCCCTTTTTGCCAGATCAAACCCTGGTCGAGTCAAACCGATGACTTTAAAATTGATACTTGTCGCTTCCTAGCTCAGCATTATTTGGATAGGGCAAGGACTGGTTGGCTCAGTGTCAGGATAATGTGACTGAGTGAGAAATCAGGTCATGGTGCTGGCAGCCTGACTTCCCAGTGGAGCATCACTATAAAGTTGCCATGCATGCACACTATCAAAAGTCGGTACATGCCCTGATATAACCTTATATGTTGCTAGGACATAAAACAACACACAAGCAAACAAACAAGCACTATAAGGTTGCTATGAGTGTGCCCTGCCATAAGTCGGTATCCATCCTGATGTGACCTTAGATGTTGCCAGGATGTAAAGCTCCAACAACCAACCATTATATCTTATTGTCTTCTGAACATTGCTTCCTTCTTGGAGACTGATGTGAATGCTGTTGCAACCGCCGACAACCCCCCCCCCCCCACCTCTTCCCCCTCTCCAACCCCACAGCGCACCAGCCCAGAGCCCATTGTGCCTTCAGTTACCATGGTTATGGCATGTTTACAGGGGCGTGTCTCCTCAGATCTCGTGAGGCCCTCAGTGCCCAGGAGAATGTGCATTGCTTTACAGCGGAAGTGCTGGAAACCAGGCAGTGCACTCCCACCTGGGAAAACTCCTGTGCACATATATGAACGGGATGGCCCAGTAGGCATAGCGTTCACTTTTGGTTGTCGCCGGTTGTCGCAGTTCATCCCGAAGTCAAGGTGTCGGTCTCAGCTGAGTCAATGTGCAAATTGCAAATGGCTTCTCTCTCATTCTATCTTTAGTCCTGTTTATCTGTATGTGAAGCGTTCATGTGCAAAACCCCTGTAAACACTAATCCAAAAATTGAGATAAACCTTGGAGTCAAAACTTCACAAGGTTCATCTTTTACATTCGTATTTATTTGTTCATTGCTCCATAACCATTACATCACATGAAAAGTGGAATTAGTGAGAATTACAATTACCTTCACGTATACAATTGAATTCTTGGATTGGCGTTTACAAGGTGTTGCACTCATATTCAGCAGTACAGTGAGTGAGAGCAACGGCAGCTGAGGCGTGGGCGAGCAGGTGGCACCACCTGCTCAGGTCATGAGGCACTAGTAGATGAACTAATAAGTAGGTGACCAGCCGATGACTTAGTGGCTGGGGAATAGATTAATCCTCCGGCTTATTATACTCACATAATGGCTTATACAGAATATATATATAATAGTTTTTTGGCAGTCAGTGAATTAGGTTAATGAGCAGAGGCGAGCAGTGGCGCCACCATCGGAGCTGAGGTTAAGTAAGTTTGAGCACTAGATAACTAGGCTGAGGCTCACCACCCGATTACTGGTGGGTGGATGTAAGGAAATAATATGCAATTCCCGGTTATTATACTCGTATAATTCGCATACAGCATATATGTGATGTATTAGCATTTCACAAGTATAATTAATAGGAAGCTTTCCATCTCAGCTCATCCCATTCTACACCCTCAGTAATCGACTGCAGGGTTCTTCATGTTATTAGTGATCGACTACTGTGCTCTGAATTATATGATATATATCAACAAACATTTACACTTAGGTAGATTTATACATATATCATATGTAAGGCTCTATAGGAATAAAAAGAAAGCACATAATTATTTTCGAATCAGTTACATTACATCCGGCCTATATAATATTACCTGTTCCAGACAGGATGGCCCATATCTGTAAATACCCGGACTGTTGGTTGGTTTGTTTGTTTGTTGTTGTTTTATATCCTAGCAACATCTAAGGTCATATCAGGATGGGTACCAACTTGTGACAGTGCGCACTCATGGTGACTTTATAGTGCTGTCCCACTGGGAAACGAGGCCACCGGCACCATGACCTGGTCTCCCACTCAGTCACATTATCCTGACACTGATCAAGCCAGTCCTTGCCCTGTCCTAATAATGCCGAGCGTCTGGCTAGGAAGCGACAAGTATACATTTTTAAGTCATTGGTTTGACTCGACCAGTATTCGAACCCATGATCTACCAACACGGGAGACGGATGCTCTAACTCATTCGGCCACTGCGTCTGGTTGCGACACACACATACGAATATACGTGGATAGGGGCGCCGCCTAGTCGACCGAACCCACATCTCACAAAACCTTAGCTCAAATAACAACAGGAGGGAGCCCATGTCCACCCTACACCTGTATATGTGATCATATGCGCGGTATATATATCTTAAGGGGCTGTCACATTACGGCGTATGGCGGGAGCGTATTGAAAACCTACGTACGCCGTGATGGTGCCACTTTCGGGTGTGTTTGAGCGTATGGGGGACCTATGAGGAGCGTATGAGGAGCGTATGAGGAGCGTATGGGAGCGTATGGGAGCGTGCTGTGACATTTTTTGACATTATGGGCCATACGCCCTCATAGGTCGTGTTTTTTTGAGCATGCACAAACAAAATTGGACGGACGAATTTATGAAAGCGTATGGCGGCGTATGCCTCATACGCTTCACATACGCCGGCATGTTGCGGCACTGGCGGCGTATGAGTAGCGTATGAGTAGCGTATGAGTAGCGTATAAGTAGCGTATGCGGCGTATGCCGACGTATATGACGTAATGCCGCTACGCCGCCATACGCTCCCACCATACGCCGTAATGTGACAGGGCCTTAAGCTATATCCAGAGGGTGATAGGCGTATGAAGAATAGAGTAGGAATTTCCCCATTCTGTTTGTCCTCAGACTACAACTTACCATAATTCTCTCAGACGCCGACACATGCGCACACACGTATGTCTGGGCCCGCCACCAAGCGGCAGGGGCTTGCCCTTATCCCTCTGAAGGCACTCCTAACAGTGTCTTGTTCCGCTCTACCGTGTCTGCTGTTCGCATTATGCTCGCACATCCGCTCCTAAATCTCACCGCAAACCAATCCAGACTACAGAATGACCAGAAATTAGGAGCCCCTGTTTAGCATCAGATCTACCTGCATTGACTTAATACTACATTCACCAGATCTTAAGAACTTCCCTTCATGAATCGATTGGCGCAGCCCGCCTGCAGACACTTTCGGTGAGCTGTGCCACGTGAGCGCATGCGCAATATAATGCCGCTATAAATAGAACACCAAAAAGGTGGATGGGTGGTTGGGTGGGTGGGTGCGTGGGGGTAGGGGGCTGGACTCCTCATGGCAGCGTTATCATGTCTGTGAACTGGGTCAGTGGATATTACCTCAATTCAACCAACGCAAGACAAGTACAGTATAAGGTGGCATTTATTCTTACTATTCCGTTGTTACATTAAAGTCATGAGATGTTTGATTTATTAAGATTTAGAGGATTTCAGGCACGCAGCCCTATATATGTCACTTTTAGCTTGGGTGGGTGGGACGGCAAATCCAAGGAGAGAACACGTCCTATCGATAGAAATGGTCTGGTCGAAGTGTCTATAATGAAACTGGGTCGCATCTTGTTATGCGAAATTACAGAAGATGGCGCCACAATCGGAGCATTTGTTAGTTAAGCAAGACGTTATAGATGGCGCCAGTAGTCGCCTCCATATTTTGTATGTACTTTTTCTTGCGGGTTAAATTGCCGATGTTGAAATCAACATCCACAATGTGTGACACTTGGACGGTTGAAGGAATATTGTCGGAATGTACTGGGCTTCAGTGCAGTATATTAGGAACGCTGTTTTCCGGTTATAGAATGAGACCTTTTCTGCAGATGCTGCTCACTGAAGTGATAACCACAACATTAGATTTTGTTACTACCAGTAGAGGGTGGCTTGGCGGGGGAAAATTCTGGTTGGTTGGTTGTTGAAGTTTTACATCCTGGCAAAATCTAAGGTCATATCAGGACAGGTACCGACTTGTGACAGTGCAGACTCCTGGCAGTTTTATAGTGCTGCCCCACTGGGAGATCGGATCACCATAACCATGACCAGATATCCCACTCAGTCACATTATCCAAACACCAAGCCAACAAGTCCGTGCCCTATCCTATTAATGCCAAGCGCCAAATACAAAGTGACAAGTATCAATCTTATAAGTCATTGGTTTGACTCAACCGGGAACTGAACTCTCGATCTCAAGCATGGAAGGCCTGTGCTCTACCGATTTGGCCATTGTGCCCGGTTACTCTTTATCTAGTACTAGTAGACCAGTTTCTTCCTAATGAGGGGGCACCAGTGGCTTATGTTGCATATTGTATATGCATATTCAACTAGATTATTATTGGCTGTGGTAAGATCCGGCCTATGCTCGTCAGTGCAGTTGGTTAGCATCACGGGCCCCAAGCAAGCCAAAGGTCACTAGTTCCATTCCCATTCAGGTCAGCTGTGATTGCCTCTGTGTGTCAATTACCTCACTCAGGCTCCATCTCCCTGGCCTTGTTCCCGGCCGTTGCCATTGGCAACAAGCAGTATGGGTTTAGAGAAGCCTACATCCCTAATAGCATTGTACCAGCAGTACAGAAGTATATATATACCTGGGTTTACGCATACTATTCCGCATACCTGTGCACTGCTGTTGTTTCACCATTCCATGCGGTGACCGCATCTGAGACTGAATTCTCCATGCCTTAGAAAATTGATACTTCTTGCTTCCTAATTTGATACTTGCCGCTTCCTATCCTGGTGCTCGGCATTATTAGGACAGGGAAAGGAATGGTTAGCTCAGTGTCAGGATAATGTTACTGAGTGCGATATCAGGTCATGGTGCCGGCGGTCTGATATCCCAGTGGGGCATCACTATAAAACCACCATCAGTGCATACTGTCACAAGTCGGTACCCATCCTGATATTACCTTAGATGTTGCTAGGATGTAAAACAACAACAACGAAACAAACAGCGCCGAAAACAAGTGCAGTCACTTAACTGTTATGAGCAGGATAAACAAACCATCACTAAAATAAAATAAATTGTTTTTAAAGAAGAAAAAAGCAGGCAATCAGGAGGTTGGAATTATTCTGCTATATTTTAGGGAGATATCTCGCAAAATGGGGAAACTTGGCACCTCTTGGGGGGGGGGGGGGAGGGGTAAGGGGAAAGTGGACGACTTGCTAGTACTACTACCCTGTACCTTACACTTGCTGTGCAGCCCACAGGGGCTCTTCTGGCAAATCAGAGTGGTGTGCTTGCCAAAATTAATTTACCAAGTGTGCATAACAAATATCTCAAAAGCTATTTAAAAGCAAAGTTACTTCAAACTAATGTAATGTAGGTTATACTTATGACGATCAACCTAATATCTTTATCTCAGAAAATGACGGAAACTCAAAACCATCGGACTATGCAACTTTAAAGCTGCATAGTCCAATGAAATATCAAATTTTCAAACCCAAACCAATTATCTATATTTGCGTTGAGATATATAACTTAGATACTGATGCACTTATTAAGCATTTGTTTCTGCGTAGAAGGCAATACTGAGTCAATTTAACGGAACCTCTTACTGCAGAAGTCTATGGTGTCAGAGTTTTGGCAAGCATGCCAAAACTAATTTTCCATGTTTGCACTCAAACTATCTCAAAAGTTTACCATTTAAAATAAAAGTAACTTTGAACTAATGTAAATTAGATACTAGTGATCGATCTTAATATATTTATCTCATAACAAATACAGAAATTCAAAACCATTGACAATACAACTTTAAATCAAATCTATTTAGGTTCAAAGTGTGCATGTATATTCTTACACTCGTTACAGGGTTTCTTCTGATGACATCAACTGCAATGCTCTTTGACGTTCTTTATGTGTATGTCCTCCTAACCCATGACTTTCAATATTGATTCTGATCACTTTCCAGCTTGGCCCGCATCATGATTAGGATAGGGCAAGGGCTGGTTGGTTTGGTGTCAGGATATTGTGACTGAATGGGCTATCGGGTCATGGTGTTGGCAGCCTGGTTTCCCAGTGGGGCAGCACTATACACTGTCACAATTCAGTAGCCATTGTGATATGGCTTTCGATGTTGCCAGGACAGAAAGCTCCAACAACCAACCGACAACCGAGTATACATGTGTCTGCGGATCAAGACGGGCTGTGCTGTAGTGTGCGATATTGGCTAGGTTGCTTTGATTGTGTTGTGCAAGATCTGAACTTCTTAGATTCGCCAGGGAAAACATGCCTCATTTATAGGAATGTATCACGATCTATCAGGATATGATATGTAGATGTTGCTATGTGCCACTCCTAGTCCATTTTTGTGCATGGCCTTCCTGCACCAGTCGGTTCTGTTAGTTTTGAGATGTGTGGTATTTGGAATGAGGACCTTACACACTCATGGCGACTGTGAGAGACCAGGCCGCAAAAACCATCAGCTGAAGTCCACTCAGTCACATTATCCTTTTACTGAGCAAACCTGTCCTTACCCTATCCTAGTAATTTCGAGTGCCATTCTGTGGTGTTCTCTGTGGCGGAGTGGTTAGAGTGTCTGACTTTTTCTAGGTCGGACTCCTAATCTGAAGGTTGGTGGTTCGATTCCCATGCCCCCATCTCTGCCAATTTGGATTTCCACCGCTGTGTATAACTTACAGCGTCATCAAAGGCCAGTTCCTCTCATACCATGTCTATTTGGTGTGGGAGGTTAAAAATCCATTGGGTCGGTAAAAGTGTAGGCTCGGGCTTTCTATCGACAAACTGTCTAATGGTGAAAATAAGCCTATTCAGGCTTATCCATGATATGCAGTATAAATCGTCAACAACAAATTCTAGGTACCGATAAATATCAATTTTGTGAGTCATTAGTTTGACCCAGCCGGGTTTTCGAACCCCAGACCTTCTACACAGACAGGACGCAGTGGCCCATTGGGTAGAGCACAGGCTTCCCATGCGGAATGTCGGGAGTATAAAGCCAGTTGAGTCAAACCAAAGACTTACAAAATTGATAGCTGTGGCCACCTACCCTGTCAGTCGGCAGTACTGGGATAGAGCAAGGACTGGTTAGCTCAGTATCAGTATAATCTGACTGAGTATGATATTGAGTCATGGTGCCAGTGGCCTGATCTCCCAGTGGGGCAGCATTATAAAGTCACCATGAGTCACTAGTCAGTATCTGTCCTGATATACCCATATATGTCGCTAGGACCTAAAACCCCAACAACCAATAAACATTCTACACAGTAAATCACCACTCTTAACCAATTCGGCTACGACGTCTGGTCCCAACAGTCAGGAGGTGACTGGGCGGGAACAGATAGTTATCTCATCACCCCACCCCCCACCCCCACCACACACACACACAAACAAACACACCACACACATTTGGCGGTGAAAACTTACCCCGGAGGAACATCCACGCCTGGCGAGATCCATGTACACCTGTCCGTCAACCTGTCTTACCACGTGATTATCTCGTCAGCCTGACGCCAGGTACACATAGGAGGGGAGGCGGGGAGGAGGAAGCTGGGGGGGGGGGGGTGATCGAGCCAGCACCAGATACAAGCAGTGTAAAGAACTGACATCGCCATTTTGTTACAGCATTGTCTACACTGAGACTAGCGCTGTATCTCCGACTGCACGCGCTGGCCGAATAGGTAGAGCGCAGGATTCCCGTGCGGAAGGTCTGGAGTTCGACTCCCAGCCAAGTCAAATCAGTGACTTATGAAATTGGTACTTGTCGCTACCTAGCCTGGCGCATGGCATTAATAGGATAGGATAGGACAAGGACTGGTTTGTTCAGAGTTAGGATAATGTGACTGTGTCGGGTATCGGGTCATGTTGCCAACAGGTTGGTCTCTAAGCAGGGCAGCACTATTAAGTTGCCATGCGTGTGCACTGTCACAAGTTGGTACCCCTCCTGAAATTACTTTATATCTTGTTAGGACGTAAAACAACAAACAAACATTGCATGCAGTGTTTTTTATGGATGGGTGGCTTTGTTTTTAGTGTGTGGTAATTTGCTTCTCTTTCTTCTCCTCCCACTCAGTCACATAATTCTGACACTGAGCCAACCAGTCCTTGCCCTATCCTATTAACGTAGAGCGCCAGGCGACGAAGTGACAAGTATCAATGTTATAAGTCATTGCTTTGACTCGACCAGGCATCGATCTCCCGACCTTCCACACGGGAAGCCTGCAATCTACCAATTCGGCTACCACGTCCGGTTTATGAGGGGTGCTGTGGTTTGGATGTTCTTTGCTGGTGAATGACGTTGGTGTATGCAATAATCACCCGTCTTAGTAAGAGGGGTGATTCTTAGTCTTACTTTGACACTTGGGGTCTTTTCTGTTTGGGCGAATATAATAGCTGTGAATGAAAAGGATGTGCATTGTAATGCTTTCTGTATACAACACTGTTCTACTTGACCGTTTTGTTGTTTCTTATCTTAGGTGAGCTTCTTTATTATCGAGAGCTTGGCACCTGACAAAGCAGTGGGACATCAAATGGTGAGTGCAAGTAGGCCTATATGTATATTCACATCGATACTTATAATTTATTTATATATATATATATATATATATTATATATATATATATATATATATATATATATATATGAAGAGTTCAGGCGCAAACCATGTAAACGCCAATATAAAAAAAAGTAATTAAAATAAAAAGTGTTCACCTGAAAATAATAATTCTCATTAATTTCACTTGTCTTGTGATGACTTGATTATGGATCAATGAACCAAAAAATAGGAATGGAAAAACAAATAGTGAAGGTTTGAATCCAATGTTTATATGAATTTTTGGATTGGCGTTTATGTGGTTTTGTGCCTGAACTCTTCAAATATATACTTATATAAACTCACGCTACACCAAATAACATTAACTAGAGAGAATGAGTTGGGTGTGTAATTTAAATTTAATCACCGGCTCAGGAATTAATAGCGCTAGCGCCCCCAAAAAGGAAAAATCCTCCAGTGGGTGTGGCGCGATGGGGGCCCCGCCCACCAATTATCCCGACAGCTGTGGGGGGGGGGGGCACCACCAATGCGCCAAAGAGGAAGAGATATATACAATATGTGTTCCCCTTGCATTTATACTCGTATAATGCGTTATATATCACATATATATATTCATGTGAGGCCTGCGCTCTACTGATTTGACTACCGCATCCGGTCAACACAGCAGTTCCCTGATAATTAAAGAGGCCAATAAACAACACCTGAGCTGGTTATTCCTCATTGTTGGAGAATACCTCGCACCCACCATTGCTATGAAATGTGCTAGTTATAGACCATTTCTTGATCTATACATTTATTTGGAATTCAGCTGTCAATGTTCGACTAGAGTACTTTTTTTTTCTTGAAGATTTATACTGCCTATCATGGATAAGTCTGAATAGACTTGTTTTCATCATTAGACAGTTTGTCGATAGAAAGCCCAAGCAAACACTTTTACCAACCCAAGGGATTTTTAACCTCCCACACCACATATAGATGGTATAAGATTGATGATGCTGTAAGTTATACACAGCGGTCGAAATCCAAATTGGGAGAGGTTGGGGGGGGGGGGGGGGCATGGGGAATCAACCCAGCAACCTTCAGATTAGGAGTCCGACCTAAAAAAAAAGTCAGACACTCTAACCACTCTGCCACAGAGAACACAATTAAAGTACTTAGGGGTGGAAATGGTAGACGTTGGCTATGATACATAGAGGCATCGTGTTTCAAATTGAAGATTTGTGATATATGGCTTTCTGTTTGTTTTCCCTCACAGGTTCCATTCATCATTCCTATGTTGTGATGCGTGTGTGTTTAGCGAACTTAGGTCAATTCGTTTCTATTCAATTACCTGAGACGACGTATCGACTTACAAGCTTTTTCAAACAGGGCTCCCTTGGATTTAGTGATAGGTGCCTGGAGAGTTGAGGGTAGTGCTGGAGTAGGGTTCAAACTACAATATATTAAAGTAGTCCTCCCGAAAACTTGTCAGAGATCGCTGGAATCGGTAAGGGGCGTTGGTTGGCTTCTCGCGTAACAAGTCATAGTTTGACTCAAAGAAATGAGTTTAACAAAAATAAGTTTTAAATGACCGGACGTGGTGGTCGAATACGTAGAGCGCACCCTTCCCGAGCGGAAGGTCGGGAGTTCGGTTCCCTGTCAAGTCAAACCAATGACTTACAAAATTGGAACTTGTCGCTGCATCGCCTGGCGTTCAGCATTAATAGGATAGGTCCAGGACTGGTTAGCTCAGTGTGTATATGTATATATATATATATATATATATAAATATATATATATGCAGCATGCCTTGAGGCTATATACAAGCAGCATGCACCTGTATACTTGCGTCTGAAGGACCCTGTCAACACCTCTAGATCTACACAGTATCGTATACCAGTGACTACTAAAGGCCTTTCTCGTTGAGGCAGTTAGTAGATTACCTGCTTCCATACAGTCCCGCTGTGCGCTCGCACCCCCCCCCACCCCCACCCCCACCCCCACCCCAGCCTCCCCTCCCCTCCCCCCACCCTGCCCCGCTTTCAACCCCACCCCAACGCCTACCCCCATCCATAACGAATTCCGCCCCACCCCAAACCAAACCCACTCATCCCCGCCCTCATCCCAAACCAGACGGGATGGCCGAATGAGTTAGAGCGTCCGTCTCCTGTGCTGGTAGATCGTGGGGTTGTAGGTTCTAGTCCCGGTCGAGTCAAACCAATGACTTTAAAATTGATACTTGTCGCTTCCTAGCCAGGCGCTCGGCATTGTTAGGATAGGGCAAGGACTGGTGTGCTCAGTGTCAGGATAATGTGACTGAGTGGGATACCAGGTCATGGTGCCGGTGGCCTGGTTTCCCAGTGGGACAGCACTATAAAGTCGCCATGAGTGTGCACTGTCACAAGTCGGTACCCGTCCTGATATGACCTTAGATGTTGCTAGGACATAAAACAACAACAAACAAACAACAAACCACCCCACGCCACCCCACCCTTTCCTTTCCCACCCTTGTCCCACTTCCCTCCCTCATCTCTCCCTCATCCCCTACACCCATTCATCCGCTGCCGTGCCCTGTGCCACTCTACCCCGTTCCCTACCCACCCTTCTCTGTCCCCCCTTCCCCTTCCATTCCCTCCCCTCCTCTTGCCCACTCCTCTCCCCTTCAACTATCTCATCTACCCACCCCGCCCCACACCCCCTTCCATTCCCACTCCCCAGCCGATATTTCCCCACTGCGATTCATCCTCCTCCTCCTTCCTCCTTTCTCCTCCGCTCCCCTCTTCTTCCCCACTGACCGCTGACCAGGATGGCCGAATGAGTTAAGCATCCGTCAACTGTTTTGGGAGATCAGGGGATCCTTACTCAGCGTTGTGTGGGTTTGAAACCTGGTCGAGTCAAAGCAATGACCTTAGAATTGATACTTGTTGCTTCCTAGCCTGGCGCTGGCATTAATAGGATAGGACAAGGACTGGTTAGCTCAGTGTCAGGATAATGTGACTGCGTGGGATATCAGGTCATGGTGATGGTGGCCTGATCTCCCAGTGGGGCAACACTATAAAGTCACCATGAGTGCCCACTGTCACAAGTCGGTACCCGTCCTGATATTACCTTAGATGTTGCTAGGACGTAAAACAACAACAAACAAACAACAATATTCCCCACTCGTCTGCTCCCCCTTGCACTCCCCTCTCCTCCCCTCCTCTCCCCTCCTCCTCCCTCCCCTCCCTCCCCCCTCCCCTATTCCCCGTTCCCTTTCCCCTCTCCCCTCTCCCTCTTCCCTCCCTCTCTCTTCCTCCATCCCCTCCCCTCCATCTAGTCCTTTCCCCTCTCCCTCTCCCCACCCCTACCTGCCTCCCCCCCTACCTCCCCCCTCCCCCTTCCCACTCCCACTCCCACCAACGACCACCTGCAGGTGCACGCCCCATAAACAACAAGCATAAAAGCCCAGCAGGCTCCGTCACACTAAGATCTAATACCAAACTGCTCACAAAAAGGCGGCCATTAGTCGGCGCACGGGCGCGACGTGTCTATCACTCACTGCAGTAGCTCAGTGCAGTAAACCACCGGTGTGCCCGCCTAATACACACCCATCTATCCCTCACGTGGCTACCCTAACTAACGCTATGCCTGTGAATCTATGCCGTGTCGATTGTTTGTGTTCTTATTGCTGACGGTATTGTTGGATTATTTTATTTTATTTCTCGGACGTTGATTAGTTTGGTTATCTTCTCTTTTTTCTTTCTTTTTTCCCCCCACATTTGGCAATATACCAGACCCGGGTGGCCGAATTGGTAGAGCGCGGGGCACCCCGGTGTGGGAGATCGGGAGTTTGGTTCCCTGTTGAGTCAAGCCAATGGTTTATATAGTTGATGCTTGTCGCTTCATAGCTTGGCGCTCTGTATTAATAGGATAGGGCAATGACTGGTTAGCTCAGTGTCAGGATAATGTGACTGACTGGGATATAGGGTTATGGTGCCAGATGCCTCATTTGCTAGTGGTGCAGCACTATAAAGTCACCATGAGTATGACCTTATATGTTGCTAGGATGTACACCCCCAATAACCTACCAACCAACATTTGGCAATATGGTGTGTAGGGAGAATTGCATTTAGAGATGAAGGAACCGACGAGGGAATGTAGCACGTTGGATTTCACATAGCTCTGTTCTCTACACGTGTATGGGGTTTAGCCGATTTATATAATATTTGCTCCTCTCGCTACATGTCATCATTGCTCTCCGTCTCTTTCCACCTCTCTCCACCTCTCTCCACCTCTCTCCACCTCTCTCCACCTCTCTCCACCTCTCTCCACCTCTCTCCACCTCTCTCCACCTCACTCCACCTCTCTCCACCTCTCTCCATCTTTCTCCACCTCTCTCCGCCTCTCTCCGTCTCTATCTTTCCACCTCTCTCCACCTCTCTCCACCACACTCCACCTCTCTCCACCTCTCTTCACCTCTCTCCACGTCTCTCCACCTCTCTCCACCTCTGTCCACATTTATCCACCTCTCTCCACCTCTATCCACCTCTATCCACGTCTCTCCACCTCTCTCCACCGCTCTCCACCTATCTCCACTTCTCTCTAACTATATCCACCTCACTCCACCTCACGCCATCTCTCTCTACCTCACTCCACCTCTATCCGCCTATCCGCCTCACCCTGCCTCTCTCCGCCTCACCCCGCCTCTCTCCGCCTCCTTCGTCCTCTCGCCCACTCTATTCAACCACGTCTATTTACCTACCACTGTACCAGGCTCTCCATTCACTCAATAGGCCCCTAAAGCTAATATTCCATATACACGGTATGCGGCATGCGAATGTGACTGACATTCGGTATGAATACCGATGTGATTTCCGGTCTTTCTTGCTATAAATTTGTGAAGGAAAGTCAAGATTTCTGTTTGCCCTATGACAAATGGTTCACCATTCGTGTTCATATTTGCACTGATCGGTCCATGAAACAATCCAATTGCCGCATTTGCATTTGCATTTGCATTCAGATTCGCATTCGCATACGCATTCGCATTCGCATTCGCATTCGCATCGGAACATATGGAAGCTCCACTGTGTATTTACATGCTTTTCCATGTGTTGCCACATTCACATCCCACATACCACATACCAAATATATGGAATCTAAGCTTAATGCTCACCCTAGTGGTGGTATAGAGCCGACCACGCCCAGTCACCAGTGATGCGTTCTCTGCAGCTGTCACTAAAGTGCTCTTCAATGGGTCTGACGCAAAGAACGCAAATGGCGAGGCTGGGGATGCTGGGGAGGGTTGGGTGTGTGTGTGTGGGGGAGGGTATGAGGGTGGGTTTGGGTGTGTGTGCACACAGAATGTGTCAATATCAAGAGTGTGTGCGTTAATAGCTGGTTGGTTGGTTGGAGTTTCACCTCCTGGCAACATCTAAGGTCATAACAGGACAGGTACGGACTTGTGATTGTGTGCACTCATGGCAACGTTATGGTGCTACCCCACTGGGAGACCAGGCCACCAGCACCATGACCTGATATCCCACTAAGTCACATTATCATGACACTGAGCCAACCAGTCCTTGCCCGGCATTTATCAGAAGAGAAGCACTGCCCTTCTGGTTATATGTGATGATAATATTATTTACTCACAAAACATGTATGATGATGATTCGTGATGATATGGTGTATGATGAGAGGGACACAGGTGAACATACTTATATTTTGTGATTTTTGCTTTAGTCAATTTGATGTACCATATTCAAGTGTCTGCTTTAGTTATTCTAGACAGGTGCTAATGTAAGGTAGGTGATATAAATGGTAGGTTAGTTAATGTAGGTGCGTGGATAGCTATGAGTTAAGTGTCTAGAGGCGAGAGAAGCGGGTGTTTGTGGATTAATCACGGTTGCATCTGTTCGCAGTGAGTAGGTTCTTAGGAGTCAGTCGGGCATCCGAACGATGGGGAGGAGCAGACAGGGTCCTCATGGTTTTTGGAATTGTTATGTGGGTAGAGGAGTGCGTGCATTGGATGGGGGGGGGGTGAGAGAGGTGGTTAGTTGGTTGTTGGATGTTTACACCCTGGCAACATATCACCATATCAGGACGGGTACCGACTTGCGACAGTGTGCACTTATAGTGACTTTATAATGCTGTCCCACTGGGGAGACAAGGCCACCTGTACCATGACCGGATATTCCACTCAGTCATATTATCCTGACACTGAACCAACCAGTACTGTCACTATCCTAATAGTGCCGAGTGTCTGGCTAGGAAGGGACAAGTATCAATTGTTAAGCCATTGGTTTGACTCGATCACAGTTCGAACCCGTGAGTTCGAATCCCATGATCTACCAAAGCATCAGACGGATGCTCAACTCATTCGGCAATCGCGTCTGGTCCCCAGTTGAGTAAGTTGGGAATCACAAGGATAGGGAGGAGCAGACAGGTTCCTCGAGTTGTTGCAAGTTGGAATGGTGGGGTGATGGAGAGGTGGGTGCATGGTGTGTGTGAGGGGGTGACCGAGAGACTCAGTTCAGTTTCCTATTGTAAAGTCGACGGCTGGTGGTGTGAGTGGTGTGGACAGGCTAATGAGAAATCAATACTGGTAATGAAGGAACGTAGGTAAAGAGTGAAAGTAGGAGAGTGATACTCCAGGGTTTATTATCTTATATAGGTTTCTAGAATCCAAGAAGGTGGTGGTCACATGGGTCGATCTCCCAATCCCTAACAGGTATTCATCTACCTACCAATCAGAGTTCAATCTCTTGTATCCAAGGCCTTGTCATGCTGGCCACAGTGCCTTTTGGTGTGTAGTGATCCATAAATAACACCTGGGGGGAGGGGGTATGTGAGGCAACTCCTCCAAAGAATGTATCTAAGAAGTGACACTCCTCCTCTATACTATTTTGCGATACAATTTCTATACTTAATGAGTAATAGTTTACCAACTCCACATATCCCTCATATGCCTTTGGTTTTATTTATTACCATTTACCATTATATAGACAAGTTGCAATTTATTATAGTAGAGATCATATATCCTCATATGTCATCATATCGGAAAATTTTACACTATGATAGTTTTCTTTATTGTGAATGTTGACTTGTAGTATCAGCTTATTTCTACTCTAGGAGCGGCATGTGGCTCAGGCAGTAGAGTGCCCACCTGTGAAGGCGTGGGTCATCCGACCGATCCTGCTCCATGGACCCATTTGCAGTTTGGGCTATTTTCCGTTCCACAACTGGTTCAACAAAGACTGTGTGGTATGTGTTGTCTGGTCTGTTGGAAAGTGCATATAAAAGACCCCATGCTGCTTATTGGAAAGAGTAGCCTATGTGGTGGGAGCGGGTTTCCTCCAAAGAAATATGTTAGAATGACCATATGCTTAACATCCAATAGCTGATGATATGAAAATCAGTGCATTCTAGAGGCGTTGTTAAGTCTAACAAGGTTTACAACATATTTCTATGACAATGAATACAGAACGGTGTTTATATGTTTGAGGTTTGAATGTATCTAGCCATTTTGAATATTTAACCGTTCGGCTATTCCACCCCTGCTTAAGGCGAGCCTACGTGTTAATATATAATTGTTTCCATGTGAATTTCCGGGCCTGCCGATGGGCCGCTGTCGCCTCTTGTCCTGCCGCCGGTTGACCGCCTTCACACCAACTTGACCCGGGCTAGTAAGGTGGCTACTATATCCCCGGAGGTGGGAAGTTTGACTGCATACAGTCTGTGAGGCGGAAGGCCCTTAATTAAATACGTTTATAGAACAATCGAATACCAATATCAGGTTGACCATAGCGGTTAATAATATAAGACTTGAGGATAGTAAAGAATGCAAGGAACATTCCAATTACTTCTTAAGAGCTCACGGCTTTATTCTTACCCTAACTGACAATGTAAGAGTTCTTTCAAAGATTGATTTCACTGAATAACGACTAAGTACAATAAGTATATCCCCTCCCATATTTGTTAAGTTAAATCAGTTTGGAATTTCGACAATAAAAGCCTAAATCTTGTCTAAAACATCAGAGCATGCAGAAACATGTCTGATGGGTCTGAGCCCGAGCGCTCGACCCCCCATCATTGCTAGGAATGTAAGAATTGACATATCCTAGCAACGCTTTACAGCAGGGAACCCGGCCCCGGAAATGGTGGCAAATGCGAGCCTGGTGAGTAGCCCGCATTTCAGAATGTCAGCTAATCAGCCCAGCCATAGTCTCACCCACTTCACATATATACATCATTTATTACTATTTATCCTGTGCGGAAGGTCGGGAGTTCGAATCGTAACCGAATGAAACCCGGCTGGGTCTGTTTCTCTATTCTGGTGGATTGGACTCTAAGTGTGTCCTCGAGGCTTGCTCGTTATGAGGTTGCCCTCTGCTGGTGCACCGGCTGCTCTGGTATCAAAGTCACCCACACGCAGGGTGCAGTTCAAGGCACCAGCGGGCCGCGCTTTACCAACACAATGCCACCCTACATTATCAAAGGATAACTAAATATTCGCCGACAAAATCCGCTATGCATCAGTTGAATATACAGTAAAGCCTATCTAAATCGACCCACCATGGGACCGACTTTAAGTGGTCCATTTAGGGAGATGGTCGGTTTAGGGAGGTTTTTGTGTATTGTTACGATGGTTTTGATTGGGCTGGAGTTTGGGACCCAAATAAAGCGATCGATATATGGAAGTGGTCGGTCTGTGGAGGTGGTAGGTTAGAGAGGGTTTACTGTATTCAAAGTACACATGATATCCATAGAGCACGCTGGATAGCATGCGGGTGATCACTGCCTTTGTTCCTGCTCTTACCGTGTGGCGAGGGGGTGCGTTTCCAATGGAAATCGCTTATAAGAACTTGTCTATATACCAGACGGGATGACCCAATGAGTTGAGCGTCCATCTCCAGTTTTGGTACATCGTCGGATTCGAATCCAGGGGTTGGAACCCTGGTCGAGTCAAACCAATGACTTAATAATTATTAATTGTTGATGCGCTCGTCGAGTCAAACCAACCACTTAAAAATGTATACCTGTCCCTTCCTTTCCAGGCACTCGGCATTAGCAGGATAGGGCAAGGACTGGTTGAGTCAGTGTCAGGATAATGTGACTGAATGGAATGGGATATCAGGTGAAGGTGCTGGCAGTCTGGTCTCCCAGTAGGGCAGTACTAAAATGTTGCCATGAGTGTGCACTGTCACAAGGCTGTTCCCTTCCTGATATCACCTTAGCTGTTGCCAGGACGTAAAACTCCAAAAACCAACCAACCAACCCACTGGAAGACAACTGCCAGCACCATGACCTCGATGTCCCACTCAGTCACATTATCCTGATACTGTGCAAACTATTTGCGTTACCTTAACTAAGACCATGCAGCATCACGCTACGGACTGACAAGTAATCATTTTTCTATGTCATTGGTTTGATTCAAGTTGGCATTGAACCCACGACCTCTAGCATAGGAAGCCAGTCAGCTCTCTAACCGATTCGGACCAGACGGGATGGCCGAATGAGTTAGAGCGTCCGTCTCCCGTGTTGGTAGATCGTGGGGTCGTGGGTTCGATCCCTGGTCAAGTCAAACCAATGACTTAACATCTGAGACTTGTTCTTTCCTAGCCTGGCGCTCCGCATTATTAGGATAGGGCAAGGACTGGTTGGTTCAGTGTCAGGATAATGTGACTGAGTGGGATATCAGGTCATGGTGCTGGGGGTCTTGGTCTTCCAGTGGGGCAGCACTATAAAGTTGACATGAGTGCGCAGTGTCACAAGTCGTACCCGTCCTGATATGACCTTAGATGTTGCTAGGACATAAAACAACAACACACACAACCTAAC
Source organism: Branchipolynoe longqiensis (assembly GCA_030323885.1). Lineage (NCBI taxonomy): Eukaryota > Metazoa > Annelida > Polychaeta > Phyllodocida > Polynoidae > Branchipolynoe > Branchipolynoe longqiensis. The sequence continues at coordinate 41,498,865 of CM059199.1, read as the reverse complement.
CGATTCGGCCTTCCGACCCGATTACAAGCCTGGACTAACTGAGCTCTTTTTAAACATATCAGTGTTGAGTTATTGTTTTTACGATTATAATCGATGAAATGTTTGTGAAAGGCTGAAATCCATCGATACCAAGTAAGGGTGGTCGCCATCCCAGGCTGCCGGCAGGTATCCCAGTGTAGCAGCTAGTCCATGAATCAAAGCTGACCCCGGGGTCACGGCACCGACATTAGGCGTGGGGGGGCATTCTGTTATTATGTTATTAATATTTTTCTATATACTAGCTGCCGATACTTGCAGCCTACCACACTGATGGGACTGTCTAAAGATACGTAAGGGAATTAGTATGTTGTTATGCTCCGTGGGAATCAACACTGTACATGTGGCGCCACATGTACATGTAGCCCTCCTAACATCCACATATATATATATACATATATATATATATATACATATATATATATATGTGTATATATATATATATATATATATATAAATCCGCCGAAGCGACTGACCCTTGTCAACATCCAGTGTATATATATAATAAAGCGAAAACTTCCGAGCGTATGGAGTGTGTGCCGCCCCCCCCCCTCCCCGCGCAGGGGCAGGAGCGTAGAGGATCCTGAGAGACCCCCCCCCCCCCCCGCCTCACCAACAGGGGGCGGGTGCAATACACTGCAAACCTTATTACGACACGTGATAAGGGGCTTATCACTGTCCATAGATATATATATTATATATATATATATATATATATATATATATATATATATATAATGTGTGAATCATTATGCGAGTATAAAGATACATAATGGAATTATTATTATATTGCTATACTCCATAATACTCAAAACTATGCCGAAGGCGCCACCTGCGGCCCTTCTCACCTCCACCGGATGTTGACATGCGTGAGTCGAATCGGAGGATTTCTCTGCAAGAAGAGAAGGTGCATTGTTCATAGAGGGGTTCATCATTCAAGCCGCGCAGTGCATTGTGGGATGCATGGAAGAAAAACAAACCGACACGAAGCACATGGCTAATGCTACGACACTGGGTGCAGCTATGAAATGTGCTAGTTTCAGCTCATCTAGGATTTTGTTTGAGACATAGAATAACAACTAAGAATATATATATAATAAATTAATATATTAATCTTTCATCTAGCATTGCATTTACATCAATATAATCAGCACACCTTATGCCATCTGCATTTAGATTTAGACAAATCTGGTCACTCAGACTAGGCTTAGAGCCATAGCCAGAGTCAGATTTACTTATTTTATTCATATTTTTATTTATATCCTATGGTTAATGACATAATTATGTCGAACTAGAAAATGAGTAGGGCTAATCAGCCATTCGGTCTCGTCTTTCAGTTAGCCACAATAAGCACTAGTTGTTGGAAAGAGATGTATGCCATGGTAACATCGAAAGTCATTTCAGGAAGGTAACCGACTTGTGACAGTGCACACTCATGGTGACTTTATAGTGCTGCCCCACTGGGAGACCAGGCTGTCAGAACCACCATCACAATGACCCGATTCAGTCACATTATCCTGGGAGGGAGCCAACCAGTTATTGCCCAGAATAATGCAGAGCACCTGGCTAGGAAGCAACAAGTATCAATTTTTAAGTCATTAATTTGACAGAAAGAGAGGGCGCCCTCGTCTCTGGTTCAAGGATACCATCAAGAGAAACCTGAAGCTGAGAGACATTAAGACAGACTCATGGATGCAACTCTCCCATCAGAGAGCTGAATGGAGATCAGCAGTCAAGTAATGAAAGCAGTCTTTCTCGCATCGTGACCGACAGCATGATGATGATGAGTTTGAGTTGACATGGATCCGAACCCCATGATGTACCAAAACATGAGATGGGTGCTCAACGCATTCGGCCATTCCGTCTGGTCTAGGAAGTGTATTGAACACAATGGGTTATGGTAAATTAGCAGTAACTATGTGGCTGGCATTGTTTCTAAGCAATTTGTTAAAGTTGCATAGTCAGTTGGTCATTAGTTTCTGGCATTTTCTGAGATAAATGTATCGGGTTGATCCTTATAATAAACCAATAACTATTATTTTAAATGGCTATCTTTTGAGATATTTTACATGCAACCATGCTACATTAATTTTAGCAATCATGCCAAAACTCTGACACCATAGCCTTCTGCAGTGACAGATTCTATTCAATTGCCACAATATTCCATTATGAGTGGTAACACATGTTTAATAATTGCGGCACTATCTAAGTTAGATATCTAGAATACAATCTAGATAATTGTTTTGGTTTTGAAAATTTGATCATTGTCATTGGAATATGCATCTTTAATATACATCGATGGAATGAGGTGTTGCACTCCCTTCAGCAAAGGATATTTTCTTTATTTTTCTTCATCATCATCATCATCATCATCATGCTGTCGGTCACGATGCGACAAAGACTGCTTTCATGACTTGACTGCCGCTCTCCCGGTATGGTGTTTTGTGTGGTTGTACATTTCATGAAAGCTGCCTGCAAAAGTGTTGAAGTGCTGCTGGCTTTTGCAAGTTACCAGAGGCACTCTCTCGGAGAGCAAATAGAGGTTTCACACCAGCAAGAACATGTCCAGACATGCGCCACACTATTTGTCCCTGCAGTGACTGGTCGGGAGATGTTGGGATTTCCATACATCAACCGCCCTTAATGCTGCCATGGTGACATAGTTTTCTGTTTAGGGTTTGCTCCATTAGCCTTCAGTTCTGTCAAGAACCTGTACCACAAGGCAGTGGTTTACAACTATGCAGGGCAGGGGCGTCAAACTCCCTGAGGTATTGGAATACCTGCAATACCTGCATACCATTTTTTTCTTAATAGTAGGCTATTAATAGTGCAAATGAACGTCGAAACGCAGGCGACCTAGACTCAATATAGTGACATGACGCGGTGCCCGATTCGGCAGATGTCAGTTTTTAAGTAATTGGTTTGACTCAACCAGGATCGCACAATCTACCAAAACGGGAGACGGTGGGAGATCGAGAGTTCTATTTTCACTCCAGTGGAACCGATGACTTACAAAATTGATACTCATCACTATCCAGGTGGTCGGCATTATTAGGATAGGGCAAGGAGTGGTTGGCTCAATGTCAGGATAATGTGATTGCATGGGATATCAAATCATGGTGCTGGCCGCCGAATCTCCCAGTGGGGCAGCACTATAAAGTCGCCATGAGTGCGCCCTGTCACAAGTCGGTATCTATCCTGATATGACCTTAGCTTTAGGCGGGATGTAAAACGAACCAACTACATCAAGGGAATGAATTGTTAAATTCACTTCGCCGAAGAACCTTTTTTTTTGTTTCTTATGGCCCTGTCACACTACGACGTAATGACGTCAGCGTAGGGAGAACGTGAAGAACGTTGAACTTCTGGGCGTAGTATGCAAATTTGAGCACAAGTTGAACATGGATGCAGCATAGTGGATGAGAGTGTAACGTCGGTAAAGCGTGGTAATACCGTCATTCAACAAGAGAGGACAACATCATTACGCTCACAGAACGTTATGAACGTTATTGCATCGCCAGAAGAACATTACGTGACGTTACCTACGTCATGAGATGTTGACCGTACGTTGAATGCACGTTCTCCTGACGTTCTTCTGACGTTCTCCTGACGTTCTCCTGACGTTCCCATTACGCCACATGGGCATGTGCACTCGGTTTAATGTGGGTCAACGTAGTGGAACGTAGTTGAACGTAGTGAGCAGCATTGGAAAAACGTCCGTTTAACATCATTGACGTTCACTCAACGTGAACAGAACGTACAGCGAGCGTAAACCCTTACGTTCGAGCTACGTCAACATTTTTGAACATGTCCAAAACCTTGACATAACTCGACGTAACACGACGTAATGTGATGTAGCTCGACGTCATTCTAACGTCATTCTGACGTCATCATGACATAACCCAACGTAATGACGAAAAATGACCACGTTAGGCTCACGCTGGCTCGTTACGTCGTAGTGTGACAGGGGTATTAGTAGTCCATTCCGGGTAAACACATTGTCAGCGCAAATAAACCTCGAATCGCAGGTGACTTGCTTGCCTGGGGTTGTTTGTAACCTTACGATGGTTACTGGTTGCAGAACTGCTACCCCGACTCAATAGAGAGAGGTGCCATTATGGATAGAGGGGCCATGGGGCGAGGGTAAGGTGAATAGACTACATCGCAATTCCAGCCGCGCGGTGCATTGTGGGATGTGTGGAAGAAAAACAAACCCCTGCAAAGAACATGACTAATGCTAAGACACTGGGTGCAGCTATGAAATGTGGTCATCTCAGCTCTTGTTTGAAACATAGAATACCAACTTAAAAAATATCTATAATAAATCAATATGTTAATCTTTTATCTAGCATTGTATTTAGATCAATCTAATCAGCACATCTTATACCATCTCCATTTAGATGGAGAACAATCTGGGCACTGAGACTAGTGTTAGAGCCATAGCCAGAGTCAGTTTTACTCATTTTATTCATGTTTGTATTTATATCCTATGGTTAATAACATTTGTTGGGCTAGGAAATTGGTAGGGTTAATCAGACATTGGTTATATATTTCTTTGAAACAAGTTGTTGTTGACACATTTGACATTTTAATATTTAGAACAAGAATTACTTATGTGTTATGTTTGTACCAAATTGTTTTGTATTTTTAATAATTTGGAATAAAATCGAAGTGTTGCCCTACGCGTATCGGCAAACTCAATGGGAGTAGGCCTTTGCCTTGCTGCCAACGCCATTTTCAGCGCATGCGCAGTCGGAACGGTGATCTCGTCTATATAGTGACGCAGCAGCTAGCACCACAGACACGGGGTATTTATTGGTAAAACGCTGGGTATACCTGCAGCTGATAACAGACCCAGTGACCTAGAGACAGATTAGACGAAGAAAGAAAGAAAAAAAAGGACGCAAGGTTGCCTATTTGCTAAATCCCAAATCACACCCCTCTAGGCGACTTCCCCATGAGCGATGTGTATTTAGGCGCGGTGCCTCGATTGGCAGTCACAGTCAATTTCCGGCACCACGTGCTGGGCAGCTCAATTTTTTCCGTGTAGACAGGCCCAGCCGGTTTTTGTTTGTTGTTTTTTGTTGCTGTTGTTAATATGTTTATTCTGCTGAATAAGTCGTGCCGAAGCAACTTCTTCCAGCCATTTTTCAATTTAGGATTGTTGTTGTTGTTAATTGTATATAGAGTAAGGTATACGAGTTGGTTGTTGGGGTTTTACATCCTGGCTACATATAAGGTCATATCAGGACGGAGTTCAGTCGGATGTCCACGGGTTTAAACGGTGTGCCGGCTGAGAGCGGGAGGGAGGGGGAGATTGCCTATTTTTATTTTATTTTACTAAATGTAGTTTATTCAGTGAATAATGTGGTTTTATTTCAGCGCTAAAGCACTGGTCTTCCAGCCGTGCAGTCAACTTACTTGATATATAAATGAAAACTATCATGTGTAATAGTACACTCTATTTAATTCCTGTTCGATAATAAATGAAATATAAATGTTAAGGTGAATAAACAATGCTTAGGACCGACCCCCATAGGAAATATAGGATTGGTAATACTAATAGATGAAACGAAGCATATATTATTCTATTTAAGAACATTTTAATAATTATAAAAGATCAATATTAACTGGTCCCAGTGCCTTCTCCTGGTGTTTTACAGTACTCACGGTGGAACAGGGAACCAGTTCGATTGCTATTTTTGTCACGCTGGTCACCAGTGGACACAATCTATAAGTACAGATTTGCCCAGAACCAGTGTCAGCACTACTGAAACTTCTAATTGGCTGGAAGCTGGTTCTAGTTTCTGGTGAATCTGATAGGTAAAACATGAGAGAAGGTACTGGGTCCAGTTTATCTCAATTCTGCAGAAACAGCCGTTTCCGTTTTCTGGATTCTGGTGAATTAATTTTCCCTCTCTATATATGGGTATTGTTTACGTATATTACATGTGTTAGGCATTAGCCCCCCCCCCCCCCCCCCCTTGCTGGGCCGGTATAATATGAAATTAGCAGTGGTGATACTAAGCGCATGCAATTCCAGTTTGATAATAAAGGTTTTACACATGTGGTAATTATGTGTTGTTACTATTAGATGGTTCCGCAATTGTTGTTAATATTGTTCTTTACTAGTTGGGCAGCACTATTCTTGAAGATTTATTCTGCCCATCATGGATAAGTCTGAATAGACTTGTTTTCACCATTAGACAGTTTGTCGATAGAAAGCATGCGCCTACAATTTTACCGACCCAAGGGATTTTTAACCTCCCACACCACATAGACATGGTATGAGAGCAACCAGCCTTTGATGACGCCGTAAGTTATAGACAGCGGTGTTAATCCAAATTGGCAGAGGTGGGGGGGGGGGGCATGGGGAATCGAACCATGACCTTCAGATTAGGCGTCCGACCTAGAAAAAAGTCAGACACTCTAACCACTCTGCCACAGAGAACATCACTATAAATTCACAATGAGTGTGCAATGTCACAAGTCGGTACCCGTCATGATATGAGCCTTATATGTTGCCAGGACGAGAACATCCATTTCCCAACCAACCACTGTCTACATGGAAACAAATTAACCCGGACACATTTCCACATCTACCGTGCCAAGCACCCACTCCAACTCCCACTGCAATCAGCAGGTTGTCCCCAAAGTGACGGCAGTGTCCCATATTACCTGGTACATTTGACTGATTACATCCGGTGCAAGGAACCGCGGTTTCTGCTTCGCGTTTCCGGGACAGGATGGCCGAATGAGTTGAGCGTCCGTCTCCTGTTTTGGGAGATCGGGGGATCCGAACCGATGGATTTGTGGGGGTCAAACCCTGGTCGAGTCAAACCAATTGATACTTGTCACTTCCTAGCCAGGCACTTGGCATTATTAGGATAGGCCAAGGACTGGTTGGCTCAGTGTCAGGATAATGTGACTCAGGTCATGCTGCCGGTGGCCTGATTTCCCAGTGAGGCAGCACTATAAAGTACCATGAGAGTGCACTGTCACAAGTCGGTACCCATCCTGGTATGACCTTAGATGTTGATAGGATATAAAACAACAACAAATAAACAATCATGTTTCCCGTCCAATCCATGGTATGCAGGTATTGCAGGTATCGCAATACCTCAGGGAGTTTGATGCCTCTGCCCTGCAGAGTTGTAAACCACTGCCTTGAGGTACAGGTTCTTGACAGAACCGAAGGCTAAGGGAGCAAACCACAGAAAACTATATCACTGTGGCAGCATTAAGGGCGGTTGATGTATGGAACTCCCAACATCTCCCGACCAGCCACTGCAGGGACAAATAGTTTTGCGCCTGTCTTGACATGTTCTTGCCAATGTGAAACCTCTATTTGCTCCCCGAGAGAGTGCTGCTGGTAACTTCCAAAATCCAGCAACACTTCAACAGTTTTGCAGGCAGCTTTCATGAAATGTACAACTGCACACAACACCATACTGGCTCGGTCATCGCTTTTTTGTAATGAAAGCAGTCTTTGTCGCATCGCGACCGACATCATGATGATGATGATGATGACACTTATATGAATGCCAGTTATAGAATATGAGTGAGTGACTTGGCCATTCAGCAAGGCTAAGTAAGTGCTTTGCTTTTGGTTTCATTGGATTATGCAACTTTAAGGTCATCTCCATGAGTCAGGCCAGGAGTTGGATTTCTGGTCGAGTCAAACTCAAACCGATGACTTACAAAGCCGATACTTATTACTACCGAGCCTGGCGCTCAGCAATACTAGGATATGGTATGGACTGGTTAGCTCAGTATCAAGATGATGTGACTGAATTGGGAATTGGATCAACGTGCCAGTACCCTAGTCTCCCAGTGCGGCAGCAATATAAAATTGCCATGAATGTGCACTGTCACAAGACAGTGCGTATCCTGAATGACCGGATATTACTTTAGATGTTGCCAAGAGGTAAACCTCCAAAAACAAACAACCAGACAACCACTGTTTGACCAGACGCCGTGGCCAAGTCGGTAGAGCGCAGGTTTACCGTGCGGCAGCTCGGGAGTATGATTCCCGATGACTTACAAAATTGGTACTTGTCGCTTTCTAGCCAGCACTCAGCGTTATTAGGATAGGGAAAGGACGGACTAGCTTATTTTCAGGATAATCTGACTGAGGTGGAAATGGGTTCAGGGTGCCGGCGGCCTGATTTCCCAGTGGGGCATCCTTATAAAGCTGCATGAGTGTGCACTGTCACAGGTCGGTACCCATCCTCATATGACCTTTGCTCTTGCTAGGATGCAAAGCTCCAACAACCAACCAACTAAATAACTGTTGTGCCTTGGCGTGTGGCCTGCCCTGCCCCCCTGTGGCTGGTAGAAGTAATAGTTCCATCACGGTTAAACAGAGCAAGCACCTCCGGACCCAGCGGCAGTCCTCTCACTAACCATCGTAGGGGCCCGGGCCTGTGGGGAACAATGACGTGGGATAAACAAGTAGCTGAAAGAAAAATGGAATAAAACACTGAGAATGGGAAGAAAGGAATACAGATAACCAGATGGTAGTGTTTGCATACTGAGACTCACGCGTGTAATTTAGGGCATGTGACTGTATTCACATATGTTTTTGACCAGCCTACAGGTTCGACACATATATACTACATATATATTCAAATATACATATAGGTATCTTCATGTATATATATGGACATAGGTACATCTCTATATGTATATATATATATTTATCCATATATATATGTGTTTATATACATTTTCGGCGGTGCAGTGAGTGTAGCTGGGGGGGGGGCGGGGGGGGGGGGGTGGCAGTGTTGCCTTCACAGACGTGTGGCGCCCCCCCAACGGATCTGAGTGTGAGTAGGATGGAAGTGTAGGTGACTGAGGGAGGAGTTAGTGCTGAGGAGCAGATGGAAGCTTCCGACCTTATTATACTTGTACAATGGTTTATACAGCATATATATCTATTTTACCTCGGTAAACAGCCTCAGGCTAGCCTCAGGCTAGGGAGAGGTAAGCACGTCCGGTACCAGCAATTAGCATATACAACTCACGACTGGATAACGTGTCGTTGGGTTGCTCCGGCAAAATTAGTCTACATACAAGCAAATACGCAGTAAGTATAATAAAAACTGTGGTTAGCTTAATTATGATGCATTAGAGTATCATTATGGAAAGTTTAGACTTTCGTTGGTCCATTTTGGACGAGTTATTTGGTTATAAACAACCAAGGATAGAACACTCGAGTGGGTTTCTCGAAGGAACCAAACTGGTCATTAGCGGTTATGTCAACACCCGGGTCACCGTGTGACTATGGGTAGAGATGTGGGTTTCGCCCTATCTCATGTGGAAATTCTCTCGTACTCTAATAGAGAGTAATGTTGGAGATGCTCCTGGGTTTCTTTTATAGACTCCCCTAGACAAAACTTTTTCAGGCGTTTCTCCGAGTTTCGTAGCATTTTCTCCAACTTGTTGACGTAGTAGTCACAGGTGGGAGAAGTGTGCGGAACAGAGGGATGGGCGGGCCGATACACTGGTCCCGACCCCGCGTAAGGTTTGGGCTTGACCCACAACCCACGCACAAATTTAGCTTATTACGCCTGTGTTATAACGGTATAAACACGTTCTTTAACACCAATAGATGTCCAAATGAGTTTGAAACAACCATATTGTGACATATATATATACCGGGACTGACCAAAAATGTTTATTTCAGCTCCCGATGGCCACGAAGCGGTGTAAGCGCGGTGCAGCAGCAGCCGAGGGGCGTGTTCCGAGTGGAGTGGACGAGGAGTACGACTCCTCACCTGTGTTGTCGGCAGGGCCGTCGACACAGCCCCGGGCGCATATCCTCTCCGACCCGGACGAGGACGCAGTGCCTGATGTGCCTGCGCCTCCAGATTGGGAGGCTCGCTTTGCAAGATTGGAAAGCCATATCTTAACTGCCAAATCGCGTAGGCCGAGTGTCCAAGAGGATTCATTTGAGGATTTCTTGGACACAGACTCGGCGGTGGAGCTTAGGGCTCCTCCTCCTCCTTCTCCTAAACGGAGGAAGAAGAAGAAACAGGTGATTTCTTCGGGTGATGAATTCACCAAGGAGCGGGCAGAGTCTGGTTTGCGCAAAAAGCGGAAGACTAAGTCCAAAAAGAAGAAGAGGAACAGGAAATATTCTTCTTCTGAGTCGTCCACTGAGTCTACTTCTATGGAATCAGACTCAGACACCATATATGAAGGGGTCTATGCGGACATTGGCACTAAAGTGTCTAAGAAGGTGGAGAAGCCAAAGGCTAAGCGGGTTAAAACCACTACGCTTATGCGCGAGACCGTGAATGGTCATTTTCGCACGTTCAAACCGGCGGAGGTTATCTCCAAGTTAGGAGATGAGTTAACAGGCATAAAGGGTGTTCCCAACTCCATCATTAAAGAAATGGATCGGGATGTCAATATGACGGATGACCGTAAGAAGTTTGAGGATGTGTTGCACACAGTGCATAAGGCAGTGTTGGCTACCCTAACAGCTATTGTTCCTGTGGCTAATAGGATGCAGAGTGAAAATAAGTTCTCGTCTTTGGCTAAGACAATGGACAAAGGCATTGCAGTGCTAGCGGCGGCAGGTAATTACCTGTCGTTTCGAAGATATGAAAATGTCTTCAAGTCAGTTTGCACAGATGCTGGCAAAGAAGTGGCTCGCTCTAAGAAGGTTACCGATAATGAGGGGAAGGAGTTTACGCTCTATCTTGCTCCAGAGCCGATTAAAGGGAAACCTTTAGATAATACCAAGATGTTTGGCGGTCAACTACAATACCTCTATAAAGAGGTAGAGACTGCAGCCAAGAGTGGCAAAAACATGGATGGCAAGAAGAAACAGGAAGTTCCTCGTTTCAAAAAGTCACGAGGGGATTTTCGTCCACGACGGTTCACCAGAGGAACCAGACCGAGTTCAAACTTCGGTCAAGGGTTTCGGGGCCGGGGCGCTCGCCCAGGCTGGACCGACAACACCACACGGCCAATAGGTCGAGGGTTCAACTCGTCGAGACCTTTCCCCAGGGGCGGGTCCAAGTAGAGGTCCAAACACAAACTTTACAAGTCCCTGCAGCCTCTAAAAACACACAAACTGTAAGCAACTTTGTGGCTGGTAATATTAGTAATCATATTTCTGAGTGGCACAAAATTACTAGTGACCAAGAAATTATAGAAATAGTTAGCGGTGTTCAAATTCCCTTTACACAAATTCCTGTACAAAGTATAATACCTTTTCCATATAACATTCAACCAGTTGAACGAGACGCACTAACTAAACAGGTACATAAATTCTTTGAGAAAGGAATTATACAAAAAGTGACACACTGTTCAGGACAGTTTATTTCAAACATTTTCTCGAGACCGAAGCCTAATGGTGATGTTCGAATGATCCTGGATTTAACAATCCTTAATAAAAGGGTGGAATATCGACATTTTAAAATGTTCTCTCTAGATACGGCACGAGATCTGATTACACCAGATGCGTGGATGGCTAGTGTTGATTTACAGGATGCATATTATACGCTTCCCATAATGGAACAATACCGAAAATTTCTTCGATTTATTTGGGATAACCAACTCTATGAGTTTACCTGTATGCCGAATGGCTTAGCTTGTGCGCCACGTTTATTTACTAAATTGCTTAAACCTGTTTTCTCGGTAATGGCGAGGAAGGGTCATATAATGTTTCCATACATAGATGATTCTTTTATTATAGCATCAACACAAATTGGTTTTGTGAATGCAGTTTTGGATTTATGTGCATTACTCACTAAATTGGGGTTTTATGTACATCAACAAAAGTCAGTGTTTAAACCAACAAAACAACTCAAATGTTTAGGGTTTATTCTGGATACACAGTCCCTTACAGTGTCGATAACAGAACAAAAACTAATTAAGTTTATGACTACAGCGACTCAGCTTATTAAGTTATCAAAGCCAAAAATTAGACAGGTTGCTGTTCTTATTGGCATAATGACCTCATATGCACCTGCTGTGTTATATGGGAAGGCCCATATTAAGTCGCTAGAAATAGATAAAAATTTAGCGTTAACACAAACTAAAGGCAATTTTGAGCGAAAGATGTTTATTTCGCAAGAAGGGTTACAGGATATTGGATGGTGGATGCAACATATAGCAAGTTCACCAAATCCAATCCGCATGGCGGAACCTAATACAGTAATTACTACTGATGCTTCGTTAGAAGGTTGGGGAGCTCATCGAGATGGGGTCACAACAGGAGGTAGATGGCTTGATGATGAAAAATCAGACTATATTAATGCACTAGAATTGCGTGCTATTTATCTGGGCTTACGTAGTTTAGTAAAGATAAATAAATCACAGGTTAGAATACTAACTGATAATACTACTGCCATGGCATATATTCATAACATGGGTGGAACCAAATCAAAGTCTTGCAATCAGTTATCTAAACTGATTTGGAACTGGGCACAGGCTCAACAAGTCTGGCTGACTGTAGCGCATATTCCAGGGTCACAAAATACACTTGCAGATTATAAAAGTAGAAATTTCCATGACCATTTAGAGTGGTCTCTCTCTACACATTTGTTTAACTTTGTTTGTGAAAAATGGGGTACACCTGAAGTTGACTTATTTGCATCACGAAATAATAACAAGTTACCTTGTTATGTTTCTTGGCATCCTGAACCGGATGCTTGGAAAGTAGATGCGTTTGCTATTACCTGGGAAAATAATTATTTTTATATTTTCCCACCATTTAGCATTATCAGCCGAGTAGTGAGAAAAATCGGCTTGGAAGGGACACATGCGATACTGGTGGTGCCCGATTGGGACACGCAACCTTGGCTGCCAGCAGTTTCACAACTGGCAAAAGATCGTATACGATTCCCAAGAAAACTCGGGAATCTGACGCACCACGGACCGCTAGTGGTTCACGGCGACGTGTCAACGACGCCCCTATTGGCATTCCTTTTCTAAGGAAGCAGCTACAGCAATTTGGATTGGACAGAATTACTGAGGATAGGATAGTATCGGATGCCTGGAGGCCAGGAACTGTCAAAATGTATACAACCTATTTAAAGAAATGGGGTGTACATTGTTTGTTAATGAAAGTTAAGCCAACAAATCCAAAGATTTCACAAGTAGCTCGGTTTCTTCGTTCTCTAGAGGATGAAGGACTTTCCTTTGGATCGATTAATGCGGCGAGGTGTGCGTTATCAATTATATTACCTAGAATTGATGGCGAAACAGTTGGAAAACATTATGTTATTTGTTATTTACTTCGTTCAATTTATCAAAGGAATCCTCCAAAACCAAAGTATAGTCGGTTTTGGGATGTTTCTATAGTATTTAAGTTGTTTCAGGCTTGGCCTCACAACTCGTGGTTAGATATAAAACAGTTAGGTTTTAAGGTCGCGGTCCTGTTATTGTTAGTAACCGGACACAGAGGACAGACGATTGTTGCTTTATCCTTAACTGGATTAGAAATAGACAAGCAACAAGCTACGTTTGATTTAGAAAAATTGCTTAAATCGAACACGTTAGGTGACCCTTTATCAACGGTTCACTTAGACTGTTTTCCGAATGATCGGAAATTATGTGTTGTGTCGGCCATACGGGCTTATATATACAAGACAAAGGATTTACGTGCATCACAACAACTATTAGTGAGCTTTATAAAGCCACATAAGGCGATTTCACGAGACACACTTGCCAGATGGACAATTACGGTGTTGAAATTGGCTGGAGTGGATACGAGTAAATACTCTTCCCACTCAACTAGAGGAGCCATGGTCTCCAAGGCACGGGTGCTTGGTATTTCTGTGAAAAGAATACTAGCGCATGCAGGCTGGAAGACGGCTAAGTCGTTTGCAAAACATTATAATAAACGACTAGAAAAGCCTACCGGCGTTGCAAAGCGTCTTCTCGCCAACTAACAAGAATAGGTGAGAACAAAAATTTAGAATGTTATAATAATAAGAAAGAATGATATCAAGGATAAAAATGAATTATGTAAAGGTCTCCCTAGCCTGAGGCTAGTCTGAGGCTGTTTACCGAGGTAAAATAGTATAGTTATACAAGTCTTACCTTGGTACAGATGATGGATAACTGTTGTTTTACCGAGGTATAAGCCTCGGATAGATGTGGGCTAGGGCCCTCCCGCCACACCCTGCCACATCTATTCCGTTGGTGTACCTTTTCGGTAAAGTAATAGTATCCATTGTTTGAAAGTCATTTTTATCCTCAATAAGTAGGTTAAGATTGCTGGTACCGGACGTGCTTACCTCTCCCTAGCCCACATCTATCCGAGGCTTATACCTCGGTAAAACAACAGTTATCCATCATCTGTACCAAGGTAAGACTCGTATAACTATACTATATATATACAAATATATACATATATATATATATATATATATATATATATATATATATATGTATATATATATATATATATATATATATATATGTATATTGTAGTTGACAATATAGGACGGATATCAGAGAAGACCACTATTCCTGCCCTGTAAATTGTAATCAATACCACCACTCTTTCACTCGGTCTGAGCCAATATAATATATATATATATATATATATATATATATAATAAATCTACCGTTAATACACAGTAACAGGGGATAAGTAAATGGTAAGATAATAATAAGACAACAGGCAAAAAATTGCTAATAATAAGACAACAGGCAAAACATTGCTTCCGACAGAGTGGCGAAAGCAGCCCCCCCCCCCCCCCCCCGAGGTGGGGAAGGGGCGAGGTGCATGCTGGGAGCCCACCCCCCCGCCCCACCCCATGAGAGGGGGCGGGGGAGGAACCACTACATAGTTTATTACCCGCGATAAAGGGTTTATCACTATCCATACATATATACATGTATGTATTCACACATATACCCAGCCATGTTGGTAGATCCTGGGATTCGAACCCACGGGTTCGAACCCTGGTTGAGTGAAACCAATAACTTAAAAATTGATACTTGTAGCTTTCCAACCAGGTGCTCAGCATTATTAGGATAGGTCAAGGACTGGTTTGGCTCAGTGTCAGGATAATGTGACTGAGTGGGATACCGGGTCATGGTTCTGGTGGCCTGGTGGCCTGGTCTCCCAGAGGGGCAGCACTATGAAGTTGCCATGAGTGCGCACTGTCACAAGTCGGTATCCATCCTAATATAGTAATATGACCTCAGTTGTTGCCAGGACGTAAAGTTGCAATAAGCAACCAACCAAAACACACCCACCCACCCACACACACACCTATTCATATCCACACTCCGACCCACGACTAGACACCCATACCCATATACCCTCACGCAAAAACCCCCACATACACAAACGTACACAACCACCCACACCTGCAACCACACATACACTCACACAACCACACCCACACTTACACAACCACACCCACCCCACACTTACACAACCACACCCACCCCCACACCCGCACACACCAACACTTCACACCCACCCTCCGCACTTCCCGCCTACCTAACACGCACACACCCAGACCGCGCCGCCAGGGCCCGCTAGGAGTCGCGCGTCACGTGTCAGGAACTAACCAATCCAGCAGCCAGCTCCCCGACAGAGCTTCCATCCATCACCACCAGGCGCCCGGCCCGGGTGGCGACACTCTCCGGCCGGAGGCTCGGTGGGTGGCTGGTAATTACGCAGGCCGGGTGAGGGGGTGAGCGGGGCGGTGCTTGGAGAGTGACGCGTCCCGCTGACCTCTGGGAGAGGTGCATTGTTACCTCTGGTTGAGGGTTGAACCCCAGCAGGAAGACCACATGGGTTCTACTGCCACCGATTGTTATACCGAAGTTTCTTTCTTCCTTAGAAGTTGTTTCATTTTAGTTTTAGCCTCCGGGTTCCTACGAATTGTTGGTTGTTCAGAGTTTTATATCCTGGCAACATCTAGGGTCATATCTGCTCTAGAGGCGTCGTTAAATAAAACAAGCCTTTTTTCTTCTAAGGTCATACTAGGATGGGTACGGACTTGTGACAGTGCACACTCATGGCGACTTTATTCATATAGTGCACCACAATGGGAAATCAGGCCACCAGGACCCGAGATCCCACTCAGTCGCATTATCCTGACACTGAGCTAACCAGTCCTTGCCCTATCATATTAATGTTGAGCGTCAGGCTAGAAAGCAACGAGTCAATTATATAAGTCATTAGTTTGACTCGACCGGGAACCAAACTCCTGATCTCCAGCACACTTAACATTTGTTTCATTTTAGTTTTAGCATCCTGGTTCCTCCTACCAGTACCAGTTAGGGGAAGGGTACACTGAACGACATCGGCAATTAAAGGTGGGTTGGATGTATCAATTTTCTAAAGCAAACTTTACATGCATTTGTTGGTGTATATCAGAGAATAATAAGTGAATGTATCATACATGGTACAGCTGAAACATATGGTGTTAGTAATTGGCTAGACTGTGGGATCGTGGGTTCGAACGCTGGTCGAGTCAAACAATCATCATCATCATGCTGTCGGTCACGATGCGACAAAGACTGCTTTCATTACTTGACTGTCACTCTCCATTTAGCTCTCTGCTGTGAGAGTGATGTCCATGAGTCGGTCTTAATGTCTCTCAGGTTCAGTTTTCTGTTGATGGTACCCTTGAACTGGAGATGAGGGCGCTCTTTCTTTCTGTAACCAGAATACAGTTGAGAGTAGAGGATCTGCTTTGGGAGCCTGTCCGATAGCATCCTCATGAGGTGTCCTGTCCACCGGAGATTCTTTTTGATCAGAAGATCTTCCATAGAGGGTGCCCTGTCTGTTCGAGTATTTCCTTATTTGTCAATTTGTCCTTCCAAGTTAGCCTCATGATCGAACGCAGATGTCAAACCATGGACTTAAAAATGTATACTTGTTGCTTCCTAGCCAGGCGGTCAGCATTATTAGGATAGGGCAAGGACTGGTTGGCTCAGTGTCAAGATAATGTGACTGAGTGGAATATCAGGTCATGGTGCTGGCGGCCTGGTATCCCAGTGGGGCAGCACTATAAAGTCGCCATCTAAGGTCATATCAGAATGAGTACCAACTTGTGACAGTGTGCACTCATGGCAGGTTGATAGGGCTGCCCCACTGGGGGACGGGGCCGCCAGCACCTTGACCTAATATCCAACTCAGTCATATTATCCTGATACTGATCTAGTGAGATATGACCGTGAGATCACTGACGATGGCACTACAAATCAATGTCGATATGATTCAATGAATAAACTATATTTATATATGAACTATAAAATAGGGCTACTGCACTCATCAGGAGAGTGATAATGAAGATTGAAAGTGGATCTTTATATGCATGGTGTATGACCAACACTTTTTATAAATATTCTGATAAAACGCATTGGTGCGGAATACAAATGGTCTCTTGGTGTAAAAGGTATATAGGGCCAGGTGCATAAATGTTTATGTAGTTGCTGGTGATACTTTACTCATGATCATTAGTCATTGTGTGTTAGTCAGATAGTGTGTATGGGGCACCTGGAGCTCTATTACTACACCACCCCCGCCCCCCTTCTGTTAGTCACGGATCACCACACAATCAGCTCAGGGCAGGTGGTGGCCAAGGCAGCCACACCGCATGGTGGTGGTGGGCAGAGCACTGTAACCATGGGAACACAGGAATGCTTGATGTTCATTGGTAAAGCTGTAGATGCTTGATTCTCATTGGAGAATACAGTCAGGTCGTATGTCATACCAGATCCATGTACCACTATAAATAATAAACCTGAGGGCTTGGCTCTCTCTCTCTACTTTCACTCTGTATACTCTTCCTTTCTCTTTTTGCCTGTATTGATTTCACCATAGCCTGCCTACACAACCACACATTCCAGCCATGGACTTTATAACTTATTTCCACAATGCCCTGTGGAAATAACGGACACATTATGTTGTATTCCGTGTGGACGCAGGGAATAGCATACCATCCAGCGAAGCGATGGAACAGCAACAACAGAAATACATCAATTTAAAAAACATGCAGAATAGGACCATATGGTCGGACTGGTATCCGTCGTCTATATAATCTCCAAAGCACAGTGCAGAAAGGAGGGCAGGGAAAATGTTCACAGTCGACGAGAAGAGTCGTCGAACAATGACTTCATGTGTGAGCTGCCCCCTAGGATTAGCAACACACAACAGAACGCCGAGACACATGTGTGAAGATGGTGACTCAGTTTGAGGGTGTGTTTGCGTCTTAAGTATGAACACAAAATAATCATATAAAAATAGAACGTTTTTGATGGTTTGATTCCGCTGTTTATCTCAATTTTTGGACAGGTGTTTATGGGGTTTTATGTTTCTGTTCTCCTCTTTTTTTCTTGAAGTTTTATAATGCCTGTCATGGATAAGTCTGAATAGACTTGTTTTCACCGTTAGACAGTTTGTCGATAGAAAGCCCGAGCCTACCCTTTCACCGACCAAAGGGATTTTTAACCTCCCACACAACATAGACATGGTATGAGAGCAACTGGCCTTTCATGACGCTGTAAGTTATACACAGTGGTGACAATCCAAATTGGCAGAGGTGTGGCATGGGGAATCGAACCACTGACCTTCAGATTAGGAGTCTGACCTAGATTAAAGTCAGACACTCTAACCACTCCGCCACACAGGACACCCGCTTGAATTCCTCAAGTGGCCTTCACCTCATATCCAATGTTAGTTGTTACATGAATCAGTAGGTCTGGGCAGGTGGACTGCATCAGGAAGCATATATGGTCTAATGGTTAGGATACAGGCCACATACTGACACACATGATGTGCCCTAATGTTGGGAATACAGGCTGCACCACTGGTCCCATGACCAGCATAATGTAAATTTCAGACGTCCTGTAGTAATGGCCGTACAGGGCCTTGCTATTAATTTTGTAATTGTATGTATATCCCTATGGAAGGTAGATTCAAACAATCCCTTGAATATCTGTTTCTTAAAGGAATATGAACAGAATCTAAAAAGCAACATTGGACTAGGGGACTGTTGTGGTATTCTCTGTGGCGGAGTGGTTAGAGTGTCTGGCTTTTTTCTAGGTCGGACTCCTAATCTGAAGGTCGGTGGTTCAATTCCCGATGCCCCCATCTCTGCCAATTTGGATTTCCACCGCTGTGTATAACTTACAGCGACATCAAAGGCCAGTTGCTCTCATACCATGTCTATGTGGTGTGGGAGGTTAAAAATCCCTTGGGTCGTTAAAAGTGTAGGCTCGGGCTTTCTATCGACAAACTGTCTAATGGTGAAAACAAGCCTATTCAGGTTTATCCATGATAGGAATATATAAATCTTCAAAAACAACAACAACAACATACAATAAAACCGGTAAATTCATATACAAAATGTGTTGACATCTAATAATGGTTACTTTGGTGACAGATGTGAAGTCCATTTCTGAAAAATTGGGGCTGATCTTCTGGAAGTGAACATGGAAAGAAATGACTTTGAATGCGTCTTGTGGGTGCTGCTCTAATGTGACCAGCCATCCATTTCCGGAAAACGCTGTTGCTAATGGCTCATTTGAAATACCCAAAATGCACCACCGGAGGCATACATCCTGTACTATAAGAGCATGTGATCGAAATAGGACATTCTCATTGGCTGTCTGTTGTTTATTTTTCTTAAAGCGCTGATTGTTAGTGCACACACCTAATCAGTGCACGAATGACATTATTTGCGGCACTGGTAGGGGTTAGGGGTGGTGGCGCCACCGGTCCTAACTGTGAAAAGGGGGTCACCCATAAAGTAGTACACATCATATGAGTGATTGATATAGGGAATCTTCCCTTCTGCACATTTATACTCGCATAAGTCTTATACATCACATATATTATATATATATATAAATACAGAAAAACCTCAATAACCAACCACCTTCACAGATCGACCACCTCCCAATATCGATCGTTGTATTTGGGTCCCAACAATTCAGTAGATAAAAGAATTGCCCGGTACTTACAATACAGGGGTGAAAGTCAACCTATTAGAAGATCTGCTGAAACATTTCGACATGGTGGGGAACTGAACTCAGCTGATAAATTCTTAATTTACGAAGCAAAATATATTGTTCATGTACATCATCATATTTACCTGCTACTTCTGATTTGACAAATATAATAAACATATAGTCTAAGGAACTTTAAAAATGAAATCAACCGTGTTCTATCGCTGCCATCTTGTCTTTTTGCATTCTCTCTCAATGCACCAACTCTGTGCCAATATAAGTAGCCATTTGATACTGGAGCCAGGGATTCTACTTCCTGTTCCATACTAAAACAGGTTTCGCCAGTATTTAGACTATGTTGCCATTCACTCCTGTACTGTAAGTATGGGGTGAATCTTTTATTAAGGGTTCAGGTGCAAATCCGACAAATCCATTTGATTTATTTCCTATGAAATAGATTTTATTGTTGTGCTTTCCACTCAAAGTCTATCAATTTCACATTGAATATGGAATTATATAGAGGAAGCCGGAACTTCTGCAAAAACACAGATTCATGTATTAAGCAGAATTATAGGAGCTTCTGCGCAAATACAGATTTGAGAAGCAGTCTATGTGGAAACACATATTTAAGAAACAGAATGATGGCAGCTTCTGCGAAAACACAGATTTGAGAAACAGAATGATGGGACCTTCTGTGAAAACACAGATTTGAGAAACACAATGATGGAACCTTCTGTGAAAACACAGATTTGAGAAGCACAATGATGGGACCTTCAGTGAAAACACAGATTTGAGAAGCACATCGATGGGAGCTTCTGTAAAAACACAGATTTGAGAAGCACAATGATGGGAGATTCTGTGAAAAGACAGTTTGAGAAGCACAATGATGGATGCTTTTGTGAAAACACAGATTTGAGAAACAGAATGATGGGACCTTCTGTGAAAACACAGATTTGAGAAACAGAATGATGGAAACTTCTGTGAAAACACAGATTTGAGAAGCAGAATCATGGGACCTTCTGTAAAAACACAGATTTGAGAAGCAAAACGATGAGAGCTTCTGTAAAAACACAAATTTGAGAAGCACAATGAAGGGAGCTTCTGTGAAAACACAGATTTCAGAAGCACGACGATGGAACCGTCTGTGAAAACACAGATTTCAGAATCAGAAAGATGGCAGCTTCTATGAAAACACAGATTTGAGAAGCACAACGATGGATGCTTCTGTGAAAACACAGATTTGAGAAGCAGAACTGTGGGACCTTCTGTGAAAACACAGATTTTAGAAGCAGTATGATAGCAAACTGAAACTTTCTGAGACAAAAATAAATCACATATTAGAAGCAGCTTCAGCCCCAAGTACCATTATGTTTATAGGCATTTAAACAACAAAAAAGAGTTTACTGACTGAGATTTATCTAGGTCAAGAAAACCGGGGGGGGAAACACCCTGAAAGCAACAGAGATGTGTTCACAAGGCAGGACAAACCAAGAACATTTGTAAGTTGAGACCTTAAAAAAGAAGCATGTAACCATTACTCCACTCTCCCCAGCGCTCCCTCCCTTTATAACTCCGGGTGGACCCATCACTCTCAGTAGCCCGCTTATCTACCATCGCACAGCGCCACTTGTCTCAATACGGGATGGCCAAATGAGTTGAGCGTCCATCTCCTGTTTTGGTAGATCATGGGATTCGAACCCTAGTTGAGTCAAACCAATGACTTAGCAATTTATACTTGTTGATTCCTAGCCATGCACTCAGCATTATTAGGATATGGCAAGTACTGGTTGGCTCAGTGTCAGGATAATGTGATTGAGCGGGATACCAGGTCATGGTGCTGGTGGTGTGGTCTCCCAGTGGGGCACCACTATAAGCTTGCCATGAGTGTGCACTGTCACAAGTCAGTACCCATTCTGATATGCCCATATATGTTGCCAGGATGTAAAACTCCAACAACCAATCAGACCCGAGCAGTGAGCCTGGATGGGGACACTGCAACCGTGCTCGAATATAAAAGGCCCCTTGCTACTTAGTGGAAAGAGTAGCCTATGTGGCGTTAGCAGGTTTTCACCAAAGAAATGTCAGGATGCCCATATGTTTGACATCCAATAGCCGATGATACGAAAATCAATGTGCTCTAGAGGCGTAATTAAATAAAACAAGCTTTACTTTTTCCCATCCTAAATACTGATGAGGCTCAGTATCGTTGAGATGTATTTAGGTAATGACAACTGATGCTTTCAATGTAAGGCCAACACAAATATTTGTGATCGTCCTTTTGATCACACAAACAAGGGTCGGCTGGGCGTTTTTTATTCATTCAATTTTTTTTCTGGCACATGACGTAGACATAAAACGTAACCAGAAGCGATGGCCGAATGAGTTGAGCATCTGCCTCCCGTTCTGGTAGGTCATGGAATTCAAACTTCAGGGTTTGAACACTGACCGAGTTAAACCAATGACTTAAACAATGATACAAAAGTTGAATTACTGCTAGCCCCACACATTTTTAATAGAATTTAAATAAAAAGAATTAAACAAAAATCAGGGGCGGGCGATTTTTCAGGCACAGGCGGGGACGATCACCGATTTTTGTTTTGAGGGGGGCCTAAAATTCGGTCTTTGTTCTCTTGTAATGTCATGGAGCGACACCGGTCCGGATATGACCTGAGATATGGCTAGGACGTAAAACAACAACAAACAAAGATCATGGTGCTACATGGCTGTGAAGTAGGGACCATAAGAACAGGTATATGGAAGGGAAGAGAAACCATGGAAATGAGGTATAACCGGAAGAATTTAAGCACGCTATAATTTTTTTTCTTTTGGTACATTAGTTGTTTAAGGAGGGAAAAGTTCAGTTGCAGATGACTGGTCTTCCCCATTCCACTGCTCCTTGCCCTATCCTAATAATGCCGAGCGCCTGGCTAGGAAGAAACAAGTATAAATATTTAAGTCATTGGCTTGACTCGACCAGGATTTTGAAACCACAATCCCATATTCTACCAACACGGGAGACGGACGCTCTAACTCATTCGGCCATCCCATCTGGTTTTGCACCAATACATGAAGAGAGGCACACAGCTGGAGGTGAGAAAGTGTGTATTGAGGTACAAATAACAGTAAATCAGTACGAGCAACACATACAAAACATATTACCAATGATGGAACCAGACGGGATGGCCGAATGAGTTAGAGCGTCCATCTCCCGTGTTGGTGGATCGTGGGGTCGTGGGTACAAACCCTGGTCAAGTCAATCTCATGACTTAAAAATTGATACTTGTTGCTTCCTAGCCTGGCATTCAGCATTAATAGGATAAGCCAAGGACTGGTCTGCTCAGTGTCAGGATAATGTGACTGAGTGGGATATCAGGTCATGGTGCTGGCAGCCTGACCTTCCAGTGGGGCAGCATTATAAAGTCGCCATGATTGCGCACTGTCACAAGTCAGTAGCCGTCCTGATATGACCTTAGATGTTGCTAGGATGTAAAACAACAAGAAACAAACATATTACCAATGACAAACTAGATTTGTGGATATAAAGCCTGTGACCGGAAGACCGGTGCCTGAACGCTGAAAGAAATTAGTATTCAGCTGACTAAGCATTATAACACACACAACATATATGTGCAGCAGCAAACTTACCCTTATTTCATTCATCCAATCATCAAGAACAACATAATCACTGTTGATAACATCTAAAATAGTGTTCACTATATTATAGTCCTGAAATCTGAATACATGCATACTTTGTGTGCCTTTGTTGTCGGCTGCGGGCTGGTTTGTGTCGGGCATTTCAGGACGGAGATGAGTTGCAACAGGAATGGTTTATGTCTGTCTAGACCTCCCAGTTACAGACAATCACAAAAAGTGGAGGTGGTGTGGGTGGGGGGGGGAGGAAGGTAGCTAGTCAGTAATGTTGTGACTGAATAGACTACATCACCATTCCCGTGGCGTGATACATTGTGGGATGCATGGAAGAAAAACAAACCCGCGAGAAGCACATGGCACATGCTAATACACTGGGTGAAGCTATGAAATGTGCTAGTTTCAGCTAATCTCAGCTCTTGTTTGGTACATAGAATACCAACTAAAAGAATATATATATATAATAAATTATGATATTAATCTTTTATCCAGCATTGCATTTACATCAATATAATCAGCACATCTTATGCCACAGCATATAAGAAGGGTGACCATACTAATGCAGTCAGTTTTACTTCTTGTATTCATGTTTTATTCGTATCCTATGGTTAATGACATATGAAGAACTAGAAGATTAGTAGGGTTAATCATATATTGGTTATATATTTCTTAAAGAAGTGTCTGTTTACACATTTGGCATTTTAATATTTAGAACAAGAATTAATAATAGTGATATGGATATCATCAGCCTTAAAGTGAATGTATGTTTCCTTGCTTAAAATGTTTAACTATGGCTAGTTTTGTCTTAGTCATATTCATCAGATCATTCTTATATTGCATGTGTGCATACATGTTTATGCCAAATTGTTATGTATTTCTATTAATTTTGAATAAAATGGAAGTTTCGCCCGAGACGTATTGACAGACTCAATCATCAATGGCTGTATGCCTTGACTTTGCTGCCAGCGCCGGTTTCAATGCATGTGCAGTCGGAAAGGATGAGCTCATCTATATGGTTAGAGCATATGGGGAGGGTATCAGTCGGCAACTAGCTAAGGTCCTCTCTCATCTCCTACAAGAACAACAATAACAACAACAAAGTACACTTGTGTAATGTGCATTTTCTATTGCTCTTCAATGTAAGGGACCAGGCAGAGTGCCCTAATTGGTAGAGCCCGGGCCTCGTGTTCGGTAAGTCGAGAGTTTGGTTCCCGGTCGAGTCAAATCAATGACTTTAAAATCGATACTTGCTGTTTCATAGCCTGATTCTCGACATTAATAGGATGGGGCAAGGACTGGTTAGCACAGTGTCAGGATAATCTGACTGAGTTGTATATTGGGTCATGGTTCCGGTGGCTTGATTTCCCAGTTTGGCAGCACTATAAAGTTGTCATGAGTGTGCTTTCTGATAAGCAGCAAAGGTTCCTTTTATATGCCCTTTCCCACAGACAGCACAGCACATATCACACACAGCCTTTGATGAAACAGTTGTGGAATACTGGTTGGAACGGAAAATAGCCCGAACTGCAAATGCAATTTGGGCTAAGCAGGATTCGATCGGATGACCTAACCCTTCACAGGTGGACACTCTACCACCTGAGCTATGTTCCGCTCAGTCCCAAGGAATAGAAAGCATTGTATATTAGAGTACTTCAAATGGTCGGAGGTGAAAACTAGTTAAATATGCATTTCCCGATGGTTTTAAGTTTATGCCATGTATTTTAAATAAATACTTAAATTCTGCCTTCCTTATGGTTTGAAGTAACTTTGTCTAATAAACGGTTAGCATTGCAGACAGTTGAAGTGAAAACATTCAAAATGTTGGATGGTTTTGAGTTTCTGCCATATAGGTTAGCTAAATATATTAAGGTTGATTGTTATAATGTACCTTATTGTTAGTTTGAAGTAACATTTTTCGAATATATCACTAGCTTTGGAGATCCTTGAAAACACGCAACAAACTTTTGGCATGCACATCAAAAGGCTGGACACCCTACACCGACACAGCTGGACACTCTACTGCCTGATCTACGTCCCACTCCCCATTAAACAAACAAACTAACTAAATTTATATTGGTGAGGTATCATGTCGTATTAAATAAAAGAAATAATACTATATGTTCAACTTGTGGCTCTAGATCAATTGTTCAGTTTCCTCGAGAATCATTTTGAGGAAGCAACAGCGTCTTCTCACGACATCTGGGGTACATCCGGCCGGAGCTTATCCATCATAGCTGTGTCCGTCAGCAGATAAATAGCAAACAGGGTTCTATTCGTTAGCAACTTCTGCTTTAGTACAGCCGGTCCCACTTACTCACCACTACGTGGGTGGCTGACAGTCTGGCAGTCAGACTTTGCTGTCACTGGCTGGACGGAAGGAAACGCGGTATGTGGGAGCTCTAGCAGGCCTTCCTAACCTCCTACCTCTCCCTGGCTTCTAGCCACCTCATTGGCATTTCCTCATATCCCGATACTTTTCCCCACAAGAAGTCCAGCAAGACACACATAGGGCCGACTTCAAGTGGTCCATATAGGGAGGTTGTTGGCTTAGAGAGTTAGAATATCCTCACAATGGTATTGTTGGGACCCAAATAAAGCGATCTATATAGGGGAGTGGTCGATCTGTGGAGGGGTCGGTATAGTTTGTTTGTTGTTGTTTTAGGTCATAGCAACATCTAAGGTCATATCAGGACGGGAGGGGGGTCGGTATACAGAGGTTTTACTGTGCATATATGTATATATATGTATATACATGCATATACGTGAAGTCGGCGAGACTATACTCAAGCTCTGGCCATTGCGGGCTTGGGTCGAGCAGACCCGCATTTCCAAATGCGGGCTGCTCGCCACAACGAGCCCGCATTGGCCATCAAATACAACTTAGATTGTACCGCTAGGAACATGAATAAAGTCATGAGCTCTTAAAAGTGATTGGAACGTTCCTTGCATTCTTTACTATTCTCCACTCATTAAGTATATTAACCGTTATGGTCAACTTGATATTGATATTCAATTATTCTAATAGTAATTTAGGGCCTTCTACCCGGCGGGCTGTATGCAGCCGATCAACCCCCCACCGGTAACACAGTAACCACCTTTTGAATAAAAGTACAAATTGCAATAATAACAAACAACTATCTAGTCTGTCCATAAGTGACAGCGGTGACACTAAATATAGAATGTCTGTTTTGGGTCTCGATTATTGCACGTAACACACATAACAATCTAAATGGCGGGGAGGAGAGCCAGAGCATTAAGGGAATAATTAATACACGTCCATAAAATGCGGGGAGAGGGTCGATCCGTAGCTCTATGGCACTCTGGCTGTCCACCCTTAACCCGGGGAACACAATGACAAAGGCGGTCAACCGGTGGCAGGATGAGAGGCGGCAGTGGCCCACGGCAGGCCCAGGAAATTCACACGGACATTATTATGGAAAACAACACTTAGGCTCGCCTTAGGCTGAGAGTGAAATGCAGAACGGTTAAACTTATATAGATATATATAATACATATCTATGAAGAGTCCAGATGCAAAATCATGTAGATACTAATAAAATATTGAATTGAAATAAAATAATTTTCCATGTAGGTAATTTCAGTTCTCACTGATTCCACTTTGCTTGTGAAGAAATGGTAATGGGAAAATAATTAACAAAACAAATAGCATGTAAAACATGAACTTTTTGTCGGTTTAATCCCAATGTTTATCTCAATTTTTGGATTGGCATTTATGGGGTTTTGTGCCTGAACTCCCCATGTGTATATAACTTTCTAGGAGACACCATAACCACAGGTGGCGAATGTAGGTAAGAATTCGACAGGAGAATCGGAATGGTAAAATCGGCCAGCAGTTAATTAATTATATTTTGATGCAATAGACGAATAAATAAAAAGACAAAGGTAAAAAATAACAATAAGCCTGAATTGCGCATTGCCTAATAAGTAATAGGGTTGCAATTCCTGGAGCCAGAAAGCCTTCAAACTGTGGGCGTGGCGTAGAATGCTTGGAATATCATGGCAGCACCATGAGCAAGTGCCAAACTAATAATCAGTGCAGTGGTTGTGATTGCTAGAAGGAGGAGCGTGTGCGAAACCTAGAAGTGTCTAATGGTTCAAGGCGTGTGCCTCTGCCAGTGGGGGTGCAGTGTGTGATGTCAGTTTGTTGCTCGCCCCCTATGTGTGGACGCCTAGAAACGCTATGGACGGGTGTTGACTGCACTGGCTTGTGCGCCCTCGGACCCGCAGCCTGCCTGTATCTCCGCAAACCCTGACCAATTCTACCCAAAGCGCACGCGGGCCACATTGCAGTATCAGGATTCCGCAAAACCACGTAATCGGCAATCAGGAAATTGACTTTAAATAACATATTTTTACTTGAAACTAGTTTTAAAGCTCACTAATTCCACCTTTCTTATGATCACATGGTTATGGACCAATGAACAAAACAGTATGAATATAAACTTGTTGATGGATTGATTCATATGTTTATCTCCATTTTTGGATCGGCGTTTACATGTTTTGATATGTATAATTGCATACACAATTGTGAATTTATACATATTGCATATATATATATATATATATACATAATATATATATATATATATATTTTCCCACATATTCTACCCAGATTCTCTAGTCATACAGGTCACATTCCCTATACCTAACGTTCCCGTGGGATTTCGGGGCATGGTGCTGGTAGCCTGATTTCCCAGCGGGGCAGCACCATAAAGTCGCCAAGAATGTGCACTGTAACAAGGGTACCCTTCCTGATATGACCCTAGATGTTACCAGGACATAAAATGCCAACAACCAACCAACTAACCCAATTTCCCCATACCGCAAGCCTACATTTCACATCTATAAAGAAATGACTGCAGACAAAGATAATATAGGTTGTAAAAATCAACTTAGTATATATGTCTGAGACTGTCTCAAAAGATGCTAAGCAATATGGGATAAAACTTTGTCCATTGTAACGATCAACATACTATCTACTTATGCATTTGCTCAGGATAAACTGATTAGTTGTTTACATGGTGTTTCATACTGTCAATAGAATACATATTGATTTGAAGCAAATGTCCTTGTGTTTTCAGTGTAACTGTTTCTGTTCTGTTTTGTGTCAATCATTACAATGGACCCCCCAAAAAAGAGTGATCACCTTTTGAGACAGGCTCATCTATCCCCAATGCCGGGAGAAACTCTCAACCGTCGGACTATGCAACCCTAACTCTGTATAGAAGCTTACACAGTGTGACCTTGGTGATTGAGGGGGTGTGAATGAGGTGCAAACAGGTGTGTTCCGCCCACCTTGTTTGTACCTGCAATCCAGGTAGACGAGGTAGGACTGCGGCTACACATCATCTTCACAACTATCTACGCCACTCCATCACCTCTAAAGGGGGCCAGTGTTTGCTTGCAGGTGCCAGAACTGCACTCCCATAAATGCTCTCCACTACAAACTTTGGAGTTATTCTCTCTCTCTTTCTCTCTCTCTCTATATATATATATATAATGACCAGACGCGATTGCCAAATGAGTTGAGCGTCTGTCTCCCATTTTGGTAGCTTGTGGGATTCAAATGAATGGCTTTGGATACTGGTAGAATCAAACCAATGACTTAAAGATTGATACTTGTCGCTTCCTAGCCAGGCACTCAGCATTATTATGATCGGGCAATGACTGGTTGGGGCAGTGTCACGATAATATGACTGAGTAGGATATCAGGTCATGGTGCTGGCAGCCTTGTCTCTCAGTGGGGCAGCACTATGAAGTTATCATGAGTGTCCACTGTCACAAGTCGGTACCTGCCCTGATATGACCTCAGATGTTGCCAGGACATCAAACTCTAATAACCAACTAGCCAACCTACAAATGCTCTCCACCACAGCTATGATGGAGTTATGCTCTCTCTTTCCCATAATTTGGAGAAGTCAATGTCTTCTACCGCCTCACACAGCAGATGCAGTTGTCGAATCGTTAGAGCATAGACTTCCCATGCGGAAGTTTGGGAGTTAGAATCTCGGCCGAATCAAACCAATGACTTATCAAATGTATACGTTTCGCTACCTAGCCTTGTGATTGATATAACTAGGATATGTCAATGAGTGGTTAACTCAGTGTCAGGATAATGTGACTGAGTGGGATATCAGGTCATGCTGCTAGCAGCCTGGTCTCCCAGTGCAGCAGCAACATATCATTGTCATGATTGCGCACTTTCTCAAGTCGGTACTGACTGCACACTTTCTCAAGTCCTCATTTGAACATAAATGTTGCTAGGACCTCAACCACCAATAAACAAACAAAACCACGTCACATACTAGACAGATTTGTTTATTAGCGATTTTAAATATAGTGAAAACTCCCATATGAAAATGCAGTTCATAAGAGGGCGTATCTATTATAGGGTGTGTAGCGGCTTTACAAACATTTCTAAACTGATCATGCCTTGCTTCAGTATCAATACCAGACATGAAGTTCCATATTAAGGTTAAGGTTAAATTGATATATTTCAGTTTCTGTAGGGCAGCTGAGGCAGTGCTAGGAAGGAGATATGAATACGTTGTACAGGTAGGGCAGGTAGGGCAGGTAGGGCAGGTGAGGCAGTGCTAGGAAGGAGATATGAATAACTTGAGTGAAGAGATAACTCAACATGAAGTCCTGGGTCTAAAGGCCATGTCACACTATGCCGTATTGCGTCAGCATATGCCGATGTATGTGATTTTGCGCCAACACATTGGTGTATGCTGGTGTACAATGAGACAAGTTATAGGTACGTTATGGGTATGTTTGTCATAAGTAGTTTTCGTTAAAGCCCACTGGTGTATGCTGAGATAAGTTATGGGTAAGTTTGGCATAAGTTGTATTTTTTAGCATGTCCAAATTCCACCGTATGACAGCGTATGTCGAAATACGCTGATGCGATACAACATAGTGTGACAGGGCCTTAAGACAGGTGCCGACTGGAAGCATTCACATACTCTGAAATGACAAGTGAATAGGAATTGAAGCCTATCGATCCTAGATAGGTGTTGATGGTGTTCTCTTGTTTGTTGGAGTTTTACATGCTGACAACATCTAAGGTCATATTGACCGGATGCTGAGGTCGAATCGGTAGAGTGCAGGCTTCCGGTGTGGAAGGTCGGGAGTTGGAATCCCAGCCGAGTAAAATCTATGACTTATCAAATTGATACTTGTCGCTACCTAACTTGGTGCTCGTATTTAATAGGATAAGATGAGGACTGGTTAGCACAGTATCAGGATAATGTGACTGTGTGGGATATTGCATCCTGGTCCTGGTTGCCTGATCTCCA
The DNA here is from genome assembly GCA_030323885.1 of Branchipolynoe longqiensis. Taxonomy (NCBI): domain Eukaryota; kingdom Metazoa; phylum Annelida; class Polychaeta; order Phyllodocida; family Polynoidae; genus Branchipolynoe; species Branchipolynoe longqiensis. The sequence continues at coordinate 41,467,921 of CM059199.1, read as the reverse complement.
CAGCACTATAAAGTCACCATGAGTGCACACTGTCCCAAGTCGGTAACCATCCTCATATGACCTTAGATGTTGCTATGACGTTAAACAACAGGCATGTAATCTAAGGTCATATCAGGAGGTGCACCGACTTGTGACAGTGCGCACTCATGGTGACAATCATTCAACCAATGAACTGAAAACAACATTGGACTATGCTGCTTTAAGTGTATATTAGGTAGCCAATTTGTATATGAGCCAGTCTCAAAAGGTGATAACTCTTTCTTTTTGTCCGTTGTAACGATTGACACAAAACAACACAGAAACGGGTACACTGAAAATACAATGACATTTGCTTCAAATAAATATGTATTCTATTGGGATTATGAAACACCATGTAAAAAACAAATCAGCTTATCCTGAGCAAATGCATGAGCAGATAGTATCTTGATCGTTACAATGGACAAGGTTTTGTCCCATATTGCTTAGCACCTTTTGAGACAGTCTCATATAGGTTATATTTAATTAGCATGTTAATCCATACCTGGCGACGTACTCTTCTGCTGACCAGACAGAATGGCCGAATGAGTTGAGCGTCCGTGTTGCGTTTTGGTAGATCGTGGGATTCGAACCAACTGGTTCGGACCAATGTAAATGTATGTTGTTCTACAGCATTTTATTTGCTCGCATTTTATTCCACTACTGTTTGATTCCATTGCCGAAAATTCTGCGTACCACCTGACAATCCCAAGCTAGACACCGGAAGTCCTCAGTACTGGGCAATAGTTCCGAATCACTCCGCAAAGTAAAGGTTTTTATTTTGCGACGCCTCTAGAGCACATTGATTTTTATCACCGGCTATTGGACGTCAAACCAAGAGTTGCTCCCCATTCTGACATGACCTCCGCAAGAGCTAGTATCCAATTCAGCCATTCACTCAATCATGCAATCAATAACTCAATCAATCCCATCAACAGGATGGCTAGTCAGTGACTGTATAATGCATGCTCCCGATCCCCCCCACCACCACACCCTCAGGAGGGTGTAGTTAGGAACCCCGAACAATGAATGCGCTTTGTGTGAAGCGATTCAAAACAACGTAAACTATGCATGTAAAGAACTACCTCTCAATGACCCCAAGCACTGTCTGTGGGGAACTTATTACATGCTTCCATGTGCCTAATGGATCTCAGTAGGCCACTACCTCCACTCACCCCCCCCCCCCGCAACCCCCCCGGTACCCCGACCCCCGCCCCTCCGCACCCCCCCCCCCCCCGCCCCTCCACCCGCCCGCCCGCCCAGTCAATATTGTAGTAACGCCCAAGCATCGTAGACCATTTGCTGATGAGTTGTCTGAAATGGAACGGGACGCGGTGGGCGAATAAGTAGAGTGCAGGTCTCTCATGTGGGACATCGGGAGTTCAATTCCTGGTCGAGTCAAACCAATGACTTACAAAATTGATACTTGCCACTTACGAGCTTGGCGCTTGGTATTAATAGGATAGGGCAAGGACTGGTTAGCTCAGTGTCAGGGTAATGTGATTGAGTGGGATATCGGGTCATGGTTGTGGAGACCTGATTTCCCAGTTGGGCAGCACTATACAGTTGTTATGAGTGTGCACTGTCACAAGTTGGTACCCATCCTGATATGACCTTAGATGTTGCCAGGATGTAACACTCCAATATAATAACAACCAAGCAAACTGCAGGCCGTCCTGATATGACCTTAGGTGTTGCCAGGATGTAAAACTCCAACCATCACCCAACCATTGTCTGAAATGGCAATTACTTTATTATTTCAGTGTATAATGTGGTGCGGTTTAATGTCGACAGAAGAGTGGATGTGGATATTCTTCCAGGAGGCATTTCTCGTCGTCGAAAAGGCACATCAAAGAAAAGTAATTATGTGAGATGTGGAGTGATGCTTAGTCTTTTTAAAGACCACAGTGAAGGAGGGGAGGGTAGGTGGGAGTAAACAAGGAATAGAAGAAGTTTGTTTTATTTACCGATGCCTCTAGAGCACATGGATTTTTTCCATTGGCTATTGGACGTCAATCATATGGTCATTCTGACATATTTCTTTGGAGGAAAACTGCTGCTGCCACATAGGCTACTCTTTCCAAGCAGCAAGGGGTCTTGTATATGCACTTTCCCACAGACAGGACAGCACATACCACAGCCTTTGATGAAGCAGTTGTGAACCACTGGTTGGAATGGGAAATAGGCCTAACTGCAAATGGGTGCACTAAGCAGGATTCGATCGGATGACCCAAACCTTCACAGGTGGAGACTTTACCGCCTGAGCTACGTTCCACTCACCCACAAGGATTAGAAGCCATTGTATATTATACTACTTCAAATGGTCGGAGGTGAAAACTAGATAAATGTGCATTTCTCGATGGGTTTAAGTTTATGCCATGTATTTAAAATAAATATTTGCCCTGTCACACTAATACGTAACATGCCAGCGTAGGGACAACGTGAAAATAAATTTAACACATCGAAAATCTCGACGTAATATGCAAATACGGGCCCAAGTTGGACGTCAATGACGTGAGCGTAATGTCAGTCTAGCGTTGTGACAACGAGAGAGGACAAAGGAATTATTAATTGTGTCAATGCGAGGCTAGCGAAACCCCAGCGCGACATCAGCCTAGCATGACAGTAGCGTCGGCTTAGCGTCGCTTAACGTTGCCCCGTCCGACTCAACCGTTTACCCCGACGTGAGTCAACGTCGACCCACCAAGAGGATAGCATCGCCCTGGCGTCAGCCCAACGTTGCCGGCGTGAGCCGCACATTCCTCCTCCCTGAACTTCACTATGATGTAATGCAATGTTGATATAACGAAGCCGACGCATCCCTCCCGCATGTCTAACATTGGCGTAATGTGAGTGTAACGTCATCCAAACGTCACTGCATCACGTAGAGCTACGTCAAAAGTGTTGTACATGTCCAAACCTAGACGTGCGCTGACATAACTCGACAGAACCTGACGTAAGTTGATGAAACTCGACATCAGTCTAATGTAAGCATGACGTAACTCGACATACCTCAACATAATGACCAAAATTCACCTATGTCGGCTTATATTACCTCCTTATGTCATAGTGTGGCATGCCTATTACATTCTCCCTTCCTTTTGGTTTGAAGTAACTTTGTCTAATAAACGGTTAGCATTGCAGATAGTTGGAGTGAAAACATTCAAAATGTTTGATGGTTTTGAGTTTCTGCCATATATTTTGGCTAAATATTTTAAGTTGATTGTTATAATGTGCCTTCTTGTTAGTTTGAAGTCTTGTTCGCTTTGGAGATACTTGAATTGAAAACATGCAACAAACTTTTGGCATGCATGTCAAAAGGCTGGACATCCTAGGCTTCAGCAGTAATTTATTAAATTGACTTCTATATTTGACTAAGCCGACATGTTGGATATGTAGAATCAACTCTGGGGCAGTGGCTTGGTTTCGAAAGTTTAATTATTTCATCAGATGATGCAGCTTTAACATTTCATAATTCGATGAACGCATTATATAGTTTAGACCAAAATAGTTTACCTCACTGTGATGGTAAATATCCAGGGTAGGTACTGGCCCACTCAATAAACTACTGCTGCAGTTTGAGACTATTGCCCTATGCTTAGAAACGGTTAAACAATGGATACATCTAGAATTTCACGGTGAACACTATCTTTACCGTGACATGTTTTCACTTGATATATCGGCAAATTACACATGCAAAATAAACCTTGCTTCAAACTAAAGATAACTACATTATACTAAACCAACCTGACATTGAAAAAAACCTATAAAAGAGCGGGTTAAGCAGCTTTACCTTCGGCAGCCATATCCACAAAGGCGCTCGCTATTCGTCCCAAGATGACACATCCGGGTCCTTAACATCGGAATCACGTGATGATTGCTGCGGTCACGTGATGGCTGGCGAGGTCAGAGTTCGGGGTTAGGGAGCCTAGGGAAGGCGCGAGGCAGGTGCATCACGTGGGCGCCTCCTTGACCAATCAGAAACTGTCCATTGCCGGATGAATTATCGCCACTAATGAGACGGGTAATGCCTCGTCCGGACCTGTCCGCTTTGTAATGTTGATTTGTGGAAACACGATGGCGGCCGACTATCAGATCAACATGTCATGTGCGCGCTCCATGTCACCAAATAGTCAGCTTCCCGCCTCCCCAACCCCCACTCCCCAACCGCCACCACCCTGTCTCTCCTCCCCAATACACAATCCCCACCTCCCTGCCTCCCCTTTTCCCCATCGCCCAACCTCAACCTCCCCGCCTCCCCTCCTCCCCTCTTCCCCAACCCCCACCCGCCACCTCCGTGCCTCCCCTCCTCCCAAATCCCCACCTCCATGCCTCCCCTTCTCCCCAACCCCCAACCCCCACCTCCATGCCTCCCCTCTTCCCCAATCCCCTACCCCCACCTCCCCGCCTCCCCGCCTCCCCGCCCCCCTGTCTCCCCGCCTCCCCCCGCCTCCCCTCCTCCCCAACCCCCACTTACTGACTCCCCTAACCCCCCCGCCTATCCACACCCCACCTCCCCAATCCCCAATCCCCAACCCCTACCTCGCTTCTCATCCTCCCCAAACCCCACCTCTGCTTCCCAAATCCCCAGCCCCCAGCCCTCAACACACAACCCTCAACACCCTACAGCCCAACCCCCAGCCCCCAACCACTGGCCCCACAACCCACATCCGCTAGCCCTACTCAATCTTGAGCACACTAAGGGTTATGTCTCTGTTTCCACATGCCATCGAATTTGTTCTTTGCATCGCATGAAGTGTCGTCTGCTGCTGATTAGATGAGCCATGTTCTAGCAGACGACATTTCCGGAACACTTGCTAGTCAACTATGCCCAATTCCGCAATTGATTTCTGGTACTAAACAAGGATTTGTGATTGTTTGATTGATTGCAATGTAACGCTGTGTCGGCAGCAAAGGTCATATTCATGGCGAGAAATGGTCAATTTGTATCCTGTTGCATTTGTATTCAATCATCGCTTTCACACAGAATTTCAAAGCACACAATCAACATTGCGCGACCTTATTATAAAAAGGTTCTATCTGACAAAATGATGCTTTCGAGATAATGAGGTCTGAAGCTGTGTAACTGCATGATTACGAAGCAGACAGAACAATATTATTTTAAATATATCTCACTGAAAAATACCAGTTGAGAAACAGTTACGTCGTAGTGTGACAGTGTTATTACATTGTCACACTACGACGTAACAGGCCAGCGAGTGGGCAACATAAAAATCACTTTTTTACATTGAGATACACTGAAATTCTCTGTGTTTCAGCACCAAATTTTACGTTAGTGCAACAGAGTGGACAAACGTAGTTGTAACACGTCTCAACGAGTTAGAACATAAACAAAAAAAGGCCCACTGTAAGGCTAATGAGGTTCCAACGCGCACAGCATCAGCCTAGCGAAACACTAGCAACAGATTAGCGTAGGACTCACGTAATTATGCCCAGCCTAACGTAGCTATGCGTGACTTTGGTGTAATTTGTAATGTGAGTGGACATCAGGCCCGCGAGTGAGAACCGTCAGTCTAATGACAGTCCAGTGAGGCAAATCGTTCACACCACATTCACAGCATGTTTGCCTACGTTCGAAGAACATTGGCGCACATTACATACGTTACGCGCGCACCAGCCATTTGTCAACTATGTCGAATACGTCAAGGCACATTGGACTTACATAACACTAATGTTAGACCTACATCAAGATATTTTAACACCACATTGTCTGCACATGGGCTGCATGTTCCTCCCGGCTCTCGGTGAGTCTACCGTAAGTCGACGTAGCTCAACGTAGACCTAACTAGCTCTAACCGAACGTATCTCGACATAAGCCTAATGTGAGCACAACGTAAGCCCAACATAACCCAACATAACGGCCTTTACGTCGAGCTGCATCAAAAGTTTTGGGTATGTCCCAAACCTTGATGTGTGTCACCGTATCTTGACATAACTCATGACATAATGGCAAATTTCACCTACATCTGCTTACACTACCGCATTACATTGGAGTGTGGTAGGGCCATAACTGCATGATAGCCTTTTGTAGATAGAACATGTGCACATCCATAACACCAATTCAGTCACTTTGTCAGATAGAACCTTTTTATAGTAAGGTCACGATTGGTCAAGGAACAGACAGGATGGCCGAATAAGTTGAACGTCCAATTTTGATAGATCCTGGGATTCAAACCTACTCGTGTGAATCCTGGTCGAGTCAAACCAATGACTTAACAATTTATACTTATCACTTCCCCGCCAGGCGCTCAGGATTATTAGGATAGGGCAAGGATTGGTACTGGTTGTCTCAGTGTCAGTATAGTGTGACTGAGTGGGATATCACATCTTGGTGCTGGCAGCCTGGTCTCCTAGTATGAGAGCACTGTCACAAGTCGGTACCGGTGTAGTAAGTTCAAAACACTACCCCAGTGTCTTCAACCTAGGTTCAAAACACTACGGCAGTGTTTTCAACTTAGTTATAAAGGTAGGTTCAAAACACTAATGTGGCCACGCTCAAAACACTATCCTTACGTTCAAACCACTCTCTGTAAGTTCAAAACACTAGTCTCATGGCGCTGGCAGCCTGGTTTCCCAGTACGGCAGCACTATAAAGTTGCCATGCGTGTGCACTGTCACAAGTCAGTACCCGTTCTAAGATAACCATAGATGATGGTAGGATGTAAAACAACACCAAACAAACAACCAAACACCGCAGCACCATCAGCGTAGTGTAATATGTGGTACAGTTGCTGCAGCACCATCAGCATATACTAATATGTGGTGCAGACGCCGCAGTGCATATACTGCTAGTATGTGTGTCCTGATATGACCTTAGATGTTCCCAGGTCGTAAAACTCCCAATAACCAAACCAAGTAGTACATGCATACCAATATTTACCAGTAGGTTACATTTTGCTACAGTACACTTACAACCCCTACTGTCGCATTACGATAGTGTTTTGAACTTGGGGAGTGTTTTGGACGTATGTAGGGGTAGTGTTTTGAACTTAACAGTAGTGTTTTGAACTTAGGTTGAAAACAGTACCGAAGTGTTTTCGACGGGGTAGTGTTTTGAACGTCCTACACCGGTCCTGATATGACCTTGGTTCAGTTCTCCATGACCTTTTCATATTAAAGTAATTGGAATTACTGAGAACTAAAACTACCGTCTAGTCAAATAATTTATTTTAATTCAATTTGTGGATTCGCATTTACTGGGTTTTGCGGCTGAACCCCTCAAATACAAATACATATTAATTACATATAGCGCACAACAGCCATAACTCACCCCCCCCCCCCACCCTCCACCCCCGTCCCGCGACACACACACAACCACCCACAACCCAGCGTGTGGTATTTACACACCCGGATAGTGTTCACAATTGTGAATGCCCACCCCGACGCCCGTAGTCATAACTAACCTCAGCGATATCAGAGTGTATCTCATTTCTGCCTGCTACGCTAGCACTGCTGCGGCTTGTCCGGTATGAGCTTATTTACGCAACTATTTCCGGAATTCCTGAGCGGCAGAAGACAGTCGAACCCTGGGCCTCCTTCCTAGTAGGCTCACTCACACCTCCAGGGTTGGTCTGTGAACATTGAAGGCCATACTACCCTTGCATTACACCTGTCATTGGAGGTATTCCTTTATTTTCTGTTGACAGTCTTAACTGCCATTTTTACCGTTACCAGTTTCAATTGAGGCATATTCTTACTGAAACAGTGTGGTAATTAATATTCTATAAGGTCTGGTTATAGGGTTTGGAACAAGAAACTATGATATTACTTATGACTACAAAATTGATATTTGTCGCCTCCTAGCCAGGCGCTCGGCATTATTAGGATAGGGCAAGGAGCAGTGGAATGAGGAAGACCAATCGTCCACAATTGACAGTTCTCCAACTTAATTGACTAATGTATAAACAAAAACTAATAATCGATATCAGTGACCATTGTCACAATTTCTCATGGAAAAATAGTCACTTTGAATTTCAGAGTCAAAGGCCGCATGTGGCTATTGGAAAATCATAGACATCTTCAAAATGGTGGTTTGCTCTTAAATAATTATCAATTGTTGGATACCATGCTCGATTGTAAACTGTAAAATAGTCATAGATCACATGAGGTCCATCCCTATATTACCAGTAGTAGTAGTAGTAGTAGTCGTAGTAGTAGTAGTAGTAATAGTAATAGTAATAGTAGGAGTAGGAGTAGGAGTAGGAGTAGGAGTAGGAGTAGGAGTAGGAGTAGGAGTAGGAGTAGGAGTAGGAGTAGAAAATCTGTGGATGTTCATATGGTTCCATAGTAGATAAAGGTTTCACCCGGTACTCGCAGTCGCAGTACACGGGTGGATACCAACCCTATATAAAAACGGTCGAAAAAGCGGGTTAATAAATTGAGAGCCTAATTTCACAATCTAAGAAGCAACAATTATTCTTTACATATGTCTTATTGATAGCCTGCTAACTTTGAGTTGAAAAATATAATATAATATCTAGTTTAATAAGATTTAAAAGTGACATCGACGACGTTCTGCAGCCGCCATCTTGTCTTTTTGCATTCTCGCCCATTTCACCAACTCTGTGCCTATATGGGTAGCCATTTGATACTGGAGCCATAGTTTCTACTTCATGTTCCATACTAAACCTATTTTCGCCCGTATTTACACAACGTTGTCCTTCACCCGTGTACTACAAGTACAGGGTGAATCTTTTATCTAGTTCCATAGAAGCTCACTTTGTCTTAAGCCACAACCCCTTTCTCTTTAGTACCCTAATGGGGACCGCAATAATGATTGAGGTCTTACGCCCTGGCACCAGCAAGGGTGTCATAGCAGGGTAAAATTATATACTTTTTTGTTGTTAGAGTAGTGCATGTCCAGGAGTAGTTTCATAGTAATCCTACCGGACACGCTGGCCGAATCAGTCTAGCGCAGGGCTTAGCGAGAGATCGGGAGTTCGATTCCTGGTCGAGTCAAACCAGTGACTTACAAAATTTATACTTGCCGCTTCCTAGCTTGGCACTTGGCATTAATAGGATAGGGAAAGGACTGGTTAGCTCAGTGTCAGAATAATGTTACTGAGTGGGATATTGGATCGTGGTGCATCTGGCCTGGTGTCCAGGTGGGGAAGCACTATAAAATCGCCATGAGTGTGCACAGTCGCAAGTCGGTACCTGTCCTGGTATGATCTTAGATGTTGCCGGGACCTACAACTCTAACAACCAAACCAACCTACCCATGCTAGTGAGACGGGATGGCCCAATGAGTTAGGGCGTCCGTCTCCTGTGTTGGTAGATTTTGGGATCATAGGTTCAAACCCTGGTCGAGTCAAACCAATTACTTAAATATTGATATTGTCGCTTCCGAGCCAGTTGCTCGGCATTATTAGGATAGGGCAAGGAGCAGTGGAATGATGGAGACCAATCGTCCGTGATTGAAATTTCCCCTGCTTAAACAACTAATGTACCAACAAAATATAAAAAAATACCATGACACAATATCCACCTCACTAACCTTATCCTGACAGTGGGCAAAACAGGCCTTTCCTTATCCTAGTATTAAAATTCCCCAATTGACAAGCAGTGTAGTGAGAAGTGTCAGTTGTGTTAACTCTTTGAGTTGAAGAATACACCCAGGGGTTGAACTAAACCCACGACCTCCCGCATCGAAGCTGAAGCGTTCCCGCCATTCACACACTCACTCCATTTTCAGCAGACGACATTTAGTGGCCCGCAGACGACATGATAAATATCGGCTGCATAAAACAATGAACGCGTCGCCCTACCTCAGTAAACTGGCTTGGGTGTTAAACGGTGCCGTAATGGATTCACCAGGCCTGAGGCGTGGAAGCCAAATGTTTAAAAATAAGTTTGAAAAAATGGAGACAAGAAATGATCACAACAAAAGCAACTTTAATCAAAACTAAATTATTTTGTTTTAAACTGCATTTGTAGCGGTTCCACCCTGAGCAATACTGCGGCACTAGGAACACACCCCATTTCAAGGTTGAAAGGACGCCATCTACACCACTGTACCAGATCTCATTCGGGTCAACCAGTGCCTATGGGCGAGTCGCGTGTGGGTTTCATATCTATATTCCCTGCGCACACTCTAGCTTGTTCAATCACGGCAAATCCATAATCCATAAATGCATGATTCATTGTACGGCTTGTGAATAATAATAATACCGCTACAAGTTGCCGTCTGCGGCCCTCATGCCTGGTCTAGAGCTCTGCATATCAGATGTCGGAAAAAATTAACAATCTGCTGAGAAAATTGACATCTGGTGCGCTACATACAATCGAAACTCACTCGGCGACATTTTTTTTTTTTTTTTAATGTTTACAAACCTTTTTTTTATAAAAAAAAAAAAATTTAAGTCAACTTTCAGTAAATGGCTTAAGTCTGGTTATTGAAGTAATAATTGCTCGGTGAGATTGTGGTGACAGGAAGCCGGCGGGTTGCATGCGCCCCCGTGTATGGGCGCGGCATGGTAATGATAGTGATTGTATGGACTTTAGACCCACAACTTGCCGAGTGGTTCTATCAAAAATCAGCCGCCATCGCCACACCAAAATAAAAAGATTTTGTTTTAGAATCCCTCATTGGGATTGCATGTTATACATCCCCGATAAGTTACAATGGTAGCATTCAATGAAGTGATTCTGAATGTTAAATGTATCCTCAAATGTCTCATCAGGTGATTAAGGTGTTCCTATGTTTTAATATATCCAAATATTAAATATATATGTCGGTGCGTTTTTTTTCTCGAATATGTCCAACCGGGTGTTTTTGAGAATTGTACTGAGAAGAATGCTGAGCATTTTTGTTCTTGGGGTATAGTATTTATTCATCTGAATATGACATTTGTCAGGGCGGGAGAACTGGTCTTCCGGGCATCTTAGTATTGGAATTGACAGTTTGATCAGTGCTGCATTGGTGGCCTATGCTGCCGACACAGCGTAAAGCAACCACCAATCAAGCAATCAATCAGTTACAGCACCGATCATGTAGAAGTAAGGGAGTGAGTCCTGCTGAATAGTATAAAGCACCAGTCACTGTAGTTCATGCACAAATGGGGAGCAGCACCGAGTAGAAGGTGTATTCTCGGGGCAACTCAAACAATTATTGAGGGTTACATTTTTTCATCTTATAAAACATGGTAAGTTCATAATTTACAAGACATTTTGTTTAATGTTCAATGTGTTTAACCAGGTTCATAGTGTTGGGAATACTGTTGAGAATAGTGATGAGAATAGTGCTGATGACTGTACTGAGAATAGTTGTGAGAATAGTGCTGAGGAGAATACATAGAATAATATTGAGAATTGTGCTGAGAATTCTGGTGTGAATATTGTTGACAATTCTGATGTGAATCGTACTGAGAAGAGTGCTACAGGAGAGTGGCTAGAAGGTACAAGAGTACTGAGAACAGTGCTGAGAATAGTCCTTAGAACAGTGCTGCCAATAGTGCTGACAATAGTCCTGATAATAGTGTTGAGAATTCAGATGTGAATATTGTTCAGAAGTGTGCTGAATATAGTGGCTAGAACTGCAGAAGACTACTGAGGAGACTGCTGACTATATAGTGGTGAGAGGTGTGCTGAAGATAGTGGCTAGAACTGTAGAAGAATACTGCTGACTATATTGTGGCGAGAAGTGTGGCGTGAACTGTTAGTGCGCCGTGCCCCGCGGGTGTGACTGGAATGCTGGGCGGACTGCTCCGCTCGGTGAGTCGTTGTGAGCAGCTCACAGTCTCTCAGAATTGCCCCATTGGCGCGCCACCCCATTCGCAGCCGCCCGCAGTTATTGATATGGATGTGGCCGGCAGGGGCAGATTGCCGGTTTGGGGAGGTCGTAACTGTGTATATGGTGTGTGTGGGGGGGTGGGAGGTTGAAGGTGGGGAGGGAGAGATGTGGAGGGAGTGTGGAGTGTATGCGGTGTGTGGGGAGGGGGGTGGAGGGGGGCAGGTAGGGGTGTGGAAGGTGGAGAGGGAGAGATGTGGAGGGAGTGTGGAGTGCATGTGGTGTGTGGGGGGATGGTAGGATATGGGGTGGCAGGTGTGTGTGTGGAAGGTGGGGAGGGAGAGATGTGGAGGGAGTGTCGAGTGTATGTGGTGTGTGTGTGGGGGGGGGGGGGGTAGGATGTGGGTGTGACAGGTAGGGGTGTGGAATGTGGGGAAGGAGATAGGTGGAGGGAGTGTGGAGTGTATGTGGTGTGTGTGGGGGGGGGGGGTAGGATGTGAGTGTGACAGGTAGGGGTGTGGAAGGTGAGGACGGAGAGATGTGGATGGACTGTGGAGTGTACCCTGTGTGTGTTTTGGGGGGGGGGGGGGCAGAATGTGGGGTGGAAGGTGTGTGTGTTGAAGCTGGGGAGCGAGAGATGTGGAGGGAGTGTATGTCGGTGGGTGGGAGTGGTCTAGACACGGAGAGGGAGGAGTTGTGAGAGCAAGAGGGAGTGGGGAGTGTGATATATGAGTTGGGATGAGGGGGAAGGATTGGAGGGGGAGGGGGTAGTGTGACAGATGGATTGGGGTTGGGTGAGGGGTGGGTGGACTGAGAGGGGGATATGGGGTAAGGGCGGGGAGGAGGGGGTAGTGATTTGATTGGGGTGGGATGAGAGTGAGGGAAGCGTGAGGAATGTGAGAAATGGAGAGGAGCGACGAAGAGGAGGGAGTGAGAGGATGGTGAATATTGGGAAGAGGGAACAGGTGGAGTTACCGCCGATTCCTTGTGGTGTTGGTGGGTGTGGGAAGGGGGGGGGGGGGTGGCTATGACTATGAGTTGGGGGAGTGGCATTTCTCTATTGGTTTCTTGTTAGTTGGGAAGAAACAAAAGCAGCAGCCAGTATCCTTCTTTATGTAGGCGTGTATGGAATAGGCATGTGTTGTATCGCAGCTTGAGACTGTAAAGAGTGGCCGAAGATTCGCGTTGGTCCCTGGTCTGTGTTTGTTAACGGTGAGGGGGCGACTACAAAGGTGTCAAAGAACACTATTTTTTAACTGAAATTAAAGTTGCATAGTCCGATGGTTTTTAGCTCCTGCGATTTTTCTGAGATAAATATATTAGGTTGATCGTTAAAATATACCTTACTTTCGTTTGAATGGCATTTTTTTAAATTCTGTAACATTTGAGATATTTTGAAATACAAAGGTACAACATTAATGTTGGCATGCATACCAACATTCTGACACCATAGGCTTCTGCAGTAACAGATCCTGTTAGATTGGTTTGGTATTCCATTATATGTGGTGACAAATGTTTGATAAGTGAACCAGTATCTAAGTTAGATACATAGGATCAAATCTAGATCAATGTCTTGGATTTGACAATTTGATGTTTTCATCGGACTATGCAGCTTTAACTGCGATGCTACCGTTTGCCATTCACAGGGTAACAGTCATGAGAGTAATCTCCACGTTGTAGAAAATCTGGCTCACTCAAGTTTGATACAGTGTGGGTGCACCGTCAGCTAATCAAAGTAGCAACCCTCCACTTAATGTCCTTACGCTAACATCTAATTAAATCTCACAATGTAGTACTGACTTCCCAATTCCCCCTCTCATCGAAATGTCATGTATTAGATCGTTTTGATTTGTTTCTGGTAGATTAGTTATTTAAGTAGGAGAAATTCAATAGCGGACGATTGGTATTCCTCATTCCACTGCTCCTTGCCCTATCCTAGTAATGCTGAGCGCCAGGCTAGGTAGCAACAAGTATCAAATATTTAAGTTGTTGGTTTGACTCGGCATGGTTCGATCCAAGGGGTTTGAATCCCACGACCTACCAGAATGGGAGGGTGACGCTGAACTATTCAGCCATCGAGTGTGGCTCGACTAAACATGTTAAATAACATACTATGTTATACTTCAACAAACAGCTTGGAAGACCAGGGTGTGTGTGTTGATTAAGGCCCTGTCACACATCACTGAATTGGGGTAAATGGAAAGAAACCAAACAAAGTCTGTTGATGTCCAGTTTGTGTCCGTACAAGTTTTGAACATGCGCAAAACTTGGAATGGCTGCCACAGGATTGACGTCTATGGTTCTTGTCCGGTTTGAGTTTGTTTCATCCGTTGGCTATCCGTTCATGTCTGTTTCATGTCCGTTTCATGTCTGTTTCATGTCCGTTCGTCCAGCGTCCTTTGACCCGATATTGCAACATTTTTACAAATTGTAATACATTTTGATACTTATCATGCCCAACTCTGTCCGTTGCTCAATCCGGCGAGGTGTGACATCCGCTTTAACCATAGAGGTGCAATGTGTAAATTATCCACAAAGTAAAAGGTTACGTAGATCGTGATAAATCGGCAAATCGGTAGAGCGCAGGATTCTCCTGTGGGAGATAGAAAGGTCGAATCCCGGCCGAGTCCAACCAATAACTCTCAACAATATATAATTCTCGGTGCCTAGCCTGGCGCTCGCCATTACTACGATAGCACCGGTTAGCTCAATATCAGGATAAAGTCAGAGTGAAATATTGGGTCATGGTGCCAGCGGCCTGATCTCCCAACGGGGCAACACTATCAAGTCGCAATGACTGCGCACTGTCACAAGTCGGTACCCTTTCATATATGACCCTAGTCTTGCAGACTATGGAGTAGCGCCTGTAGAGTTTGTTGAGGAACATCCTCTTGTGTAGCTGTGGAAACCAATCGGGACGTAAAACCCCCAAAAAACAACAACTATGTAAGTAATTGTATTGACTCTGCCGGGATCGGACTCCTGACCTTCCGCACTGGAAGCCTGCGCTTTACAGATTCGACCACCGCGTTCGGTGGCTAGTAAGAAAGAGGTGGCTTTTTTTCAGTAGAATTTGGAGACAAAAAAAGAAAAAAAGGAAAAAAGTGAAATGTCATTAAAGCAATGTGCATGTCGTGCCGGTTTCATTACTTTGACTGAGCGTGTGGAGGTTTCTTCTGGTCTTTATTTATTTGTTTCTTTCTTCTTAGTTTGGAGAAAGTACACGTGCTTTGCTCAATGTCACGACGTAAACACCGGATGTAATGTGTACGATGGGGTCACGTGACTGTTCCCGGTGCGCCTGGTCCTATGTAACCTACTATTACATCCACATGTATACTGTCCACGATTCCTTGTTTGCTGCAATGCGCTTACCACAGGTATGGATGTCATCCTGAGGCATCTGTTCTTATTACCGGGTCCATATCCTTGAACATTGCCGTCCTGGTATGACCTTAGATGTTGCCAGGACATGCAACTCCAACAACCAACTGTGAGCAGTGACCGAAAGCAGTGGACGAATCGAGAAGAGCGCACGGTTCCTGTGCATAAGGTCAAGAGTTTGAACTCCCCACAAAGTCAAAACAATGACTTACAAAATGTATATTTCTCGCTACTTAGCCTGGGCCCGTATGCATGGAGCGGTGTTATCGAGCCAAACAGCGTTTAGGGCGGGATTTCTGGTTTAGCACCGAAAAGTTGGTATGTATGGAGCAGTGTTAGGCCTAACACTGCGAGTTTAAACTCGGAAATTCTAACTCTGCTCATAGCAGGTTTACAGCGGTGTTAGTGTTAGGTTAGTGTGAGGATGGAGCCCACATCTATTCAATGCTATCATATTTGACAGAATTAAATACGCAATAAGTGAAATTTCATCAAATTAACCCTAAATCCGAAGCGAAATTCACGCTGCCCCTACATCGGTGGAGATATTAATATTTTCGAATCGACAAATGTAAAGTAAACAAATCGCCGCCACCGGATCGACATCGATATCCATACTGTCGGCAATGTCAACGTAACAAGGCGTGCTGGTTCCCGGTGTGTGGAGTAACCAACCGCCGCATTGGCGGCAATATATTAGGCCCAAATCTATTCAATGCTATCATATTTAACAGAATTCCATACGCAATAAGTGAAATTTTATCAATTTAACCCTAAATTCGAACCGATATTAATGCCACTGCTGCATTGGTGGCATTATTCATATTGTCGAATCGAGGGATTTCCCAAATCTATAAATACATTCACGTTTAGCTAACACTCATCGTTTAACCCCCCATGCATACGGCTTGACATAGTTATCGACACCGCTGATAACCGGTGATAGCTACCCTGTGTTAGACAGTTAACACCACATGCCGCTAACACTGCTCCATGCATATGGGCCCTGGCACTTGGCATTATAAGGATAGAGCAAGGAGTGGTTAACACAGTATCAGGATAATATAATTGAGTGGAAAATCGGGTTATGCTGCCAGCAGCCTGGTCTGCCAGCATGGCAGCACTATGAAGTTGTGGTGAGTGTGCACTGTCACAAGTACACACTCATGATCCTGATAGGATCACAAGGAGCCACCAGTCCTGATAGAATCTCAGATGTATCAAGGATGGAAACCCCAGCGAAGAAATATACTTTGAGCTGACGGATGTTGCAATGAGATCAGAAGGCTGAAGTCGGGTAAATGTTGCAACCTGATTGGAAATGTTACATTCCGATTTCTGATATCATAAAAACATTGCAACATAAACCAATCATCCAGCCTCCCCCGGCCCTCACAGAGGCCTGTGGTTAGGCTTGTAGGCTGCCATTCCACCCCCACCCCCCCATACCCAATTTCTCTGACCACTACCCAACGAAAGCCAACTCCCAACCACATGGGATCGCTTTCATCGGTGCCCATACAGTGCTCCAGATTTGCCCCCAAAACAACATAAACATTACTACAACATCAGAACTCTGATATATCTTATATGATTTTAAATGACGGGAAATTATGCATTGGGTTGCTGAACGAATTATGTACAACACTAGAATATTTCTAACAAACTGACATTTATATACTGCTTGTCTAACCAGAGGGGATGGCCGAATGAGGTAGAGTGTCCGTCTCCCGTGTTGGTAGATCGTGGGGTCGTGGGTTCGAACCCTGGTCGAGTCAAACCAATGACTTTAAAATTGATACTTGTTGCTTCCTAGCCTAGCACTTGGCATTATTAGGATAGGACAAGGACTGGTTGGCTCAGTGTCAGGATAATGTGACTGAGTTGGATATCAGGTCATGGTGCTGGCGGCCTGGTATTCCAGTGGGACAGCACTATAAAGTCGCCATGAGGGCGCACTGTCATAAGTCGGTACCCGTCCTGATGTGACCTTATATGTTGCTAGGATGTAAAACAACAAACAAACAAACAAGCTTGCCTAACTGCAACTGAACATTAAGACTTACTACAACTTTACCAACTGAATACAGAAGATAACTTCTGCTTACATTCTAAATACTAGGTAAATGCTCAAATTTATCTGACTACTAATATTGATCTAGTTGTATGACACTAACTACTGTTACCATATTGCTATGGAACCTTTGGGTTGCAGAATGTCCTTGTGTTACATGCTGCAAATTGTGTATTCAACAATTATTGTATACCTTATTCTATATACCTTTGTGTAAATAACCCTGAATTGAAAAATGGCTGGAAGACCAGTGCTTTGGCGCTGACAAAAGACTTATTCAGCACAATATACATATTTACCACAACAACAACATGAAATAGATTCAAACATATAGAAGAAATATATGTAAAAGAATTAAAAATTAAAATTAAAGGAAATTAAATAAAAAAATATAAAACATCCGAAATTTGATTATGTGTGGTGGGTATATTATATGTTACATTTCCGGCAATGTTCGGACTTCACAGTATTTCGCAACTGAAGAAGAATCTGCCCAGACAGTCAAAAGTCACAATCCGAGGCAGCATTTGGGTGGGAGCTGGTGGGTGGGTGCAGAGTTCTGGTTCCTCCTTCTTTGTTCCATTGACTACTAGAGGGTCCCGCTCACGATGAGCCGATATGTGGAGGTTAAAGCCAATAATGTGCATTAAGGTCGGAGTGGTTTGGTGCGTTAGCTTATACCAATAGTTGAGGTCATCTCAGGTTGGGTACTAACTTCTGAAAGGATGCACTCAAGGAGCCATATTACTCCACCTCTCCCGCACCCCACCCCTACACCAACACCAATCCCCACCCCACACACACCAACCCTCTCCCCAACACACACCTTCCACCCACACCAACCCCCACCCCCAAACCCCACCGTAGACGCACACCGACCCCACACCAATCCCCACCCCACACACACCAACCCTCTCCCCAACCCCCACCCTCCACCCACACCAACCCCCATCCCCAAACCCCGCCGTAGACGCACACCGACCCCACACCAATCCCCACCCCACACACACCAACCCTCTCCCCAACCCCCACCCTCCACCCACACCAACCCCCATCCCCCAACCCCGCCGTAGACGCACACCGACCCCACACCAATCCCCACCCCACACACACCAACCCTCTCCCCAACCCCCACCCTCCACCCACACCAACCCGCACCCCAAACCCCAAACCCCACCCTTCACGCACACCGACCCCACACCAATCCCCACCCCACACACACCAACCCTCGCCCCATCCCTACACCCACACCAACCCCCACACCACACACACCAACCCTCTCCCCTACCCTATACCCACACCAACCCCCACCCCAACCTCCACCACACACACACCACCCCACCCCATCCCCTAACCCCTCGACCCTCACCAACCCCCATCCCGATTCCCACCCCACACCCCCACACCCCACCCCTACACCCACACTAAACCCACCCCAAATGCCAAAGTACTGACATTATGGATCGATTATCCATTGGCATTTCTTTCCTAGTATATAACCAGAAATAATGGCTGTACGCACTGAAAAATGGTGGGTGCTCAAAAGGATGCACATGGGAACATGTTACCGGGATGTAGGATGGGTGTTTTACTACTGATTTACCCATTTGTGAAAACATTATTTTACCTTGTGGCTGAGTGGTTAGAGTGTCTGACTTTTTTCTAGGTCAGACTCCTAATCTGAAGGTTGGTGGTTCAATTCCCCATGCCCCCACCTCTGCCAATTTGGATTTCCACTGCTATGTGTAACTTACAGCGTCATCAAAGGCTGCTTGCTTTCATACCATATCTATGTGGTGTGGGAAGTTAAAATCCCTTGGGTCGGTAAAAGTGTAGGCTCGGGCTTTCTATCGACAAACTGTCTAATGGTGAAAATAAGTCTATTCAGACTTATCCATGATAGGCAGTATAAATCTTCAAGGACCTGCATTTGGGATTTAACATAATATTTTGTTTAATATTTCGGATGAACCGGGAATGTGATGTTTTATTCTCATGTTTTCCCTTTTCCCCTTACCTCCTTCTATTTAATAATGTTTGGTTGGTGGGGAGGTGTCCCTATTAGGGTTATAGTGCGGAATAATGTCCTCTTTTCCTTCTTTTTCCCGTTTTTTCCCTTCCTTTTCTTTCTTTGTTATTACCCTTTGTTTCGAGTCGGGGTTTAACTAGGCATAAGGAGCACATGGGGACCCCTTTATTTACATCTTTTCCTCTTCCTCATATACCTTTTTTCTTCTATTTTCCTTTGTTTCTTTATTATCTTTTGTGCCGGGTAGGGGTCTACTTAACAATGACTGAAAAATGGTCTCCCTTTTCTCTCTTCCTTTTCAATTCTATTCTCTCTCCCCTTTGTTCTTCTTCTTTTGATTTCTACTTTTAGCAAGAGGCGGGTGGTGGAGCACTGGGTTTTGTTTCATATTTACAAATCCCCTTAAGCCCCGTTCACACTGGCGAGTTAAGTCGCCTCAACTAGGTCGCTTCCTTTAGTTCGCCTCACATTGGTCGTGTGGACGTGATGTTGGTGCGACTTAAGCCTGAGTCGCCTCATCTAGTTTGCTTCATCTAAACCACCTCTCGAGGTAGTTTAGATGAAGCGAACTAACTTAAATCGGCCCACCTAGCTTGTGTGGACGGTAGCGGTTTACTTGAAGTGGATTAAGCACGTCACACTATATAATATAATTTGGTCTATGAACCGGCTAGAGGTGCACAGATATTTTTTTCATCATTTATTTTTAGGGTTTCACTGCCCAGCAGAAGTTTTGACCATTCCAAAACAATACGACTCAGTCTATACATATCTAGGTCGAACCCACACTCTCTCGTGGTGATGTCGACGAACCGAAAATGGCGCTGATTAGTATGGACTTGCTCATGCGCAGAGATCGATTTCCGCCTTAAAACATCCCAAGTACTCCTTGTGTGGACAGGACGCCTTGTTCGCCTCCTCTAGTTCGCCTCATCTAGTTTGGCCTAAAGTTGTGCGGTGTGAACGGGGCTTAAGACAGTAAGCCCTCGGAGCCTCGTCAGACAGACAACCACATCTGACATTCCAGTCTGCTGGGGGGAGTTGTCCTAAGGTAGCTGAGTGACCTCAGAGGTCAATGAGCTTCCCGTAGTACCGGCATCAATTCCTAGGGGGCGCCTACCACGGAACCTCCACCTCCACCTCAACCCCAGCCCACTACCACCCCTACCCCCACTCCCACTCCACTTCCATCTCCATCCCCATCCCCACCACCGCCCCACCACTCCCACTCCCAGTCCACGCCCATCCCCATCCCCACCACCCCCAATTACTGCAATCCCCACCAGTACTACTCTCACTCCACTGTCATCCCCATCCCAACCATCCCCAACATTACCACCCCCACCCCCACCCCCACTCCCACTCCCACTCCACTCCCATCCCCATCCCCACCACCCCCCATCCCCACCATCCACAACACCGCCACCACCCCAACCCCCCATCCCCACCACCTCCATCCCCCCATCCCCCCATTCCCACCATCCCCATTTCCACCACACCCAATCACCGCCACCACCCCCACCCCACCCCACCCCACCCCACCGCCACCGCGCAGCATCAACTCTGGCATCAATGAGATGGACGGCCCGGCGTGGGGAAGGTGGGGGGGGGGGGGGACGAGGGGGGGGGCAGCGAGGGGTGCAACGGGGGGGGGGAGGATACGGAGTATTATTACGCAGAGAAGTAGCCTAGGTGGGATGGTGTGTCTCTTGCTTTTGAGGTGCTTCGTAACCTTAAAACGGTTACTGGCTGCAGAACTGAAGCAATAGAGAAAGGCCGGATAAATCGGTCCAATCTTTGGTTGAAGATTAATCTTCAGGGCGGACAGTTGTAGAAGCTGGGGATGTTTTTACAACATTCAAAACGGCGAAGCGTTGGGGCTGCCCTGAATCAATCCGGTCCAGCGGTAGCAGAGCACTCATATCCAGTCGACAGAAGCAAGAGTTTAGAAGGAAGGGACGGGTAAAGGTGGGTCCAGTGGTTCCAGCAACAAAAACAATGTGAGAGAAACGATAAGGTAAGCCAAGCAAACAAGTCCCTTGATCAGGGGGAGAAGTAAGCCTGGGAGAAAAAAAAAGGGTAGAGTATAGGAAAGAGAAATGTGGAGAGTTGAGTCAAAGGATCGTGTCTATTTGCTCTATGCTGACCATCCGGTGAGCCAAAGACACGGACAGAGTAGAAATGCTGGCAGGCTCTTGGAACACTTTTCAGACATTATCAAGAGGGAGCATGGCCAGCAGAGAGGACCTAAAGAGAGGTGTGGACGAAGTGCGGTCCGGACAGCAAGTGTGTCTCCATTTGCACCAACAATGTTTGTTGTTGTTTTACGTCCTAGCAACATCTAAGGTCATATCCAGATGGGTACCGACATGTGACAGTGCACACTCATGGTGTATTTATAGTCCTGCCCCAATGGGAGACCAAGCCGCCAGGACCAGGACCTGATACCCCACTCAGTCACATTATCCTGACACTGAGCCAACCAGTCCTTGCCCTATCCTAATAATTCCGAGCGCCTGCCTAGTAGGAAGCAACAAATATCAAATTGACGGTATCGGTTTGACTCGACCAGGGTTCGAACCCACGATGTACCAACAATGTATAACGGAGCGTTTTGATCGGGTAGCGGTGCTCACATCTTTTACTTGTGAAGGGATGAGCAAATATAGCATTTAATGTCCATTCAATTTTACTAACAGAATAACTCCATCTTCACCATGTGTATTTGTACAACTTTACCTTTACCTCGACACTGACAATATCAAATGTACACCTTTAAGGCCATGTCACATACACGTTAGTGAACGTACTTGAAAGTAGTGGAGGCTAACATAGTTGAACATAGTTAAACATAGTTGAACATAGCTGAACGTAGTTGAAAATAGTTGAACGTAGTTGAACCTACCGGCATCCATACTTCTCCGTGATGATAACGTGATAAGAATGTATGTGGGCAATGAGTTCCGATTTAACCTTTGGACATGTTCAAAAGAGCACTAGGTTTGAGGCAGTCGTACCCTCCTTGGTGATAACGTATTCTAGTGTACTCTAGCATACTCTAGCGTACCCTAGCATACTCTAGCTTACACTATCATACTTATTAATGTACTCTAGCATACTCTAGCATATCCTAGCATACTTTGACCCAAACAAAACCTTGGCCATTCTGCCGTGGTCACATAGCCGTTAGTGGACAAAGTTGAATGTAGTTGAACGTAGTAGAGGGTAACATAGTTGAATGTAGTTGAACGTAGTTGAACGTAATTGAACGTAGTTGAACGTAGTTGAACGTAGTTGAACGTAGTTGAACGTAGTTGAACGTAGTTGAACGTAGTTGAGCGTAGTTGATTGGATGTACCGGGATACATACAATATCGTAACGGGATCCATAACGTAACGTATTTATCCGTACTAGTAGGTGGGGCATCAACCAAAACCTGCCATACCCTAAGGTATTTGAACGTAGTGTCAGCAGGTTTCACCCCTGTTATTCTATGTATGTTCAACTACGTTCACTAACGTGTGTGTGACCAGCCCTTCACACAGTTATTTCTTTTCTTCCCAGCAATGTTAAAATTGTGTCAAACTTTAACAGTGCTTGCCATAATGAATAACGCATGTTTCACAGTTCAAATATATCTACAGCTGGCCATTTAAAATAAATGTTACTTAAAATTAAAGTAACGTAGATTATAATTGCATTTGTTTGCAAGAATTAATTAGGGATGTTCGGCAGTAAAAATATATCCACAGTTAGCCATTTAAAATAAATGTTACTTTAAATTAGAGGTGCGTAGATTATAATTGCGTTTGTTTGCAAGAATTAATTAGGGATGTTCGGCATTTAAAATATATCCACAGTTAGCCATTGAAAATAAAAAAAGTTACTTCAAAATAAAGTAAGGTATACTATAATTTTGTTTCATTTTTTCTTTAAGTTTTACGTCATGACAATATCTAAGGTCATGTCAGGATGTCAAGTATGTTATGATGATCATTCAACATAATATATTTAGTTCAGAAAATGGCAGAAACTCTAACACAATCGCACTATGCAACTTTAACGTACAACTATCGCGAACCTCACTAGTTGTATACCTGGCATTAATGCCAAAGCCAGCCACTGGTGTCGCTCCACTCGTCCCGTCCATACCGGGCGCCGTAGCGGAATCGGCAGAGCGCAGGCTTCCCGTGTGGAACGTCGGGAGTTCAATTCCCGGTCGAGCCAAACCAATGACTTACACAATTGATACTTGTAGATTCCTAGCCCCATCCTTGGAATTAATAGGATAGGGCAAGGACAGGTTAGTTCAGTGTCAGGATAATGTGACTGTATGGGGTATTGAGGTCATGGTGCAAGGGCCTGATTTCCAAGTGGGGCCGCACTATAAAGTCAGCAGGAGTGTGCATTGTCACAATTCGGTGCCCATCCTGATATGACCTTAGATATTGTCAGGTAGTACAACTCCAACAACAAAGCAACCTCCTGGGTTGGGTCTGCCCCTGCATGGTGAATGCATTCAGGTCGAGGGGTGGGATTCCGGGGCCACAGTGGTGGTTGGAGAGGTCAAGGTCAGAAGTCACAGAGGCCACAGAGGTCACATAGGTCACAGGTCAGAACAGTGACATGGGTGTGTGCACAGGCGGCGGCTGACGTCCAACATGGATACCATTCAGTTGTATTCGGCATTTAAGGGTACAATACACACGGTTGTCTTTCCTAAATGTTAGTCTAGCAATGGTTCTCCGTAGGAATTGCCAGGCTTTTTTATTTAGGAACTTCCCAAGTGTTTTAGGCGCGTTACCGAGAATACTCTCAAAAACATCCCCTCCGCAAGCATACATATATTCAAAGACGTAGTTAAGCTACCATCTCTCCTCTCCCCCCTTCCTGATATGACCGTATATGTTGGCAGGACATACAACTCCAATAACCAACCATCTCTCCAATGATACATCTCACTCAGAGAGGAGAGAGATAAGACACAAGGGAGCGCGAAGAGAGGGCAGAAGACAAGGCGGACAGTGGAGAGCAGATGGAGAGCAGATGGAGAGCATGTGGAATGGACAGGGGAGAAGTGGGCCAGAGAGGGAAGAAAGGCAACCCACCCAGCCAGTTAAACTGGAAAGTACCCGAATAGAGTGGTTCCAGATTCTGCCGATAGATGTCACTAGTTTAACTGGCGGGGTCTATAGAGGAGCGAGGTTAGGAGATACGCGTAATGAAAGATCGAGACATCATGAGAGAAACAAGAGTGACCGATATAGACCAACTAAGAGAGAGTGCAAGGGAGAGCATGTGAGAATAAGAGCGAGCGGCGACGAGGAGGATGTTTGTTTATTTATTTCTTTGCCTTTTACGTGAACAAAAAAACCCAGACGGGATGGCCGAATGAGTTAGAGCGACCGGCTCCCGTGTTGGTAGATGATGAGATCGTGTGTTCGAACCCTGGTCGAGTCAAACCAATGACTAAAAAATTGGTACTTGTCACTTCCTAGCCTGGTGCTCAGCATTATTAGGAAAGGGCAAGGACTGGTTGGCTCAGTGTCAGGATAATGTTACTGAGTGGGATATCAGGTCATGCTGATGGTGGCCTAGTCTTGCAGTGGGGCAGCACTATAAAGTGGCCATGAGTGCGCACTGTCACAACTCGGTACCCATCCTGATATGACCTTAGATGTTGCTAGGACATAAAACAACAAACAAACAAATTTACGTGAAAACAAGAGAGTGACTGTAAGTGGGAACGAGAGAGTGTGTGAGCGGGTGAGAAGAAGGCTGTGAGGAGCAAGTCGGAACTGGGAACAAGAAAGAGGGTGACTAACTGGCGGAAACAAAGAGTGGCTGTGCAAGTGAGAAAAAGAGAAATGTGTGAAAGTGAGAACACAAGAGTGTGTGAGCAAGTGGTAATAAGAAACTGCATGAGAAAGTGTGAACAAGAAAGTGGGGGAGCAAGCGATAGATACTGAAAGCGGTAGAGAGAGAGGGGGGAGACAGCAAGAGAGAGTTAGAGCAAGAGAACAAGAGAGCAAGTGGACAAGAGAGCAGAGATAGAGTGTAAAGTGAGCAGAGAGATCAAAGAGATCAAAGTGAACAAAGGGATCATTGAGAGAACACAGAACACACAGCGTGAACAGAGAACACACAGCATTAGAAAGCATAGAGAGCATAGAGAGCACAGCGAACATTTGCAGAGCACAATCGGAGCAGGCAGAGTACAGTGAGAGCCGTGAGAGCACAGCGAGTAGGAGAGAGAGAGGATAGAGGTAACATAGAGACCACAGAGAGCACAGACAACACAGAGAGCTCAGAGAGGAAAACTATGGAAGAACGCAGCAAGGTGGCATAGGGCCAGAGAGAGAAAGTAACATGTTAGTGCTAGCAATAGCACTAGCACTAATACTAGCACTAGCACTAGCACTAGCTAGAGCGCAGACAACACATATAGCTCAGAGAGGAAAACTATGGAATAACGCAGCAAGGTGGCAGAGGGCCAGAGAGAGAAAGTAACATGTTAATGCTAGTGATAGTGATAGTGCTAGTGATAGTGATAGTATTAGTGATAGTGATAGGGCTAGTCTTAGTGATAGTGATAGTGCTAGTGATATTGTTAGTGATAGTGATAGTGATATGGCTATTGATAGTGCTAGTGATAGTGATAATGTTAGTGACGGTGATATTACTAGTGCTAGTGATAGTGATAGTGCTACTGATATTGATATTGATATTGATAGGGATATTGCTAGTGATAGTGATATTGCTAGTGCTAGTGATAGTGCTAGTGCTAGTGATAGTCCTAGTGATAGTGATATTGATATGGCTAGTGATAGTGCTAGTGCTAGTGATAATGATAGTGCTGGTGCTAGTGCTAGTGCTAGTGCTAGAGTGTCGAGCATTGTGCTAGAGTGCTACTCCACAGCAGTTCTGGTTCCACTTATCGTCGTACCATACACACACAGACACACAAACACACACACAAACCTTTCCACCACATGCTATCCCAGACACCCGCACCCCAGCCCGGCTGAGCTTACCACCACCAGCTGGGTGTATGGTAGAGAGAGAGAGGTTGGTTTGAAACCAGTGCTAGACAGAAGCAGGACGAAGAGGTCCTGAGTAGATGCCGACTCATACTCAGACTCTAGGCAGAGTGTGTCCACTTATTCATATTGCATACACTTTGCGGAAGGGTGGTCATGATGATCTACACACTCTTAAGCCGTGTTTACACGGGGAATTGTGAAACGTTCTAGACAAGGCGATTTATATGAAGCGTTTTTGAGGTGCGTTTATACGGACAGAGTTTAAAGAGTGTTTTGGTGCCGGGAACCAGCAGCCTGTGGTGCGCCTGTAGCCGGCGACCACCTAATCGGGCCCTAACACTGCCGGGAACCAGCTGAATCGCTTCAAATAAACCACCTCCCGAGGTGGTATAGATGAAGCGTTTCATATGAATCGATTCAGCCCTAAAACGCCACAGAGGTGCGTCTACACGGCAAATGTGAGTCGATCTAGGCAAGTGGGTTCATATGAAACGTTTTAAATCGCCCGTGTAAACGGGGCTATAGATCGGTGTTACCCGCAAGGAAATTACACCACGTGCTTGGTGGGGGGGGGGGGAGTGGGGGGGGGGGAGTGATAGTCAATAATCCTTAGATGTAGAACAGAGTTTTCGTCCCGGCATGAAAGCATCACTATGTGATGTGGGTGGTAGTGGGTAGGCACCTGTTGAATGGCCTCCCGTGTATGGTTGGTTGGTTGTTGGAGTTTTTCGTCCTGGCAACATATAAGGTCATATCAGGATTGGTACTGTCTTGTGACGATAATGCGCACTCGTGGCAACTGTATTGTGCTGCTCCACTGGGAAATCAGGCCGATGGCACCGTGAGCCGGTATCCCACACAGTCACATTATCCTGAGACTAAGCTAACCGGTCCTTGCCCTATCTTATTAATCCCAAGCACCATGCTAGGAACTGACAAGTATCAATTGTATAAGTCATTGGTTTGACTCGCTCTACTGATTCGGCAACCGCGTTCGCTAGGGGGTTTATGGTAGAGAGAAAGAGATTGGTTTGAAACCAATGCTAACGACAAGCAGGCCGAAGAGGCCCCTGAGTACATCCCGACTCAGACTCACACTCTAGGCAGAGTGTGTCCACTTCTTCATATTGCATCCACTTTGTCGAAGGGCGGTCATGATGATCTACACACTCTTAGATTGGTGTTACCCGAGAGGGGATTACACCACATCCTTGGGGGGGGGGGGGGGGGGGGCGTGATTGATAGTCAATAAATGAATAATCCTTAGATATCGAACACAGTTTTCATCCCATCATGAAAGCATGTTCTACTGCTCTATATAAGGTTATTATGGCTCAGGCCTCTGAGAATGAATGCGTAATGTGGGTGGGCAAGCATCTGTCTAATGGCCTCCTGTGTATATCAAAGGGCCGAGGTATGGAAGCCAGCTTCAGCAAGAAACTGCTTTAGACTAGTTGTGGTTTGTTAGGCATATATAAGAGTTCAGGCGCAAAACCACTTAAACGCCAATTCAAAAATGGAGATAAACATTGCAATTAAAACTACCACAAATTATTTGTTGTATAGTCCTATTTCTTGTTCATCGCTCCATAGCCATATGATCATATGGAAAGTGGAAATAGTGGTTATTAAAATTATTTTCAGCTACAAATCTGTTATTTCAACTACTGTTTTGGATTGGTGTTTACGTGGTTTTGCACCTGAACTCTATACCCGTCGTGATGGCCGATTCGATAGAGTGCAGGGCTTCAGTGAGGAAGGTCTGGAGTTTGATTGCCAGTCGAGTCAAACCAATGACTTATAAAACTGATACTTGTCGCTTCCTAGCCTGGCGCTTGGCTTTACTAGAACAGGGCAAGGATTGGATAGCTCAATATCGTGATCATGTGACTGAGTGGGATATCTGGTCATAGTGCTGCCAGCCGAGTATCCCAATAGGAAGTATTTATGAGTGCGCACTGCCACAAGTGGGTACCCGTTCTGTTATGACCGTGGTGGTCAGGATACACAGAATAGCAAATAAGTATATATATATATATTAATGGCCAATTAGGTTTGGGTAGGGTGGTGACATCAGGGACCCTAGGTGGTGGAATGGTTAGCACACTGGCCTGGAATGCAAGAGACGTGGGTTGGATTCCCACTATAGGTGCAATATTTCCCATGTTCATCACCCTGCATGATACTCACATAACACTTATATATCATATATATATATATATATCATATATATATATAAATATATATATATATATATATATATATATATACATGGGTAGGGGCAGGGCCTGGGTGTGAGACAAGTGAAGCGCTGACCGTCGACATGGCAATCCCTCAAAGGCTGGCGGGGGTACCAGTGGAACTGTGCCCTGGTACCTCAATGATTCATTGTGTTGATAGGCTTTCTTTTCGCCGACGGTCTATACTGTTGGGTCATGACACGTCTGGGCAGAAAGACAAGTGCTCCCTATTCACATGAGACCAGACGGGATGGCCAAATGAGTCGTAGTTTCCTAGCCAGGCGTTTGGCATTATTAGGATAGGGCAAGGACCGATTGGCACAGTGTCAGGATAAGGTGGCACTGGGATATCAGGTCCTGGTGCTGACTGTCTGGTCACCCAGTGGGATATTACTGTAATAAAGTCACAAGTCGGTACCCATCCTGATATGACCTTAGATGTCTCTTACCAGGGGCCGTATGCACGAATCGGGGTTAGGGCCGTAACCGTGGCTAGGCTAGCTCCACAGGCTAAATGTCAGTAATTGCATACCGATTTCTCACATTTAGCCGTGTGGAGCTAGCCTAGCCGCGGTTACGGCCCTAACCCCGATTCGTGCATACGGCCCAAACCTCCAACAATCAATCAAGAACGGTTTGGGTTGTGGGAATAATAACAATTCCACTCTTACTTTTTTTAAAGTCCAACACTATACAGTACGCAAGATATAATCCTGGTTATGACACCAATTGTATGTTAGGGTGGAGTTGGATGTGAGAAACATTGCACCCAGAGTGGGATCCAAACCCACACGTCAGCTATTTTCTGATTGGAATCCTAACCATTAAACTATCAAGGCTTCATTAAGCTCCAGTCACACATTACTGGACTGAGTACCGGACAACACCGGACAAATAATTGTCTAGTCCGGTGGTGTTCAGTACCAAAATGTACCGAAATGTCACAACGGCTCCCGGACGAAACAGACGCTAAATGGGCAAGGAACGTACATTAATGAATATCCACCGGACGCTAACTGGACGAAAACCGAATGTCAAACAGACGTACCGCATTGTTCACTGATGCGCCAACAACATATACTAACCAACTTCCTGCAATTTAAACAAAAACAAATAAAAAAACACCGTCAACGGACTTCGCAGGAAGCAAACCGGAGAAGTAACAGATGGGTACCAGACATGTAACGGACAAAACGGACTAAACAGACTTAAACCGGACACCAACCATACACATCAGTCCGGCAGTGTCCGGTACAAGTTTTGGGCATGTTCAAAACTTGTACCGGACACCGCCGGAGATAGAACGGACATGCCGAATGCCTACCGTAGATCAACCGGACATTGCCATATTTCACCGGACATTATCCGGTTTCTGTCCTGTTCCTCAATCCGGTGAGGTGTAACTGGGCCTTAATGCAATCGACAGGTTCATCTCCATCTGTGGTTGTTGCATTTCAACTGCGGAGGTCAATGAAATTCACTCCACCACCAATTTTAAACTACACATAGATCTATGCTGCACAGCGGACGAGGTGGCCGAATCGGTAGGGCGCGGGCCTCATGTGCGGAAGTTAGGGAGTTTGCTTCCCTGTCAAGTCAAACCAATGACTTATATCAAATTGATACTTGTCGCTTCCTAGCCTGGTTCTCGGCATTAATAGGATAGGGCAAGGATTGGTTGGCTCAGTGTATGGATAATGTGACTGAGTGGGATATTGGGTCATGGTGCCAGTGGCCTGGTTGCCCAGTGGGGCAGCATTATACAACTGGCATGAGTATCACAAGTCGGTACCTGTCCTGAAAATACCTTAGATGTTCACAGGACGTAAAACTCCAACAACTAACCAACCATAATCGATGCTGCTGTGGATCTACAATGCTCGACTGTCAATGCACCAGCCTGGTTCCTGCCTGCATCTTTTCAATGAAAGCTTGAAGGTTTTGGTTTTTAGATGAGCGCAGCTCTGGTGGAAAGGTCAATGCCTGGCACATGCATGTCAATGTCAGACTCGCCTAATGTGAACCTCCTGGCGAATAGTTAAACACAAAGTTCGATACAAACTTCTTTTTTTTTAATTAAAAATTGAATATATTCATGTGACACGACCTGCACCATTTTAAATCAGCTCCAAAGGTTCCCTTATTTAAATATTGATGGGTTGATCGATAATGTATTAGTAGTGTTTTCCCATACTGCCCCACCTGTTATGTGCGTACGTACTGTGTTTAGGCTGTGAGTGCTATCTGTTTTTTGTTTTTTGTTGGCAATTGTAATCATGAGATTCATAATTTCACAGAGCGTCGGCTTCCCGTGCGGAACGTCGGGAGTTCAAAACCCGGCTGAGTCAAACCAATGTTTTATTTAGTGATGCCTCTAGAGCACATTCAATTTTATCATCGGCTAGTGGACGTCAAACATATCGCCATTCTAACATTTTCTTTGGAGGAAACACCCTGCCGCCACATAGGCTACTCTTTCCGATAAGCAGCAAGGGGGTCTTTTATATGCACTTTCCCACATACAGGATAGCACATCCCACAGCCTTTGATGGACGAGTTGTGGAGCAATAATTTACTAAATGGATACTTATCACTACCCCATCTGACACTTGGCATTACTACGATAGACTGCTGGTAAGTGAGAAATTAAACGCTGGTTTATGCATATCACCAATCACTTGCCTAATGTGAACTTGTTTAAAAGCTGCATAGTCTGATGAAGCATAACATTTTCACAACCAAAATAATGATATAGATTTGACTCTACATATCTAACTTCGATATTGATGCACATATTAAGCATTTATCCTCACATAGAAGGGAACACTGAAACAATTTAATAGAACCTGTTACTGTTGAAGCCTATTGTGTCAGAGTTTTGGCGTGCTTGCCAAAACTAAGATTGCATGTTTGAATTTCAAATATCTCAAAACTTATCCATTTAAAATCAAAGTTACTTTAACCTGAAATAAGGTAGATTATAACGATCAATTTAATATCTTTATCTCAGAAAAATTACCAAAGGCAAAACCATTGGACTATGCAAATTTAACTAACTGCAGCTCTTTTTGATCTGCGATCAGGTAAAAGTGGTGGAGGGGGTGACAACATATATATACAATTTCCGCCCAGGACTAGGGTCCTTCCCAGGCCCCAAAGTTTCTTTGCGTTGCTTCCATTCACTTCCTTCCGACTTGGCAGATGTGGTAAGACTGAGGGATGCCTTACACCCCCATCACACCAAAGTAGTTATTACTCTGTTCTTGAAAATGTTGCCAAACAGGGTCAAACTGTGTGCGATCGGAGTGACCATAGAAGCAACGTTTTACAAACTTGTTATGAACTGCATGGACGGGCTAGGACGGAAGGGTGCCCCAGAACTTTGAGCTTGCTCAAAATTGTCTGCCGACCATCCCGTTCATCAATTAGACATACTTAAAACGAGATGGATGTACAACAAATGGACTAGAAACGGAATTGCCGTACTTCGATCGTATTAGGAGCATGTTATGACGTGGTGCAATCGGGCATCAATTGCGTGAATGAAGTAGTATCAAGGTAAAAGTTAGACATTCGACCCCGATCACAGCCCGGTTTAGAACGGGGTCGGACGTTTTGAGAACTAGTTTGGTGTTAAGTCGGGCAGGGGAATAGACCAACCAGTGTCGCACCTTGAAGCGTATGACACACACAGACACACACAAGAAGGTGGTGAAGAGGAATAGAAAATAGCAAGTCAACCTTGCAATGTCCGATGGGAGCAGACAGGATGACCGATTGAGTTGAACACCCGTCTTCTGGGGTTTTTGTTGTTGTTTTTTTTGTGATGGGTGTATTTATGCTGCCCATAACGGTTAAGTCTAATGACTTGTTTTCGCTGCTAGACAGTAATAATCCTGTGAGTCCCCTTCTTTTTATCACCTTCAGTTGTTGCGTAGCTAACTACTGCGTGCATTCTTTCTCTGTTTGTCAGCATTCTCCCACTTCCCCCAAACCTCTGTGCGTTTGTTCATTCTACAATTGGATAATTGTTTGGTTACCAATATTTAATTTCTCTGAATGTCTTCACCTTGCTGTGTCAGTGGTCATATTTCTAGATCATGGGATTCGAACCAATTGGTTTTAACGCTACTCGATTCAAATCGATGACTTAAAAATGTATACTTGTCGCTTCTTAGCCAGGCGCTCGGCATCATCACTTCATGTAACCTATTTAATAGGTTTGCAACAACCCTACTGATAAAGGAACAAACATATTTCCATTTAATAGTGAGATTATGGGATGTATAATTAATTATGCAGATATAAATAGGCAGAGTATCTTATTATTATTTATTTGCCATTACGTTACTTCGATATATTATTGTCCAATCGCTGACTTGCCCGGATTTTCCCCGGTTGCCCGCTACTAGCGCCACCAACAGGCGTTTGCTCCGCCAAGCTCAGCTGAGCTGTCACTTCCATACACAATTTCAAACTTTTACCGGTATGCCTGTTTATTGTGCTATGCCCAGACTCTCAATAAAAGTGTCCGCCCCAACACTCGTCTGTATCCTTCCCTTCATTACATAGCCCTACTTTATATCATGGGTACTTCTATGCTGGTGTTGACCGTGTTACTGGACCTTTAAGCTATTTCTGCACAACATGCCACCTGTGTCGGTTGGTCTCGAAAAGGTGAAATCAATGCCTGGTATTCATGCCGGCCGCTATTTACAGGGGGTAGTATTTACCGAGGGCACTTGTATTTACATGTTGTTCATACTAAGTAAAGACAAAAAAAAAAAAAAGACAAAAAAAAGTAAATCCCCTCCCCCCAATTTGATTTTGCTTAATCCATTTATTTTCGCTTCATTACATGTAAGTTAATTTCTTTGTCTTTTCTCAAACATTTAGTGATATCACCTTCATATTCCATTCACTTTCTATTAGTTGATATGCTGTATCAGCGGGTGGGGGGGGGGGGGGGTGGAATTGGAAAGTGGATGAGGATTTCTTGCGATATTAATTTATTTTCAAGACGCGAAAATTACATGTTCCTGGTTATATTGACAAGGGTTGGCCCGGAACGGCTGCAACATATTTGCACGATGTCGCGTGGCACACCGCTGACCTCGGACAACCGATGGGAATTCTGTTTGTGAGGTCCATGTTTTACTTGTCTTTTGAGGTTGGTTTTGAATGTGGTTTTCAGTTACAGCTGTGTTTATTGTCTCCGATACCAGGGTGACAAGCAGCTGGACCAATTGCAGGTCATTGTGCTTTGAACAACAACAAAGCATGCCTACCTCCCAATTGGAGAGACCGGGCGTGGTGGCCGAATAGGTAGAGCACAGGCCTCGCATGCGGAAGATCGGGAGTTCGCGAGTTTGGTTCCCGGTCGAGTCAAAACAATGACTTAAAAATTGATACTTGTCGCTTCCTAGCCTGGTGGTCGGCATTATTAGGATAGGGCAAGGACTGGGTAGCTCAGGGTCACGATAATGTGACTGAGTGGGATATTGGATTAGGGTGCCGGTGGCCTGATTTCCAAGTGGGGCAGCATTATAAAATCGCCATGAGTGCATACTATCACAAGTCGGTACCCGTCCTGATATTACCTTAGATGTTGCTAGGATGTAAAACAACAACAACAAACAAACAAACCAATTGGAGATGACAGGTTATGTTGAGTTAAGCTACAGTTCTCTTATTCTTATGACTTTACACGCAAATCGCTCAGCTCAAATAGTTGGTTGCTTGTTGGAGTTTTATGTCAAGGCAACATCTAAGGACATATCAGGGTGGGTACCGACTTGTGACATTGCACACCCATGGCGAGTTTATCATGCTGCCCAACTAGGAGACCGAGGCTACCAGCACCATGACCTGATATCCCACTCAGTCACATTATCCCGACACCAAACCAACCAGTCATTGCCCTATCCTAATATTGCCGAGTGCCTGGCTAGGAAGCGAGAAGTATCAATTTTGTAAGTCATTGGTTTGAGTTGATCAAAAATTGAACTTCCTACCTTCCGCACGGGAGGCTTGCGGTCTGCCAATGTGGGTACCGTGTCCGTTAGCAATTAATATGTGCGTCAAGTTATGTTCTACATTCAGTGAGCATTTACTTATATTATTATTATTATCCTCTTCTTTGATGCAGGCTTGTGGTAGCCTATTTAAAGCTTGTAGCTCTCAGCTCTAGTGGTATGCAGCCTCAAAATCGTACACGAATGTTTCTCTGGCCCAGGCCCTGTCCAGCGCATTCTTGAATTGATTTATGGTAGCTGCTTCCACCGCTTCTTCCGGTAGCTCATTCCACATGTTTATCACTCGCTGTGAAAAGAAGGCCCCTCTGAGTGAGCTGTTGTACCTTGGCTTGAAAAGCTTCTTGGAGTGACCTCTGGTACTGCTTCCCTGTATGCGTCTGAATAGCAAGGCCTCATCCACATTATACTCAGCATTCATGAACTTCCACATCTTGATCATGTCCCCACAAAAGCTTGGCAACTTGAGTCTCCTGAGTCTGTCTGGATAACTAAGGTCCTTCAGATGTGGCACTAGCTTAGCTAACCTTCTCTGAACAGCTTCAATGGATTTAATATCCTTCTTCAACGTTGGGTGCCATATAGTGACTCCATCTTCTAGTATTGGCCATACTTGGCTCTTGTACAAAGTGACCAGCATCTTTTCCTTCAAGTATGTGAAGGTTCTGCGAATAATTCCCACAATCTTATTAGCTTTGGATATGGTTTGTTGTATGTGCTGGGAGAAACTTAGCCTATTGTCTAGAAATACTCCTAAATCTTTCTCTACCTCACTCTCTTCGAGATTTAGTGGCTGGCCAGTAGAATTATCATGCATAACATATGTACAGTCTGGATGGTGTCTCCCTATTCGCATGACCTGCCATTCACAAGGAGCTAAATAAACTCGAATGCTAATTGGTCTGGTTCTGCTGCCAGAGGGGATGCCATCTCTTCTTAAAGGGCTGTCACACTATGATGTAAGAGCCAACGTAAGCATAGCATAGGTGACTTTTCGTCATTACATTGAGGTATGTTGAGTTACGTTAGGATGATGTCAGAATGATGTTAGAGTGACGTCGAGCTACGTCACGTTACGTCATGTCACATCGGCGCGCAACAAGGTTTTCAACATGTCCAAAAGTTTTGACTTGGCTGGACATGATGCTCTGACGCTCGGGTGACGTCACACTCACGTTACACCGACATTAGATGTGCGGAAGGGATGCATCGGCTACATTAGATCAATGGTGTGTTATGTCATAGTGACGCACAGGGAGGAGGATTTGCGGCTCACGCCGGCGACGTTGGACTGACGCCAGCCTCTTGGTTGGTCGACGTTGACTCACATCTGGGAAAACGGTTGTGTCGAACGTGACAACGTTAAGCGTGACATGAAAACATTAAGCATGACGTAACAACGTTAAGCGTGATGTGACAATGTTAAGCGATGCTAAGCGGCCGCTAGTGTCACACTAGGCTGATGTTGCTCGCTCGGGTTTCGCAAGCCTCACATTTACATAAAAATAATTCCTTTGACCTCTCGCGTTGGCGCGATGCTATACCGATGTTGCGCTCACGTCAACTACGTGGCATTGACGTCCCAAATGTGCATATTACGCTGAGTTTTCGACGTAATATAATTATTTTCACGTTGTGCCTACGCTGACGTCGTTACCTCATAGTGTGACAGGGCCATAAGACATACTGCTTTGAGTTGAGTGCAGTGGCGTGACTGTGGATGTCTGTCTGTGTGTCTGTGCGATGGGGGTCATGGCTTACATTACATGGAATGAGCGTCCGCAATTATAGTGAATGGGCTTTTTTCGCTCTAGCAACATTTGTGGTCATCTTGAGCGGCGTTCCGAACATGTTCTAGTGCGCATTAGTGGCGATTTGATAGTGGTGTTGTTGTTGTTGCCACCTCCATTACACTGCCTACACCAGGTCACCATACATGTCTTCCCTGGTGACCTAATCAGCAGAGCGTGGGCCTCGCATGCGGAAGGTCAGGTGTTTGGTTCCCAGTCAAGTCAAACTAATGACTTTAAAATTGATATGTGTTGCCTCCTAGCCTGGCTTTCGGCATTAATAGGATAGGGAAAGGACTGATTAGCTCAGTGTCAGGATTATGGAACTGAGTGGGATATGGGGTCATGGTGCCAGGGGCCTGATTTCCCAGTTTGGCAGCACTATGAAGTTGCCTTCAGTGCATGCTATCACAAGTCAGTACCCATCCTGATATGACCTTAGATTTTGCCAGGACGTAAAAATCCAACAACCAATCAACCATACATCTCCCTATACATGTGGTTCGCTGGTTCCTGCCTAGGCGTCTGAGCTGCGACCTGGCTGTGTTTACACACCAGAAGTGGGGCTTACAACCCTCGATAACTATTTTCTTTTGTGATGAATTTATTTATTTACCCGGCCAGTAACTGATAAGTGTGTCAAGACTTGTTTTCACCGCTGGACAGCACTAGTCCAATTTATTCAAATCTTGAATTTTGTTTGATTAATAATTTTGTTTATTTTGTGTAGATGGCACACAGTAAAAAATCCGTTCTTACTTCACTCTGTGTTAGTCCATTTACCGCTAGTTGTTTTAGCTTATACGTCAATCATTTGCACTCTATGCATAACATCACTTTGAACCGTGATGCTCAAACATATGCAGTGGGGCAGTGCTATGGTGTGTAATGCTGCAGTGTGAAGTGTTGCGGTATGATTCATCCCCAGCACGAGTTTAGCATGCTACCGACATGATGAGAGAAGTAAACCCTAACCTTGTAATTTCACAAGTTACGAACATCTTCCCAATTGGAATCTCCGCATGGAGAGTGAGTGGAGGGAGAATTGTGTACTCCTTGAATTCATTGAATTCCTTTACCAATATCAAGACGTCCTGCATAACCATAAATTAAGGTATTTACCTTCAAGGACCCTGGGCCGACGCGTCCTCTGCTACCACCCTCACCCCCACACTCAGTCCCAACCCACACCCACACTCACATACTGCTATTCCTACCCCTTACCTACACCCACACACTCACCTCCACACTCACTCCCAACCCACAACCACACTCACATACTGTCATTCCTACCCCATGCCCACACCCACACCCACACCCGCACCTCCACACTCACTCCCAACCCACACCCACACCCACATACCGCCATTCCTACCCCATACCCACACCCACACCCACACCCGCACCTCCACACTCACTCCAAACCCACACCCACACCCACATACCGCCATTCCTACCCCATACCCACAACCACACCCACACTGTAAGATCCCATAGAAAGACAAGACGTTGACGGCTGCAGTTCATGATACCAAGTCCCATTTATTTCCTCTACCGTTTACCTTGTTGACTCCGTCACGTGACCCCCTCGCTGGGTCCCGGCGCACCTCCGTACATACGTATACACAGTGTGTTACATACATTACATCTTCCTTTTTATAATGAAAGCATATTGTCTAACGACATCGGAACATTTTATACCACAATCTGATAACTCACACCTTTTGTTTTACATACTACATTCTTTAGCAGTTAGGCTAGTCATCTATGTAATTTACATTTTACAGGTCATCATAAACAATTGAAACACAATCAATATAGATATCTCTACGGTTTGGCATTTGCTTGCTGGTTCTCATATGACCAGCCCTTTATGGAACACCATGTAAGGTAATACATTGCTTTATGACATGGTAACTTCTTTTGTTGAGATTGCCCTTATTGGCTATTACCTTTTCAATAAACAAACATTTTATACAAAACTAAATCTTTGTTAACGGATGTTTCAAACTTAATACTAACATACTACGTACCTTTGCTTACACATGTGATCGGTGACTTCATACCTCTCATTTACCTTCTGAGTCACACTAATTGTGCACCCTTATGTCGTTAATAGCTTAGCCTGCAGCTTGGCTTGACTATTCTGCCGTGTCGCTTTGTGTACGGTGCCTTAATTGCCGTTTGTGCTGACTGGTCATTTGCCTGTGGCATGTGTGTTGTTCGCGTGTTTGTTTGTTTACGCTTGCATTGGTGGTCAGCTGTGCACTTTGACCGATTTTGTACATGTGTGTCCCCTTTTAGGCTGTGCTCTTTTATCATAAGAGTTCTATTTCTTCGTAATATTTTATTTTCACTGTTTTTTATTTGATAATCTCGTCTGTTTCTGTGATTTATACCTATCACCGTGCCTTTTTCCCATGCCCCTTTATGGTTTATATATCGTATTTTGTCATTTTGTTGTAGTTCCCTATATGATCTTTTCGCGTTGCGGTCATGGTAGTATTTATGGCTGTTTTGTACATGTTTGAACTGTAATTGTTGTGTCTTTGGTACTGCTGGTTTTAATAACTTTGGTATCGTGGGTATATTTGACCTTAGTGTTCTGCGCATTAGGAGCTGGGCTGGGGATGCTTTTAGTATACCAAGGGTGGTATTCCGGTACGCTAATAAAGCTAGATGAACATATGTATCATTAATTTTGGCCTTTTTTAGCAATGCTTTTACGGTTTGAATCGTCCTTTCAGCTTGCCCATTACTCCGTGGGTATAATGGGCTAGAACGATTTGACTGAAACCCATATTCTGCTGCAAATTTTTTGTATTCTTCACTTACGAATTGAGGTCCGTTATCGGAAACAATTTCATTTGGTATCCCATGGCGGCCGAAACACTCTTTCATCCCTTCGATTACTGATTTTGTTGTGGTATTTACTAACTTAATTACTTCCGGATACTTTGAAAAGTAGTCAACAAGCAATAAATAGTTTTCATGTTCATAGTAAAATAAGTCTGCTCCTATCTTATAAAAAGGGATCTGTGGTATTTTGTGGCTAATCAATGGCTCTTTTTGTGGCCGATTTCTCTCAGCTAGACATATAGTGCATCTCGATACAGTATCCTGTATTTGTTTATCTAGCCTCGGCCAGAAAACATAATCGTGCGCCAGCTGCTTACATTTAACTAAGCCCAGATGCGATCCGTGTATCTTCTCAAGCATATACTTTTGCAACTTTTGTGGAATTATTATTCGCGTGTTTTTCATTATTAAATTTTTATGTATTGTTAGATCGTCTTTGTATGTTTGATATGGCTTCATTTCAAGAGGAGTGTCCTTCTCTGCGGGCCAACCATGTTGGATGTACTCTGTCAGCTTGTTTAGGGTTGGATCTTTGTTGGTTTCATACACTATCTCTTCCAATTCTTCCTCAACGTAGCTTACAGCTGCAATAGACATGGATGCATCATATAAATTATGCGGTTTCACATTTTCTGTATGCGCTCTGGACAGCGTATCCGCGAAGTACATACTTGTCCCCTTAATGTATGTTACCTTTAAATCATAATTCTGCATTCTCATTCTCATTCGCTGTAACCTGGCAGTTAGCTCATGTATTGGTTTATTCATGATATTGACGAGAGGCTTGTGACCTGTCTCGACTGTGATTTCCTGCCCAAAAATATATTCATGAAATTTGGCACAGCCGAAACAGATCGCAAGCATCTCCTTTTCAATGACAGCATAGTTACTCTGACATTTATCTAACGCTTTGGATGCCAAACTGATAGGCCTTTCTTCCTGAAACAATGCTGCGCCTAGCCCTGACATGGATGCGTCTACTTGCATCGTCAGTTTTTTTCCCACTCCGTAATATTTTAATACAAGAGCTGTGACTAATAACATTTTTAATTTCTTGAACGCCTCCTCTTGTGGTGTGTCCCAATGCCAGGCTACACTTTTTGATAAAAGGATTCTCAAAGGCTTTGCTGTTTCCGACAAATTAGGGATAAATGTATGGACATATCCTATCATCCCCAAGAATATTTGTACACCTGCCCTGTCAGACGGGGTTGCCATTTCATTAATTGCCTGAACTCGTTCTGGGTTTGGCTTAAGGCCCTCAGCTGTTAACAAGTGTCCCACGTATTCTACTTGTGTTCTACAGATACGCGATTTATCAGGGTTCAGCTTTAACCCAACTTCTCTAGCTTTTTATCAGTACGGCCTCCAACCTTTCATTATGTTGTTCTACAGTGGAGCCGTAAATTAGAATGTCGTCAGCTATTACTGTTACCCCTTGGAGATCTCTAAGTATTTGATCCATTTCTTGGATGAAAATATCCCCAGCCATCTTTATTCCAAAAGGCAGCCGGGTATATCTGTAGCGACCCCAAGGCGTATTAAAGGTACATAGGCGTGACCTAGGCTCATCCAGGACAACTTGCCAATACCCGCTCTGAGCATCTAATACTGTAAAATATTGGGCACCACGGTTTTCGCTACGACCTGCTCGACAGTTCTTATTGGATATGGTCCCCGAAGAATAGCCTTATTTAATCTGGTGGGATCCAGGCACACTCTAATTTTACTCGGTTTCTTTACAATGGTAATAGAATTAACCCACTCCGTTGGCTCGTTTTGCTCAACTATAACTCCCATTTTTAACATGCGATCCAGTTTGTCTCGCATTGCACCGCTAATCGCATGTGGTATGCGCCTGGGTGGGTCTATTACTGGGGGAATGTTACTGTCGATATGGATTGTAGCATTAACCTTAATACAACCCAACCCTGAAAATAGATCGTTATATTTCTTTACCATGTTTCTTGCTGCTTGGTTTGCTGCCCTAGGCTGCACTTCCATGTCTATGGCATGCACCCTCTGGATGAGTTTTAGGCTGACACACGCTTCCTTGCCTAAGATGGGGCAGCCACTGTCAATTATTTGGAATGTCAGGGGTATTCCTCACACCTTGATTGTTACTTCTCCTCGTGGATGTATTCTCTCTCCGGAATATGTGATGAGTCGACACCGTGGCTTATTCAGTTTCAGATTCGGTAATGTCATGAAGATATTCTCAGGCAGAATATTTGCCTGCGAACCGCTGTCTAACTTGAAACTCACACTCACATCACATATGTTGACATCTTCAAACCACAACCTCGGGTGTCCACTTCCGTTGGTCCTGCCCGCCCTGACTTGCCTCTCTGTGCTGCACGACACCGCTCCGACGAACATGTCGTCCAAGTCTTCTTCCTCTTGCCTCGCTGTTGCCCCTTCTTGTCCGTAATCATACGAGTCTTGGTCGTCCATATTTATGGCATTTACTGGTGTCCGTAGCCGCTGTTCACTCCTACACACTTTAGCGAAATGTCCGATGCACCCGCACGTAATGCACTGCTTTCCTTGTGCAGGGCATGTATCGCTTGTGTGTATGTACCCGCACCATGTGCACTCGTTGCGGCGGGGGGCGTTTCCCCTCGGTGTCCACCGCCTGTTGCGCACCGGCGGAACGGCTGGCGGGGGGCATGTAGTCACCTGTGGGCGTGCTGTCACAGGGGGGGCGTGTCCTTCTGCTATCCCACCGGCTCACCTCATGCACTTCAGTGTCTGTCTGTCTGTCACTATTACCGGCTAACCGCGTTGAATCATGCTCACTGAGCCTGCATACTTCTAAGCAATGTTGTAATGTCAAGTCTGGAGTTTGTAGCAGCTTATCCCTTAGTTTGTCACTCTTGACACCACATACCATCCTATCACACAAAATTGAATCTTCCGTGTCACCAAAATCACATAGGGTGACACGGTGCTGTAGCTCTCTTATGTATGAGTCGATTCGTTCGGATCCCTGGTTGTACGTATTAAATTGGTACCTTACAATTGTTTGGTTCGACTTTCCCGTGCAATACTTCCTGAAAGCCTCCGCTAATGGGTTCATTTTGTCCTGTTCGCTTGGGTCGAATTGCATCGTTTCATAGACCTTCTGGGCCTCCGTCCCCGCTACGTACAGAAATGAATTGCACTGCATTTTTTCACTCTTGGAGCTGATGCCTGTTGCTCCGGCATATAATGTGTACATACGGTACCAAGTGCGCAACATTTCCCTCCAAATTTAGGAGAGCCGGTGGTCTTAATCCTGTCGACGTCATTTTGGCAATTGTTTGTGTACATCTGACACCATGTAAGATCTCATAGAAAGACAAGACGTTGACGGCTGCAGTTCAGGATACCAAGTCCCATTTATTTCCTCTACCGTTTACCTTGTTGACTCCGTCACATGACCCCCTCGCTGGGTCCCGGCGCACCTCCGTACATACGTATACACAGTGTGTTACATACATTACACACACCTCCACAGTCACTCCCAACCCACACCCACATCTACATACCACCATTTCTACCCCATACCCACACCCACACCCGCACCTCAACACTCACTCCCAACCCACACCCACCCTCAGATACTGCCATTCCTACCCCATACCCACACCCACACCAACACCCGCACCTCCACACTCACTCCCAACCCACACCCACATCCACATACCGCCATTCCTACCCATATGCACACCCACACCCACACCTCAACACTCACTCCCAACCCACTCCCACACTCACATACCACAATTCCTACCCCACACCCACACCCACACCCACACCCGCACCTCCACAATCACTCCCAACCCACACCCACACTCACATACTGCCATTCCTACCCCAGACCCACAACCACACCCGCACCTCCACACTCACTCCCAACTCACACCCACATCCACATACCGCCATTCCTACCCATATCCACACCCACACCCACACCCGCACCCCCACACTCACTCCCAATCCACACTCACATCCACATACCCCCATTCCTAACACATACCCACACCCACACCCGCACCCACACCTGCACCTGCATGCACACACACCCCTACCCACACGCACACCTACATCCAAATCAACATCACCCCCACACAACCCTTATTCCTACCCCACCCCTATCCCCAATCCCCACACCCACCTCCACTCCCACCCCCACTCCCACCCCACCCCACCCTCACC
The DNA here is from genome assembly GCA_030323885.1 of Branchipolynoe longqiensis. Classification (NCBI taxonomy): domain Eukaryota; kingdom Metazoa; phylum Annelida; class Polychaeta; order Phyllodocida; family Polynoidae; genus Branchipolynoe; species Branchipolynoe longqiensis. Next base: position 41,424,505 of record CM059199.1, on the reverse strand, counting down.
CTGATCCCCACCCCACTTCCCATTCCCATACCCCATCCCACCCCATCCCACTTCCCCATCCCCACTCCCATTCCCCCTTCCCTTCCTCCATTCCTATTCTCATTCGCCAGCCCCATCGTATCCCAATCCCCATCCCCAGTCCCATTCCCATTACGGATCTCCACCCCATATCCATATTCCCGTTCCCCATCCCACCCCATTCCCATTACCCATCCCCATCCCACGCTCATTCCCCTTCCCCATCCCACCCCATTACCCATCCCCCACCCTAATCCATATTCCCATTCCCCATCCCTCCCTCATTCCCATTCCCCATCCCACCACATTCCCATTCCTCACCCCAATCGCACTCCCTATCCCCATATCCCCATCCCCATGCTCATCCTCATTCCCACCCCCGCCCCATTCCCAGTCAATTATCTTTCCCTTTCTCACTCCCACTTCCACATCCATTCTCATTCGTATCCTCATCCTTTTCCTCATCCCCATATCCTTCCACCTGTAACCATACCAATCGCCCTCCCAATCTCCACCTGCAACATGCTCCCCATCGTTATCCACCTCCACATATACTAATCATAATACAACTATACCTACGTCCGTAACCCACCCACACCCACCCACACACACACGCACAAACCCTCACACTCACACACCACACACCCACAACCACACACCCCACATACCCACCCACGCCCACCCACACACCCACACACCACACCCACACCCACACACCCACACACCCACACCCACCCACACCCACCCACACCCACATACCCTCACACCCACACCACCACACACCCACACCCCACACACACCCACACACACCACACACACACGCACACGCACATACCACACACACCCACGCACCCACACTCCCACATCCCACCCTCACACCCACTTCCCAACCTCACCCCCCCCCCCACACACTCTCACACCCACACACCCACACACACTCACACACAAACTGAGCTCTCAGGGTGAAAAGCCCACACACACGACAGGAGTCGACAGTAAAGGTAGCATAGTGGTCGTATAATAGCTTCAAAATAGGGCACAGACAATGGAGACAAATAGGCGTGGCCGGCCGCGACGCCCCCTACCGGGCCGACTAACAAGGAGAAAGTATTGATTTTCAAACAATTGGGGGGGGGGGGGGGCGGGTTCTCCGGTGTCGCGGGGAGTGACAGGAAGGCTGGACTGCGGAATTTAAATTGGCCTCCTATGGGTCTAATATACTCGGTAGTTGGTGGGTGTGGATACGGCGAGGGGGGGGGGGGGCGGGGAGACGGGGCTAGTGTATATGGACTTGGCTTCATAATGCATATATATATATAGATGTGTATATATGTCTCCATATATATATATATATATGTGTGTGTGTATATCATCATCATCATCATGCTGTCGGTTGCGATGCGACAAAGACTGCTTTCATTACTTGACTGCCGCTCTCCATTTAGCTCTCTGCTGTGAGAGTTGCGTCCATGAGTCGGTCTTAATGTCTCTTAGCTTCAGGTTTCTCTTGATGGTACCCTTGAACTGGAGACGAGGGCGCCCTCTCTTTCTGTAACCAGAACATTTCATGAAAGCTGCCTGCAAAAGTGTTGAAGTGCTGCTGGCTTTTGAAAGTTACCAGCGGCACTCTCTCGGGGAGCAAATAGAGGTTTCACACGGGCAAGAACATGTCAAGACAGGCGCAAAACTAATTGTCCCTGCAGTGGCTGGTCGGGAGATGTTGGGAGTTCCATACATCAACCGCCCTTAATGCTGCCACAGTGACATGGTTTTCTGTTCAGGGTTTGCTCCCTTAGCCTTCGGTTCTGTCAAGAACCTGTACCACAAGGCAGTGGTTTACAACTCTGCAGGGCAGGGGCGTCAAACTCCCTGAGGTATTGCAATACCTGCAATACCTGCATACCTCTGTGTGTATATATGTGATGTATAACGCATTATGCGAGTATACAAATACGAAGGGAATTGTTTCCATTATATATATTAATTACTATATATTATCGTTATTACCATTGTTATTCTCCGTATGATTCCGCACTTGACAGGTGGCGCCATCTGCGACCTACCTCTGTCCCTTCTATTTGGCTGTTCTAGTCATGCTCTGTGGAAAAGGTATATTTATAGCGCATTACACAGTTATAAGGTGGATACATAATTGTGAATCCCCATAGCAAGTTTGTGTGCGCTGCTAATATTCTCTCGCTAGGTGTATTGCCAGTATTAAATATCTGAGTTGTCAGTGTACACTGCTATTCTCACCTCGCTAGGTGTATTGCCAGCATTAACTATCTGGGTTGTCAGTGTACACTGCTCTTCTCACCTCGCTAGGTGTATTGCCAGCATTAAATATATGGGTTGTCAGTGTACACTGCTATTCTCACCTCGCTAGGTGTATTGCTGACATTAAATACCAGGTTTGCCAGCATGCACTGCTACTCTCCTCTCGCTAGGTGTATGGCCAACATTAAATACCCCGGCTCTCAGTGTACACTGCTATTCTCCTCTCGCTAGGTGTATTGCCAACATTAAATACCCCGGATGTCAGTGTACTGAGTTAAGAGTTATTCTTCTCTTGCTAGGTGTATTGCCGGCAGTAAATACCTGGGTTGTCAGTGTACACTGCTATTCTCCTCTCGCTAGGTGTATTGCCAACATTAAATACCCTGGCTGTCAGTGTACTGAGTCAAGAGTTATTCTTCTCTTGCTAGGTGTATTGCCGGCAGTAAATACCCTGGCTGTCAGTGTACTGAGTTAAGAGTTATTCATCTCTTGCTAGGTGTATTACTGCCAGTAAATACCTGGTTGTCAGTATACACTGCTATTCTCCTCTCGCTAGGTGTATTACTGCCATTAAATATATGGGTTATCAGTGTACACTGCTATTCTTCTCTTGCTAGTTGTATTACTGCTATTAAATACCTGGTTGTCAGTGTACACTGCTATTCTTCTCTCACTAGGTGTACTACTGCCATTAAATACCTGAGTTATCAGTGTACACTGCTATTCTTCTTATGGAGGTGTATTTCTGGCTGGGCTAACCTGGGCTAACCTGGGCTGTTAGTGCACATTGACATTCTTCTCTTGCTCTGTATATTGCTGGCATTAATACCCGGACTGTCAGTATGTACTGTTATTCTTCTCTTGTTAGGTGTATTGCTGGCATTAAATACCGGGGCTATGTCTGACATATAGCCAGCATAGCATCTCGTTACTTTCCTTGTAATCATTGTGGCCAACTCCCAACTCTCATAGCACATTCTTGTCAACGCATCCTTCCTTCTTGTATGTGTCTCCATACAAATGTATATACACATGCAGACACATATATGTATATGAGTCAGCATCACGAAAACGGGCTAATCGGTGGTCAATTGAAGATGTTGACCGTCACAATTCTTAAAAGTGTAGTGCATTTCTTTGTTTCATATTAAATTATCCTAGAAACAAATAAGGTTGTTGTATTTTCTCGACCTTTACATTCAGGATAAATTTAAGGACTGTCCAACACCTCTGCCAATGCTAAATTATAAGTATACGGATCGACGCTGACATCCATGCTCGACGCCAACAACTTTCCCCAATTGGCCTCTTTTCGTGATCCTGACACATATATATATATATATATATGTGTCGTACATATGTACGTGAAAATACGCTAGTACGCAGTGTGGCATCCGAGAAGTAGATAACATCAGACTATATCGCCATCCTTCTTTTGATCTGAAATGCTTCATTCGCAAAGGACCTAATTCCATTAACTAAATGTCCATTAATAGCACTTCAGTATTACATTTTTCTGGTAATCTAGCAGTTGTCGGTTGTACTTTCCCTTTCAATACTATAATTTTTATATAATTTGTTATATATATTTGTTGTGATTGGTGTATTTATGCTGCCCATAACAGCTAAGTCTAATGACTTTTTTTCACTGCTAGACAGTAATGGTCTTGTGACTCCCCTTCTTGTTATCACTTTCAGTTGCTGTGTAGCTAACTACTGCATGCCTTCTTTCTCTGTTTGTAAGCATTCTCCCACATCCACCAAACCTCTGTGAGTGTATATTAAATACGAAATTTCCATTAACCGTTCTTCAGTGTAAGTTTTCCTGGTTATAGTATACCCAGCAATACCATAATATTAAATACTATGATATGAAAATAAACAATACTATAATACGAAAATAAATAACCTGGTAGTTATTGTCTTAATATAAATTGCATTGTGTATGTATTGATGCAGGGACACATATATGGATATGTAAATGGATATGTATATATGAAGAGTTCAGGAGCAAAACCATGTAAACACTAATCCAAAAAAGTAGTTTAAATAAAAGATCTGTACCTAAAAATAATTTAAATTCTCACCAATTCCACTTTTCATATGATTATATGGTTATGATACAATGAACAAAAAAGTAGGAATATAAAACAATTAATTTTGTATATGTTTGATTCCAATGTTCATCTCCATTTTTGGATTGGCGTTTACATTGTTTTGTGCCTGAACTCTTCATAAGTATATGTGTATTTATATAAGTATATGAGTAGCAGGGCAATGAAGACTTTGAACAGGACCCTAGCATATATATGAGTCAGAGAAACTCTCTTTTGCCTTATGCTTTTGGTGTTCTTCTGGCAAATAAAACCCTAATTCCATGAGGGTTAGTCAGAGGTATTTATTTCATTAACAACTACTCACATTTACACAAAATTTATCTTTCAAATAGCCGGGGTATAGTAACAGCCGGTGTTGTTGTCGGTCCAAGGCGTTGCCACCCCAGCCTACGGGTGGACTCTATGACAAAAGACCATGCGCCTCCCAGCGCCAGTCCCTTGAAGGGTGGTCTATTATTAAGTTAATATAGTTTAAGTTCTATTATAGAACTCTTGGCATGTATATATATATACAAGCTCGGGTAGTGAAAACTACATTGGCACCCAAGCTCAAGTTGTTTAGGCTCCACAGCAGTAGATAAAACAAATCAATTTATTTGACAACGGTACGTTGAATAATATTATCATTAATTCTTAAACATGACATGCTAATAAAATTAGTTCTAATTTTATTAAAGTTACATGCATTATGGCAAATCGGTAATAGAAGTCGCTGTCATATAATTGCAGATGGCGACTAGACAAACACAGCAGTAAAGACCGGTTGCAAAACCACCGGCAGTCCAGCACTCAGGTGAGGAGCCGGACGACAACGCAAGTCAGACAGACACGCAGCCAGAAACAACTAGGTCAACTAGAGGCGACGGAACAGCTGAGGCTATTTCAGGCAACGGTGGGGCTCAGGGGGCAGGCTTGGACCCGGATCTCGATGCACCCCTCAATTAACTACTTTAGTGGAAACTTCAGCAACAAATGGAATTGACCCAGAAGCACACATGCACAGTGGACTGGACACACAATGTATCCAATAGTGACACAGACAAGGTCAGGTCAGTTGACTCACAACAATGAGCATTGCCCTGTGTTCCTGTGAAAAGTAAGAAGAAGAAAAAGAGAGCGAAAAATGATTTGGACACTTTGTCTGGATCTGAGTCTGGGCTATCCAAGCGAGTTAAGAATACAAAAGGCAAAGAGTTCATGCTCTTTATGGCTCTGAAACCGATCAAGGAGAAGCCTTGGGATAAGACTTTGATGTACAGAGGACAGCTCCAGAATTTGCTTAAGAAAGCAGAATCAGGTACCAAGTGTACCAAACAGATAGGTACCAAACGCAAAGGTGAAGACAGTGCGTTGAGAGCCAAGCGACAGCGAGGCGAGCACCGAAGGAGAGGTGCATTCAGAGGCGGCAGAGGGGTGTTCGGACTAACGGGCCCGGTATTCCGCGCTCATAGAGGAAGCTGTTCGATTGGAATGAGTTCAACCATCCCAACTTCGGAAGACCACCTGTGGCTCAAGGAAGGCCACGGGGTTTTGCAAGAGTGGCAGCCAGATAGAGACAGCACCTACTCCTCCAGATCAGGGAAATCTGGTAAACAACATTTTCATTGTGGGAAAGGTAACTAATTGTCAAGAATTTTGGTCCAAAATTAGTACTCCGGCAGAAGTTTAGGCATTGTAAAAGGGGTGAAAAATCCTTTTAATCAAATTCCTACACAAAAATGAGCACCAAAACCTTATAAGCTTTCAGAAGAAGATAAAATCAAAGTACATAAGGAAATTAATCATTTTCTTTCACACAAAATTATAGAAAAGGCGAGTCATGTTAATGGAGAATTTATCTCCAACATTTTCCTTAGAAACAAGCTGGTGATTTCAGAGTAATCTTGGATCTTACTACGCTCAATAAACGAGTAACGTAACAACATTTCAAAACGTTCTCATTAAAGACAGGACTGGATCTAATGATGCAAAATGCTTGGATGGGCACAAATAGATTTAAAACATGCCTATTATTCAGTTTCAATAGATAAAGAATTTAGGAAATTCCTAAGGTTTATTTGGCAGGTCTAACTTTATGAATTCACATGTATGCCAAATGGGTTAGCGGTTTTCCCGTATATTTTCACTAAACTATTGAAGCCCATTTATGCGAGGTTAAGTGAGCAAGGGGTAGTAGTATCCTTCCCCTACAAAGATAATTTGTTTGTAATCGCAAAAACAGAGGCGGAGTCCTGCTCAGCCTTGAACCTATTTAGCAATGATTTGATCCAAGCAGGGTTTTGCCTCAATGAAAGTAAATCGTGACTCCAACCTTCACACAAAGTAAAGTTTCTGGGGTTTTATCGTGATGCAAGGTCGATGGATGTTTCATTGACAGTAGATAAAATTGGCAAATCCTTGGATTTTGCCAAATTTGTCATTCCTCACAGAAAGAAAATAAAAATTAGGAAGGTAGCAGCAATTATGACAGCCTATTCACAAGGTTTAGAGTATGCTTGGGCACACATTAAATGTCTTGAGCGCTCAAACTAGCAAAAGGTAATTTTGAGAGAAATATGATAATCTCAGAGCAAGGTCTAGAGTACATCAGGTGGTAGCTAAACAACATTAACGGTTTGCCTCAAAAGATGCATTTAGACAAAGCATAGCTACCAGTCTCCACGGATGCCTCATTAGAGGGTTGGGGAGCCCAACAGGGCCAGACAGATACTGGAGGCAGATGGTTATTGTCAGAAGAAGATGGTCACATTAATGTACTAGAATTAAAAGCCATCTACTTGGGCTTGAGAAGTCTGGCCAAGATAGACAACTCTCATGTTAAGTTATTTACTGATAATAACACAGCACTAGCTTATGTAAGGAGAATGGGAACGACACGGAGGTATATAGTTAAAGGCAATAACAAGAAAACAAGATAATAATAATAACATAATTTCGGTAGGCTGGGTAAAGATTGGTCGACAGGAAGTGCTACATCTCCCTGTACTATAACAAGCCGAGGCTGTAGGACTCGGCAAAACAAGAATTATGCTTCTATTATACCCAAGTCTCACATAATTATTCTATATATCTATAAGGTGTTTGAGTGATAGGGAAATTACACATGGACAGAAACTACGACCATGCTTAGCCGAGTATAACAAGTATCACAAGTATAACTAATGTCCATTGTGTATTTATATTCCTTTCCACAAATCATTGTCTGCAATATAATTCAAACTGCATTTGCTGTTTTTTTGTACATAGCATATTGTAAAATATTTGGGAATTTCTGGGTGACTTTTATTAGTGCTATGCAGCCAACAGGATGCCGGGTACCAGCTAACTAGGTCATCTGACTTAACTAGGTCATCTGACTGATACCCGACTGCATTGGTACTTTGCAGCCAATGGGCTGCCAGGTACCAGCTAAGTAGGTCACCTGACTGGTACCCGGCCGCATAGGTACTAGGCAGCCAACAAGCTGCCAGGTCCCAGCTAAGGTCACCTGACTGATACCCGGATTTAAATCCATAAATAAGGGTGCAAGTCACATGCTCTCTCTCTTCACCGCAGACACCAGCCAGTCCAGACCATGTACATATATGCCTGTAGTAACTATGTTGAGATTAAAGAAACCATGTTGAGTACAATGTTGTCTTCTTGTGGATGTTTCAGACACTGAACCTACCAGGATAGCAGAAGTAGATAAGGGATATATAAAAAGAAACACAAACTTTTCAATATTCATAGCTTTTCTCATGAAAGCATATGAATCCAGGTCAATTAAAATGGACTTCCTCTATTAATAGCAAGTACATGTTATTTCATTCTAGCTGCGTGTTCGGCCATCTATCCATCGACTCTTCCCTTTGTGGCGCTTCCGATCTTGTGACGCACCAGCCAGGCAATGAACATGTTCATTCTCCATGTTCCCACTCACATGACACACGGAACAAGGGAACATGCCACAAGCGAACAGTCTATAGGTACATGCCCTTAGATAGTATTCCTAACAGATGTAGCCCCCCCCCCGCACCCCCACACTCTGCCTATTCATATCACCATCCCGATCCCATCACAGTAATCAGGTAGTTAGATGAGCGCCCCGCCCTGCCTCCCGTTTTGCTATGTAGTGGGGTTTGAACCATCCCTGGACTAGTCAAACCACTAACTTGAAAATTGATACTTGTCGCTAACTAGCCTGGTGTTTGGCATTACAGTACAACCTCCATAACTGACCACCTCCACAGATCGACCCTCCCCTATGTCGATCGCTTTATTTAGGTCCCAACAATACCATTGCGACCATATTCTAACTCCGTAAACCGACCATCTCCCTAAGTCGACCACTTAAAGTTGGTTCCAAGGTCGGTCTATTTAGAGAAATTTGACTGTACAAGGATACGGGAATGAGGAAGACCGAGTGTCTGCAATTGAAATTTCCCCTCCTTGGCCATCTACTACACAGACAACATAAAACACTCACAAATGATAGTTGTCCAATGTGACCAGTTTACCATACAGTTGCCACACACACATCTCTCTCTCTCTCTTGTTTGTCCATCGGTGGTGATGATGGCAGCGACTTATCATTTGTTGTGAATGTGTCAATGTCTAATGAGTCCAATTTGTGCTCAGAATATGTGATGGTATATTGGATGCGTCTGTGTAGCTGCAGTCAGGGACTCTAGTTGGTGAAGGAGATGCTCTTTCCTCTGCTGATGCTTTTGTTTATGGCCCTGTCACATTACGACGCATCGTGTAAGCATGTTGCCAACAGCGAAAATCACTCTTCGAGATGTGTCTAACATTTTGGATTGGGGGCAAAGTTGGAGGTATACATACCATATATGCAATTTAGCAGAGTATAAGGCCAACATATGGCTAACATACCTTCTGACGAAAAAAAGTGTGCAATACGCTCACGGTACACTCGCAGAATACTGGTGAATGTGTTATACATAATTTGATAGGCAGAAGTACGCCTTATACGTTACATACATCAAGACAGGGTGGAGAAATGCAAACATACGTTAGACATATGTTAGACATACATTAGACTACATTAGATATATGTTATCCATACATTGTCAATACCTTGTCAATATGCGGACTGTACGTTTCCACTGGCTCTACGTCTGACTGACGTAGGTCAATGTAGTGATACGTAGGGAATAATGTTTGTCCTAAGTATGTCTACCATACATCGACTTATGTCTAATATTGAATATTTTGTGCATGAACAACACTTTCGCGACCCCTTAACAAGCAATGCTGTATACTGCCGAACATTGACATACGTCGACTTATACCAACATACACATAATGAATGCGTAACATTCGAGTAACACATATCGACGTACACCGATGTATTGCCGCAAAATCACCTATGTCGGTGCATGTGTCGTAGTGTAACAGGGCTCTTAGCTTGAAGTCTACGATCCATTTCAAACTGATATGTGCCTTTGTGAATAGAAGCACACCACAAACTCCTCTCCTTCGCCAGTGATTCCCACGTTGTAGTGTGAGATTACATTTCTTCAGGTTGTATTTTAGGCAGGCTTTGCACCTTTTAAAAACACACAAATGCCCACATAGACACATACACATTTAGAGACATACACACTTAGACGCATCCACACACATACATCCACACATTTTCTGAATGGATGCAGTGGCTGAATCGGTAGAACGCAGGCCTCCCATGTGGGAAGTCGGGAGTTCAATTCCTGGTCGAGTCAAACTAATGGCACTTGTCGCTTCCTAGCTTGGCACTAAACATGAATAAGATAGGACAATGTCTGGCTAGTCCAGTAACAGGATAGTATGACTGAGTGGCATATCAGGTCATGGTGCTGGTGGCCTGATTTCCCAGTGAAGCAGCACTATAAAGTCGCCATGAGTGTGCACTGTCACAAGTCGGTACCCGTCCTGATACAACCTTCGATGTTCCCAGGACGTAACACTCCACCAACCACCAAACCAACAGGGTCGGTACCAGCCCTGATATGACCTTAGAGGTTGCCAGGATATAGAATTCCAACAACAAGAACAACCTACCCACAGAACCTCGACCCGAGACCGCTAAGCTCATTGCCTCTGTGCCAAGCTGGGAGTCCGACTCATATCGGGGAGGTTAACATTGGCTCGGCATGCCCCCTGCTGGCGAACTCGGTCACCTGTGAGATACACCCCCCACCCGCAACCAAGCCTCCATCACCCTCACCCCCGCACCCCCAACACCAGCGTGGCGGTAGCCTTGGTAACTGGGCGGATCGGAAGCGGACTAGACCTTGGGAGGTCGTTAGGGGAGGCGCGGCGGGAGGGAGGCGGGAGGGAGTCGGGAGGGAAGCGGGAGGGAGGGAAAAGGGAGGGAGGCGAGAGGGAGGCGGGCGGGAGGCAGGCGGGAGGGGGGGGGAGGCAGGAGGGAGGGAGGCGAGAGGGAGGCGGGACGGAGGTGGGAGGGAGGCGGGAGGGGGCGGGGGGGTGGGGGAGGAGGGAGGGAGGGGGAGGGAGGTGGGAGGGAAGGGGAGGTAGGTGGGAGGGAGGCGGAAGGGAGGCGGAAGGGAGGCGGAAGGGAGGCGGAAGGGAGGCGGGAGGGAGGCGGGAGGGAGGTGGGAGGGAGGCGGGAGGGAGTGGGGGGGGGGAGGAAGGGAGGGAGAGGGAGGTGGGAGGGAGGAGGGGGTGGGAGGGAGGCGGGAGGGAGGCGGAAGGGAGGCGGGAGTGAGATGGGAGGGGGCGGGAGGGAGGTAAATAAAGATCGCGAATACTTATTATATGTCCCCTAACGTAATGTCACGGTGCTCTTGTAATCTAATCTCATTCGAATAAGGATCAACAGATACAAGGAAGTGCTGGTAAGAAGTGGTACTTCATTTATAAAGTGTATGATACTTTTAGTATCAAACAGGATTTGCATGCAGTTACCACTGATACTAGGTCCATTTATGTATCAAGTAATTGTATTGTACGGCCGGAAGACCAGTGCGCTGGTGCTGACAAGATATATTATTTGATGAATAAAATACACTTTAGTCAAAAACTATGGTTTAAATGTATGAAACAAATATAGCTTCACCCCTACGAAGGAGAAAGAAGTGAAATAGTAGAGGCAATGGGCAGCAAGGTTTTTGTATTGCCGCCTCAGAGAGAAGTGAAGAGAGAGTGGTCAGCTGTGGATGGTGGTGGAGCAGGTGTACAAAGCCTGCTGGCCAATCAGATGGGTGAACCGATAAACTTGTCCGCCCACCCAAATATAAGTCCAAGGCACAGTGGGCAATGATGGAAGGCGGCATGTCATTGCCGCCAAATCTGACAAAGACCATGTTACCAATGAGGAAGTCCTAGCGAAGATCCCGCAGGCAATTAGACCACATAAATATCTCCTAGAGATCGTAAAGCGGTGCAAACGGCAGTGGTATGGCCATATTTCACATTCAGCAGGTCTCGCCAAAACCCACCTTTCGCAATGCACAGTGAAAGGGGAAAGAAGGTAAAGCGGACAAAGGAAGAAGTGAGATGACAAAATCACGGAATGGACACGCCTGGAGTTCAGCAAGTCCTAGAGGGGAGTGGCAAACAGGGATAATCGAAGAAAACTGGTCGCAAAACCATCGTTGGTGACCCAATTATCCTCATGGTTAAGAGACTAATGATGATGACGAAGATGATGATACACAAAGCGAACACAGTGATTACTCCTTTACCACTAGAATACCAGTATTGTTCGACACTGAGAAAAGAGTCTATTCAGAGAACTATTTAGAGCAACAAGATTCGGGTTCCCTAGTCCAACACTTTTGAGTTTCTGTCATTTTTGGAGATAGATAAATATATTAGGTTGATAGTTCTAATCTACCTTACTTTAATTTGAAGAAACTTTCATTTTCAATAGCTAACTTTGGAGATATTTAAAGTGCACAACATGCCAAATTAATTTAGGCATGCATGCCAAAACACTGACACCATCGGTTTCAGCAGTAACATATTATATTAAATTGGCTCAGTATTCTCTTCTTTGTGGGATCAAATGCCCAATAAGTGCATCAGTATCTAAGTTAGATATGTAGGGTCAAATCTTGATAATTGTTTTGGATTTGAAAGTTTCAGACTTTTATCGGACTATGCAGCTTTGCTGATGATCCTATGTGTGGGGTTTGAGTACCTCTGCCCTTTGGAATGTGCAGTGTCTTCTGACGATTCACCTCGGTCCATGCACACTGCCGATGCCCTCAGGCCTCGACCACCAGGGCTGGATGGAAATGGCTGCTTATTTATTATGGGCTTAGGAGGGCTAGACATTGCTGGAGGAGGTGAGATACTTATGGCCGACCCTGCCATGTAGACAGCAATCACTGCTTTGCCAGTGTTGGATGGACCGGACGGGATGGCTGAATGAGTTGAGCATCCGGCTCCCATTTTGGTCGATCGTGGGATTCAAAGCCATGGGTTTGAACCCTGGTCGAGTCAAACCAAAGACAAAATGTTATACTTGTGGCTTTCTAATCAGATGCTTGGCATTATTAGGATCGGGCAAGGACTGCTTGGCTCAGTGTCACGATAATGTGACTAAGTGGGATATTAGGTCATGGTACTGGTGGCCATCAAGAGAAACTTGAAGCTGAGAGACATTAAGAGCGACTCATGGACATCACTCTCACAACAGAGAACTAAATGGAGAGCGGCAGTCAAGTAATGACAACAGTCTTTGTCGCATCGCAACCAACAGCATGATGATGATGATGATGATGATGACCGGTGGCCTGGTCTCCCAGTCGGGCAGCACTGTAAAGTTGCAATGAGTCCACCCTGTCACAAGTCGGTACCTGTCCTGATATGACCTCATTGTTGCCAGGACGTAAAACATCAACAACCAGCCAACCATTTGCAACACAACCCGCATCTCACCATCTCTGACTGCGTCCCCTCCTACCAAACCACGTGGTGTGAGTGTGTCTTAATGAGTGCATGGAGATATAATAGGGGTTAACTGGGCTGGGAATTGTTTGCCTCGACTTTCTTAAAGTTGCATAATCCGATGGTTTTGTGTTTCTGTAATTTTTCTGTGATAAGTGTATTAATTTGATTGTTGTGATCTACCTTAGTTAATTTGAAGTAACTTTTATTTTAAATGGCTAACTTTGGAGATATTTAAAATACAAACACGTCAAATTAATTTTGAGAAGCATGCCAACATGTTGACACCGTAGGTTTTGGCAGTAAGACGTTCTATTAAATTAACTAAATATTCCCTTCCATGCGGCAACAAATGCGTAGTAAGGGCAGCAGCATCGAAGTTAGATATATAGAATAAAATCTAGATGATGGTCTTGGTTTTGAAAATTTGATGTTTTATCTGACTATGCAGCTTTAATATAAAATGAAACATATCAATGGTTACCAGCAGATACTTGACATTCATCAGAAATGATAAGGCAGAAAGGAAATTTGAATAGAATGTTGGCTTTCGCTACCATTACCAAGGGCAATGACTTCGAACCCTGGCTAAGTCAAAGCAAAGCCCTTCAGCAACATTGGCACTTCTCGCTATCGTGGCTGACTCAAAGAATGTTGAGGATAAGGCAACGGATGGCTTGCTAAATATCAATAATAGAATAAACGTAATGTGACTGAGTGCGATGGTGCACGCTGTGATGGCTCCTAGTGGTGCATCAGTATGAAGTCATTCTGAATGCGAATTTACCCCACTAGGGTTCTTGATGTTATGATCTTAGATATTGCTAGCTCCAAAAAACCACCAAAGGCAAATCGATTTGGCTTTTAAATTAAAGCTGCATAGTCCGATGAAATATCAACTTTTCAAAAGCAAAACAATTATCTAGATTTGAATCTATATATCTGTCGTGGGGGTGATGACAATGAGAAATACTGCGCCTAGAGCGGGACTCAAACCCACATCTCTTTGCATTCCGGGCCAGTGTGCTAACCATTACACCACCTAGGCTCCCTGATATCAACACACTCCCCACGCCTACCTGTCTATGTGGTTACTTGCCTGAGAGGTCAGTGCAGACCACTACACTCGTCCCCCTGGAATTGTAAGTCTTGTAATGCTTACAATTACATACATACAGGCAATGCACTAACACATACATACACAGGGTAGGTTCAACAACCATACAGCGCAAAGCTTGTACAGGATCCTGATCACGGCAACCAGTGTCGTGGGGGTGATGACAATGGGAAATAATGCGCCTAGAGCGGGACTCGAACCCACATCTCTTTGCATTCCGGGCCAGTGTGCTAACCATTACACCACCTAGGCTCCCTGATATCAACACACTCCCCACGCCTACCTGTCTATGTGGTTACTTGCCTGAGAGGTCAGTGCAGACCACTACACTCGTCCCCCAGGAATTGTAAGTCTTGTAATGCTTACAATTACATACATACAGGCAATGCACTAACACAGGGTAGGTTCAACAACCATACAGCGCAAAGCTTGTACAGGATCCTGATCACGGCAACCAGTGTCGTGGGGGTGATGACAATGGGAAATACTGCGCCTAGAGCGGGACTCGAACCCACATCTCTTTGCATTCCGGGCCAGTGTGCTAACCATTACACCACCTAGGCTCCCTGATATCAACACACTCCCCACGCCTACCTGTCTATGTGGTTACTTGCCTGAGAGGTCAGTGCAGACCACTACACTCGTCCCCCTGGAATTGTAAGTCATTTAGTGCTTACAATTACATACATACAGGCAATGCACTAACACATACATACACAGGGTAGGTTCAACAACCATACAGCGCAAAGCTTGTACAGGATCCTGATCACGGCAACCAGTGTCGTGGGGGTGATGACAATGGAAAATACTGCACCTAGAGCGGGACTCGAACCCACATCTCTTTGCATTCCGGGCCAGTGTGCTAACCATTACACCACCTAGGCTCCCTGATATCAACACACTCCCCACGCCTACCTGTCTATGTGGTTACTTGCCTGAGAGGTCAGTGCAGACCACTACATATCTAACTTAGATACAGATGCACTTATTAAACATTTGTTTCTGAATACAAGTGAATACCTAATATATTTAATAAACCTGTTTCTGCTGAAGCTGCAATTATCTAAAAAGTTAACCATTTTAAATCAAAGTTATTTGAAACTAAAGTTACGTCGATTATGATGATCAATAATGGATAATAATATTAATATGTCACATAATGGCAGAAAGGTGGGGTTGAGTTCCCCTCTAGGCACAATATTATCCTTGTTGGCAACCTCTCTCCCCACTACAACAAACACTACGATATTGTCCAATTGAAGTTGTTGTTTATTTGTTGTTGTTTTACGTCCTAGCAACATCTAAGGGCATATCAGAACAGGTACCGACTTGTGGCAGTTTGTACTCATGGCAACTGTATAGTGCTGCCCCACTGGGAAATCCGGATGCCAGCACCATGACCGTATATCCCATTCAGTCACATTATCCTGACACTGATCAAACCAGTCATTGCCCTATCCTAGTAATGCTGAGTGCCAGACTAGAAAGCGACAAGTATAAATTTGTATGTCATTGGTTTGACTCGACCAGGGTTTCTAACCCACAATCTCATAGGTTCGGATTTCCAGATCTCCCAAATCAGGGGACGGACACTCAAGTCATTCAGCCACCCCGTCTGGTCACCGATTGAAGTTGAAGTGTATAGTATGCACAAACACTGTACCCGCCTATGTATAAGACTCACACAAATTACAGAAACTCCAAAGCATCGGACTATAAAACTGTAAATTCACTGTTAATCTGCATAACGAGAATTTAAAATACGTCTACAAAACCCACTTTCTGACAGGTTATCTAGGTGTATATATGCACAGCTTGAAAAAGGATAACCCTATGCATAAACACATGTCTTCCCATATGTGTACCTGTCTCCTGGGTGAGCTCACCTGTACATATAGGTATGGCGGGTATATGAGCCGGTGCCTACCTGTATTCACCTAATACATGTAACTGATGTTGCTTCCCTTTTCTCTCACTCTCCTCCCACAGGTGAGTAAACCTCCAGTGTGCGATGTAGCAGCTATGGAAGATGATTGGGTGAGTAGTCACGTGCAACAGCTCCAGCCTCTTCAGCCGACTGGGCCTGCTTCGCTAAGAAATCGGCGCCACCTATTGTTTAATTAATCAGTTTTAACAAATGTAAAAACACAACAGCTGTGGCAGGGACCAAGATAATTTCACATGAAATTATGTACTTGAGATATTCATGACATTTATATAGATATATATATATATATATATATGTTGTGTAAGATGAATATAATAACCAGCAATATCCCTCCTTTCCCTCATCACTCAGTCAGCCACATGTGACTGAGTGGGATATCGGGTCACAGTGCTGGCGGCCTGATTTCCCAGTGAGGAAGCACTATAAAGTCACCATGAGTGTGCACTGTCCTGATATGACCTTAGATGTTGCCAGGAAGTAAAATTCTAACAACCAACCAACTATCACTCCCAGCCTCAGTTATCAGGGCCTGCTTCGCTAATAAATCGGCGCTAACAAATTTAGCAAATGTGAAAACACAGCAGCTGGGGCAAGTTCGAGATAATTTCACATGAAATGATGTACTGGAGGTATTCATTATATGAGGAGTTCAGGTGCAAAACCATCTAAACACAAATCAACAAAATTAGATAAACATTTGAATCAAACCTTCAAAAGGTTGATTTTTTTTTGTTCATTGCTCCATAACAAGTTCATCTAGCCATTAGCTATATAATGGTCCTTCCCTATTTCGGATCGACCTTGTATATCCAAACCCAACACAAAAACAAGCTCAAACATCTATGAGCCAAGAACACCCTTAGCTGCCATGCCTAACAGCTACCTCGCAGTCTATCCCTATTTCAGATCGACCTTGGATAGCCAAACCCAACACAAAACATGCTCAAACATCTACAGATACTAAATAATCACCATGTACCTGCTACTGTGGGAGAAACAAAAACATCTTATCACCTCCTCCTGTGTGATAAGATTAAACCACTACTACAACTGGCCAGCATTGAAGACAAGCCCAACCACTCAAGCTTACATGCTATGGACAGTATAAACACAGCTTCATTAAAAAATCAATTTTAAAAAATCACAAGAAATTGGGAATTAGTGAGAATTACAATTACCCTCAGGTAAATATAATTTATTTTAATTCAATATTTGGATTGGGGTTCACGGGATTCTGCGCCTGAACTCTTCGTATATAGATATATATGAATAGTTCAGGTACAAAAGGCAATGAATTTCTTTCAGTTGTCCACTATAAAATAGAAGTTGATGTTGTTCTTTACAGGGAAATTCTATCAATTCCATATTGAATATAGGGAATTAGTTGATTACTGCGATACAAATGGATTTGATCATCAGAATGATGGTTGCTCCAGCTAAAACCTGGTAGTCATGGTTTCATTTTGGCCTGAATTGTGCTAAGAAATGAGAACTATTAATGTTGTAAGTCATTGGATTGACTCGACCGGTGTAGCAGGAAATCGTAAACCCTGTAAATCGCAAACCCCCACTTGTGATTTCCTAGGAAATCGCAAACCCCCATGCCATATATGGGCATGGGGGGTTTGCAATTTCCTAGGAAATCACATATCCCCCCTGGCCTGGTATGACATCAAAACTAATCAATTAATCCATCTTGATCCTCCTTGAATCCATGTTATCCCCAGATCTGGTAGAAGTTCAAAATTTAACATAGGCCTATAGCTGCCATGCTTGTGGTGATAAATGCTACAAAGCATGGGGGGTTTGCAATTTCCAGGGGTGTTTGTGATTTCCTAGTAAATCTCAAATCCCGGGATCTGCAATTTCCAGGGGTTTGCTGCCACACCGGGAATCAAACTCCAAATCTCCCTCACCAGTGGCCTACGCTCTACCAGTTGGGCCACCGTCCGGGAGAGGGAGGGGTTGGTGGTGGTGGTGTGTGGTGGTGGTGGTGGTGGCGGTGGGGGTGGTGGTGGTGGTGGTGGTGGTGGTGGTGGTGGTGGCGGTGGGGGTGGTGGTTGGTGGTGGTGGTGGCGGTGGCGGTGGTGGTGGTGGTGGTGGTGGTGGCGGTGGTGGTGGTGCGTGGTGGCGGTGGGGGTGGTGGTGGTGGTGGTGGTGGCGGCGGTGGTGGTGGTGGTGGCGGTGGTGGTGGCGGTGGGGGTGGTGGTGGTGGTGGTGGTGGCGGTGGGGCTTATCTCAAAACCCACGGGTTAGACATATCCTGGAGTGGTGCCAACACCAATATTAGCAACTGAGGATCAGGAACAGGGCGGAGGGGGGGGGGGGGGGGGGGGGGGGGGGGCTGGAGCCGTCCTCTGCTGCCCAAGACAACAGGCCATACTGCGTCCGCTCCACTCGACACTGCCATTGTATATATGCAGAGTAGATAACACGGTCAGGGTATCAGCTGCCAGACTGGATGGGCAAATGAGTTGAGCGTCCATCTCCCATTTTGGTAGATCATGGGATTCGAAGACACGGGTATGAACCCTGGTCCAGTCAAACCAAATACTTAAAAATGTATACTTGTCGCTGCCAAGCCAGGCGCGCACCCGGCATTATAAGGATAGGACAAGTGTAACACTGGTTGGCTCAGTGTAACTGTAAGGAAAATGTGACTGAGTGGGATATCTAGGTCATGCTGCTGGCAGCCTGATCTCCGAGTGGGGCAATAACAACTAACACAATAAGATCGCCTTCACTTTATAGTCCACTATGCTTGCAATCGCTTGCAACCACTTTTTAACTATCAAATTCCAGGCTTCTACGCTTTTTCTGTGTGGGCAGGTGGGGCAGTTTGCAGAATTATGACATTTAAATTGATGAGGCAAACATTTAAAATATATGCACAGCGATTTAACTTATGGCGGTTTTGTGCAGCGATACAATCAAAAACTCTTTAGCCGAAAGTGGTCATTCCATGATTCTTCTTCATCGTGTCCTTCCACCAGTTGTCTATTTCAGATGCTGCTCTCCCAGTGTTTAGAGCAGCTGATGGCAATTTTGTTGGCCAATGTCAGGTCTGCAGCAGAGCAGGAAGTGGCCATCATGGGGCAGACCAGTAGGTGTTGCATCATCTGCCTGATGCCGCAGTCACAGATTTCCGATGAATCAGAGTACCCCTACTTCAGCATGTTCACTCTGGACTGGCCAACCTGTGTTTGCAACCAGTTCAGAGCCTTCCATGTTACCCAGGGGTTCTCCGCGCCAGCGGGGAGGTGTTCTTCGGCACGGATGTTGAGGTGCACACTGGCGTCTAGGGCTTCGAGTCGCTCCCTCCACATCTCCACATGGATCGCTGTCGCTGTTGTGTTTCTGGGCTTGGTGTTTCTGATGAAGCTCCTATGTGACGTCAGGTGTGGCACCACTGCGAGATGTCCATGGAGTGGATGCCCTTGGTCTGTGGCTTGCCACAACCGTTCTGTAATTCCATGATGAGGCTATCGCATTTGTATTCTGCAAATAAGAGCATTCTGTGCCTGATGGCATGTGAATACCTTTTGTGATTTGCTGTGTGTTGGGGAACAGACGCGATGGCGCCATTGCTAAGAGTGCAGGCTTCCCATGTGGAAGGTCGGGAGTTTGAAACCAAGCCCAGTCAAACTGATGACTTCCAATATTTATACTTATCAATATCTACCCTTGCGCTCTGCATTACGAGCATAGGGCAAGGACTTGTTTGCTCAGACCAGACGGGGTGGCCAAATGAGTAGAGCATCCGTCTCCTGTTTTGGGAGATTGGGAGATCCGAACCCATAAGTTTGCGTGTTCGAATCCTGGTCGAGTCAAACCAATGACTTAAAAATTGATGCTTGTCACTTTCTAGCCTACCGCTGCTTGGCTCAGTGTCAGGATACTGTGACTAAGTGGGATATCAGGTCATGATGCTGGCGGCCTGGTTTCCCAGTGGGGCAACACTATAAAGTCACCATGAGTGTGCACTGTCACTAGTCGCTACCCATCCTGATATGACCTTAGCTGCTGCTAGGACCTAACACAACAACAAAGAAACAAACATGTTTGCTCAGTGTCAGGATAATGTGACTGAGTGGCAACATCTAAGGTCATATCACTTATCAGGACATGTACTGACTTGTGAAAGTGTGCACTCCTGGCGACTTATAGTGCTGCCTTCCAACCATCATCATGACCCAATTTCCCACTCAGTCATAATACCCTTGTAAAATATTCCGATTTGCTGCATTGGGGGGAATGCAAATGTTCTATACCTGATCGGCTATACGTGCCCAGGCGCATGTATGTATATATGTAGGTTCTGGTGGTGCCTGAGTGAGATGTAAATAGACATAGTGGTGCTGGCAGGGCTGTGTGTACGGGGCACTCAGAGCCTACCCCCTCCCATAGGTAGGATCGCCACACTCAGACTCAAGGCAGGTGGTGGCCAGGGGAGCCGCACAGCTTGGTGGGTGTGGGCAGATCACTAGTAACCATGGGGACTAGGAATGATGGATCCCTATTGGCAGAGCTAAGAATGTTTTTTTCCCATTGGGGGAAACGGGTGGGGTGATACTCTACAATGAACCCATGTACCATATAAATAATAAACCAGAGGGCTTGACTCTCTCTCTCGTTTCACTTTCTACTCTTCCTTTCTCTTGGTCTGTATTGATGTCACTATAGCCTGCCTACACAACCACAGATTTGAGCTTTAGCCATTCTACACCCTGATAACGAGCTAATCAGCCCTTGCTCTATCCTATTAGGGCTGAATACCGGATTTTGTAGCAATGATTTCACTCGGCTGGGATTTGAACTCCCGACCTTCCGCGAGTGAAAACTGGGCTCTTAGCAATTTGCTCACCACTTCAGGTCAAGTTATTCAGAACTTAGCTTTTGTATCTCAAACTATACTTGAAGATTTCAGGTGCAAAACCAACTAAACTCCAATAACAACATCTGGTTTTAATCAAAGATTTGTCCCTGAAAATTATTTTAATTCTCACTAATTCCACTTTTCATGTGATCATATGGTTATGGAGCAATGGACAAAAAAGTAGGAATGTAAAAAAATACACTTTTTGTATGTTTGATTCCAATGTTTATCTCCATTTTTAGATTGGCGTTCACGTGGTTTTGCACCTGACCTCTTTTTTTGTATTTGTTTTAAAATGTATTTGTTTTAAAATTTAAAATTGGTATCTGTTTTAAAATTCAAAGCAATTGAAAAGCAATGCATTATATGTTTACCCTTCCGATTCAGAGCTACGTCTGGTGCTCATATTCGCTACTAATGTTTATATTCATTGAATAGAGGGAATACTCATATGTCAGTAGTGTAGAATCAGCTGAGGCAGCGGAGGAGGGGGTAGTGGGTTGCTGGGTTGAGGGAAAGGACGGGGATGGCTGGGGATTGGGAGTGTGGGAGTGTGTGTGTGAGGGAGGGGGTGGTAAACATTACAGTGATGGCGTGTTCAGAATAGATTAACCTAAATACCTGCGCTCGAAAATAAATGTCAGCAAACTAAAATTGGTCCGGTTTAAATTTTTTTGTTTCTGTTTTATCAAAAACATAATAATGGATGTTTCTTCCTCAAAATATCCCGCCAACACATGATCTAGTTTGCTGATGAAAAAGAATGCTAATAATATGTCATGTTAAATGATAGAAATACAACAACAGCATGTATGTGTGTTTCAGGGTTAAGGCCTGGGCACAGCAGGTATGGATCGGTACGCAAACATTAAGTTAAAGACATGAACAATATCTAAATGTGAAAACAAATAGTAGTACTTTCGTTATTTATTAATTGCACAGATTAATTTATAGTACATTTCGCACCCTTTTTATTGACATAGATAGATAAAGAGATAGCTATAAACATACATTTATGTATACATATGCAGAGTTCAGCCGCAAACCCCCGTAAATGCCAATCCAATATTTTAATAACAATAAATTATTTGTACCTGAAGGTATTTTAATTCTCACTAATTCCACTATTCTTATGTAGAAATGATTATGGAGCAATGAACAACACCAAAATAGAAATATAAAAGAAGAAAAACAAGCTTTGAAGGTTGTATATCAATGTTTATCTCAATTTTTGGATTTGCATTTATGGCGTTTTGTGCCTGAATTCCTCATATGAGTATATATGTATGTGTATATATATATATATATATATATATATATATATATATATATCATCATCATCATGCTGTCGGTCGCGATGCAACAAAGACTGCTTTCATTACTTGACTGCGCATTTCATGAAAGCTGCCTGCAAAAGTGTTGAAGTGCTGCCGGCTTTTGCAAGTTACCAGCAGCACTCTCTCGGGTATCAAATAGCGGTTTCACACCAGCAAGAACATGTCAAGACAGGGGCAAAATTATTTGTCCCTGCTGTGGCTGGTCAGGAGATGTTGGGAGTTCCATACATCAACTGCCACAGTGATAGGGTTTTCTGTTCAGGGTTTGCTCCCTTAGCCTTCGGTTCTGTCAAGAACCTGTATCACAAGGCAGTGCTTTACAACTCTGCAGGGCAGGGGTGTTAAACTCCCTGAGGTATTGCTATACCTGCAATACCTGCATACCACATATTTTACCTCGGTAAACAGCCTCAGGCTAGCCTCAGGCTAGGGAGAGGTAAGCACGTCCGGTACCAGCAATTAGCATATACAACTCACGACTGGATAACGTGTCGTTGGGTTGCTCCGGCAAAATTAGTCTACATACAAGCAAATACGCAGTAAGTATAATAAAAACTGTGGTTAGCTTAATTATGATGCATTAGAGCATCATTATGGAAAGTTTAGACTTTCGTTGGTCCAATTTGGACGAGTTATTTGGTTATAAACAACCAAGGATAGAACACTCGAGTGGGTTTCTCGAAGGAACCAAACCGGTCATTAGCGGTTCTGTCAACACCCGGGTCACCGTGTGACTATGGGTAGAGATGTGGGTTTCGCCCTATCTCATGTGGAAATTCTCTCGTACTCTAATAGAGAGTAATGTTGGAGATGCTCCTGGGTTTCTTTTATAGACTCCCCTAGACAAAACTTTTTCAGGCGTTTCTCCGAGTTTCGTAGCATTTTCTCCAACTTGTTGACGTAGTAGTCACAGGTGGGAGAAGTGTGCGGAACAGAGGGATGGGCGGGCCGATACACTGGTCCCGACCCCGCGTAAGGTTTGGGCTTGACCCACAACCCACGCACAAATTTAGCTTATTACGCCTGTGTTATAACGGTATAAACACGTTCTTTAACACCAATAGATGTCCAAATGAGTTTGAAACAACCATATTGTGACATATATATATACCGGGACTGACCAACAATTTTTGTTTCAGCTCCCGATGGCCACGAAGCGGAGTAAGCGCGGTGCAGCAGCAGCCGAGGGGCGTGTTCCGAGTGGAGTGGACGAGGAGTACGACTCCTCACCTGTGTTGTCGGCAGGGCCGTCGACACAGCCCCGGGCGCATATCCTCTCCGACCCGGACGAGGACGCAGTGCCTGATGTGCCTGCGCCTCCAGATTGGGAGGCTCGCTTTGCAAGATTGGAAAGCCACATCTTGACTGCCAAATCGCCTGTGTCTCGGAAGCGGCATAGGCCGAGTGTCCAAGAGGATTCGTTTGAGGATTTCTTGGACACAGACTCGGCGGTGGAGCTTAAGGCTCCTCCTCCTCCTTCTCCTAAACGGAGGAAGAAGAAGAAACAGGTGATTTCTTCGGGTGATGAATTCACCAAGGAGCGGGCAGAGACTGGTTTTCGCAAAAAGCGGAAGACTAAGTCCAAAAAGAAGAAGAGGAAGAGGAAATATTCTTCTTCTGAGTCGTCCACTGAGTCTACTTCTACGGAATCAGACTCAGACACCATATATGAAGGGGTCTATGCGGACATTGGCACTAAAGTGGCTAAGAAGGTGGAGAAGCCAAAGGCTAAGCGGGTTAAAACCACTACGCTTATGCGCGAGACCGTGAATGGTCATTTTCGCACGTTCAAACCGGCGGAGGTTATCTCCAAGTTAGGAGATGAGTTAACAGGCATAAAGGGTGTTCCCAACTCCATCATTAAAGAAATGGATCGGGATGTCAATATGACGGATGACCGTAAGAAGTTTGAGGATGTGTTGCACACAGTGCATAAGGCAGTGTTGGCTACCCTAACAGCTATTGTTCCTGTGGCTAATAGGATGCAGAGTGAAAATAAGTTCTCGTCTTTGGCTAAGACAATGGACAAAGGCATTGCAGTTCTAGCGGCGGCAGGTAATTACCTGTCGTTTCGAAGATATGAAAATGTCTTCAAGTCAGTTTGCACAGATGCTGGCAAAGAAGTGGCTCGCTCTAAGAAGGTTACCGATAATGAGGGGAAGGAGTTTACGCTTTATCTTGCTCCAGAGCCGATTAAAGGGAAACCTTTAGATAACACCAAGATGTTTGGCGGTCAACTACAATACCTCTATAAAGAGGTAGAGACTGCAGCCAAGAGTGGCAAAAACATGGATGGCAAGAAGAAACAGGAAGCTCCTCGTTTCAAAAAGTCACGAGGGGATTTTCGTCCACGACGGTTCACCAGAGGAACCAGACCGAGTTCAAACTTCGGTCAAGGGTTTCGGGGCCGGGGCGCTCGCCCAGGCTGGACCGACAACACCGCACGGCCAATAGGCCGAGGGTTCAACTCGTCGAGACCTTTCCCCAGGGGCGGGTCCAAGTAGAGGTCCAAACACAAACTTTACAAGTCCCTGCAGCCTCTAAAAACACACAAACTGTAAGCAACTTTGTGGCTGGTAATATTAGTAATCATATTTCTGAGTGGCACAAAATTACTAGTGACCAAGAAATTATAGAAATAGTTAGGGGTGTTCACATTCCCTTTACACAAATTCCTGTACAAAGTATAATACCTTTTCCATATAACATTCAACCAGTTGAACGAGACGCACTAACTAAACAGGTACATAAATTCTTTGAGAAAGGAATTATACAAAAAGTGACACACTGTTCAGGACAGTTTATTTCAAACATTTTCTCGAGACCGAAGCCTAATGGTGATGTTCGAATGATCCTGGATTTAACAATCCTTAATAAAAGGGTGGAATATCGACATTTTAAAATGTTCTCTCTAGATACGGCACGAGATCTGATTACACCAGATGCGTGGATGGCTAGTGTTGATTTACAGGATGCATATTATACGCTTCCCATAATGGAACAATACCGAAAATTTCTTCGATTTATTTGGGATAACCAACTCTATGAGTTTACCTGCATGCCGAATGGCTTAGCTTGTGCGCCACGTTTATTTACTAAATTGCTTAAACCTGTTTTCTCGGTAATGGCGAGGAAGGGTCACATAATGTTTCCATACATAGATGATTCTTTTATTATAGCATCAACACAAATTGGTTGTGTGAATGCAGTTTTGGATTTATGTGCATTACTCACTAAATTGGGGTTTTATGTACATCAACAAAAGTCAGTGTTTAAACCAACAAAACAACTCAAATGTTTAGGGTTTATTCTGGATACACAGTCCCTTACAGTGTCGATAACAGAACAAAAACTAATTAAGTTTATGACTACAGCGACTCAGCTTATTAAGTTATCAAAGCCAAAAATTAGACAGGTTGCTGTTCTTATTGGCATAATGACCTCATATGCACCTGCTGTGTTATATGGGAAGGCCCATATTAAGTCGCTAGAAATAGATAAAAATTTAGCGTTAACACAAACTAAAGGCAATTTTGAGCGAAAGATGTTTATTTCGCAAGAAGGGTTACAGGATATTGGATGGTGGATGCAACATATAGCAAGTTCACCAAATCCAATCCGCATGGCGGAACCTAATACAGTAATTACTACTGATGCTTCGTTAGAAGGTTGGGGAGCTCATCGAGATGGGGTCACAACAGGAGGTAGATGGCTTGATGATGAAAAATCAGACTATATTAATGCACTAGAATTGCGTGCTATTTATCTGGGCTTACGTAGTTTAGTAAAGATAAATAAATCACAGGTTAGAATACTAACTGATAATACTACTGCCATGGCATATATTCGTAACATGGGTGGAACCAAATCAAAGTCTTGCAATCAGTTATCTAAACTGATTTGGAACTGGGCACAGGCTCAACAAGTCTGGCTGACTGTAGCGCATATTCCAGGGTCACAAAATACACTTGCAGATTATAAAAGTAGAAATTTCCATGACCATTTAGAGTGGTCTCTCTCTACACATTTGTTTAACTTCGTTTGTGAAAAATGGGGTACACCTGAAGTTGACTTATTTGCATCACGAAATAATAACAAGTTACCCTGTTATGTTTCTTGGCATCCTGAACCGGATGCTTGGAAAGTAGATGCGTTTGCTATTACTTGGGAAAATAATTATTTTTATATTTTCCCACCATTTAGCATTATCAGCCGAGTAGTGAGAAAAATCGGCTTGGAAGGGACACATGCGATACTGGTGGTGCCCGATTGGGACACGCAACCTTGGCTGCCAGCAGTTTCACAACTGGCAAAAGATCGTATACGATTCCCAAGAAAACTCGGGAATCTGACGCACCACGGACCGCTAGTGGTTCACGGCGACGTGTCAACGACGCCCCTATTGGCATTCCTTTTCTAAGGAAGCAGCTACAGCAATTTGGATTGGACAGAATTACTGAGGATAGGATAGTATCGGATGCCTGGAGGCCAGGAACTGTCAAAATGTATACAACCTATTTAAAGAAATGGGGTGTACATTGTTTGTTAATGAAAGTTAAACCAACAAATCCAAAGATTTCACAAGTAGCTCGGTTTCTTCGTTCTCTAGAGGATGAAGGACTTTCCTTTGGATCGATTAATGCGGCGAGGTGTGCGTTATCAATTATATTACCTAGAATTGATGGCGAACGTGAAACAGTTGTTATTTGTTATTTACTTCGTTCAATTTATCAAAGGAATCCTCCAAAACCAAAGTATAGTCGGTTTTGGGATGTTTCTATAGTATTTAAGTTGTTTCAGGCTTGGCCTCACAACTCGTGGTTAGATATAAAACAGTTAGGTTTTAAGGTCGCGGTCCTGTTATTGTTAGTAACCGGACACAGAGGACAGACGATTGTTGCTTTATCCTTAACTGGATTAGAGATAGACAAGCAACAAGCTACGTTTGATTTAGAAAAAATTGCTCAAATCGAACACGTTAGGTGACCCTTTATCAACGGTTCACTTAGACTGTTTTCCGAATGATCGGAAATTATGTGTTGTGTCGGCCATACGGGCTTATATATACAAGACAAAGGATTTACGTGCATCACAACAACTATTAGTGAGCTTTATAAAGCCACATAAGGCGATTTCACGAGACACACTTGCCAGATGGACAATTACGGTGTTGAAATTGGCTGGAGTGGATACGAGTAAATACTCTTCCCACTCAACTAGAGGAGCCATGGTCTCCAAGGCACGGGTGCTTGGTATTTCTGTGAAAAGAATACTAGCGCATGCAGGCTGGAAGACGGCTAAGTCGTTTGCAAAACATTATAATAAACGACTAGAAAAGCCTACCGGCGTTGCAAAGCGTCTTCTCGCCAACTAACAAGAATAGGTGAGAACAAAAATTTAGAATGTTATAATAATAAGAAAGAATGATATTAAGGATAAAAATGAATTATGTAAAGGTCTCCCTAGCCTGAGGCTAGCCTGAGGCTGTTTACCGAGGTAAAATAGTATAGTTATACGAGTCTTACCTTGGTACAGATGATGGATAACTGTTGTTTTACCGAGGTATAAGCCTCGGATAGATGTGGGCTAGGGCCCTCCCGCCACACCCTGCCACATCTATTCCGTTGGTGTACCTTTTCGGTAAAGTAATAGTATCCATTGTTTGAAAGTCATTTTTATCCTCAATAAGTAGGTTAAGATTGCTGGTACCGGACGTGCTTACCTCTCCCTAGCCCACATCTATCCGAGGCTTATACCTCGGTAAAACAACAGTTATCCATCATCTGTACCAAGGTAAGACTCGTATAACTATACTATATATATATATATATATATATATATATATATATATAACATGATTTCCACATAGAAAGGCACATTACTCCTGCGGAAATGGTGAATGAAGGCTCACCTGTGGGGCACAAGTAACGTCTAGCACTCTACAATCTGGATATTGTTGGCATGGCAGGTCTGCAAATGGCAATGCTATTTGCGCGTAGACAGCATAGCCACTATTGTGTAATCAGCTGAGGAAGGTGGGGTCGACCAGTGGGGTGGAGTATGCCATGAGGATTTACTAGTACATGTATTAACGGACTAACTAGTGCTGCCCAGCGGTGAAAAGAAGACTTAGTGTTAAAACACTTATCCTTTATTGTTGGTTGGTTATTGGAGCTTTATGTCCTGGCAACATTTAAGGTCATATCAGGATGGGTACCGACTTGTGATAGTGCACACTCCTGGTGACTTCATAATGCTGCTCCACTGGGAGACCAGACCACAAACACCATGACCCACTCAGTCACATTATCCTGACACTGAACCAACCATTCCTTGCCCTATCCTAGCAATGCCGAGCACCTGGCTAGGAAGGGATGAATATCAATTTTGAAGTCATTCATTTCCCTTGACCGGGGTTCAAACCCGTGGTTTCGAATCCTACGATCTACCAAAACGGAAGACAGACGCTCAACTCATTTGGCCATCCCGTCTGGTCTTTATCCTTTATGGGCAAGGTAAATCAATTCATGGCACACAAAAAAGAATTATGGTGCGGTGAGGGTGGGGGGCATGCTTACCCACACGCCTCGTTTTGAGCTCATTTACATACCTAACCGAAATATATATATACACATATATACATATGAGACTGTCTCAAAAGCTGCTAAGAAGTATGGGACAAAACTGTGTCCATTGTAATGATCAACATAATATCTACTTATGCATTTGCTCAGAATAAACTGATTTGTTTTTTTACATGGTGTTTCATAATCCCAATAGAATACATATTGATTTGAAGCAAATGTCCTTGTGTTTTCAGTGTAACTGATTATGTGCTGTTTTGTGTCAATCGTTACAATGGACAAGAAAAAAAAGAGTTATCACCTTTTGAGACAGGCTCATATATATACAGGTATAGACTGAACCTTTATTTGCGGCTCTGTTTAGCTGTTCTCAGTAAGCGAGTAGCTCGCTCTGTCTTTTGCGATGCAATAAACATGCAAGGGAGGAGGAGAGGGAATCCAATGTATGCGAGCATTGCGTGCATGCTAGGTCAGAGCCAGTAGAGATACCAGACCTCCTTACCTTTGAGGCAGCAGACACTGGCTTGAGCTCCCTCCTCCTCCCACACACACACACACTCCGCATGCACCCCTTTCCGGATTCCCAAACCCTCTCCACACAACTATCCTGTTTTCGTGATGCATGCAGACGCTAATCTATTTGTGGTGGTTCAAGACTTAACAAGACGCGGTGGCCGAGTAGGTAGAACACAGGCTTTCGCGTGCGGAAGGTAGGGATTTCCGAATCCCAGTCGAGTGAAACCAATGACTTACAAACGTTGATACATGTCGGTACATGGTCGGGTTCTCTGCATTAATGGGATGGGGCACGGACTGGTTAGCTAGGAGTCAGGATAATGAGGTCATGATGCCAGCAGCCTGGTATAACAGTGGGACACCACTATAAACAGTGGATTCTTAATTGAACTGTTCATACCTGCACTGGCACCTTCATGTCGTTCTTTGAGCAGCGAAAACAAGTCATTAGACTTAACCGTTATGGGCAGCATGAATACACCTATCACAAAAAAAAACTACACAAAAAAACATCCAGAATCAATACATACAACTATTAGTATTATGCAATACACTGTGAGCACTGCAGCTCCACACTGTACATTGCATACCATATACATGTTGACGTCATAGGAACACGTGGTCACCTGAACGCCCAGCTTTGGGATCAATGTGCCCATCATCCTTGACATGGATTGATTTTGTTTGTCTGTTGGGATTGTACATCCTGGCAACGTATATAGTCATTGCAGGATGGCTATCGACTTATGACTGCACACTCATGGTTATTGCACAGTGGTGTCCCAATCGGTGATTAGGCCACTAATAAAGTAATGTCAAGATCCGATATACAATTCAGATACATTTTCCTGATATGGAACGAACGTAACATTGCTTTGTCCTGTTAATGCTGAGCACCAAGCTAGGTAGAAACAAATATCACTTTTGGAAGTGGGTCATTCTCTAAAACTGGGCACAAAAGTGTGAGATGGGAACCAAAAGTGAAAACCTTCCAAATAATAGCAAACATATTTCGAAATAACAGCCTAATCCAATGTCCTATGAAGGTTTGCATGTTGTGCATATGTCAGAGTTGAAAAAAATTAGTTTCACTTTTTGAATTAGATCTTATACAAATTGAGCAATACATTAATATCACTTGTGTAACATGAAAATCAATGACACATCCAGAACCTCATTTTAACATATACAACATAGTCAAACAAGATTTGATTGATTACTCGTAAGCAGACAAGGTTATGACTTACAAGAAAAAGTTGAAAAATAAGTTGAACAAAGTTTGACTACATGTATGGTGACAATGTGAACATTTTCACATTTTCACTTTAGCGCAAAATCATACAATTATTATTTTGATATCTTTTGTGGGATAAATACAAAACATGTAGAACTGCTAGCATACCTACTAGACAGATGCTACAATAATTATTTGACTTGCTATCTATAAAACAAAGACTTAATTATCAGCATCATAACATGGAGACCAGTTTTGGAGAATAACCCAAGTCATTGCTTTGATTTGGCTGGAATTGAAATGCGGACCTTCCACTTTGGAAGCCAGTACTCTAACCAATTCGCCCACTGCATTTAGTCGGCTGGATTCATGCATATGTCATGGGGGGTGATGAAAATGGGAAATATTGCGCCTAGAGTTGGACTCAAATCCACATCTCTTTGCATTCCGGGCCAGTGTGCTAACCATTACACCACCTAGGCTCCCTGATATCACCATACTTCCCAGGCCTACCTGTCGATGCGGATCCTTGCCTGAGAGGTCAGTGCAGACCACTACACTCGTCCCAATGGAATTGTAAGTCTTTTAATGCTGCCAATTACATACATACAGGCAGTGCACTTACACATACACAGGGTAGGTTCAACAACTATAAAGCGTGTAGCTTGTATAGGACCATGGTCACGGCAACCACTGTCATACTGGGGTGATGAAAATGGGAAATATTGCATCTAGAGCGGGACTCGAACCCACATCTCTTTGCATTCCGGCCCAGTGTGCTAACCATTACACCACCTAGGCTCCCTGATATCACCATACTACCCACGCCTAGTTGTCTATGCGGCTTCTTGCCTGACAGGTCAGTGCAGACCACTACATATATATCCATCACAAAGAAGATGAGTAAGTCCATTATTTGAAAAAGCTGTGACCATACAGCTATGTGATTCACGATTTGCACTACTCCCGATAGATTTGCATTATCTGCATCTAATTCCCACCAGAATGAGTTGATCGTCCGTCTCCCGTTTTGGTAGATCGAGGGATTCGAACCCACCGGTTCACACCCTGATCGAGTCAAACCAATCACTTGAAAATTGAGACCAGTCATTGCCCAATCCTAATAACGCCGAGCACCTGGCTAGGAAGCGACACATA
Organism: Branchipolynoe longqiensis; assembly: GCA_030323885.1. Classification (NCBI taxonomy): domain Eukaryota; kingdom Metazoa; phylum Annelida; class Polychaeta; order Phyllodocida; family Polynoidae; genus Branchipolynoe; species Branchipolynoe longqiensis. The sequence goes on along the minus strand of CM059199.1, from coordinate 41,392,425 downwards.
TCCATTTTTAAATCATTGGTTTTTGACTCGACCAGGGTTCAAACCCCCACAATCTACTCAAACAGGAGACAAACGCTCAACTCATTGGGCCATCCCATCTGCTCACAATACGGTAGGTGCTTGCCTCTCACAATTCTTCAGGCCGTTGAAGTGTATGTAACTCGTTAGAAAAGACTTGAACATTGTCGCGCCTCAGTCCTCTCCTTGTTCATGATGTGTTAAATGGGCCCGCGAATCAATGGGCGATAAATGGGGAAAAGGCGGCTCATCACCTGCTAACATTCTGCTGAGTCATAATGTATTGTGTCCCAATCGACGCTGCAATTGACCAGTGATGAGCTCCCAATCAACCACCACTGTAGGTCTGAAAGCTATAAATTCAGTGTCCGTTGTGGTCTTCTTTCTGTCCGGTTACAGCAGATCTAGTGCAGGGTCAGGGGTAGATAAAAGATTCACCCCGTACTGACAGTACAGGGGTAAAAACTAACCCATTAGAAAAGCTGGCGAAGAATGTTGACATGCTGGGGAAATTAATTGAGTGAATACTGTCTTAATTTAAGAAGCAAAATATATTCTTTATATATGTTTTTATATTTACCCGCTACCTTTGAGTTGAAAAATATAATCAAACATCTAGTTTAATCAGATTTAAAAGTGAAATCGACGGCGTTCTATGGCCGCCATCTTGACTTTTTGCATTATCTCCCATTTTACCAACTCTAAGTGTCCATTTGATACTGGAGGCAGGCATTCTACTTCCTGTTCTATACTTATGGCCGGTGCACACCTACCGTATACGATTCGCGCACTAAAACTGACTGCCGGACGCGACTCGTCACGACCCGTTTCGCGACTAAAAACTGACGACAGGGTGTACCCATCTAGCGACTGGGCCGCGCACATCTACCGTCACGATTCGCGACTGCGATGCGCGCACCTGGTGTCTTTATCACAAAACTACATTAGCATCAGCGCCTCCTACCGGTTCTTGAACAATTTGAGAGCCTCAACGCAAGACGGCGCCACGTCTGTGGCCGACTGGTGTCAGTGGCGCCAACTATCGGTAGCGGTTGGTTAGCAGACATGCAAGATGGCGCCCCGTTCAAAACAACAGAAAAGAAATATAGCAGTTGCACTAGCAGTACTTGCCATTCGTCAAGTCCGACGTGGTAGGGTCGCTCGGCAATTGTGGGTCCGTCCACACATCGCGCAGCGTTTGCAACATGGCGCTTTCCACACGCTGGTGGCTGGCCTACGTAAGTCAGAACCGAAAGTGTTTGCCAACTACACACGCATGCCGACGCAACAGTTTGACGAGCTGCTCGCCCTCGTCAAAAGTCGGATCGCGCGGCAGAATACTCGGTTCAGGGCGTCCATCTCAGCTGCGGAGAGGCTCGCCATCACGCTACGATTCCTGGCCACAGGTTAGCATTTGTTAATTTGGTTTATTATTGTCTGACATAGTCGGTATGTGCATAGCATAGCATAGCATAGCCATATAGATGAATCGCTCCAAAATTTGTCCTACGAGGCGTGGTGACGTTACCAAAATCTTTTGCATGTTTCTAGGGGAATCGTTCAAGAGCATTAGCTACCAGTTCCGTGTTGGCGCCACCACCATCGGCAAGATCGTCCCCGAAACCTGCGACGCGATCTACGAGGCGCTGAAGGAGGAATACTTCAAGGTAACTGTGTTTGTGATGAGTTTTTTTTATTGGGTTACACACGAAATTGTGTAACAATGATCATTTGCAATGTTATATTCAATGCGATTCACAACTTACAACATAAATTTACTAATTTCCCTTCACTGCAATTGAATCATGGAACAAATAGAAGTGACTACAAATTATATAAGTAAAGTAAAAAGAAACTTTAAACTTAGTTATATTCAATGCCATTCACAACTTAAAACTTAAATTTACTAACTTCCATTCACTGCAATCGTGGAACAATTAGAAGTGACTACAAATTATATAAGTAAAGTAAAAAGAAAATCTCTTATGTCTTGCGTCTTCTACAACAATTTGATAAAACTTATATCCGTCAATTTCACTGTGACTAACATCTTAAAACAGTGTCCTGTGTATCCAACTGCCAATCATTTTCTGTAAAATGTTGCTAATGTCCAAACCCGCCAGGTATCAGGTTCAACTTACAACTTATATCCGTCAATTTCACTGTGACTAACAACTTAAAACTAGTAGAAGCGACTACAACTGATATCCGTCAATTTCACTGTGACTAACAACTTAAAACTGGTAGAAGCGACTACAACGGAAAATACCCAGTCTCAGTGTAAATTCTTTTTCGATACCATTAAGGAGGACAATCGCTGTAGTCCTCAGTACCCAACAATTTCATATACGAAAAGGATGAACTGGCCCTAGGGGCGTCTGTCGCTGTGCCGGTGGATTGCGCAATGTCTTCCTGTTGAGTTTTACTCGTCAACTCCAACATTTTCATGGTGCCTCGGAAGCACGCTTGTTCGATATCATTTTGGACAATCATTAAGATGCGAGGGTCAGTGATTTTCCGCAACTTCATTCCGATATGCATAGTGAAGACCGAGATGGCATCGTCCCGCTCTCCGGTATTTTCCTGTAAGTTGTGCAGAACGAGCTCCATCAAGTTGTTCTCTCGCGTTTCCATTTCCCCTCGCTTTCTTTTGTTTTTGCCTACCACCGGTTCGTGGCTGGTCTTTGGGGTGGTCGTTGGGGTGGTCGGCATGTTCCACTGCCCTTCGTCCTCGTCGTCTGCGATTACACTCTGTGATTCCATCTCCGCGCCGTGGTCCGTCGCATCGTCCACGACCGCCTGCGTGGCCGTAAAAAAGAACAAAATTATTCGTTTGGCAAGAGTAACAATTTATAATGTTACAACAAATACTGTGGATCTTATTGTGTATATGTTTTGTGTTTTGCAGACCCCGTCAACTCCGGAGCAGTGGAGGAAGGTAGCCGATGTATTCCAAACACGCTGGAACTTCCCCAACTGCTTGGGAGCGTTGGACGGAAAACACATACACATCAAGCCACCTCCAGGCTCAGGCTCCACGTTCTATAATTATAAGAACACATTCAGTATTGTTCTCATGGCTTTGGTTGATGCGGACTACAGGTTCCTGTACGTTGACGTGGGGTGTAATGGACGTGTGAGTGACGGGGGGGTTTTCAACGGTTGCACCCTACAGCAACAACTGGCAAATCACGCGGAATCGTTCCCACCCCCTACACCTGCTCCCGGAGACGATCGGCCGCTCGCGCACTTCATCGTAGCCGACGATGCCTTTCCCCTCAAGGAATATATCATGAAACCCTTCAGCCACAGAGACTTGAGGGTGGATCGGAGGGTGTTCAACTACCGACTGTCGCGCGCCCGACGCGTAGTGGAGAATGCCTTCGGCATCTTGGCTAATAGGTTCCGGGTTTTCCTGACAAACATCGCCCTTGCCCCTGAGAAAGTAGAAAGCCTTGTGATGGCGAGCTGTGCGCTACACAACTACCTGAGGGAAAAGGTAGGCAGTACTGCTAATGTGGACTCTGAGGACCCGACAACCCACGACGTCACTCCCGGCAGCTGGAGAGGCGACAGAGTCCTCAGCCAGGCCACACTACCTTCAGGGACAAATTCAACGCAGCGGGCGAAGACGCAACGCGACTACCTGGTCGACTACGTAAATTCCCAGACCGGATCGGTGCCGTGGCAGACGGCCATGATTTAGGGCAACTCAATACTAATAAAGCTGGTTATTTCTATTACGAATTTTTACGAATTGTTAATGTTGTATTTTTAGGTAAGCTTACCTCGTCATTGTCATGGCTGGAGCTTGTGCCGGGGAGTGGGTTGTTACTGACACTCTGCCGTTTCTGGACATGGGGAGTCAGGAACGACAGAGACGACTGAATCCAGCTCTGGCGTGTCGTGAGCCGCTTCCCCTCTGATCCAGACGCAGGGAGTTTGCGCATTCTCGTGAACTGCGTTCGGAGGTTAGTCATCCTCTTCTGGATTGCGGAGGCTGTTATAAACGATCAAAGCACAGCGTATGATATATAGTAGATATCGATCGAACAGAATTATCAACATAGGTGGGAGTGTTAACGCGGCAACTGTGAGCTAGTGAAAGTAATACAAAATCTTCTAATATCTAGTTTAATGCGCTTGCAAATTAAAGGAGACGCCGTTTTGCGTCCGCCATCTTGTCGGGTAACATTCTACCGGTAGTCACAGTTCTCGCCTAATTTCTGGGACAAAGTATCCCGATTACGATTACGATTACGTATCCGGATTAAGTCCCGATTAACTCCCCCGATGAAGTCATCCCGATGAAGTCATCCCGATTACGTATCCCCATTAAGTCCCGATTAACTACCCCGATGAAACAACATGTAAAGAACCTGTAGGTAGCTAGCGTAGTATGGATCTCTACGGCCAACACCGCATCTCGTGCCTATGTCAACAAACATAACAGTGAATAGTATCGCAAAACCCGACCTACCTGACTGTCCCACCTCTTTAGTGATCTCTGCCAACGCAGACATCCTCTTCACCCGATTGGAGTAGTCGGCACACGTAATGTCAAATAAACACGGCCGTTCTCTCCACATTTCTACCATTGCCAGCTCATCCTCGGCGGACCAGTCGGCCATTTTTTTCCTTTGTGTACGGACAAGGTCACATGAGCTTTTTCCGGGCCTGTGATTGGTTGATCGTTAAAACCACAGCGCGACAGCCCGACGGCTAGCACACATACACCGTATACGATACGACTGACCGCTCATAAGCTATTTTCAACCGTATTTACACTACATTGTCATTCACCCGTGTACCAAAAGTACCGGGTGAATCTTTTATCTAGGTCAGGGGGTACAGGAGGAGAGAAAGTGGGGGATTGATCACGATGGTGGTGGGAAGGGTGAGAAATCAGAGTGCTGGTGGTTTGGAGTGAGAGGCGGTGTTAGGTGGGAAGTGTGGTGGAAAGCGTAGTGGTGGGGCGGATTGTAGGGTGGATGGTTGGGAGGGTAGTATAATCAGTCTTCGTTGAATATTTTGTGTATGTTAAATTGATATTCTGGATCTGTGTTTGATTTCCATGTTACGCGAGCGATAGTAACGTATTGCTCAATTTGTATCATACCAAAATCAAAAAGGGAAGTAGCTGTTGTTCGAACTCTGACATATGCCGAACATGTAAACGTGTGAAAATGGATTCTGTAATTATTTGGAAGGTTTTGTGCTATTGTTTGGAGGGTTTTCCGGTTTGGTTTCCATGTCATAGTTTTGTGCCCAATTTCAGAGAATTACGCTACTACATGAATCATTATGAGCATATGAACAGCCATGACATGATACTACGCGCTGACCATACGGGATGGCTGGATGAGTTGAGAGTCCGTCTCCTGTTTTGGGAGATCAGGAGATCCGAACCCATGGGTCGTGAGTTTAAACCCTGGCAAAGTCAGACCCATGACTTAATAATTGATACTTGTCATTGGCCAGCCAGGCACTCGGCATTATTAGTATATGGCCAGGCCTGGTTGGCTCAGTGTCAGGATAATGTGACTGAGTGGGATATCAGCTCATGGTGCTGGTGGCCTGGTCTCCCAGTGGGGTAGCACTATAAATGAGTGTGCCCTGTCACAAGTCACCCGTCCTGATAATGATATGGCCTTAGATGTTGCTAGGATGTAAAATAAAAACAAACAAACAAACCTTACGCGATTACTACTAATGGCCCTGTCACACTACGACGTAACGACATCAACATAGGGAGAACATGAAAAACGTCGAACTTCTCAGCGTAGTATGCAAATTTGGGCACAAGTTGAATGTGGATGCAGCGTAGTGGACGAGAGAGTAACGGCGGTAAAGCATAGTGATGGCGTCATTCAATGAGAGAGGACAATGTAATTATGCTCAGGGAACATCATGTACGTTATTCCATCGCCAGAACTACATTGCTTTACGTTACCTTACGTTACTTACGTCATGAAATGGTGGCAAAACGATAAACGTATGTTGGACGTCCGTCAGGCATCTGTTATCCCAGCGTTTTCACTACGCGGACTGCACATTCCCACTGGCTTTAATGTGGGTCAACCTAGTGCAATGTAGTGCAACGTAGTTGAATGTAGTGACCAACGTTTTAATAATGTCTGTTTAATGTCATTGACATTCGGCGAACGTGTACAGAACATATGGCGAAAGTAAACCCTTACATTTGAGGTACGTCAAAAGTTTTGAACATGTCCAAAACCCTGACGTAACTCGACATAACACGACGTAACATGACGTAGCTCGACGTCAATCTAACGTCATTCTGATGTCATCATAAGATAACCCAACGTACGTCAATGTAAGGACGAAAAATGACCACGTTAGGCTCACGTTCGCTCGTTATGTCGTAGTGTGACAGGGGTATTACTGCACATCTGCATTATTTATATGGCTCATGATTAAACTGGGTATTATTAAAATCAGCAATATGTCCCAGGTGGCGCCACCCGTAGGTCGTCAAAGATAACCACTGCCTTTTCTCCGCTTGGCAAATTGACCATGTGCATGAAGGTATACGCATAGGGGAATCACGATACATGTCAGTACTTTGAGAGATATTAATCAAAAGCACATTACGTTTCTTTGACGTTGAGCAATTGCTAAATTGCAATCTTGTGTCAGGACATGATATCAAAGAGAAAGATATTGGCAGCTGGATGAAAGCAATATCGTTCAAAGTGATTTGAAAAGGCTTTGTCTTCATTGGCGGTTGTTTTTTGTGAGAATGCATGCATATATGTTTATGCATTATATATGCGTACATATATATATAGATAGATAGATATATAGATATATATAGGTATACCCTGCTTAGTGATACCCAGTTTAGTACCAGACGGGAGGCCTAATGAGTTGAGCGTCCATCTCCAGTTTTGGTAGATCGTGGGATTCCAACCCATGGGTTAGAACCCTGGTTGAGTCAAACCAATGACTTACAAATTGAAACTTGTCTCTTCCTAGCCAGGACATCGGCTCATGGTCCTGGCGGCAGCCGTCCTGAGTCGGTACCCATCCTGATATGACACTCTAACAACCAACCAACCAGTAGCCCGACGACGATAATGTGGGACCGCGCGCGATGGCCGAATCGGTAGAGCGCCGGCCTCGCGTGCGGGAGATCGGGAGTTATGTTACCGGTAGAGTCAAAGCAATGACTTATAAAAATGATACGTGTTGATTCCTAGCTTAGCGCTTTGCATTAATAGGATAGGGCAAGGACTGTTTAGCTTAGTGTCAGTACAATGTGACTGAGTGGGATATCATTTCATGGTGCTAGTGCCCTGAGTTCCCAGTGGGGCAGCACTATAAACGTAACCATGAGTGTTCACTGTCACAAATCGGCACCCGTTCTGATATGACGGTAGATGTTGCCAGGGCGTAAAACTCCAATAACTAACCAACCAGAAGCCCGTTGACGATACTATGGAAGACCGTGGGGGTGACTGTTGATTCAGTTAAATGAAGCGGTGGCAGTGTCCTGTGTAATGACAGGTGTGCCGCCATGTTTGCTCGTGGCAACACACCAGGTCCCAGCGTCAAACCGGAAGTACTTGGTCTGTGTGTGTAATGCCTGTCTCCGGCGTCGTGTTGATCGCCGCCACTACACGGTGGCGCTGTGTCAATTCAGGCTTTTCGAAGGGAGCCATGGGCAGTTAAGGTTAGATAATCACATTGTTTTGATTAGGTTTGTAGTTATAATTTAGATTCTGTCACTGTTGGTTATTAATGAAAATAGTAGGATGATAGTTTTAATTTACATTCTGTTACTGTTTGGTATTTATAACTATAGTAGGATGATATTGATCTAATTTGCATTATGTGGGGTGTTTAATATTCATAAATGCTCTAGGATTATAACTATCATTTACATCCGGTCACTGCTTGATATGTATTTGTTTAAATAGTTCGATTATGGCTATAATTCACATTCTCTCACTGTTTGATATTCATGAATAAAGGGGGATTATAGTTATAAGTTACCTTATGTCACTGTTTGGTATTTATGAATATACTAGGATTATAATTATAATTTACCTTCTGTCAGTATTTAATGTTCATATAGACAGTAGGATCATGAATATGATATACCTTCTGTGACGGTTTGATATTTGTATATACAGTAGCATTATAGTTGTGATTGACCTTCTGTAACTGGTTGATATTTATGAATACAGTAGGATTATAATTGTAATTTACCTTCTGTAGCTGTTTGATATCCATAGAAATAGTGGCATGATAATTATAATTTACCTCCTGTCAGTGTTTAATATTCATAAATACACTAGAATTATAGTCATAATTTACCTTCTGTCATTGTTTGATATTGATACATACACTAGGATTATAGTTATAATTTACTTTCTGGCATTGTTTGATATTCATAAATATAGTACGAATATAGTTCTGATTTATAAATATAGTATGAATATAGGTGTAATTGACCTTCTGCCACTGTTTGATATTTAATTTTTTAAATAGCAGGATTATAGTTATAATTGACATTCTGTGACTGTTTGATATTGATAAATATAGTTTTAAATGGTCATTTAATGCTTTCTGAGACAGAGCGATAATAGTGATTAAGGAGAAAACGAGTTGGCATGAGATATCATAAATATAGTAGAATATAGTTATAATTTACCTTCTGTCATTGGTTTATATGATCATACACTGAATAGTTTTTACATTAGCATTGTGTGAAATAGATTGTATGACAAGATTATGACTTACCTCATGGCAGTGTTTTATATTCACACATGCTGTAGTCGCGATGTGGACATAGACTCTGTTCATTACTTGCCTGCCTCTCTCCATTGACGGTTTTACATTATGCAAGCCGCCTGCCATTGTAATCGCGGCTTGAACTGCCTCTCGGGGAGCAAATAGAGGTTTCACACCGGCAAGAACATGTCAAGACAGGCGCAAAACTATTTGTCCCTGCATAAATACACTATAATTATAGTTATAATTTACCTTCTGTCATTGTTTGATATTGATACATACACTAGGATTATAGTTATAATTTACTTTCTGGCATTTTTTTATATTCATAAATATAGTACGAATATAGTTCTGATTTACCTTATGTCACTGATATTTATAAATATAGTATGAATATAGGTGTAATTGACCTTCTGTCACTGTTTGATATTTATTTTTTTAAATAGCAGGATTATAGTTATAATTGACATTCTGTGACTGTTTGATATTGATAAATATAGTTTTAAATGGTCATTTAATGCTTTCTGAGACAGAGCGATAATAGTGATTAAGGAGAAAACGAGGTTGAGCATAGCAAAGCAGGTACTACAACATAGAATATAGGCTAGCAGGAATGAGTATATAAGCAGCACTCTTGTTTTATACTCGCAAAATGCAGTATTCCGTCTATAAATGTCCCCATTGATTTTCTGTCTGGCTCAGATAATCACATTCCACATCCTCTAAATATACTGTCATTCGATGGGGAGATACTTTATGTCTGTCATATAAAAAGGGTGATTGATTTCTGAATTGATTTATTCCCACAACCACTTTATAGTTTAATCGATGTCAGCTAAAGCATCGCGAATACTGATGTGTGTGGGTGGGTGCCAACAAGAAGATTTGTCTGAACATCAGATAGATAGGGGTGGAGGTGTCCATGTATATAACAACAGCAGGAATGCCAGTACCAGCACATTGATGTGGTACACAAAATGTAAAAAAACTAATCATATATAGAACATGCGTCCTATTCCATTGTCTTGTCCTTATTTGCTTTGGTTTTTGGATTAATGAAATCTTAAAGTTGCATACTTCCACGGTTTAATGTTTGGTAATTTGTCTGTGGTATATATATATATATATTCAATTGTTTGTTATTATCTACCTTATTTCAGGTTGAAGTAACTTTGATTTTAAATTGATAGGTTTTGAGATTTTTTTAATTCAAACATGTAGAATTACTTTTGGCAAGCACGCCAAAACTCTGACCCCTTCTGCAGTAACAGGTTCTATTAAATTGTTTCAGTATTCTCTTCTATGTGGCAAAACATGCTTAATACATATCTAAGTTAGATATGTACAGTCAAGGCTATATAATTATTTTGGTTTTGAAAATATGATGCTACATCGGACTATGCAGCTTTAAGATTCGGTTTGTCATATTGGCTGGAATAAACTATGCAACCATAAAGCAATTACATCTCGCACAACAGGAAAAACAGGAAAACATTTTAGCCTTTTTGAGGGCAGCTGGACTGTACCACCTTATATAGTTTACTAAATGGATTCTATTAATTATTAATGAAACTTTTCTTTTTCTATGGGAATTTGTTTCCCTTGACCACAGATATATGATTGTGAGCTTTCTAATTTAATTAGTGTCTATTGGCACATAATTGATTGTCTGCTTTTACATGTAAAAGCGATGGTTTGAACAAAAAACAAACATTTCTCGCCGTGAATATGGCCTATGCTGCCGACACGGCGTAAAGCAACCACCAATCAATCAATCAATCGCACATATAATATCCACAATGTACATATGATGCCTCGCCTCGCAATGACTGAGAATAGAATTGAAAAATCTGTGTAATGAGCCCCTATCCTCAAAATAATTCGACACATACAGATGTGTGTAGATGCTGTTGGTCGGATAATCGGAAATCAACAAGACCAGAAATATATATTTCTGTAAAGACTTGGTTCATTCTAATAATCAAAACTTTAGAACTAAGAGAGTGCAACTTAGATATATATGTAGTAGTCTGTCTGTGAACTCCACCACCACGCTCAGGGACTACGCCGTCTTGTGTTGCAGTTCTCCTCCGCCAGGTGGCGCCTAGGTAGCCAGTGGGGAAGGCCCCCGGTGGAGACTGCCTCTACTTCGTCCAGCTACCAGTTCCCCCTACTGTCAAAGGCTACCTGCGACCAGGATCGTCAGGGGATGTGTCACTTGGCCTGGTGTGTTCTTGTTTTACGATCTAGCAACACCTAAGGTCATATCAGGACGGGTACTGACTTGTGACAGTGCACACTCATAGGGAATTTATAGTGCTGCCCAACTGGGAGACCTGACCACCAGCACCATGACCTGATATCCCACTCAGTCACATTATCCTGACACTGAGCCAAACAGTTCTTGCCCTATCCTATTAATGCTAAGCGGCAGGCTAGGAAGCGACAAGTATACATTTTTAAATCATTGGTTTGACTCGACCAGTGTTCGAACTCACAAACTCATGGGTTCGGATATCCCGATCTCCCCAAACAGGAGACGGATGCTCTACTCATTCTGGTCCTACTCGGCCACCCCATCTGGTCGCACTTGGCCTTGTGATGCTGTGGTCAGTGAAGAACAAGAATGTTGCCAGCGTATGTTCCTGTGTTTCTGGTTATTCCGCCTACATGATTAAACTAGAGACACCAGGAAAGAACCGGCCATATGCAGCCTTTTACACCTTTGAATACCTTTGTATCTTATTATTCAAATTCATAAGTTGTTTGTTGTGGAGATGTGATGTATTGACATTCAGAGTCAGAATCAAAGATTGTATGGTATGGTGGATCCTCGATAATGGTGGGTTGGAGGGGGGAGGGTTGTGGCCCACTACATATAGGCCACAGTGCCCTAACAAGGTGTGTCTGAGTGTGTGGGTGTGTGGGTATAGTGTTGGTGCAATGGCGGGAGTAGAGGCTGAGGGAGGTAGGGATGGGTGCAAGATGTGTCGGGTGGGGTGGGGGTGGAGGGGAGTGGGGCTCTGAAGGCCATAAGTAGGTTGGTTGGTGGCGGATCACCTCAGATGATCAAGGTCAATGTCAAGGGAACGCTGTGAACAAGTCTAACTGGGTTGATGGAATTTATCCGGTGATGAGCATTTACAGCCTACTGAGTGATAATAGGAAGAGCCGTATTAGCAACAGATGGACATACTACCTAACCCGGGGCTCGGCATTACAAGGATAGCACACAGACTGGTTAGAACAGCATCAGGATAATGTGACTGTTTGGGATATCGGGTCATAATGTTTCACCTACTAAGTGATAATAGGAAAAGCCGCGTTACCAAGAGATTTTGTTTGTTTGTTGTTGTGTTACGTCCGAAGAACATCTAATGTCATATCAGGATGGATACCGACTTCTGACAGTGTGCACTCATGGCGACTTTACAGTGCTGCCCCACTATAAAACCAGGCCATCAGCACCATGACCATCCCACTCAGTCACATTATCCTGACACTGAGCCAACCACTCCTTGCCCTATCCTAATAATGCCGAGCAACAAGTATCAATTTTTAAGTCATTGGTTTGAGTCGACCAGGGTTCGACCCCACGATCTACCAACATGGGAGACGGACGCTCTAACTCATTCGGCCATCCCGTCTGGTTTTCACCAACATATGGACATGCTACATAAATCCTTGCTCGGCATTACTAGGATAGCACAAGGACTGGTTAAAACAGCAACAGGATAATGTGACCGTGTGGGATATCGGGTCATAGTCCCTGCAGCTTGAACAGGTTTTTTCACTGTTGATTTTATTTAGCATATACCACATGTGATTTTACCCCGGTTGTATGTTCTTTTGTCATTTTGTTTATTCAGATATGCTTAACCACTCTATGACCCCGAATAGTTCATGTCTCTTTTTTGTTTGGGGGACTCGCTAAACAAACAAACAACCCCCCCTTTGCTCATTGGACCACTTCCCCTGGCTTGCATTGAGTCAGTTCCCAATTAGTTGAGAGCCAAAGTTTATTTTCCACCCACCGACCCTTCTACATTTTGCTCATCCTGATTTTGTATATATATATATATATATATACATATATATCTATATAATTATTATAATGTTATTTGCCTTATGGTCTGTCTCGGATTTAGTCCTTCTTTTTCCTGGTTAAAGTTGTCTGTTTACATGCATTGCAGCTTCGTGGCGTGCATTCACAGGAATCGCAGACAACAGGAAATGTTCCAGCATATAGAGGATAGTTTCACCAACAATTTAAGTGTGCACTTTCTACAGGATCCTTAGTAAGTGTTCTGACGGTGTTGGAAGTGTAGAGAACATGATCCATGAACTGGAACTCAGGCCCATATTTCTACTAGTCCCGGGCGATGGTCCTAACCATTAGCCTATTTAGGCTCTCTGTAGTCAGGGGCTTCTTGGTGTTTTACGTACTGGCAACATATAAGGTCATATCAAGATGGATACTGACTTGTGACGGTGTGCACTCATGCCGACTTAATAGTGCTGCCCCACTGGGATACAAGGCCATCAGCACTTTGACCGGATATCCCACTCAGTCACATTATCCTGACACTGAGCTAACTAGTCCTTGCCCTATCCTATTAATGCCGAGCACCAAGCTAGGAAGCTACAAGTGTCAATTTTGTAAGTCATTGGTTCGACTCGACCTGGGAATTGAACTCCCTATCTCCCGCACACGGCTGCGCTCTACCGACCCATCTCCTGAATCCGGTGCTCTTTGATGTAATCAACCTGTTCAGGCCGACCCTACATGTTTGGCGATGATTTCAGTGCAGGCTTTTAAAATGCTGGTACACACCTACCGTATACGATTCTCGCACTAAAACTCGTGACTCGACCCGACCCGCTTAAAACTGAAAACGGGCCGCACACCTAGCGATTTTTGTGCGCGAAACGGGCAGTTTTAGATCGTATACGGTAGGTGGGTGCGCACAAACGGTAGGTGTGTACTAGGCATATTAGTTTTGCAATAGTGTATCTTGCTAATGTGAGAAAATGCTATGGAGGTTTCTTGAAAATTTCAAACCAGACCGGATGGCGGAATTAGTTAAGGGTCCGTCTCCCGTTTTGATAGATCGTAGGATTCGAACTCATAGGTTCAAACCCTGGTCGAAGCAAACCAATGACATCACAATTGATACTTGTCGCTACCTAGCCAGGCGCTCGGCATTATTAGGGTAAAGCAAGGACTGGTTGGCGCTGTGGCAGGATAAGGTGACTGATTAGGATATCAGGTCATGGTGCTGACAGCCTGGTTTCCCAATGGGGCAGCACTATAAAATCACCATGAAGGTGCACTCGCACGAGTCGGTACCCATCTTGATATGACCTTAGATGTTACCAGGACGTAAAACTCCAATAATGAACGAACCCTACATGTAGCTGTTTGGTTACTACGTCAGTGCAGCTTTTTAGTTTTCCAAACGTATATCTTGCTCATGTGCTATAAAGCTCTGGAGCTTTCTCCAATATTTCAGTCTGCGAATAGTTAGTACGATGTCACGGTTTTGGCCATGTTCTCCGCCTGACTCATACTCGGAGCATATCAGTGAGTCATTGAAATGAGCGGCTCTTAGCTGAAAATCCGGCCTATAAATACAAATAGATCTCCCCCAAGGGTAGCATTTCTTACACTATAATGAATGTGAGGTTTTCTTCTTTCTTCTTTGTTTTGATGTTTGTTTGTTGTTGCTTTCTTCTTGTTTTTTTCTGGTTGTTCTTTTGAGGTGTTTCTTTTTGGGGGTGGAGGGAGTTTGTGTGTGTGTGTGGGGGGGGGGGGGGGTTCGTCGATTGCCAGGCAGATGATGCGCGCGCACTTACCTGTTGCGCATGCGTGCGGTGACTCAGTAACTATATCACAGTATATGCATTGGAATGCTACCAAACATTTTCTGTTTCCACGCAGACTATGAGTGCAGTTGATATATGTACGATGAGGTTGAGGCTCCCTCCTGAAACCTCAAAACTGAAAGAGCAGAATACAAACACCAAGTTGTTGGTTTGAATATGTATACCCCTCATCCCCACACCCCCACCGTCGATAGGTCAGTCGGGTTCTTTGGTCACAGACTGACTCCAACATTGGCAGGATCTTAAATAGCTTGTCTTAGCAGAGAGGGTTGCTTACCTAACATTGGTTGGTGGTTGGAGTTTTACATCCTTGCAACATCTAAGGTCATATCAAGACTGGTACCGAAGTGTGACAGTGCACACTCATGGTGACTTTATAATGCTGCCCCACTGGGAAATCAGGCCACTGGCATCATGACCCAATCTCCCACACGATCACATTATCCTGACACTGAGCTAACCACTGCTTGCCCCACCCTATTAATGTCAAGTGACAAGCTAGCAAGTCATTGGTTTGACTCGGCTGGGATTCGAACTACCGACCTTCCGCAAGGGAATCCTGAGCTCTACCGATTCAACCCCCACGTCCGGTGTATAATCTATACAAGAAGGTACCACTTGGTAAGTTGCAATGGAAACGCGATTGTGATATTCAATGGACGACAACAGGAATACCAGCATTGATACAATTCATTTCGGGCAGACGACAATCGGCAGCAAGTAGCCGCTAGCCGCTTCCGGTGCGCATGCACTACACGGGACGAGCAGGGATGTGCCGGGGGTTCATGAGTGGATTGTGATGTAGGCCTAAGCTGCCGGAGGACAATGATTGATGCGCCCCTGGAGGAGTTATTTATGGCTGATATCCAGGCTTTGCCCTGCTGTGCCACCACCTGATAGCAGATAGGTGATTTGACACTGCACACTGCACACTGCAACCAGATAGGAAGCAGTTTGCAGCAGTAGAAGAAATGATGGTGGTCAAAACTGAGGAGGATCCATTCCGGGCATTGACTGCTGAAGGGGCAATAGTTGTGTTTGATATCTGCAGGGAAGGGATTCATCATGAACCGAAATTGGATTCCCTTGTTGGGGTATCCTATCAAGGGTTGGTTTTAGGCTCGGTTGCCCTTGCATAACCTGTTGTACTCTCCAAAAACATCTTCAACCTAATTAAGCTAATGGTGCTTGTCACATTACGATGCTTCTCGCTGGTGCGCCGCCAATGCGCAAAATCACTTTTAATCGTCGAGACACGTCAAACTTTTCAGCGGCAGTGCAACGTATTGGTAGTGTGCGGCCGACGTTGTACAAACAAATAAATAAAATGTCCTTAGATGTTGCTAGGACATAAAACAACAACAAAGAAAAAAGCAACAGTTTGGCGCAACGAGCCTCACGCGCGCGCGGCGTGTACCTACTGTTCACATAACATTATTCCAGCGCATCTAACGTATCTCGCCGTGCTCCTAACATCGCCATAATATTGGCACCCGTGCGTTGTCGCACATCAAAACTTTTGTGCAAGCACAAAACTTTGCCAATCCCCTGATGCGAGCTGCCGACCCTTGCCGACCATCGCCGTTCATCGACGAATACCAACGCATGCCTAGCGTGCACGTAACGCTTCCTGACGTATCCCGACATTGCACCAAAAAATCACATACGTCGACACGTGTTGGTGAGAAGCGTCCTAATGTGACAGCCCCATAAGTTTGGTAATATTCAATGATAGAACATTACAATAATGTTTCTTTAGTTGAAGACAATTACAGGATCTAACAAATGATGGACAGTTATAAGCTGGGCTACCGTGAGAAAAGCTCACAAACATATGGTTTAAATTTACTCAAAATGTATTGATGCTCCAAAACTTGTGAAATCAGTCAAATGATTGAGGAGGTGGAAGAAAATCCAGCAGCATTTTTGTCTTGTTGGAAGAAGATTGACATCATTTACCATTAATACCTGACGTCAGCATTCCTAGAATGCCTTTGTTTAATTACCAGAACGACACTGGCATTTGGCAGTTCAATGCAGACATGGCAAGCAGTTCAGAGCCCACCCACCCCTTATTGCAAAGAGGGTGGGCATGGGGGGGGGGGGGGGGGGTGTTGAGGGAGGGGAGGGGTGAGGGGGGGGGGTCTGATCAGTCGGGCTGATTGTTTAAGGTAGATGGTTGTTCTTCAAAGCCGCTGAACTGTCTAAAGATGATTGTATATGAACTTGTTTATGTTACATATGGGTTTTGAGTGTCTGTCATTTTTTTAGATACATATCTGATGTTGATTAATATAATCTACCTTACTTAAGTTTGAAGTAATCTTTAATTTTAACTTTTGAGATATTTGAAGTGCATACATGCACAATTAATGTTGCTATGCATTCTAAAACTCTGACACTGTAGGCTTCTTCAGTAACAGCTTCTATTAAATCGACTCAGTGTTCCCGATATGTGACAACACATGTTTTAAAAGTGAATATGTATTTAAGTTAGATATGGAGAATCAAATCTAGATAGTTATTTTCGTTTCGAAAATGTCATGCTTCATGGGACTATGCAGCTTTAAATGCTTGACGTGGCATATTCCATATACCATATATCATCCACGGGCTATTGTAAATAAGTGCGTTACACATCCATCATTGTCCACCCCTCTGAGAATTACTATTTAATCGAACCTAGATAAAGTTTACAAACCCAAAATTCATGTTTGTTTGTTGTTGTTTTATGTCCGAGCAACATCTAAATGTTATATCAGGATGGGTATATTGACATGTGACAGTGTGTGCTCATGGTGACTTCACAGTGCTGCCCCATGGGAGACCAGGCTGCCAGCACCATGACCCGATAACCCACGCATTCGCATTGTCCTGATATCATGTTAACCAGTATTTGCCCTATCCTATTAATGCTGAGCAGCAGGCCAGGTAGTGATGAGTATCAATTCTATAAGTCATTGCATTTACCCAGCTAGGATTCGAACACCCGACCTTCCGCAAGGGAAGCCCGCGCTCTACCGATTCGGCCACCGCATCCGATCACCCGAAATTCATACTACAGTAGTTGTCTAATTTCTTTCTCTTCACGCTCTAATATACCCTGACACTTGTTATCCGGTCCACACAATCCTGACATAATGATCCATCTTCTGACTTAGGTAGTCATGGTTACGACATTGATGGATCCCTCCTTATGATCCTCGCCAAATCTTGAGGGTGGCATATGTACATACATCACAGGGTGTGCCTCATGTCCAACGACATGAGTAATACAGTATAACCCCATTAAACCTAGCTCGGTTAAACCAAACGATCGGTTAATCCAAACTTTTGTTGGCGGCCCGTCAAAATACTACCATTTATCATATATAAAAAAGTTGGTTAAACCAAAGTTGGTTAATCCAAATTATCGGTTAATCCACGCAAAATTGTCAGACCCCAGGCCACATTCGGTATGGTTAAACCAAACTTTCATGTGGTTTTAAGGTCATCTGAGACCCCACCAACTTTATTGTAAGATAAATGGTAGTATTTTGACGGGCAACTGAAAAAGGTTTGGATTAAACAATCGTTTGGTTTATCCGAGCTTGGTTTAACTGGGTTATACCGTATAGACATAAAAATCAATAATCAAAGTGTCCACATACATTGTATTTTACATCCATAATGTACCTGCGTTTTGGCCAAAGTCAAGTCAAAGTCGAAGCCAAAGCTCAGTTAAGCCAATGATCGGTTAATCCCAACAAATTTCTAGGGTCCCTTCAAGTTTGATTTAACGGGGTTATACTGTAATGTTATGTTGCTAACCCAGCAGAGATTACTGTAATGTATGAAGTAAATATTGATATATTTGATACCTTAGCTCCTTGCTCTCCCTAACTTACACTTTGATGTTACTGTTAGTAATGGTCTATATTTATTTATTACAAGTTATGTTAGCCGCAGTTCAATTTGAATACTCCTATTGCTTTCACTTTCCGCTGTAATTTTAGATCAACATATCAACAACATATTGTACTATTTAATTTATTATGTGGATATAAATAACGGCAGCCCCTTAATGTTTCTCTCTAACCACCTTAATTTCCATCTTATTCAC
Source organism: Branchipolynoe longqiensis (assembly GCA_030323885.1). Lineage (NCBI taxonomy): Eukaryota > Metazoa > Annelida > Polychaeta > Phyllodocida > Polynoidae > Branchipolynoe > Branchipolynoe longqiensis. Next base: position 41,373,659 of record CM059199.1, on the reverse strand, counting down.
TGCGGAGCAGGCATTCTCTCCTCCCCACCTCCTATATGCCGTAAGCCAAATATCACTCTGCTCACTTTCAAACGATTTCATAATCTAGTTTGTGTAATTACAACTAATTCTTTTTATTTTAGCAGATTAATATTGTAGAAATTTAGAGCTAAGTTATGCTAAATTAAGTGTCCTCGACCCTGAAATATGTCATCTGGAACACCGTGTAATGCTATATGACAATCATGGACGTTGTTCAACGTCTCGTAACGTTGAATCAATTCATTACAACGTTGAAACAACATCGTGCAACGTTATAAACGTCTGCCAATTTTGAAACAAGTTCTTGCAACGTTACATCAACGTATTTCAACCGTGAAACAACTTCTTGCAACGTTGAAGCAACGTCTTGCAATGTTGAAATAATGTATTGTAATGTCATGCAACGTCTTAAACATCTTGCAATTTTGAAGCAACATTGAAACAAAGCCTTCTAGGGTTGAAACGATGTGTCTTGCGATGTTGATTTAGTAACGAATTCTTCAATCGTCGCCACTGATGTGCGATTCAACGTTCCAATGCATTGATTCAACGTTCCCATACATTGATTCAACGTTGCAAGACGTTGATTCAATGTTGCAAGATGTTTTCCCAACATTGCAATACATTGATTCAACGTTGCAAGACGTTATTTCACCATTGCAAGACGATGAATCTATGTCGCAAGACGTCGTATCAACGGTGTAAGACGTTGTTAAAACGGATCATGCTAGCTGCCAACCACTGACATGGTTGGCACATCGGTTTAGGATTGTGCTGGCATGTCGGTCTGATAAACTACGTGTCTGGGTGGGGGTCAGAGGGGGGGGGGGGCGGGGAGGTAGTCAATCCAAGGCGGGTAGTAGGGACCGGCAAGTAAGATGGTAGGTGGTGAAGGTTTGGTTGGTTTGGTTGGTTTGGTTGGTTTGGTTGTTGGAGTTTTAGTTCCTGGCAATATCTGAGGTCATATCAGGACGGGCACCGACTTTTGACAGTGCACACTCGTGGTGACTTGATAGTGATTCCCCACTGGGAGATCAGATCACCAGCACCATGACCTGATATCACACACTCAGTCACATTATCCTGACACTGAACCAGCCAGTCCTTGCCTTATCTTAATAATGCGGAGTGCCTGGCTAGAAAGGGAGAAGTATCAATTTTCAAGTCATTGGTTTGCCTTACCAGGGTTTGAAGCCATGTGTATTCCAATAAAATGCATCGGTGGGGGAATGCAAATGGTATATAATGGTAAAGGGTATATAGTGCCAGGTGCATGAATGCATTTTTGTAGTTGCTGGTGATACATTACTCATGGTCAATAGTCATTTTGTATTAGTTAGATCGTGTGAAAGAGGCACTAGAGATAGTGTGTAAGGGGCACTTGGAACTCTACTCACTACCCCCTCCCCCCTCTGTTAGTCACAAATCACCACACACTCAGCTCAGGCAGGTAGTGGCCAAGCAACCACACCGCATGGTGGTGGTGGGCAGATCATGGTAGCCATGGTGACACAGGAATGCTTGATGTTCATTGGTAGAACTATAAATGCTTGATTCTCATTGGAGAACATGGTCAGGTGCTATGCCATACCAGATCCATTTACTACTATATAATAATAAACTTGAGGGCATTGTCTCTCTCTCTACTTTCATTCTTTATACTCTTCCTTTCTCTTCTTGCCTGTATTAATTTCATTATAGCCTGCCTACACAACCCCCAGCTTCCAGTCGAGGACTTTATATGTGGGTTTGATTCCATGAACTGTATCGAGATGTGATATTGCTATTTATTAACTGGGAACACATGGCTTGTACTAGCTGGAGTTGGTTGTTACTGGTATACTGCGGGCACTTCTAGCTCGTCTTAAAGCTGCATAGTCCGATCAAAATATAAAATATTCAAAACCAAAACAATTATCTAGATTTGATTATACATATCTAACTTAGATGTTGCTGCACTTATTAAACATTTGTCGTCATACATACGGGAATACTGAGTCAGTTAATATAACCTGTTACTGCAGAAGCCTATGGTGTTAGAGTTTTGGCAAGCTTGCCAAAATTAATATAGCATGTTTCCATTTCAAATATCTCAAAAGTTAGCGATTGTAAAATAACGTTACTTTAAATTAAAGTAAGGTAGATTATAATGAACAACCTAATATGTTTATCTCAGAAAATGAGAGAAACTCAAAACCATCGGACTAGGCAACTTTAAACAATTTGACCAAACAGGGCGTGTACATTGGTGCGAGTCCTGGCTGGTTTCCCTTGGGGGAGGGCTTGGCCGAATCAAACCAATGACTTACAAAATGTCAGCCTGACACTCAGCACCAATAGGATAGGACGAGGACGGGTTTGCTTAGTACAGTACAACCCCGTTCAACCAAGCTCGGTTAAACCAACTGATTGGTTAATCCAAACTTTTTTTGCCGACCCGGCAAAATACTACCATTTATCATATAACAAATATGGTTAAACCTAAGGGGGGTTAATCCAAATTATCGGTTAATCAAAACACAATTGTTGTGCCCGAGGCCACTTCCGGTACGGCTAAACCAAACTTTCCTGTGGTTATAAGGTCAACTGAGATTTTTGTATATGATAAATGGTAGTATTTTGCTGAGCCACCCAAAAACGTTTGGATTAACCGATCGTTTCGTTTAACTGAGCTTGGTTTAACGGGGTTATACTGGATATACATAAAGAACAATAATCAAAGTGTCCACATACATTGTATATTACATTCATGCACCCGCGTTTTTGCCAGAGCCAAGTCAAAGTCAAAGCCAATGTTAAACCGATGATTGGTTAGTCCAAGCAAATTGCTAGGATCCCTTCAAGTTTGGTTTAACTGACTTATACTGTATGAGGATAATGTGACCGAGTTGGATATCGGGCCATGGTGCTGGCAGCCCGGTTGTCCAGTGGAGCAGCACTATGAAGTGGATTTATTTCGAAAAGTAACCCCGGCGCCAGACAGTGGAATAGGAGGAGACGGGGGCTTTCTTGTGACATGGCCCCTGGTAAATGTCGACGATGTGTTTGGGGAAGCAGGCCCTATCCCCCGCCCCCCCCCCATCCCCAGCCCTGCGGTGGTTTTGACTGAGGGCAAAGGTCGTTATGCAATGTGGGCACCAGTAGGGGACGTGGGAGGGTGGGGGAGATGGAGGGGAGTGGGTTGGGGGAGGGGGAGGGGGTGCAGTTATGGCTAAGTAGGCCTTGCCCAGATGAGGTCAGGTAGATTAGATATGGATCCAGGATTAATGTGATTGGGGTGGCGTTTAATAAAGAGCCCTGCGGAAAAAGGGGGGCGGGGGCGGGGGTGGGGGTGGAGTGGGGGGAGGGGGTTCATCTTGCCGCTGAGTAGGAGAACAAAGTCTTTAATAGTACCCCACTCCAAATCCAAGCACCGAACACATATCAGCACTGAACCCACAGACCACAATGGTATATAATTACCACTTTGTTGTACTATGGTTGTAAGGGGAAGGGACATGTATTCTCTGAGTAACCTTGTGTTACTGCTTATTCCCTGGCCAACCAGCCGTATATGATCACCGCTGCTTACAATGTTTTGTATATAATAAAGTGGATTGGAATTACAAAAAAACATTTATTCAATGAAATCTAATAGAATTATTGGATTGCCATTTAAATATTTATTAAGTCATGTGTGTAGAAGAGTGCAGATATACTTCAGGATGGGAGGCAGGGGGTGTAGGAAGCAGGCCTGATAACAAGAGGACCAGACTGGATGCCCGAATGAGTTGAGCGTCTGTCTCCTGTTTTGGGAGATCATAGGATCTGAACACATGGGTTTGTGCGTTCAAACCCTGGTCGAGTCAAACCAATGACTTACAAATTTATACTTGCCACTTCCTAGCCAGGCTCTCGGCACTGGTTGGCTCAGTGTCAGGATAATGTGACTGGGCGGGATATCAGGTCCTGGTACTGGTGGTCTGGTCTCCCAGTGGGGCAGTACTATAAAGTTGCCATGAGTGTGCACTGTCACAAGACGGTACCCATCCTGATATAACCTGAGATGTTGCTAGGACGTAAAACAACTAACAAACAAAGTGAACAAGAGGGAGGTGCGAGGTGTTGACCGGTCCAAGGAAGAGTGAGATAATGTGGTTTTTCCCATTGAATGGTCAGCTAGGTGGAACTGAACTGCTAGCTTGACTGCATGATAGGTTGGTGCATTTCTAATTCAGTTGGGGCTCTCAATTCCAAATTGAGAATCCTCTACAAATGACTGCCTTAACAAGGCTATTCACACTATTCATGCCGCGGCCATGTTGAAACCAGACCGAGGCCATGTATGTGTCTGCAGGCGCCGCTGTATGAAAAGTAATGTGAATACTTTTTCGTCGAGCAATACCTCTCGAAATCACTAAAATTTGAGGGTATTCATTTTTTAAACTACGATATTCATCTTTGCATACCTGTTTGCTATCTATTGGCCAATTTTCACGAAGATTGGGTGACCCTTGCATGGTGATTTTCCCATTCTTTAACTACAATGTGACTGTCAACTTCAAGTCTGCATAGTTCTGGTGGTATCATGTAATGCAGCACTGTCAGCATAGTTATCTGTGCAACACAGTTAAAGAACTAGTCTTAGTAATTACAAATTAATGGAAGCTTTAAAAGGGTTATGCAATTTTGAATTTAAGAAAAGATTGGCAACCAAGGTGAGCGACTTTGTTGACATTGCCTACTGAAATGCATCTGATCATCACTCAATCTTCATGCAAATTGATGAGTAAATAGAAAAAAGGTATCCAAAAATGAATATGATTGTCTCAAAAGTGAATATCTTCAAATTGTACTCCTTTAATTTATATAGTAGTTCATACACATCGGCACACAGCAATATTGACGCGTACTCAGACTCGTTCTGATGCCAAATTAGGTCACGTGTGAATAGTGTGAATTATTTGTTGGTCTTAGGGTTCTGAATTAAACTGGTCACATCCTCTTTAAAGCTCCATAACCTTTTCAAAACCAAGGCAATTATCTATATTTTATTCTTCATATCCAGCTTAGATACCGGTGCACTTATTAAACATGTGTTGCTACACAGAAGGGAATAGTGAGGTTATTGAATAGAACCTGTTACTGCAGAAGCCTATGGTGTGATGTGACAGATTTGGCATGCATGGCAAAATATAATTTGGCATGGTTGCACTTCAAACATCTCAAAAGTTAGCCATTTAAAATTAAAAAAATACTTGTTAAAGTTTGGTACATTATGACAATCATCTCAAAACATGACATAAACTCAAATCCATCGGAATATTCACATTTATGTGTATTGTACCTTGTTTTACCAATATTATTGTAGCATGTGTGTTGTTGTGTCTACTTATTCTGATCTCTGTATGGCATACTCACCACATTCACAGCGCTATATGTGCCGACTGAGTGACCTGGTCAACAACCCACATGCTACTAAGCAGCCTACTTCGATGCACGTGAACCCAGAAGCTGGTATGATTTCACCTGCAGAGAAAGCAGACGACATTTAGATTTAGCATACAGATTACATAGCATCACAGATTTATGCCCCATCTTCTTGAACTCGTGACTAGAGCAGACGATTTTTGGAAATAGCAGATGACCTCACAAATCTAGGGCCCCTCTGAATTTTACCACTGGAGAAAACAGACGACGTTCGAATTTATCACACAAGTGACGTTTCAGGCAAAAGAAAAGTCGGAATCCGTGTGACTAGGGCAGACGACATTTGGACTTAGCATATTATGTCAGAAATCGATTATATGTGTGCTTTCAACCACGATGAAAGCAGACAACATTCGAATGTCGCACACAGATGACATCACAAATATAAGCCGGGTTTTGTTTCACAAACGGAAAGCACAAAGCAAACTAAGTATACTAATGAGAATATTCAGAGGTAACACATACCTGATGTTACAGATCTAGAACCCGTTTGGCTTTTCCCGCATGAAACATATGGAGATGAAGCACCATACATAGCTAGGGCGCGCCAGCTTTCACCAATAAAGAAACAGACAACATTCAGACTTAAAAGTTGACCTCCCAGATCTAAGGCGCGTTTATACCAGACAATATTCGGATGTAGCAGATGATGTCATATATATAGGGCGTGTCTGGCTTCATCACCGTTCATAGCAGACGACATTCGGACATAGCTGATGACATCATAGATATAGGGTGCGTCTGGCTTCATCACCGTTCATACCAGATGACATTTGGACATAGCAGATGATGTCATATATATAGGGTGCATTTGGCTTCATCAGCATTCATTCCAGACGACATTCGGACATAACAGATGACGTCATAGATATAGGTTCCATCACCGTTTATACCAGACGACATTCGGACATTAACAGATGACGTCATAGATATAGGGCATGTCTGGCTTCATCAGCGTTCATTCCAGATGACATTCAGACGTAGAAGATGACGTCACAGATACAGAGTGCGTCTGGCTTCATCAGGGTTCATACCAGACGACAGTCGGACGTACCGGATGACGTCACAGACCTATGACTCTCAGTGGCGTGAAGCGATATATTTATAAGCCTTCCCGCACTTTTCCCCCCCTGTGACCCCTCCCCCACCGACCCACCCACCCCCCTCTTTCCTCTCACACCCCGTCACACCCTTCCTCTCCCACTGGCTCATTGACCCTACGGGTTCCTACTATAAAGAATAACTTGCACTCAGACTCAATTTCCTGCCGTCACACCTACCAGACACGCAGGCTCTTTATCTCGCACTGGTGACCGGCGAGCCTCGCTATGGTTCCCGCCTATGTATCAGCAGCTGCCAGGGGGGTGTAGCAGTGGGGCGAGCGGTGGGGGGGGGTAGGGTGTGTGTGTGTGTGTGGGGGGGGGGGGGGGTTGCTGATGTACGCTACAGACAGGGCTCGTGTATAATATAGCAGGCGGGGATCTATTTACCGTTTATTGATACTGTTCACCGGACATGGTGGCCGAATCGGTAGAGCGCATGCCTCCCCGCCGGGATGGAAATCGTGAGTTAATTTCCCAGTCGAGTCAAACCAATGACTTAAGGGGCTGTCACATTAGGGTTTTTTGCGGGAGCGTATGGCGGCGTAGGCGCATTACGTCATATACGTCGGCATACGCCATATACGCTACTCATACGCTATGCATACGCTACTCATATGCTACTCATACGCCGCCAGATGCCGCCAGATGCCGGCTTATGAGGCATACGCCGCCATACGCTTTCATAAATCCGTCCGTCCCCATTTTTTTGTGCATGCTAAAAAAATCTCGACCTATGGGAGCGTATGGTTCATACGCTACTCATACGCTGGTGTACGCTCCTCGTACGCCGGTGTACGCTCTTCGTATGCTAGGGGTGTGCCGGCGTAGGTTACGCATACGCTCAACTTGCGTCACCGGTGTATCTCTAGCATATGTAGCATACGCATAACCTACAAGTTACGTATGGGAGCGTACTCCTAGCGTATGCACAGCGTATGCACAGCGTATGCACAGCGTATGCACAGCGTATTCCAAGCGTATGCCATAGGTCTCGACATCGATCTTGACTCATACGCTACTCATACGCTCATACGCTACGCATATGCTACGCATACGCTACGCATACGGTACGCATAGGTTACATATGCCAATCAAAACCGCCAAAAAATGTCACAGTATGCTCTCATATGCTCCTCGTACGCTCCTCGTACGCTCCTCATAGGTTACACATATGCTCAAAAACACCCGATAGGTCACCAAAGGTCATCATAGGCCGGCATTCGCAGGACTTAAATAGGTTTTCAATACGCTCCAGCCATACGCCGTAATGTGACAGGGCCTTTACAAAATTGATAATTGTCGCTTCCTAGCTTGGCACTAGGCATTAATAGAATACAGCAAGGACCGGTTAGCTCAGTATCAGCCTACTGTGATTGAGTGGGAAATTGGGTTGTGGTGCTGGTGGGCTGATTTCCCAGTGAGCCAGCACTATAAAGTTGCAATGATTGTGCACTGATATCCATCCTGATATGAACTTCAACAAACCAACTGGTACTGTTCAGGCACTATACAGTCGCCATTAGTATGAGTGCGCACTGTCACAAGCTGGTACCCATCCTAATAAGTAATATGACCTTGGCATGTTGCCAGGACTTAAAGTTCCAACAACCAAGTGGTACTGTTCAGGACGACTGGATGAAGTGCATGAGAGTGTGAAGAGTTTGCGAGATGACTGTTTTTTTTTTTTGGTCCATTAGTTGTTTAAGCAGGGGAAATTTCAGTCATAGACGACTGGTCTTCCTCATTCCACTGCTGGTCGATAGAAAGCCCGAGCCTACACCTTTACCGACCCAAGGGATTTTTAACCTCCCACACCACATAGACATGGTATGAGAGCAACCGGCCTTTGATGACGCTGTAAGTTATTCACAGCGGTTGAAATCCAAATTGGCAGAGCTGGGGGAACGGGGAATCGAACCACCGACCCTCAGATTAGGAGTCTGACATAGAAAAAAAGTCAGACACTCTAACCACTCCCCACAGAGAACACCACATTGGTGTGCTTGAACTGCATGCCACCGAGCAGGGTCGACTGCATTGGTGTGCTTGAACTGCCACCGAGCAGGGTGGAGTGAGGGTGGACCGGGTGGAAGTGAGCGACTGGAGGTACAGTGACCAGCAAGTGATAACAGTCCTGTCAACTACCTGGCTGAGCCAACCTGGAGTTGACACTTAGAGTTGCATAGTCTGATGGTTTATAGTGTTTGTCATTTTCTGAAGTAAATGTATGAGGTTGATAGTCATAATCTATCTTAGTTTACTTTGAAGTAACTTTTATTTTAAAATGCTGTGCGCGTTTTCACTTCAAATATCTCATAAGTTACTCATTTTAAAGCAAAGTTACTTCAAACTAAAGTAATGCTAGGTACACACCTACCGCATACGATTCGCGCACTAAAACTCACGACCCGACCCGACCCGCTTAAAACTGAAAATGGGCCGATTCATTTTTCGAATCGCGAATCGCAATCGTAAGGAAGCAGTTTTAGCCCTAAAACTGAGTTTTAAGTCACGAATCGCAATCGGTACGTGTGCTAGAGGAGCGCACACCTCACGACTTTTGGGCAGTTTTAGATCGTATACGGTAGGTGGGTGCGGAAAAATGGTAGGTGTGTACCTAGCATAAGATAGATGATAAGGATCAACCTAATATATAATTATATCAGTGAGTGACAGAAACTTAAAGCCATCAGACTATGCAACTTTAACAGGAACCCAAATCAAATTGTCGTGTAGTGTTAAGCGGGCTTAGAGGCTAGAAGTCCCGAGAGCAGCCGATATTGAGGACGGGGAAATGTTACTGCACGCGGGCATTCTGTTGTCGTTCACATCTCTGTCGTTGTAAATACAGCCCCCCACCTTCCCGCCCTAGAGCCACCCCCTCCCCCACTCTTCCCGCCCTGTGGCCGCCCAGACCCAAAAAGAGGCCATAGCCGTAGATAAAGCCGTCACCAGTCCAGGGATGTTTCTTCTTATCGAAGCCGCGCGTGGTAAAGGGGTGGTAGGGGCAGACGATTTAGCCATTGACCAGAAAGGTTTCCCGCCTTGTGCTGCCGTGGCGAAATGTCGTCTGCTACAATTGGAATTGAGTGGTTTTTTTTTGTTGTAATTACAAAATCACCTGATTTTCCCGCCTTGTGCTGCCGTGGCGAAATATCGTCTGCTACAATTTGAATTGAGTTTTTATTTCTTTCTCTTTTTTTTTGTAAATGCAAAATCATCTGATTGAAATCGATGAGTGTTGTCACGTTCTGTTTGCTAATTCCGTCTGATAAGAAAGATAGAGAGTGCCTGCGAACATTATTAAATGGTCATCGAAAAAACAAACATAAAAAACGGGAATGGGGGAGGGGGGCTGTGCTAGACTACGCTGCGGTGGACCCATTTCTTATCGTAGGGAAAAATGGCGGGGATGAGATGGCCGTTACTCGGTGATGTATTGACTCAGAATGCTTCGGTTCGGGAGAATACCCATATCCAGGAAGCAGCTACTTAGACTTCCTAAGCTGCGTCCACTTTCTTATCTACAACTCACTCCGGCCGCTTTCCCCATAATCCCCCGATGACCAGCTCTGAAAAATGCACACCTCAGTGTGGTTTAACACTCACACTTCACACTCCTCCCTCCACACTTCCTGAACACTTGCCAAAGTGGGCGGGGGGGGGGGGGGGGTGGAGGCAATTTTACACCTAAGAAAACCATTTTCACGCAGTTATATTTATACCCATGAAATAAGGTCGTCGTACATTATCCGACGATTTGACACAATGAACACCCTTTTCGCGCAAACTTCTATCCCTGAAATAAGGCCGCCGCACATTGTCCGATGATCTGACTCAATGAACACCCCTTTTCATGCAAACTTCTATCACTGAAATAAGGCCGCTGCACATTATATGACAATCTGACATAATGAACACCCTTTTCACGCAAATTTCTATCCTGAAATGAGGCCGCCACACATTATACGACAATCTAAGATAATTAACACCCTTTTTACACAAACTTCTATCCCTGAAATAAGGCTGCATCACATTATACGACAATCTGAAACAATGAACACCCCTTGCATGTGTACTTCTGTCCCTGAAATAAGGCCATCACACATTACCCGACAATATGATACATTGAACCCGGATCGACCCTTCTTTTAGCTCACCTTCCACCGACAAGGACTTGATGGCGGTAATATCGACAGTGCAGGGTGAGGATCCAATGTTGGGTGATTAGTACCTTGGTTGATTATTGAAGTATTACGCCCTGGCAACATCTAAGCTAATATCAACACGAGTACCGAATTGTGACAGTGCACTCTCATGGTGACTTTATAGTGCTGCCCCACTTGAATACCATGTCACCAATACCATGACCTGATATCCCACTCAGTCATATTCTCCTGACACCAAGCCAACCAGTCCTTGTCCTCTCTTATTAATACTGAGCGCCAGTTTAGGGAGTGACAAGTATCAATTTTGTAAGTCATTGGTTTGACTCGACCGGGAATTGAACTTCCAACCTTCCGCATGGGAGGCATGTGCTCTACCGATTCAGCTACCAACAAATAGTGCTTGATGGCGGTAATCTACACAGTGCCAATATTTGGAGACTAGTAGGTCAGTAACTAGATAAAGGAATCACCCGGTACTCGCAGTACACGGGTGAACGACAACGTAGTGTAAATACGGCCGAAAATAGCTTTAGTATGGAACATGAAGTAGAAACTGTGGTTCCATGATCAAATGGCTACATATATTGGCACAGATTTGGTGAAATGGGAGACAATGCAAAAATCCAAGATGGTGGCCATAGAACGCCGTCGATTTCAATTTTAAATCGTATTAAACTAGCTATTTTATTATATTTTTCAACTCAAAGGGAGCGGGTACATATGAAGACATCTACAAAGAATAAATGTTGCTTCTTAGATTGTGAAATTAGGCTCTCATTTCATTAACCTAGTTTTTCGACCGTTTTTAGATAGGGTTGGTATTCTCTCGTGTACTGCGAGTACTGGGTGAATCCTTTATCTAGTCAGTAACTACACTTTTAGATTTGGTAATGTAATAGGTGTTATTCGCTGTCATTTACGCGCACTGTCAGTTAGTGTAGTCGGCCATTAACAAGACAATCCACGCATGCGCAGACATCACTTCTTGCCACCACCGCCCTCCCCTCCACTCTCTTATCGGCAGTGCATTGATTCTACATGACGTAGCTGTCCCAGTTAGGCCAAGTACTTCAAGTCTCCGCCAGGCGGCCTCGGCCCCGGTCAAGTCGGCGTCTCCGATGGAGGGTCAAGGTCATCGGAAATTACGATGGGAGTGGCGGGAGTCACCGCTAGGGAATGGTGGGTGGGAGTGTGTGGGGTGTTAGGGTAATGGGTATGGCGGTGTGTAGAAGTGTGAGTGTGTGACTGTATGAGTGGGAGTGTAGGGGTGAGGTGGTGTGTTCGATTGTGTGTGTTGGAGTGTGGGAGTGTGTCTAGTGTGTATTTCTGATGGTGACGTGGTGTGTAGGAGTGTGACTGTGTGTGGGAGTGTGGGCGTGGGAGTATTAGTGAGGTGGTGTGTACGACTGTGGGTGTGTGGCAGTGTGGGAGTGTGTCTAGTGTGTATTTCTGATGGTGATGTGGTGGGTAGGAGTGTGACTGTGTGTGGGAGTGTGGGCGTGGGAGTATTAGTGAGGTGGTGTGTACGACTGTGTGTGTGTGGCAGTGTGGGAGTGTGTCTAGTGTGTATTTCTGATGGTGACGTGGTGTGTAGGAGTGTGACTGTGTGTGGGAGTGTGGGCGTGGGAGTACTAGTGAGGTGGTGTGTACGACTGTGTGTGTGGGGGGGGGGGGGAGGAGTGGGAGAGTGTCTGGTTTGTAGTTGTGATGGTGAAGTGGTGTGTAGGAGTGTGACTGTGTGTGGGAGTGAGGGTGTGGGAGTATTAGTGAGGTGGTGTGTACGACTGTGTGTGTGTGTGGGAGTGTGAGAGTGTGTCTGGTGTGTAGTTGTGAAGGTGAAGTGTTGTGTAGGAGGGTGACTGTGTGTGGGAGTGAGGGTGTGTGCCTATTGGTGATGTGGTGTGGACGAATGTGTGTGTGTGTGTGGGAGTGTGAGAGTGTGTCTGGTGTGTAGTTGTGAAGGTGAAGTGTTGTGTAGGAGGGTGACTGTGTGTGGGAGTTTGGGTGTGTGAGTATTAGTGAGGTGGTGTGTACAGGTGTGTTTGTGTGTGTGGGAGTGTGAGAGTGTGTCTGGTTTGTAGTTGTGATAGTGAAGTGGTGTGTGGGAGTGAGGGTGTGTGCGTTTGGGTGATGTGGTGTGGACGAATGTGTGTGTGTGTGGGAGTGTGGGTGTGTGGATGGTCTGTAGTGGTGACAGTGAAGTGGTCTGTAGGAGGGTGACTGTGTGTGGGAGTGTGGGTGTGTGCGTATTGGTAATGTGGTGTGGGCGATTGTGGGTGTGGGAATATGGTAGTGTATGTGTGTGTGTAGCGGAGAGGTAGTGGGTAGGAGTGTGAGTGTGTGTACAAGTGAGGGTGTGTGCCTATGGTTGATGTGGTGTGGACGAATGTGGGTGTGTGTGGGAGTGTGGGTGTGTGGATAGTGTGTAGTGGTGACAGTGAAGTGGTCTGTAGGAGTGTGACTGTGTGTGTGAGTGTGGGTGTGTGCGTATTGTTGATGTGGTGTGGACGATTGTGGGTGTGGGCATATATTAGTGTGTGTGTAGTGGGCAAGTGGTGGGTAGGAGTGTGGAGTAGGGTGTAGAGGCGTGGGGGTGTAGAGGTGTTGGGTTGTCGGATTGTGTGGGTGTATCGGGTCATGTCGGGGTGTGGGTGTGTGTAGCGGGTCGTGTCGGGATGTGGGTGTGTGTAGCGGGTTGTGTTGGGGGTGTAGGTATGTATCGGGTTGTGTCGGGGTATGGAGGTGTGTAGTGGGTTGTGTGGGGGTGTGGGGGTGCGTAGCAGGTTGTGGTGGGGTGTAGGTGTGTAGCGGGTTGTGTCGGGGTGTGTGGGTGTGTTGCGGGGTGTGAAGGGGTGTGGGTGTGTAACGGGTTGTGTTGGGGTATGGAGGTGTGTAGCGGGTGGTGTGGGGGTGTGGGGATGTGGGTGTGTAGCGGGTTGTGTCGAGATGTGTGTGCGTGTAGCGGGTTGTATTGGGGTGTGGGTGTGTGTAGCGGGTTGTGTCGGGATATGGGTGTGTAGCGGGTTATGTCGTGGTGTGGGGGTGTGTAGCGGGTTGTGTCGGGATGTGGGGGTGTATAGCGGGTTGTGTCGGGGTGTGTGTGGGGGGGGGGGGTGTAGGGGGGGTGTTGTATGGGTGTGTAGCGGGTTGTGTGGGGGTGTGGGGGTGTAGCGGGTTGTGTCAGGGTGTGGGGGTGTGGGGTGTCTAGCGGGTTGTGTTGAGTGTGGGTGTTTACCGGGTTGTGTGTGGGGGTGGGGGGGGGGGGGGGTGTATCAGGTTGTGTCGGGGTGTGGTGGTGTGTAGCGGGATGTGTCTTGGTGTGGGGGTGTGGGGGTGTGGCTGTGTGTAGCGGGGTGGCAATGTGTAGGAGTGAATGTGCGTAGGAGTGGACGGTCTGTAGTAAAGTTGCATCCGTCGATAGTTTTGTGTTTCTGTCTTTTTCTTAGATATATATTTCACACTGATCGTCAGGATCTACTTCACTTGAGTTTGAAGTAACTTTTATATTAAATGGCAAATTTTTTGAAATTTTTTGAAGTCCAAAGATGTTAAAATCTCCATCATGGTTGGTAGCAAATGGGAAGTTTCATTTAATAGATCGTCCACCTTCTTGTGCTGATTCAAGGGAGCAATAAGGTATATTGTGAGATCGATCCCTGATCGGATTAAACCAAACTTAGAAACTTGGCACTTCTCACTACAATTTGTTTTGTATATTAGTTGCTTAAACATGGTCAATTTCAGGTTTTTAATTTTCTATTTGATTTATTAGTCATTTCTTTAATTTACTATTTGGTTTATTACATTCATTTCTTTAATTGTCTATTTGTTTTATTACATTCATTGATTAAGCAGGAACAAATTCAATCGCGACCAATTGTTCTTCATCAGTCCACTGCTCTTTGCCCTATCTTATGGGGCTGTCACACTATGACGCTTCTCGCCGGCGACCCGTCAACGTGTGGTGTTTTTGGGCGATATTTGGTGAAATATGGAGAAGCGCTGGTGGCGCGTTATCGGCGCGTCGGTACACGTCGGTACACTATTTTGGACGTTGACGGTCGGCGGACAACGTCGGCGCACGTTATTGGTCGCTGATTGTTTTGAACATGTCAAAAACTCCCAGCGACCGGCAACGCGCGGGAGTAAATGGGTAAGAATGCTAGGAGGACGTTAGGCGCGCGTCGCGCTGCGTTGGACGCGCCGGAATAACGTTATGGGAATGCTAGGAAGACGGCGCGCGCGGGAGGGTCGTTGCTCACGCGTTGCGCAAACTGGGCCGTTTTTGTTTTACGCCCTAGCAACATTTAAGGTTAAATGAAGACGTCACGCCAAACATTTTTTTTTTTTCCCCAGCGCGTCGACACACGTTGGCCGCGCGCGCATAACGCGCCGTGCTGACGCCGATATTTTCCCCCAAACCGCCGAAAAGTTTGACGTTTCTCGACGCGCAACATAATACTTTCAACGCTAACGGGTCGCCGAGAGAAGCGTTTTAGTGTGACAGGCCCATTAGCAATGCCAAACGTAAGGCTAGGTTATGACAAGTATCAATTTGTATATAATTGGTTTGACTCGGCCAGAGTTCTAACCCGGCGATTTGAATCCCACGTCCTACAAAAACGGGAGGCGGGTGCTCAACTCATCTGGTCACCACGTTTGGTTCATCTTGATGGGGTTTGACATTACAAGGATTGATGCACTGATGCTTGATAGCGATATCAGGTCATGATATCAATTAGTCAACACTATAAAAATCCCATCTGGGTGTACCTGCACCCAGTCGGTGGCCATCGTAATAAGCCTCCTGATGTTGCCCTGATATAAAATGCCAATCAATCGATCAATCAACTTTAATGGTGACGGTGTTTGGCTTGGTTAATTATGCCTGTCTGAAGATAGCACTTAAACTATTTTCATTGACTCGCGCCTATTGCTAATCCCTCGTCAAAAACTCGTCAACATATCGCTGCCTCGAGTAGGTGCCGAACATAAAGTGCTTAGGTCACTTCTAGATGATGAGAGGGTCATCAAGTTTGATAAAGAGGCTGTCAAACTTTACCGCAATTAATTTAAATAAATTATCGATGAGGGGCATTTAAAAAGAAAATTGCAGAATGTCTTAGTTATAGCGATTATATATATATATATATATATATATATATATATATATATATATATATATATACTGAGTATATACTTGTATATGCGGTTTAAGGGGGCCGCGGCCCCTTCCTGGTTTTTAATAATATCAATTCTCGGCAATGTTATTAGAATGCATTATTCAAGGTGTCACTTCTTAGGTAGAGCCCAGCGCTAGTCGGCGCTGCACCGCCCCAAGACGCTGAACCGGACTAGTAGTAGTGTCCATTCTTATTGAAGTTGATCCACCAGATGGCGCTTGGATCGCCGTATATATCTAAGGGGTGTATGACTATGAGTCTCGAGACCACCTCTCCTCATTATCACGTGTTGACTGAACCACAAATTTGTTCTTTTATGATTTTCAGTTGGGTGGTTTTGTGCCTAGCCAGATTTGGTAATCTCATTATCCTCAATAAACTGTATTACCCACACTAGTGTGTCGTTGTTGTTGGTGGTAACCTCACATATATAATTTGTCAGCGGTACAGTGAGTGGTGGTTACAGTGTGCAGGGGTGGTGGTGCCACCATCGGAGCTGAGGTTGGGGAGGCTGGAGCAGTAGATGACAATGACTATGAGAGACTCCCACAGTCCATGGAGCTGAGTGAGTGATGAGGGACAGCAGGGATATTCCAGGTTATTATACTCGCATAATTCTTATACAGCATATATCTATATACATTAAAACCCAGCATGCAGAGTTCTCAAAGCAAACATCCGGTAATGGTAGTGTGTCCATTTTGGGAAACCTGTCAAGAACTGCTCAGCTAGGGATGGAGGGAAGGAACAAGATGCTGTTATTGCCATAATCATGAGTCACACCTGAGGAGGACATAATAGATAACTGATATTTTGTTGTTGCTTATTGTTGTGCATCCTAGTACACATCTAACGTCACATCAGGACGAGTACCGACTAATGAGAGTGTGCACTCGTGGCAACTTTATAGTGCTGCCCCACTGAGAGGCCAGTCCACCAGCACCATGATCCGATAACCCACACAGTCACATTATCCTGATACTGTGTTAACCAAAACACACACGCAAAATCAATTTTTAAAAACTTTTAAAAATCGCTAATGAAAAATAGTTAATAAAACAAACAAAACAGAACATTAATTATACCATAAAAAAACGCTAAACAAAACACAAACAAAACTGACAAAATACTCACAAAACACACCTACAAAACACGGATATCCATTAAAGTTGCATAGTCTGATGAAAATATCAAATTTTCAAAACCAAAACACTTATATAGACATAATTCTACGTATTCCCCTTTGATACTGGTGCACTTAGTAAGCAGGTTTTGCTGCATAAAAGGTTGTGGTTGTAGTAAGTCAATTGAATAGAACCTGTTACTACTGAAGTCTATGGTGCCAGAGTTTTGGCATGCTTGCCAACATTAATTTAGCATGTGTTGACATCAAATATCTCCAAAGTTAGTCATTTGAAATATAAATTACTTCAAACTAAATTAATGTAGACTATAATGATTAACATAATGTATTTATCTCAGAAAATATCAGAAATTCAAAAGCATCGGACTATGCAACTTAAAACACCATTATATGTAAGACTCTGCTGATGAGTCGATGTAGATTCCATCGATACTGCTACATCTATTCCTATCTAGATCGCCCACAATTAAAGTCACTACTGTGAATCTGTGCAACCAGAGGGGATGGCCAAATGAGTTAGAGCGGCTGTCTCCCGTGTTGGTAGACTGTGGGATCATGGGTTCGAACCCTGGTCAAGTCAAACTAATGACTTGAAAATTGATACTTGTTGCTTCCTAGACAGGTGTTCAGCATTATTAGGATAGGGCAATGACTGGTTGGCTCAGTGTCAGGATAATGTAACTGAGTGGGATATCAGGTAATGGTACTGGCAGCCTGGTCTCCCAGTGGGGCAGCACTATAAAGTCACCATGAGCGCACACTGTCACAAGTTGGTACCAATCTTGATATGACCTTA
Source organism: Branchipolynoe longqiensis (assembly GCA_030323885.1). Classification (NCBI taxonomy): domain Eukaryota; kingdom Metazoa; phylum Annelida; class Polychaeta; order Phyllodocida; family Polynoidae; genus Branchipolynoe; species Branchipolynoe longqiensis. The sequence continues at coordinate 41,355,774 of CM059199.1, read as the reverse complement.
GATGTTGATAGGACATAAAACAACAACAAACAAACAAACTTTTACTTGCCCCTTGTCCAGTCGCCGAGTCACCCACACTGCGGGTTGTGTACTGGTGTATGGGGGCGCAGTGAGGGCGGGGTGATGGCTGGGCGGGGCGAGGGCCGGGCCGGGCGGGGCGAGGTGAGGGCAGGACGGGGTCCGCCTATTTCCCGGCGGTCCGGCTGATTCTACCGGGCCCTGTGCGGGTACAGTCCGGCCTGCTGACCGGTACCCAGGCCTTATCGACCCTGACAGCATTAGCCACCCATAACCGTTTTGTCCTCCTGACCTGCGCAGTAAGAGGATCGGGTCCTGTTCACTTTGCACCCAGCCCGGCTAATCCCCCCCCGACCTCCTCCCCCACCTCCACCCAGCTCCCACCCACCTACCTCCCCCACCCTGCGCGCAAACACTATTTCCCATTCCACCACCAAACCACATGCCCCACATTCTAATTCCCCCCACCTCCCCCAACCCGCACAGACACATTTATCTATTTCAGCCCCCACTCCCACAGCCCCCCAACATTCTTATACCCACACCTCCACCACCCGCTCACACACACTCTTTTCCAGTCCAGCCCCACCCACAGCCACCACCTTCCAAAACCTCCACCATCCCACCCCCATAGACACTACTTCTCATTTCAGCCCCAAACCACAGCCGCCCCCCCCCCCGCACATTCGTAATACCCCACCTCCACCACCCGCTCACACACACTCTTTTCCAGTCCAGCCCCACCCACAGCCACCAACTTCCAAAATGTCCACCCTCCCACCCCATAGACACTATTTCTCATTTCAGCCCCAAACCACAGCCGCTCCCCACATTCTTATACCCCCACCTCCACCACCCTAACCCGCTAACACACTAACCCCCTTCATAATCTACTAATATGCCCTATCTAACTACCCGTTCCTCTAACTATTTACAATGTAATGTAAACGGCCAGAAGACCAGCGACTCGGCGCTGACAAAATATATATTCTGATGAATAAACTCCTTCACCAAAACAAGATGAAAGATGTCTATTCATTACAGATCATATCTTTGAACTGGTTGAAGGCAGCTGGCGGACTGTCACTTATGTGTGAGGATTGTTGGCCTATGAAGATAATAGTATTATCAGTTTGTGCTTGTCCGTAATCATGAGATTTAAGATAAGTGGCACTTCCAGCTGCTTTCAACCAGTATATATACAGATGAACCTCGATCCAATGGACACCGATGCAACGGATTCCGGATCCATCCGCTAGCCACCCGTGTATACTCCCACCCGTCACCCACCAACATCCACACCCATATACTCCCACACCTCACACATCCACACCAGTATACTCACATCTAAGGTCATATTAGGACGGGTACCGACATGAGACGTGTTGTTTACGTGTTTGGTCCCCTGTTTTCCACCAGTGGCCTAGTCTCCTCGTGGGGAAACACTATTAAGTCACCATGAGTGAGCACTTTAACAAGTTGGTACCCGTCCTTATATGATGATGTTGCTAGGACATAAAACAACAAGAAGCAAACAAACCGGATCAATATAGAAACACCATGCCTGTGAGTGGACGGGTTGCCTGCGCCTATAGATAAAGCAATTTCTTCGCTGCAACGGACAAACAGCTTTAATGGACAACTGCTCCCCCCTATCAGTCCGTTGGATCGAGGTTCATCTGTATAGCTTTCCTTCGAAGAAGCTGCCTGGATGATGGAATCAAGACATCTTGACGGTTCTATTTCTTGGGGCGGAATTATGCATGCATTAAAGTGTAATTGTGAGGAATAGTGACGTAGACATTTGACTTTTTGGCTGACCTGATCTGCAATTGATGTTAAAGGTCAATAGGTCAGCTTCACAACTGATGCCCTAATAAGGAAAGTCAGCAGCTACTTGGCTGGTGGGTTGATGATTGATTGATTGATTGTTCATGGTTTCTCAGCGGCTCTATTCATGGTGACAGCTTAAGGGTATTGATTGTCAGTTTTATTAATCACATGTCTTTGCCTATATTGAAATTCATGAAAACAAACCTTAAATATTCAGAATTGTGTCAAAAATGATCTCATTGGTTGATGATGGTTTAACGGCAGCAAGAGCTCTCTTTTCATGGGTGATAGGTTAGTGGTATTTATTCTGTCAGTTCTAATGATCACATTTATACAACTATATCGAAATTTCTGAGAAAACCTTTAACAAATAGATTTGTGTTAAAAAGTATGTATACATGTGTACTTGCTCACAGTTGTGTCAAAAGACAGCCAAATTTAACTCACAAAACGTAGCTAAATTTAGAGGGGAGACCCTCCTGTTCTTGTTACAAACTCTAAGCACTGTGTGCTTTATATACATGTAGGTGGAGGGTGGGTAAGGTTTAATGAAGATGGTACTTATTGCAAAATTGGTAATATATCATTGCATCCAAGTCGCTGCTAGTCACAAAAGTTGCTGCCAAAATGATTGTTTTGTTGTTGTCGTTTTACATCGTAGCAACATCTAAGGTCATATCAGGATGGGTACCGACTTGTGACAGTGCACACTCACTGCAACCTTATAGTGCTGCCCCACTGGGAGACCAGGCCACCAGCACCATGACCTGATATCCCAATAAGTCATATTATCCTGACAATGAGCCAATCAGTCCTTGCCCTAACCTAATAATGCCGAGTGCCAGGCTAGGAAGCGACAAGTATAAATCTGTAAGTCATTGGTTTGATTCAACCAGGGTTCGAACACACAATCCCATGGTCGACCAACCCGGGAGACGGACGCTCTAACTCATACGGTCATCCCGTCTGGTCCCACTGCTGCCAACATGATCGCTTATATAGTTTACTTTTGTTGAAAGTAAAATTATGCTGAAAAACGCGGTTTATGATAATGCTCGAGCAATGTGTGTTGAGCCATAGATTGATTGTGGTGTGTGTTTTTATAGGAGTTTAAGGGCTGGACTTGGGAATGGTGGGGAGAGATCATTATTTGGACGTGGTATTCGGAGAAGGGAGCTAAAGGCACTGTGAATATAAGAATATAACCTTAATATGTGTGGGAGTGTGGGTGGGTGTGGGCGGAGTCGGGAGCTGGTGGGTCTTGGCAGGGCGGGGGGGGGGGGGGGGCATTGTGGAAGGGTGAGAGGGTATGGAGGACTTAGTTGGGGTGAATGTGTCAGTGGATGGGTTTGGGGAGTGTGTGTCTGGCGGGGGGAATGGTTGTGTGTGTTCGGGAGGAAGCTGCCATCCCTCGATAGTAGAATCAAGGAGGGAGGACCCCCATGCCCCCCCCCCCCTGTGTTTCCCCCACTCACCGAGGTACCTCCTGTGCCCCCCCTGTGTCCCCTGTGCCCCCTGTGCCCCCTGTGTCCGCTGTGCCCTCTGTGTACCCTGTGTCTCCTGAGTCCCCTGTGCCCTCTGTGCCTCCGGGGCTCCCTGACCCCTTGTGCCTCCTTTTCCCCGGGATGTCCGACGTCCCGGACTCTCGACCAAAGAGTAGAGGTTCCTGTTGGTTGATTGTTGGATTGCAACATCTAAAGTCATATCAGGACCCCTACCGACTTGTGACCATCGACACTCATGGCGGCTTTATAGTGCTGCCCCAATGGGAGACCAGGCCACCAGCACCATGACCTGATATCTTAGTCACATTATCCTGACACTGAAGCAACCACTCCTTGACCTATCTTAACAATGCCGAGCGGCAGGCTAGGAAGTGACAAGTATCACTTTTTTAAGTCAGTAGGGGTTTATGTAAATGGCGGTACGACGGGGCGGGGGGAGCTACGAGGGTGTATGCACCAGACCTCCACCCCCCCTACCCTCACCCACTCCTTACCCACCCCGACCAGTCCTTGCCCTGTCCTAATAATACTGAGCGCTTGGCTAGGAAGTGACAAGTATCAACTTTGTAAGTCATTGGTTTGACTCAATCGGGAATCGAACTCCGGCACGTGAGCCTCCTGCGCTCTACCGATTCGGCCACCGCGTCCGCGCGAGAGCAGGGAGTAGAGAGAAGCGGAGGAACTAGGCAGCCAAACTAGGCAGCCAGGCGGGGCGGGGGCGCGGGGGGTGGGGGTGACGGGAGCGGGGGCCGGCAGGAGATGGGGGGTGGGGGGGTGACGGCCCGGGCAGTCTGGGGACCGGGGAGATGGGGGAGGATGTCGGTGAACATTGCCGCAGACGGGCATCAAGGGACCGCCCTGTGATGCTGCATGATCATAGTTGACTTAAAGCCACCGACCTGGTCTCAATTCCCCACCCGCCTCAACAGTGGGTTACACGCAGGAAACATGCACTAAAGGCTCGTTCAGCTCTTTGTGACTGTCGACTAGCGTGTGTGCTTTGTGGTTGTTTTCATGTCCTAGCAACATCAAAGGTCATATAAGGACGGGTACTGATTTGTGACATCGTGCATTCATGCATTCATGGTGTTATGGCCTGGCAACATGTAAGGTCCTATCAGGGCGGGTACCGATTTCTGACAGTGCGCACTCATGGTGACTTTATAGTGCTGCCCCACTGGGAAATCAGGCCGCTGGCACAATGACCCGATATCCCACACATTTTATCCTGACACTGAGCTAACCAGTCCTTGCCCTATTCTTTTCATGCCGAGCGCCATGCTAGGAACCGAAAGTATCAATTTTAAAGTCATTGGTTTGACTTGACCGGGAACCAAACTCCTGACCTTCGGCATGCGAGGCCCATGAGCTACCGATTAGGCCACCACACCTGGTCTGTCGGCTAGTAAGGCTGAAGAACAGGGATTTTGTCTATGGTAATGAATGTAGAGCATTATTCATTGAGTGATATGACCAACACAACTTTATTATTCACAATGAACATGATGACATGTTGATGTGAACACCTAAATGGTGGAGATGATGAACTTTGGCAGTGAGATATTCTATCAATTTACTTAATATTCCATCTATACAGCAACTAATGTATTATGCTTGCACCCGTATATATGCTTGGATATTAAGGAATGGTTGTGGGGACCAGACGGGATGGACAAATGAGTTAGAGCGTCCCGTCTCCCGTCTTGGTAGGTGGTGGGATTGTGGCTTCGAACACTGGTCGAGTCAAACCAATGACTTGAACATGTATGCTTCTCGCTTCCTAGCCTGGCGCTCGGCATTATTAGGAGAGGACAAGGACTGGTTGGCTCAGTCTCAGGATAATGTGACGGAGTGGGATATCAGGTCATTGTGCTGAAGGCCTGGTCTTCCAGTGGGGCAGCACTATAAAGTCACCATGAGAGTGCACTGTCACAAGTCGGTACCCGTCCTGGTATGACCGTAGATGTTGCTGGGAAGTAAAACAACAACAAACATACTGATGGTTTGGTAACAATGAATCGTTAATGCATGAGAGTAATAGGTGTAAGCAGAAACCTGTTTTCCTGCACTTGCCAGGCCGGATGCGGTGACCTAATTGGTATAGTGTGGGCCATGCGTCCAGACGGTCGAGAGTTTGGTGCCCGGTCAAGTTAAAACATTGACTTTCAAATTGATACTTGTCGCTTCCTAGCCTGGCACTCAGTATTAATAGGACAGGGCAAGGACTGGTTTGCTCAGTGTCAGGATAAGGTGACAGAGTGGGAAATCAGGTCACTGGCACCATGACCCGATTTCCCACACAGTCACATTATCCGGAGCAGCACTATAAAGTTGCCATGACTGTAACAAGTTGGTACCCATACTGATATGACCTTAGATGTTGCCAGGATGTAAAACTTCAACAATCAAAACCATCCTGCGCCTGCTTAGCCACCTACCTGCGGCCAACCACAGTAGGGCCAGTTCATGTCCTTTACTGCCTACCTGTGCCTGAGGCACTGTTTGCCCAGCAGGCGTCGCTCTGGCATTCTCAATTTCACTCCGCGCACAGCACACACACCTAGATCAACTCGCTGGGATCAATCCGCCCTCCCACCCACCCACCCACACACCCACGCACCCCCACACGCACACACACCCACACCCACACATGCGCGCCCACTCAGTCTATCGATATCTTCTTAAAAGGGCATCCACCATATTCACTTCTCATAGACAACCGCAAGTGGTAGCCGAATCAGTAAAAGTGCTGACTTCCGCTGTAGAAGACTCAAGACTTTTGAAACCCGAAGGAGTCAAAATGATAACTTACAAATTTGATACTTGTTCCTACATAACCTGGTGCTTGGCATTCATAAGGCAAGGACTGGTTTGTTCAGTGTCAGGATAATGTGACTGAGTGTGATATCGGGTCATGGTGCTGGCAGCCTGATTTCGCACAGGGCAGCACTATAAATTTGCCATGAGTGCGGACTGTCTCAAGTCGGTACCCATCTTGATATGACCTTAGGTGTTGCCAGGACGTAAAACTCCAACAACCAACCAACCAGAATCAAAATAACTCTGGGTTCGAATCCTGCACAATACTTCCCATTCGCATTACCCCTCATGACACTACCGTAATATACTCCACGCAATGACCCTTTGTTCCTAACCCTATGATGACCTTGAAGCATTGCTCTGGTGGCATCCGCCCAGGGCGAGGTGAGGAGGAGTATCGTGGAAGCGGGTATTAAAGCGGGTTAATCATGATTACCCCGATGCGCTGTATCCGGGGATGGGAACTCAAAACAATCGCCATTTGATTAACCTGGTCGTGTAATCACGTGTACATCCGGTTTACAAAAGCTACATCCGGGCCCTTACCTCTGTTTGCTGCCGCTAGGGTTGCATGCTTTGTTACCCAAAGCGGTGCTAGCTTCGTGTTCGGCAGTTGCTGTGGCTAAATGTCGGATTTGAAACTACAAGCCAGTTCCAGATATTGTCAATTTACAGGAGTATACTTCAATATTCTTCGAACATTTACCTTGAGGGTAGAATAAGCAGTACCATATTTATTGATTCTGTCTGATTCTATTGGAAGCAAAAGCAGACGACAGTTTAACATATATTTTGTAAGATTATATTTTCCAAGATTATCTTTTCTAAGATTATATTTCCTGAAATTCTATTTTCTAAGATTCTATTTTCAAAGATTATACTTTCTATGATTATATTTTCTAATATTATTTCTTCTAAGCTTATTGTACTTGAATTATATATTTATATTTATAATTATATATTATTCGGCCACCCGTATACATTAACCCAACTACTGTATATATTCCCCTACCATTTATACTCATATAATGCATTATCCATCATATATATATATATGTAGTAGTCTCCAATGACCTATCATGCAAGTACCCACATAGACAGGTAGGTGCGTGTAGTGTGGTGATATCAGGGAGCATAGGTGGTGTGTAATGGTTAGCACACTGGAATGCAAAGAGATGTGGGTTTGAGTCACGCTCTAAGCGAAATTTTTCCCACATTCATCACCCTCACAACACTGGTTGACGTGACCATGATCCTGTACAAGCTACGCGCTTGTAGAGTTGTTGAACCTACCATGTGTATGTATATGCAAGTGCATTGCCTGTATGTATGTAATTGTAAGCATTAAAAGACTTACACTTCCAGGGGGACGAGTCTAATAGTCTGCACTGACCTGTCAGGCAAGGAGCCGCATAAACAGGTAGGTGTGTGTAGTGTGGTGATATCAGGGAGCCAAGGTGGTGTAATGGTTAGCACACTGGTCTGGACTGCAAAGAGACGTGGGTTTGAGTCCTGCTCTAAGCCCAATATTTCCCACTGGTTGCCGTGGCCATGATCCTGTACAAGCTACGCGTTGTAGAGTTGTTGAACCTACCCTGTGTATGTATATGTAAGTGCATTGCCTGGATGTATGTAATTGTAAGAATTAAAAGACTTACAATTCCAGGGGAACGAGTGTAGTAGTGTGCACTGGTCTGTCAGGCAAGGAACCACATAGACAGGTATGTGTGGGTTATGTTGTGACATCAGGGAGCCTAAGTGGTGTAATGGTTAGCACACTGGCCCTGAATGCAAAGGGATGTGGGTTCGAGTCCCACTCTAAGCACAATATTTCCCATTTTCATCACCCCCATGACACTGGTTGGTGTACATTATCCTTGTAGAGTTGTTGAACCTACCCTGTGTATGTATGTGTAAGCGCATTGCCTGTATGTAATTGTAAGCATTAAAAGACTTTCTCATAACACCGCTCCTTGTCCTATACTACTATCCATATGTCATGGTGATTTTAGTCTAACCAAGCTTCCTCCACTTGTTTTACTAGATAAGCTAAGTTATTTGGATCTCCAAGGCATGAATGTAAGATTTAACATTTTCTGCAGACCAACCTACACTATGAGTTACCACCCGCAGTAGTTCTTACCACTGCCACCAGGGGGTGATTGGGTAGTAGAAATCCTGAAGATCTTTTCCCAGTGCATGATGCACATTGAGTTGCCATCGGCAAGATTAGCTCTCTCACTGCCATCAGAGGGTTGAATGGGTCTGGAAATCGCCTACAGGTCCTGTGTTACCACTTCACTAACCAGACGTGCTGGACCGAATTGGGAAGCACGCAGGCTTCCCATGCGGAAGATGGGCGTTCGAATCCCAGCTGACTTAAAGGTAAAACAATGACTTACAAAATTGATACTTATACCCCTGTCACACTACGACGTGTCGAGCAAATGTAAGCCTGGCGTGATCACGTTTCATCATTACGTTGATGTACGTTGGGTGACGTCATGATGACGTCAGAATGACATTAGACTGACGTCGAGCTACGTCATGTTACGTCGTGTTACGTCGGCACGCATCAACGTTTTGAACCTGTTCAAAAATGTTGATGTAGCTCGAACGTAGGGGTTTACGTTCGCCGTACGTTCTGTTCACGTTCAGTGAACGTCAATGACGTTAAACGGACGTTATTTCAACGCTGCTCACTACGTTCAACGACGTTCCACTACGTTGACCAATATTAAACCGATTGCAAATGTCCACGGGACGTAATGGGAATGTCAGGAGAACGTCAGGAGAACGTACATTCAATGTACGTTCAATGTCTCATGACGTATGTAACATCACGTAACGTTCTTCTGGCGATGGAATAACATTCATAATGTTCCGTTAGCATAATGACGTTGTCCTCTCTCGTTGAATGACGGTATCACTACGCTTTACCGACATTACGCTCTCGTCCACTACACTGCATCCATGTTCAACTTGTGCCCAACTTTGCATACTACGCCAAAAAGTTCAACGTTCTTCACCTTCTCTCTACGTTCACATCATTACATCGTAGTGTGACAGGGCCTTTACACTGGCACTCACCATTACTAGGATAGGGCAGGGACTAGTTAGCTCAGTATCAGAATAATATGACTGAGTGGCGTTTAGGGTTTGGTGTCAGTGGTGGTCTACCAGTGTGGCAGCACTGTAAAGTTATCATGAGTATGCACTGTCAGAATTCGGTGCCCGTCCTGATGGCCTAAGATGTTGTCAGGATTTAAAACCCCGATAAACAACAAAAGTACGTAAATGTATACCTGACCAGCGGTGACTGGTCTATAAGGGTAGCATTTCTTAACTTTAAATATGATATTCACTTATAATAGTAGTAATGGAAGTGATAGTAATTATTGTTAATAGTGGTAATAGTGGTAATAGTAATAGTGGTAATAGTGGTATTACTGGTCATAATGGTCATAATGATCATAGTGGTAATAGTGGCATTAGCGGTAATAGCTGTAATAGTGGTAATTACTAGTTGTGGTGAAAGCTGAAAGCTGCCTGCAAAAGTGTTGAAGTGCTGCTGGCTTTTGCAAGTTACTAGCAGTACTCTCTCGGGGAGCAAATAAAGGTTTCACACCAGCAAGAACATGTTCAGACTGGCGCAAAACTATTTGTCTAGTTGTGGTAATTGTGGTAATTATGGTAATATTGGTTATAATAGTAACAATAGTAATAGTAGTAATATTATTGATAGTAGTAATTGTAGTAATTGTAGTAATGTTAGTAATAGTAGGAATAGTAGGAATAGGAGGCGTAGCAGTCATAGCAGTCATATCAGTCATAGTATTGCATGACAACAAAGGTGCAGTGGGTGGTGGAATGGTTCAATCCGGTTAGGGCCCTTTAGCCATATAAAGTCTACAAGGTCCAGACGTACCTTGACTCACCGAGGCAGGTTCTAAGCAGGGCAGAGGTAATCCTATGGAGTAATTGTTGGCGACCTGAAGGGAGCCCATCTTGCTACAATAAGTGCTTCTCCAGTAGGAGACCCTTGTGTTACTTGCAGAGCTTGGATTAAGGTAGGGACTGACTGGGGGTTTTACCTCCTAGCAACAGCTGAAAGAGGATTCATGGTTGATGGCGAAAGGAGGTGCGCTTGGGGTAAGTAGGGTATAGGATTGTAGGTTTGGTTCATATCAGATTGATTGTTGTTGGGGTTATGCATACTAGCAATGGGTGAGGTCATGTCAGGATAGGCACCGACTAGGAAAATTGGTTTCAGTTAAAGCTGCATAATCCGATGAAATATAAAATTTTCAAAACCACCCAATTATCTAGATTTGATTTTACATATCTAACTTAGATACTGATGCACCTATTAATCATTTGTTTCTGCGCATAAGGCAATACTGAGTCAATTTAACAGAACCGGATACTGCACAAGTCTATGGTGTCAGGGTGTTGGCATGCTTACCAAAAGTAATTTTCCATGGTTGCACTCAAAATATCTCAAAAGTTTATCATTTAAAATAAAAGTAACTTCGAAGTAATGTAGATACTAGTGATCGATCTAATATATTTATCTCAGAAAAAAATGCAGAAATTCAAAACCATGAGACTATGCAACTTTAATGTTGTTTCAGTTAACGTTGTGGTTTTACGGAACCTAACTGAAAGGTTAACATGATGTTAACTGAAACAACCTTAATTGAATCCTATTAAAAATATGCATATAATGTCGAAATAATAACCCTGATCCATTGGCCGGTTTTCTTCTTCCTCTTACTGATGTTATAGCGAAGCAATATTGTATGAAATTATGTTAATGAGGTTAATATTTCCAGCAGGCATTATCATAAAGTGTCCACCCGAATATATATATATAATGAGACTGTCTCAAAAGGTGCTAAGCAATATGGGACAAAACTTTGTCCATAGTAACGATCAACACACTATCTACTTATGCATTTGCTCAGGATAAACTGATTTCTTTTTTACATGGTGTTTCATAATCCCGATAGAATACATATTGCTTTGAAGCAAATGTCCTTGTGTTTTCAGGGTAACCGTTTCTGTGCTCTTTTGGCACCACCATGGTATGATGGTAGAAAGGAGCACATATCCCAATATAATATATCTTCCGGTGCGACTGACACTGGTCAACATGCGGAGGAGGTGAGGTGGGCCGAGATGGCGCCACCAGTACAGTGTTGCATCTTATGGAGTAAAACAATAATAATAATAATATAGGCTCCTCCAGCCGTTGACTCAGGAAAGATAATTTAATATAGCCTAATCCAGCTGATGACTCAGGAAGGAGTGGGAGATGAGGAGTAGATGGAATCTTCTGGCCTTACTATACTCATATAATGGCTTATACAGCATATACATAATATATTTGGCTGGATATAGAAGAGGCAGTATTCAGCGATGTTTGAACTAATCAACCAGAAGCCAGAGGGCATTAAGCCCCTTATTAAGTTGACAGTGGCTAGATTAAATTACTTACCCTAGGACAGATTAGGAATATTGATTGGCAGAGGCGGAAAGTTAGTGTAATTAAACAAATTATTGTCGCATTGCAAACGGCAAGCCATGCCCCGGCTCCGGGCTGTAGGTAATAATATTGGAAAGCCCAGTGCGGATTTCCGGCAGGCCTTCCAGGAAAGACTCCATCTAATTAGGATGCTGGAATATAAACAAGAAAGCGGGCTTCCTGGGTTCCACAATCATACCGCTTTTGGGGAACAGTCCTCAAATCTCCTGAAGGCAGATCATTTTTGGCGAATAATGCTCCTTAGGCCTCACGCTACGGCTTGCGACCACTTTGCAACCAAAAGCTAGCTTCCCTTCCTTGCGACCAAAGCAAAAGGAAGGATGGAAAATCAATGGTCGGTGATCTGATGGCGATCGGTCCGGGTGATTGTTTTGGTCACAAGGACGTTTTTGGAGCAGCATCTGCAACCTCCTTGCGATGAAAATGGTCGCCTGGAGATCAGCGACCAGTTGGCAACCTTTGTGCGACCACTGTGCAAAGACCCATTGTTGGTGGTCGCAAAGTAGTGACAAGTGGTTGCAAGCCATAGTGTGACTGATTAGGGAAGGAAATGGGTCCTTGCTTATTCATTTGACAATGCACTGTGTTCTGCGTTCAATTCAGTGAGTTGGGCTATGGATGAGTGATGATAGTGTTGTAGTTGTTGTTTGTTTGTTGTGTGTTTGCTAAGATGCTTGTCTCCATGGGACTAATGCTGGAAATACTTCTCACTTCCTAGCCAGGCGATCAGCATTATTAGGATAGAGCAAGGAATGATTGGCTCAGTGTCAGGATAATGTGACTGAGTGGGATATCAGGTCATGGTGCTGGTGGCTTGGTCTCCCAGTGGGGCAGCAGTATAAAGATGCGCACTGTCACAAGTCGATACCCGTCCTGATATGACCTTAGATGTTGTTAGGATGTAAAACAACAACAAACAAACAATCGTCATGCAGTGTCGGCAAAATAGACCATATTCACAGCAAGAAGTGTTTATTTGTATTCAACTATCGCCTTTACACTAGATGTTTTGATTGATTGATTGATTAGTGGGTTCCTTACTGCGTATCGGCGGCATAGCCCATATTCACAGCAAGCATTTTTTGATTGTATTCAAAGCCTCAAAAATGTGAAAGCATACAATCGATTATGTGTCTCAAAGAAAATTGGTTAAAACATATTTAAGGATTTAAATTTGTCTAAGGATTTATTTATGCAAGATTGTTTTGTTTGTTTTGTTTGTGTGTTGTTTTACGTATTAGCAACATCTACGGTCATATCAGGACGGAGGAAAAGGAACAGTGTGTGCACGAGCAAAAACAAAAGAACTAAATCCTAGACCGATGATAGGATTAGCATAGACAGGATGCAACCTCACGCAGTATCCTGACATATTCTTAAAGAAAACTCGAGTGCTGGGCGCGGGGGGCGGGGGGGGGGGGCTATTAGGGCGTGGTTCTGGAGGCAGCGTCGACTGTGGGGACACCGTAGTAAATCATGCAGAACACAGGTCCAGGAAGCATGATACATCATGTTTGATTACGGACATCCCGCTCCACGTCTAGTTACACTCACATCATCCGGGCATCAGTCAGTCACCAATAATAAGCCGCAACTCTCGGCCGCAGGGCCAGGCCTCTCTGGGTGGTTTCTCCACTAATACACACACTTATATATATATATATATATCTATTTATATATATATATGTATATAATATGTATATATACAAAAATACACTGGTCTACATCCGGCGGAGGCGAGGAGGCCATAGGTGGCGCCACTGGTACAGTGCTGGATCTTACGTAGTATACCAATAATGATAATGACACAAAGACAGATACACAAGCAGACAGAGGCAGACACACACAAAAAGACAGACACACACAGACAGACATACACACATACACACAAATACACATACACATGGACATATACACTAGTCGGGTAAAGTGGAGTCGGGTAAAGTGGAGTCGGGTAAAGTGGAGTTGAGTAAAGTGGAGTTGGGTAAAGTGGAGTCAGGTCGGGTCCAGTCAGGTCAGGTCGAGTCGAGTCAGGTATAGTCGAGTCCGGTAAAGTCGAGTCGAGTCGGGTCAAGACGAGTTGGGTAAAGTCGATTCGGGTAAAGTCGATTCGGGTAAAGTCGCTGAAAACGGCATCGACAGCAAAACAAAGGCATACAACAAATTTACTACGTTTGCCGATATGCACGGTCCAAAATTTCAATTTGATTGAAAATTAATATAAATACAGAGCAATTTGGCATAAACATGGATACCTGCATGCAATATAATATATAATGAATATAGTTAAGACAAAACTATCCATAATTAAGCATTTTGAGCTTAGATACATACAGTACATGTGGGTACCAGTTAGTGCACACCGTGCCAGCGTATCTATCAGGCTCCTAGCAGTACACACCGGTACCAGTTAGAGGGTATTCCCCCAATCTAAAAATAACTGGAATGGTTAGCTATCCTGACCACTTTTCGCACCCCTGAATACAGCTTGACCTAGTTCGCCACCCTGGTAATAGCTACCCTGACATTAGCTTTTAATACCAGGCGAAGCAAACACCGGTTCATGCATATGGCCGCTGATCTACGTCTTGCTGCTCCCACACTTCCCATAGGGAGCATATATATAAATATATATATATCATATATATATATATGAATATAACTATATAGTTATATATATATGCAGGTATAAGAATACCTCAGGGAGTTTGATGCCCCTACCTTGCAGAGTTCTAAACCACTGCCTTGTGGTACAGGTCCTTGACAGAACCGAAGGCTAAGGGAGCAAATCCTAAACAGAAAACCATGTCACTGTGGCAGCATTAAGGGCGGTTGATGTATGGAACTCCCAACATCTCCCGACCAGCCACTGCAGGGACAAATAGTTTTGCGCCTGTCTTGACATGTTCTTGCCGGTGTGAAACCTCTATTTGCTCCCGGAGAGAGTGCTGCTGGTAACTTGCAAAAGCCAGCAGCACTTCAATACTTTTGCAGGCAGCTTTCATGAAATGTGGTTGACGGAAACAAGCTGAACTCTGTTCCGGAATTCACCTATCTCGGAAGCACTATATCAAGTGATGGACGCATTGATGCTGAGATACAGAGGAGGATGGCCAAGGCTAGCGCATCTTTTGGCCGACTACGCCAGAGACTCTGGAACAACCACCATGTGTCCATTCGGGTCAAAGGTAAGATCTACCGCACAATCGTGCTATCCACCCTACTATACGGAGCCGAGGCCTGGACAGTGTACAGACAGCAGGTGAAAAGGCTGCATGCCTTCATGATGCGACATCTGCGTTCAATCATGAGGCTAACCTGGAAGGACAAAGTGACAAATAAGGAAATACTCGAACGGATGGGGTTGCCCTCTATGGAAGATCTTCTGATCAAAAAGAATCTCCGGTGGACTGGACACCTCATGAGGATGTCATCAGACAGGCTACCAAAGCAGATCCTCTATTCTCAACTGTCTTCTGGCTACAGAAAGAGAGGGCGCCCCCGTCTCCGATTCAGGGATACCATCAAGAGAAACCTGAAGCTGAGAGACATTAAGACCGACTCATGGACGCAACTCTCACAGCAGAGAGCTAAATGGAGAGCGGCAGTCATGTAATGAAAGCAGTCTTTGTTGCATCGCAACCGACAGCATGATGATGATGATATATATGGACAAGACTACTCGTCTTTAGGTGTAGTGGGATAAGTAATGTGGGTAACAGTTCAGTTTGCAGAATGAGAATGTGGAAAAGGTCTTATGAAGGATTGCTTTGGGCTAGGATTGGTTGGCTGTTCGAGTTTTACATCCAGGCAACATCTAAGGCCATATCAGGATGGACACCATCTAGTGACAATGCGTTCTCATGGTGACTTTCTAGCACTGCCCCACTGAGAAATCAGGCCACCGGCACCATGACCCGATATCCCCTCAATCACCTTATCCTCACACTGAGCTAACCGGTCCTTGTCATGGCCTAAGTGTCAGGCTAGGAAGCAATAAGTCTCACTTTTATAAGTCATTGATTTGACTAGACCGGGAATGGAACTCCCGATCTCCTGCATGTGAGGCTAGCACTCTACCGATTACTTCTCCCCCCCCCCCCTGATCAAGGGAGTTGTTAGCTTGGGTGGGGCCCTTTATTGTATCATTTCTCTAGCTTTGTTCTTGTTGCTGGAACCGCTGGATCCACCTTTACCAGCCCCTTCCTCCTAAACCCTTGCTGCTGTCGACTGGATGCGAGTGCTCTGCTACCGCTGGACTGGATTGATTCGGGGGCATCCCCAATGCTTCGCCATTTTGAATGTTGTAAAGACATCCCCAGATTCTATAACCATCCACACTGAAGATTAATCTTCAACCGAAGATTGGACCGATTTATCAGGGCCTTCCTATATTGCTGCAGTTCTGCAGCCGGAAACCACCGTAATGTTACGAACCACCCCAAGAGCAATCACCACCCTGCTTTAGGTACTGTGCAGGTTGATAATATAGAGTAGGTCTTTTAGAGGATGTCCACCACCATGTCATCCCCTGGTGGCAGTGTGAGAACTAATGTTGCGGGTAGCAGCCTACTGTGCAACATTATCTGTGGAAGAGGTTTTATAAAGGACTTCTCCCACCAACCGGCTGTCTGATGGAAGGGGGAAAACTAGTCTTGTGGATAGTAGATCATGCTCCGCTGAATGTATTGGATGTCAGTCCCCACTGACAGTCAAGCATATTTTACTAAACTGTGTTGATTTTATGGCACCGCGCCAACAATTTTACACTGCAAAGAGCATGCATGACCTTTTTACTAAAGTTAAACAAGAAGACATTTTAGATTTGTTGAGGGCAGCTGGTCTGTACCACCTCATATAGTTCACTAACACATTTTTTATTAATTCATTCTTTCATCTATTTTATTTTATTATATGATTTTGAGCTTTTAAAAATCCATAAGTGTCTATTGACACATAACTGATTGTATGCTTTTACATGATATGTAAAGGCAATGGTTGAATAAAAAACAAACAATTCTCGCCGTGAATATGGCCTATGCTGCCAACACAGCTTAAAGAAACCACCAATCAATCAATCTCTTTCATGCTCTCTGAAGTCGTGAGTTGGCGTGACTTCCAGGAAATAAATGAGGTTTTTGGCACATTAGCTAAATACAGGGAACTTTCAATCATTGGTAATTGGTTTCCCTTTGCTTTCCACTGCTCACTGCCCTCTCATAGTAATGCTAGGCGTCTTGCCCTATCCTAGTAATGCTGAGCGCCTGGCCCTATCCTTGTAATGCAGACGAGGTAATAACAAGTATCAATTTGACTCAGCCAGGTTTCGAAACCAGGAGCTTAAATCCAACGACATGCAAAAATGGACCGCAAACACTAACTTTGTTCGGTCACCCAGTTAATAATTCATTACACCATGCATATTACTTTGTAGGTTTGTATTTGCAAAGAAACCAGGATTCGCTTTAATAAACAGTAGGAAATTGTATCTGCAAAAAGAATCGAATGAAGCCACATTTGACTACTTATCAGTAAAATTACTAATGAAATTATTGCAACAAAGAGGTTTTTTTTGGGGCTAATCAGATCCATGATTGTATTGTGAAATCCAATACCTGTTGTTGACTGTGCGACTATTGATTTTATAGAGCAATTTTAAGGTCAACAATAGACCTTTTTGTACATTTTCCACAGAGGCATCTTTTTCCTCAAAATAATAGTCCTTGACACTGCCACCAGAGGGCGGGTTCGGGGTTCTTTGATTGGTTGTTGGAGTTTTAGGTCCTGGCATCTAAAGTCGTTTCAGGACAGGTACCAACTTGCGACAATGTGCACTCATGGAGACTTTATAGTGCTGCCCCACTGGGGATTCAGGCCGCCCCCGTGGACACTGTGAGTTCAAGATTGCCAGTGCAACTGAAGGCCCGTTGACATACACGTTAGTGGACGTAGTTGAACATAGTGGAGGCTAACGTAGTTGAAAGTCGTTGAACATAGTTGAACATAGTTGAACATGTTGATCAGAGTTGAACAGAGTTGAACAGAGTTGAACAAAGTTGAACAGAGTTGAACAGAGTTGAACAGAGTTGAACAGAGTTGAACAGAGTTGAACAGAGTTGAACGTAGTAGAACATAGTTGAACGTAGTTGAACTAGTTGAACTAGTTGACCGTAGTTGACCATAGTTGAACCTAATTGAATGTAGTTGAACATAGTTGAACATAGTTGAGTGCAGTTGAATGTAATTGACTGCAGTTGAACATAGTTGAATGTAGTTGAACGTAGTTGAACGTAGTTGAACGTAGTTGAACATAGTTGAACATAATTGAATGTATTTGACCGTAATTGAATGTAATTGAACATAATTGAATGCAGTTGAACATAGTTGAATGTAGTTGAACATAGTTGAACATACCAGCATTCAGTTCTGATTTAATCTTTGGACATGTTCAAAAGAGTGCTACGTTAGGGGCTGAATTTGCATACGTGATGGTAACATACTCTAGCATACTCTAGTGTACTCTAGCAGATTCTAGCATGCTCTAGCATGCTCTAGCATGCTCTAGCATACTCTAGAATACTTGGACGAAGCCAACGTAGTTGATTGTAGTTGAATGTAGTTGAGCATACCGGCATCCATATCCTAACATATTTATCCGTACCATAATTTATTTATCCATACCGTAACCTATTTATCCGTACCTTAACATATTTATCTGTACCAAAACCTGCCTTATCTTAATGAATTTCAATGTAGTTTAACATACTTACACCACTTGTGACCCACATTAGCCTCCAATATGTTCACCTAGCCTTCAGGCATTTCCGCGTCCGTGTCAAGACTACCTATTCCCGCCTACACTCACAGGAACTAGGAGTACCTCAAGGCAGCATACTAGCCGTGACCCTTTTCGGGGTCAAGGTCAATGGTATTGCTGCTGCTGTAAAGTGGGGGGGGGGGGTCTCCTGTAGTCTTTTTGTGGATGCCTTTGTTTTATATTACAGCGGTGCTAACATGAATGTCATAGAGAGACAGCTACAACCAAGCATAAATGGGATCCATCGATGGTCAGTTCTGAACAGTTTCAAATTTTCCAAGACCAAAACAGTCTGCATGCACTTCTGCCTGCTGTGTAGAATGTATGTGGAACTGGAGCTGACCTTGGATGGGGATCCCATTAAAGTCGTTGAGAAAACCAAATTTCTGGGCCTCATTCTCGACGCAAAACTGTCTTTTGTGCCACATATAAAGTACCTGAAAACAAGATGCCTGAAAGCGCTGGATATTCTGAGGGTGCTGTCCAGCTCAGAGTGGGGAGCGGACAGATATGTTCTGCTCTCCGTGTACAGAACCTTGGTTTCGTTCACGAGTGGATTACGGCAGCATAGTATACGGTTCCGCAAGGAAATCATATATTGGGCTGCTAGACACGATCCACCACCAGGGACTGCGCCTGGCCCTTGGGGCCTTCCGCACCTCACCAGTTCAGAGCCTTTATGTCGAAGCCAATGAACCATCACTTAACAACAGGAGAATCAAACTGGCCATGCAATATGTAGTCAAGATAATAACTAATGCATTGCATCCCGCACACAATTGTCTATTCGAGCAACATGACAAATCCAGGTATGAAGCCAGGCCAAATTACATCCGGCCACTGAGGCTCTGACTGAAACCTCATTTGGAGGCCTTGGGTGTGGATTTGGACATGTTGGAGGATGCCAAAGTCCCAGAACATCCCCCGTGGTCGTTGAGAAAGCCATCGGTTATCCTCCGACTCACGAAACTGATGAAGTCTGGGACACATCCACTCGAGTACCAATGACTGCATGCAGAGATTCAAGGCCAGTTTGCAGACCACCTCTCCATATACACTGATGGTTCGAAAGACCAAAGCCGGGTAGCTGCTGCGGCAGTCTGCCGACGGGAAAAATTTGGTGTACGTTTGCCCGATCAGAGCTCGATTTTCACTGCAGAAGCCCAAGCACTCCTTCTCGCTTTAGGGTGTATTGAGGTATCCAACCACACTAACTATGTTATATACAGTGATTCATTCTCTTGCCTCCTGGCTGTTGCTGGACTGAAAACGAATCACCCTATTCTAGCAACGGTCATTTATAAAATGAACCAACTGACAACGGATGGGTATGATATCTACCTGTGCTGGGTGCCTGGCCATGCCGGCATACAAGGAAACGAACAAGCTGATCGGGCTGCGAAGAAGGCCCTGAACTGTGATCTTGAACTGTGTCTGATCCCTCACTCTGATCTGAAACCACAAATAGCCACCCACATAAAATCCAAAGGCAACATGAGTGGGATGAAAACATTAATAAACTTGAAGAAATTGAACCATCTGTGGGAAAGCCACCACAGACTCATGTGGGAGGTTGGTGGGACCAAGTGGTCCTTATCTGCTGCCGTATTGGCCACTCATGGCTTACACATGCTTTTCTGCTCAAGGGGGAACCTCCCCCTGAATGTATTGGGTGTCAGTCCCCACTGACACTCAAACACATTTCACTAAGTTGCGCTAATTTGTTGGCCCTGCACCAATGGTTCTACACTGCAGACAGTATGCATGACCTTTTTACTAAGGTAAAACAGGAAAACATTTTAGCCTTTTGAGGGCAGCTGGACTGTACCACCTCATATAGTTTACTAAATGGATTCTCTCAATTATTAAGAAAACTTTTATTTTTCTATGGGAATTTGTTTCCCTTGACCACAAATATATGATTGTGAGCTTTCTAATTTAAGTAGTGTCTATTGGCACATAATTGATTGTCTGCTTTTACATGTAAAAGCGATGGTTTGAACAAAAAACAAACATTTCTCACCGTGAATATGGCCTATGCTGCCGACACGGTGTAAAGCAACTACCAATCAATCAATCAATCACCTATGTTCACTAATAGGTATGTGACCGGGGCATGACTTTATTCCATGATGTTATCACATTCCCCACGATCGTGACGTGGCATTAAGCTGGGGGCGTTCCAACCAGATGGGATGGCCGAATCAGTTAGAGCATCCGTCTCCCATGTCGGTTCAAAACCTGGTCGAGTTAAACCAATGACTTAAAGATTGATACTTGTCGCTTCCTAGACAGGCGTTTGGCATTATTAGGATAGGGCAATGACTGGTTGGCTCAGTGTCAGGATAATTTAACTGAGTGGGACATCAGATCATGGAGCTGGTGGCCTGCTCTCCCAGCGGGGCAGCACTATAAAGACACCATGAGTGCACAATGTCACAAGTCAGTATCCATCCTGATATGACCTTAGATGTTGCTAGGATGTAACACAAAAAACAAACAAACAGTTGGGGGCGTTTGTATAAGAACATACATTACACACCCCTTTCCCACCCGTCCGCATATGACCTTAAATGTTGCCAGGACGTACAACTCCAACAATCAACCAATTCCTCTCCCGCACCCCCATATCCGGCTCTCCTTCTCCTCTTTTCTCCACGTCTCCCCATTGTCCCCTCAAGTCATCAAGTCCCCTCCCTTTCTACTGCTCCACTCTCCTCCTGACCTTAGATGTTGCCAGGACGTAAAACTCCAACAACACACTAACAACCTCCTGATACCCCTCACTTAAACCCGCTCACTCGCTTCACGCTATGCCTGACCCTTCGCCCATCATCCCTCTCTTCTTCCTGCCCACTCACATCGCTCTCCTCGCACCCACACCCACACCCCCACCTCCTCTCACCCCTACATCCCGTCACCCCTACCTTTCCTCACTCCCACCTCCGCTTATGCCCACCTCCCCACATCGCCTTACACCCCCTTCATCCCCACCTCCCCTCATCCCCTCACACCACCCCTCAACCCCACGTCCTCTCACCCCTACCTCCCCTCACCCCTACCTTTCCTCACTCCCACCTCCGCTTACGCCCACCTCCCCACACCGCCTTCTTCTCTCAACCCCGTCTCCCCTCATCCCCTCACACCACCTCCTCAACCCCACCTCCACTCACCCCTACCTCCCGTCACCCCTACCTTTCCTCACTCCCACCTCCGCTTACGCCCACCTCTCCACACCGCCTTCTTCTCTCAACCCCGTCTCCCCTCATCCCCTCACACCACCCCCTCAACCCCCACCTCCTCTCACCACTACCTCCCCCTAAACCTTACCTTTCATCACTCCCACCTCCGCTTATGCCCACCTCCCCACATCGCCTTCTTCTCTCAACCCCGTCTCCCCTCATCCCCACCTCCCCTCATCCCGTCACACCACCCCTCATACCCACCTCTGCTCACTCCCACCTCCCCCTATCCTCACCTCTCCTCACCCGCACCTCCCCTCACCCTCATCTCCCCTCACCCTCACCTCCCCTCATCCCCACCTCCGCTCACCTCTACCTCCCCTCACTCCACCTCGCCTATCCTCACCTCTCCTCACCCCCACCTCCCCTCGCCCTCAACTCTCCTCACCCCCACCTCCCCTCGCCCTCACCTCTCCTCACCCTCAACTCCTCCTCCCACCCCCGCCTTCCCTCGCCCATACCTCCACTCGCCCTCACCTCCCCTCACCCTCACCTCCCCTCACCCATACCTCCCCTTACCCATACCTCCCCTCACCTCCCCCTCCCCCCCCCTCACCCATAGATCCCCTCACCCTCACCTCCCCTCACCCATACCTCCCCTCACCCTCAGCCTCACCTCTCCTCGCCCCCACCTTCCCTCACCCATACCTCCCCTCCCCCTCACCTCCACTCACCCTCATCTCCCCTGGCCCATCATACCTACCCTCACCACCCCTCTCCCCCCCTCAGCCTCACCTCCCCTCACCCTCACCTCCCCTCACCCTCACCCTCACCCTCCCTCTCACCCTCACCCTCCCTCTCACCCTCACCCTCACCCTCACCCTCACCTCCGCTCACCCTCACCTCCCCTCACCCTCAGCCCACCTCGCATCACGCACCCCACACCACACCACATCACCCCATACCCCACCCACAATTCCTGCCTCAGCCTCGAACTGGCGCCGCAGATATCATCAGTAAGTTGAGAGCGGGTGCGGCGCGGCCTCGGCGGCCTGCGCCCCGGGAGACTCCGGGGGACCAAGGCACCTGACGCTTATTTAGAAGGCGGGCAGATCAATGCGCACTCTGGAAATGGCTTTTTGATGTCGGCAGTCATCGCGTCCATCACCTACCCGTCAAGCAGAGTGCAATGTGGGAAGTCGCTCTGCACCCTCCTATCTATAGACGCACCTCGCTACTTTTAATTCATATGTTTCATTGGTGGCATTAGAGTTGCTTTATGTGGTAGGTTTTTTTTTGGGGGGGGGGAGTGTATTTTGTTTATTTTATTTTGTATTCAAAACACTCAATTATGAAAATATGAAGACTTCAGACGCATAACCCTGAACATGCAAATCCAACAATTTTATTCAAATATAAGATTGCTATGTGAAGATAATTTTAAGTCTAAATAAGTTGACTTTTCTTGTGATGGAGTTAGTTGTTCTGGAGCGATGAACAAAAAATATAGGAATATAAAAATAATGAACCTTCAGAAGGTTTGACTCCAATGTTTATCTCAATTTGTAGACCGGTGTTTGTTAACCGCCAGAACTCCTCCTCATATGTTGATATAGGTAGGATTGAATGGGGGAATAGAACAAAGAGAAAACAACAGATATGGTATGTTCTGCAATAGAATCACGTGTACTTTGCAAATGCTTTGGTTGCAAAGGGAAAGTGTGACATTGTGAGCGCAATTCAGTTCAGTTCTTTGAAATGATGAGCTTTGTTTGTTTGTCGGAGTTTTAGGTCAACGCGTAATCCAGAAGGGATTATGGTTATACTATGAGAACGAATCTATTGTTGTTTGGGTGCATGCAGTCTAGAAAGGTCTAGAAGGACCTAGTGGCTGTTGCTAGAGCAGCCTGGTGGGCGGGTGGGGTGCGATGAGGTAGGAAGCAAGCCTGTTTACGATGTCACATTACTACCACCGGCTGACTACTTGGCCAGGATTGTACTTACTAAAGAATTAGTGGGTTTAGGAGCCAGCCTGTGGTGAGACTCCTCCATAACATTAAATACTATTGCGTTTTGGTTTGTGAGTAGTGTCAATAATATTTGAGCAAAATCCAAGGTGATCTCAGAACGGGTACCGATTTGTGACAGCCTGCACTCGTGGCAACTTTATAGTGGTGCCCTACTGGGAGACGCTCCATGGTATTCAGTATGATGTGCGATAAACAATGTGTGTATTCATTGTGTGTGCATATTGTGTAATATGCAATATGTAACATATAGTGTGTCATATACCATATGGAATATGGAATAGATACTATGTATTGTGCAATGTAATCTGTGATATATACTGTCCAATTTGTAATAAGCAATGTGTGATGTGTATAATGAAATATGCAATAAATACTGTATAAAGTATAATATGCAATATCTAATAAATATACTGTGAAATGTGTAATGTTCAATATGTAATATATATACTATCTAATGTGTAACATGCAGTATGTGATATACACTGTATGATGTGGACCAGACGGGATGGCCGAATGAGTTGAGCGTCCGTCTCCTGTTTTAGGAGATCAGGGGATCCAAACCCATGGGTGTGTGGGTTCGAACCCTGGTCAAGTCAAATCAGTGACTGAAAAATGTATACTTGTCACTTCCTAACCTGGCGGTTGGCATTATTAGGATAGGGCAAGGACTGATTGGCTCAGTGTCAGGATAATGTGACTGAGTGGGATATCAGTGCATGGTACTGGCAGCCTGATTTCCCAGTGGGGAAGCACTATAAAGTTGCCATGAGTGCGCACTGTGACAAGTCGGTACCCATCCTGATATGACCATAAATGTTGCTAGGACGCAAAACAACAAACAAACAACATATGATGTGTAATATGCCATCTATATGTACTGTCGTATGTATGCAATATGTAATATATATTGTGCAATATACAATGTGTACAATGTTTGGTTGTTGAAATGTTATGTCCTGCTGGGTGTTTCCGGTGTGACAACGTCTAAGATCATATCAGGACGGGCCAATGTGTATGAAGTGTATAATGGTTGTAATGTGTGGGTTTTTTTTATTGAAGATTTATACTGCATATCATGGATAATTCTGAATAGACTTGTTTTCACCATTAGAGTGTTTGTCGATAGAAAGCCCGAGCCTACACTTTTACCGACCCAAGGGATTTGTTAGCTCCCACACCACATAGACATGGTATGAGAGCAACCGACCTTTGATGACGCTGTAAGTTATACACAGCAGTGGAAATCCAAAGTGGCAGAGGTGGGGGCACGGGGAATCGAACCACTGACCTTCAGATTAGGAGTCCGACCTAGAAACAAGTCAGACACTCTAACCACTCTCCCACAGAGAACACCACGTATGTCATGTGAAGCACATATTTATATCAATGCATAGCCCACCATCTGGTGAGGTGACCCAGAACTACATGATCTCAAAGGTTCATGCACTCCAAAGCCTGGCTGTTCTCTTTGACAAGCACACATGTAACCAATGTATAAATATAGACATCAATTATGGAGAAAGCTGCTCCTGCTGCTCTTTCTGTTTACGGCACGCCCACATCCGACATTGCTAAAGACTGAAAGTAAATCTGAAATTGTAACTGCAGAGCCAAAGATATATTACACAGAAATAACTCGTGATACAGAATAAAACCCTCAGCATAAGTGGGGAGTGGGTGCATTCAGCTAATACCCCCGTCACACCAAAGTATTTCTTAGTACGTTCTTGAAAATGTTGCTGAATGGGCTCAAACTGTGTGCGAACATAGTGAACATAGTAGCAACTTTTTACTAACTTGTTATGAACTGCATGGACGGGCAAGGACGGAAGAGTATTCTAGAACTTTGAACATGTTCAAAATTGTTGGCGGCCACATTTTATCCCGTTTTAGAACAGGGTCGGCTGTTTTGAGAATTAGGTTGGTGTCATGGGGGTGTTAGCGAGGCTGAGATTCACTTCACAGAAATATCATATATATAGGCATACACTTTATATGTTCATCGAGTATTGATGGTTTCGCACCGTGTTAGGAGCAAGGGTCATATTCAAGGTGAGAAAGTGGCAATATCTATTCTGTCAGACTTGCCAATCACATTCACATTCCTACCTTGCGATTTACATTGAATTCTGAACTGGTCAGATCAATGTTTAATAATAGCAAAACTGCCATATCTGATGCAATTTTGAAGTGGTTAGACTTGGCTCAACTGACATCGAAATTGAACTCACTAAAATATCCAAAATTCCAGGAGGCAATATAGCCCAGTTTTTTTTTTTAAACTTTGACATCGGTTTTAGTTTGTTATTGGTAAAGATGTATTTCATGTTATATATATGAGAACAATCTTTACACAAGGCCATGAAATCTACAGACTTGAACATAATATCTCGGAGTGTCACTGAGCACGGACAGCCAATGCACTCAGGGGTTTGTGCTCCCTTGAGTAAAAATGCATGAGTCAGCAATACACATATAGGTTTGAAAGTGAGCAGAGTGACAGTTGGCTCACGGTATAGGAGGTGGGGGGAGTAGAGAATGCCCCGCTCCGCAACAAATAACATGGAAGAAGATGGTTACTGGGAAACATTTAAGGGGCTGCCGTTATTTATATCCACATAATAAATTATATAGTACATATGCATGTGTGTGTCGTTGTGTAGGTATGTGTGTATATATGTACATATACATATATATATATATATATATTAAGAGTTCTGGTGCAAAACCCTATAAACTTCAATGCATGAATTGGAATAAAACGTTCAAAAGGTTCATTCTTTTTACATTCCTATTTTTTGTTCATTGTTCCATAACAATTTCATCAAAAGCAAAGTGGAATTGGTCAGAATTAAAATTACCTTCAGATAAAAATCTGTTATTTTAATTAACTTTTGGAATCGGCATTTAAGGGTTTTACCCCTGAACTCTTCATATACATATATATAGAATATTCATAGTTGGATCTGTGGATATATTTGTGTATGTATATCAGGTTGTGATGTGGCCTTAAAGAGAACTTTGCTCCTGTGAATTGATTAGCTGGGTTGGCTCTGCCATTGAGTGTTGCTCACGTACACAATGACTACATACTGGAAGTAAGTGTTAGGTTGGTTGGTTGTTGGAGTTTTACGTCTTGGCAACACATACAGTCATATCAAAATGGGTGCCAACTTAGGACAGTGCACACTCATGGTGACGTCATAATGTTGCCCCACTGGGAGACCAGGCCACTAGCACCATGACCCAATATCCCACATATGCACATTATCCTGATACTATGCTATCTAGTCCTTAACTTATCCTAATAATACTGACCGCCAGGCTAGAAAGTGACTAGTATCATTTTTTTTAAAGTCATTGGCCTGACTTATACTGTGTTCGAACCCATGGATTCGAATCCCACGATCTATCAAATGTGAAACCGACGCTCAACTCATCCGGCCATCCTGTCTGGTTGAGGGTTAGGTGGTGAGCAGTTCAAAGCAGGGTAACAAGGATAACGCTCGAATCTGTGGTTGTGTAGGCAGGCTATAGTGAAATCAATACAGAAAAAGAGAAAGGAAGAGTATAAAATGTAAAGAAGAATGGAGAGGCAAGCCCTCTGGTTTATTATTTATATGGTTACATGTGTTCATTGTAGAGTATCACCCTAACCCTTTTCCCCAATGGAAAACAAGCATTCTTGGCCCTACCAATAGGGATCCAGCATTTCTGGTCCCCATGGCTACCAGTGGTCTGCCCGCCACCACCAAGCTGTATGGCCCTATGGCCACCACCAACCTTGACCCTTGAGTGTGGTGATCACTATCCCATCAGAGCGGGTAGGCCCTGATTGCACTCTCACCCAGACCTGCCAGCACCACTATATCTATTTACATCCCACTCAGGCACCACCAGCCCTTATATATATATATATATATATATATATATATATATATATTATATATATATATATATATATATATATATATATATATGTGATGTATAATGTATTATGCGAGAATAAAGATTTGCAAGGTAATATTACCTATTACTATTATTATTGTTATCCTCCGTAAGATACAACACTGTACCGGTGGCGCCATCTCGCCCACCTCGACTCCCCCGGATGTTCACCAGTGTCAGTCGCACCGGAGGATTTTGTATACATACATGAGCCTGGTCATGTGCACCGATCCGTAATAGAACATTTGCATTCCCCCCTGTGCCGTTTATCAGAATATTTTTTAGCAGGTTACAGGTTGAGTGGTTGGTGGGAGGGTGGACGGCTTTGACTTTATCTGAATAACTCCTGGCGTTTCCCCGTGCATTACTGAGAAAGCGTGATATACTCAGCATATAGTGCACGCGTAGATTCTATATGGCTCTGTTCATAGGAGTCAATAGCTTCACATCAGTGGTGCTCCCCTCCTCTCCTCATATAGCCGCTACTCAGAAACTCCTCTCATCAATACCATACAACCACACCCACAGTCACCCTCACAACTGATTCCAATGTGCCTACTGTTTCCCATAACAAAGAGTTATTGACCGGGGCCTGATACTCATACCGAGTATAAAAGTGACGCACGATACGTGTACACAAATACAATTAGGACAAGATGGGGTGGCCGAATGAGTTGAGCATCCATCTCCGATTTTAGTAGATTGCAGGATTCGAACCCATGGTCGAGTCAAACCGATGCCATAAAAATATATACCTGTCGCTTCCTAGCCAGGTGCTCAGTATTATTAGGATAGGGCAAGCGAGGACTGGTTGGCTCAGTGTCAGGATAATGTAGCGGTGGAATATCAGATCATGGTGCTGATGGTTTGGTCTCCCTGTGGAGCAGCACTATAAAGTCACCATGAGTCTGCACTGCCACAAGTCGGTACACATCCTGATATGACCCTATATGTTGACAGGATGGAAAAAACCCGCAACCAAATTCCAATGTGCACACTGCTTTCCATACCAGAGTTCACCAGACAGGAGCCTGATAATCATACGCGGTATAAGCCATTGCAGTCACTTTGTTTTTTGTGTGTGTTTATTTGCTGGGTGTTTCCGGTGTGACAACATCTAATGTCATATTAGGAAAGGAACCAGTTGGGGACACTGCACACGGAGGGAGAATTTATAGCATTGTCTCACTGGATGACCAGGCTGATGGCACCATTACCTGCTTTCCCACTCAGTCACATTATCCTGATACTGAGCTAGCCAGTCCTTTCCCCTATCCTAGTAATGCAGAGTGCCAGTCTAGGTAGCGACAAGTATCAAGGATATAAATAGGTGTGTAGTGTGCAAAGCAAACAGCAGAAGTGAGCAGTGTAGAAGGTGGGGGAAGGGGGAGCAGCAAAGAAGAGTGCTGGCCCGCAGCAAATATATATCTTGGACAAGAAATAATCATCAAGTGGTAGGATAATAAATAATATCATAAGATTGTAGGATAATAAATAATATTATAAATAACTTCACCCGCCATTTTATATTTATATAATAGATTATATCTCACATATATATATGTTATATTTAATTTATTATGTGGATATAAATAACGGCAGCCCCCTCAATGTTTCTCTCTAACCACCTTAACCTCCATGTTATTCACTGCGGGGCGGACATTCTCTCCTCCCTGCTTCCTTCACACCATGAGCCGACTGTAGCTCTGCTCACTTTCAAAACTTGTCCATGAATACCTTTAATCATATAGTGATCTGATCAGGTTATTCATAGGGTCCGACTAGTTACAAGTGTGTGATATATGCATACCATACTACATTCATTTACACAATATTGAACAGTTCGGGCGCACCAATACAACAATTTAGTCTAAATCAAAGATTTTTACATGAAAATATTTGTGTTTCTCACTAATTCCACTTTCCATATGATCATATGGGTATGGAACAATGAATACAAAATAGGAATATAAAAAGATTAACATTTTGTAGGTTTGAATCACACGTTTATATCCATTTTTGGAGTGGCGTTTACGTGGTTTTCCACCTGAATTCTTCAAATACTGATGACTTAGAGAGCAACTCGATATATCTACCACTTTATTTTTCAAACCCAGTGCCAGGACCTATGGCATGTTATCCCTTAATCTTCCTACCAACCTCTGATGTACACTACACTGCTCCTTTAACCAAAGCTCACTGCGCATGCCTATCCACAAACCTCTTGTCAGGCCCATTACGCAGGCCGGGACACACTGCTGCTCTATCTGCTATACTGCTCCGTCCTTCCAACAAATACCTATCTCTGCCCATGATCTGATGATTCTGTGCTGTCCTTCACACATTGACAACCCATTAATCTGGGGCACCCCTTTCACCTTTGCTGGCCATTAATCGGCCGGATTCACCCCATCCCCTTCTCCCCCCACGCTCCAACCCGCACTTCCATCCCCACTCCTCACCTCACCTCACACCGCTCAGCCTCTGCGACCCAAAACCCCCATTCAGTAGTCCCCAGTGGTCAGTCAAAGCGAGGCTCCATTGGAGCCACCAACATTCAGAGATTGCGCACGCAGCCAACGGACGCAGCCCGCAGGGCCGATAGTGCGACTAGCGGTAGGCAGGGACTCTGAGGGAGGGAGGGGTCCTCGGGTGGTTAGTTGGTTGTTAGATTTGTATGTCCTGGCAACATCTAAGGTCCTTTCAGGACAGGTTCTGACTTGTGACAGTGCACACTTATGGTGATTTTATAGTGCTGCACCACTGGGAAATGAGGCTGCCAGCAACATCACCCAATATCCAACTCATATTATCCTGACACTGAGCTAACCAGTCCTTGCCCTACCCTATTATTATTAATGCTGAGGGCCAGGCTAGGATGTGACAAGTATCAATTTTATAAGTCATTGGTTTGACTCGAGTGGGAACCAAACTCCTGACCTTCCGCACGCGAAGCCCGCGTTCTACCGAATCAGCCACCTCGTCCAGTGGGGTCCTCAGGGACAGTAAACCGGGTGTGGTGGCCGAATCGGTAGAGCACGGGCCTCACGTGCAGAAGGTCGAGAGTTCGGTTCCCGGTGGAGTCAAACCAATGACTTTATCAAAGTTATATTAGTCGCTTCCTAGCCTGGTGTTGGGCATTAATAGGATTGGGTATGAACTGGCTAGCTCAGTCTCAGGATAATGTGACTGAGTGGAATATCGGGTCATAGTGCTGGTGGCCTGATTTCCCAGTGGGGAAGTGCTATAATAGTATAAAGTCGCCATGAGTGCACACTGTCACAAGTCTGTACACCTTGTGATATGATCATAGATGTTGCCAGGGCGCAAAACTCCAACAACCAACCAACCGGTGATAGTAATATACCCTGGTGGCCAGCGCGGAATCAGAGCCCAACCCAGGCTCCCGGGGGGGGGCGGGGGTGGGGGGTGGGGTGGGGCGGCCAGACCGGGAAAGGCGGAAGCAAACCGGTGTGGCGGTTCCAGCTTGTTCCCGTGCTCAGCCGTGTCCCGTTGCTTCTGCGCATGCGCGGATTTCGCATCAACTCGGGTCACCCAAACCACTTCTTGGCGCATGCGCACATCCTGCAAACTCGGGTCGAATAATCGAATATGCTTCTCCGCGCTCGAGTGGACAATTTGTGCTTTTTTTTTTAATAACCGATAAAACTACAGCAAAATAGGATTTAAAGTATTTTATGATGGCCTAGTTTACCCATATTTCCATTTAATTAATCTAAGTTATTCTTTTTTTGCACACGGCACATGTATTTGTCGACTCCACTCGCCGTGTTCTATTTGAAATTCTGACGACTCGGATGACCCGAGTCGCCCAGGTTGTGTTAATCGATTACGGTCATGTTTATTAGATTCTGACGCATGCGCAGAAGCGAGGGACACGGCTGAGCACGGGAACGGGCTGAAACCGCCACACCGGACACAGGCCGGTTGAGTGTAGGCATGGGGACACACTGAAGGGTGGGCGAGCGGGGCAATGGTAGATCGGGGGTTTACCTTGAACAGGCCGGTGATATTCCCGAGGGTAGACTGAGGGTAGGGTGATGGTAGGTTTTGGGGAGGTGAAGGCCAGCCAGGGACAGGTCGAGGGAAGGTCGGGGGCAGGATTAGGCGGTGGGGTCGGGGGGAGGCACGGGGATATCGGGGGCTAGTCCATACATAGGCTCCGGGATAGACTGAGGGTAGGGCGATGGTAGGTTTGAGGGAAGTACGGGCTGGGAGTAGGTCGGGGGTAGGTCGGGGGCAGGGCGGGGGCGGGATCAGACCGTGGTTGGGTGTGGGGCATTGATATATCGGAGGCTAGTCCATACATAGGCCCCGGGATAGACTGAGGGAAGGGTGATGGGGGGTTGGTGGGAGCTGGACGCCAACCGGACACAGGGCTGAGGTAAGCCGGGGGAAGGGCAGGTGTAGGCCGTGGGCAGGCCGAAGACGGAGCTGCGACGGGTGTAGGCCCTTGGCAGGTCCGGGTAGGTAGTGACGGGGTGAGGTGCGATATGCCGCCGCCCAGCGGCCACGGTCACCGCCGGGGGTGATGAGCGGGCAGCCCTGGGCACGGCCTCACCCTGTCCCCCGGGTACCCTAACCGCTGGGCGGCGGAGACAAGTGACAGCTGCTCTCTCTCTCTCTCTCGCTCTCTCTCGCTCTCCTCAATGGCTGATAGTGTTGACGGGGCGTATCAGTGAACACTGAATACCTTTGAGTGGAGCGAACTATTCCCGAATAGAGCAGACACGATAACAGTTGCACAAGTAACAAGCTAATGGTTTTCAGTGAGGTAAAGGCATTAAGATCGATTATACAATTTACATTATTTTAGTTTGAAGTAACTTTCATTTTAAATGGCTAAGTTTGGAGATATTTGATTTCTGGTGCAAACATATAAACAATATACCGATGCGACTGACGCCAGTTGGACCAATGGTGGCGCCACCGGTCACGTGCATTAGGATCGGGGGAGGCAATACACTCGCCGTGAATATGGCCTATGCTGCCGACACGCCGTAAAGCAACCACCAATCAATCAATCAAACAATCATAGAATACATATAAATAATAATAATATGAATGTGAATAATCCCTTCGACACTTTTTTACTCGCAAATTGTGATGGATATCATATATATATATATATATATATATATATATATATATATATATATATATATATATATGTATATATATATATATAATATATATGATATACTTTTAACCTCAGGAATGCCGCCTCTTGGCTAGCCGTAGGCATAGGACGGAGAAGGAAGCAACAGTGCTGCGGTGTCCCAATGCACCATTAGAGCGATAAAGATAGTATGCCCGTACACCAAGGATCATATTCAGAATGAGGTAATACATATGAACTATTGCATGGATTATACATGATATGTAGGTTTCTCAATAAATAATAGTTGTAATTGTCAGAACCGGTAGTGTTCAGTGACCATTGAATACGGGTAGCAAGAGATGGTAGAGAGAGAGTGAGAGTGAGAGAGTTACTGGTGCTGTCAAATTACGATACATCGCGCAAGCATACGTCGACGTATGTGATTTTTTGCCACTACATCGGGATATGTCGTTATGCATTATGCGTGCGTCAGGCGCTTGTTGGTATACCTCAATGTATGTCGACGTTCGTTGTGATATGCTGTCGCACGTCAGGGGGTCGGCAACATTTTGAGCATGCACAAAACTTTTGACTATGACAAGGTTCAACAACGTGTGGATTTGATGTCCGCCGTACGTTATCTATGCATTAGGCGTACATCGATGTACATTAGACATACGTCAGTCAAACGTTGTTCACTATGTTGCACTACATTGACCTACTTTACAGGCAGTGGGAATGTGCAGTCAGCGTACTGACAATGTATGGATAACGTACATCTAACATATGTCTAACATACGTTTAGCGTTTCATCAGCGTATCTTGACATATGTAACATATGACGCATAGTTCTGGCAATCAAATAATGTACATAACGTTCACCGGCATTCTGTGAATGTACCCTGAGCATAATTCAAGCAGTTTTCGCCGGGAGCTACGTTAGCCATACGGTGGTCATAGGTTGGCCTTACACTATGTATGCGGTATGTATACGTCCGACTTTTCCCCCCATGCCGAAAGGTTGTTGGTGGTGCGCTGGCGAGATGCGTCTTAATGTGACAGGGCCATAAGCTCCTCCTTCCTCCCATTCTCCACTTAGTCCCTCCCTCTCTGGTTCTTCTGCTTCATTCAGGTCGGTTTCCCACCCGTGGGAGAGCAGCCTTCCGACGGCCTCGCTCCTGTTTCGGCCCGGTCTAACTGGAACAGGAACCGGGTCGGGGACGGGAACGGGGACAGCGACGGGGACGGGGCGGAGGCGGGGTGGGGCGAGACCGGGCCGAGCCTGGCTGGGTGGGGCGGGTTGGGAAAGGGAGGAGAGGGGCAGGGTACGGCGGGGAAGGGCGGGGTGGAGCCGGATGGTGCGGGATAAGGATGGTGGGTTGGGGAGGGGTGGAGCAGCGCTGGGCAAGGCGGGGAAGGGCGGGGTAGGGGCGGGCGGGGAAGGGCGGGGTGGAGCCGGGTGCGAGGTGGGGAGGGGATAGGTGGTGCGAGAGGGCGGTGCGAAGAGGGCGTGGGGCGGGGCGGGGCGGGGCGGGGCGGGGCGGGGCGGGGCGGGGCGGGGCGGGGCGGGGCGGGGCGGGGCGGCGCGGCGCGGCGCGGCGCGGCGCGGCGCGGGGCGTGGTAGGGCGCGGCGGGGCGGGGCGGGGCGAGGTGAGGCGGGGCAGGGCGGGGCGGGGCGGGGCGAGGTGGGGCGGGGCAGGGCTGGGCGGGACGGGGGATTGAGTGGGTTGATGAGGCGGGTTGGGGCGGCGAGAGTATGCCGGGAAGTGGGGGAGGGGTCGGGTAGGGTGAGTGGGGCGGGGTGAATGGGGTGGGGTGAGTGGGGCAGGAATGCCGGAGCGGGGAGGCCGGGACGAGTTGAGTCGGACGGGACGCCGGGGCC
This sequence comes from Branchipolynoe longqiensis, assembly GCA_030323885.1. Lineage (NCBI taxonomy): Eukaryota > Metazoa > Annelida > Polychaeta > Phyllodocida > Polynoidae > Branchipolynoe > Branchipolynoe longqiensis. The sequence goes on along the minus strand of CM059199.1, from coordinate 41,321,069 downwards.
AGGAGACCGGGGCGGGGAGGCCGGGGCAGGAAGGCCGGGGCGGGGAGGCCGGGGCACCACAAACGAGGCTAATCCACGGCCGACTGATGGCCTTGTGGAGGGCTACAATCGGGGCAGGCGCCGCCAATTAGCGGATCCGGGGCGGGGCGAGGTGGGCGAGAGGAGGGCAGATAGCGGGCTTTGCCAGTAGCGGAAACCGACACCTTAAAATCCCCACAAGCGCGCTTTTAACCAAAGAAAAAAAGACGAAATAGGCATTGTGTAAGGTTACCACAAACTACTGGTATATATTGGTACCGTGAGTGTCTAGACATTATAGTGTACTTAGACATGTCGCCAGGCTCAGCTAGTATATCGATAAATAGGTCAGGTCTGCACACCCGCGGTTATATATGAGTAATGCATACTTGTAATATGAATTATGTATTGTATGTGAGTATACATTAATAAATATATATATATATATATATATATATATATATATAATAAATATGTATATATATATATATGAGTAATGCATAATTGTAACATGAATTATGTATTGTATGTGAGTATACATTAATAAATATATATATATAATAAATATGTATATATGTGTGAGTAATGCATAATTGTAACATGAATTATGTATAATATGTGAGTATACATTATTACATATATATATATATATATATAATAAATATGTATATATATATGAGTAATGCATAATTGTAACAAGAATTATATATTGTGTGTGAGAATACATTAATAAATAAATATATATATATATAATAAATATGTATATATATATATATATAAATATATATATATATATAGGTAGAACACACCCTTGTCATGCGGAAGGTCGGGAGTTGGAATACAGGCCGTGGGTTTGGTGTCAGATTTTGTTTTAAGCAACATGCAGTTGTATATAATAGAAATAGAATACTAGAGGAGGCAGACTGATAATAGACTTGTTTCCGGATAGCAACCAAAGAAGATCTCACTGAATCTGCCAGCCCTGTCTGTGAGCTGACGAAGCTTGCAGTAACTAATGAGTGCAGTTGGCAGCCCATGGCGAAGTGTTGGCCACAAGTCGGGTGAAGAGATGCATACAGATGACGGAATGGTGGCCCAGGCTCCTGGCAGGGCCGACATAACTTAGCCATGTAACAAACAACGCCAACAACACGGCACCACACCTACACGCCATCTCTTCTTCTTGTTGTACGTACTAGCAACATCTGAGGTCATATCTAGTGGCGGATTTAGAGGAGGGGCATAGGAGGCAAGTGCCCGCCCCCAACCTCCGTGGCAGCTAAAAACAGATCTAATTTTCTAGTAATGACTTACAAATTTATACTCGTTGCTTCCTAGCCAGGCATTCGGCAATATTAGGAGAGGGCAAGGACTGGTGTGCTCAGTGTCGGGATACTGTGACTGAGTGGGATACCAGGTAATTTATATATTTTTTTCTCATTTTTTTATTGAGGCTCTATTTACACTGTCCATAGCATATAAGCCTGGGTACCCAGGCTGGTTTTCAATGCTGGCCAGTTGCACACAGTAGCTGCTGATAAGTTATTTGATTGCCTGCATTTCAGTAGCAGACAGATAATTGGTTGCTATGGTTAGTAGCCTATGTTATTTTTTTGGGATTTTCTTGGAATTTTTGTATTTTATTTTGTTCTACTCTTATTACTAGACTAGCCGACTCCTATTTACATATCATAGGCTTGTACGTAGCTGTGTTGTGTGTTATCTGGCTACTCTTGGCATGGTTAACTTCCATTGGGAGTCCCGCTGGTGGGCCGTGACATATCACATGCCCCTTTGCAGTGCAGCTTAGTGGGGGTTTCCTAGCCTAGTTTGCACATATCATTTGTGTAACTTTTTAGGTCAGGAATTTGTGGTTCCTTTACCGTTTGGGCATTCCACACCTTGGCAGCCATTTCCAGCGTGCTTCTCTCATGAGCTTTTATTTGACTTCTGGTCTGCTTCAGTAGTGGCGCATTATTTGCTCTAGTAGCCCTTTGCAGTTTTGTTAGGAGTTTATTGTTTTGACTATAGCTATATGCTAATGTTTTCAAATGAATTATTCTCATATTTTCTAGTAATTTCACTTTGGTTCTATTGTGTATGTCATAGGTGGGGTGCAGCTTGTCTACTCTTAGAAACATGTTTAGGGCTCTGTTCTGCAGTATTTGCAGTTTTTTTAGTAGTTATTTTCTCGCACCCATGTAGTTTACATATCCATAGTCAAAATAGGGGAGCACCATGCCCTCGAAGATTGTTATTGACATTTCTTGTGTCATGTAGTCTCTTAGCTTTGCAAATAGGCACAGCTTGTGGTTTACTTTCTGGATAATTTTATTTATACATAGGTTGTAGTTTAGTTAGCTGTCCAACTCAAGGCCTAGGTATTTGTAATGGTCTACATTTTCTAATGTTTGGTTTCCTAACTTACAGTGTAGTTTTCTTTCTGGCATTTGTTTATGTGAGAAGGGTACTGTTTTTGATTTGCTTGTGTTGATGATTATTTTGTTGGACTCACACCACTCGTCTAGTTTTAGTAGGAGTATATTTAGTTTAGTTATTACCTCCTCTTATGTGGTGCCATTTGCGTATATAACTGTGTCATCTGCATATAGTTGGAGGCACTCAGTTTGTAACCATTTTTCTAGATCATTTATATAGATTATAAAGAGTAGTGGCCCTAACACTGACCCTTGGGGTACACCACATGTGACAGGTTCGTTGTCTGATAGTGTATTGTTTATTTTTGTTTTCTGTTGCCTGTTGCTGAGGAAGCATTTTATCCAATCCATAGTGTTGGATTTTGTGCCCATGGTTTTTAGTTTTTCCAATAGTATTTTATGGTCTACTGTGTCAAATGCTTTGCTGAAGTCAATGAAGGCTGCTCCAACTAATTGTTTTTGGTTCATTGATGCCAGTATGTCATTTGTTAGGTTAGCTATTGATTTTGATGTGGAGTGCAATTTCCTGAAGCCCCCTTGTCTTTTGTTTAGTATATCATTTTTTCCAGGTGTTCATTTATATATCTATGTAACACTTTTTCAATGAGCTTGCCTGGGGTTTGAAGAATTGATATTGGCCTGTAGTTTCCCATGTTTTGTTTGTCTCCACTTTTGAGAATAGGGGTGATGGTTGCCATTTTCCAGGCTGAGATAAAATGCCCCTGCTCAAAGGAGATATTGAATAGGTCTACTATAGTGGCCGGGATGGCTTGGAGTGCCTCTTTCAGTATTTTGGTTGGTATTTCATCTATTCCACTTGGCTTATTCATGTCTATGTCATTTATTAATTGTTTTACTTCTATCATATCTGTTTTGCAGGTGGGGATTTCGTTCTGAACAGTTCCTGATCTGTTTTCCCATCTTTTTTGTATTTTTCTGACAGCTTTTGCCCTATTGTGGCAAAGTGTGTGTTCAGTTTGTTTGCTGCATCTTTGTCTGTGAGCATTGCCCCTTCATTATCTTGGAAGTTTGTATGGTCTTCTTTATTTTTTTGGAATAATAGGTTGACAATTTCCCAGAATTTGTTTGTGTTGCTTCCCCAGTCTTTGTCCTGCTTTATTATGTATTTTGTTTTTGCTGTTCTAACAGCTTTACGAGAGTTGTTTCTGCCGACATGGTAGGCCAGATTGTCTTCTATTGTTTCTGTCCGCTTTGCTTTATCACCCAGTTTACCTTTGGTTGTGATGAGTGTTAGCAGGTCTTTGTCGAGCCAAGGGTCTTGTTTTTTTTGTATTTTTATTTTCTTTATGGGGCACATCTCATCACTTGATTTTCTTATTTCTGTGATGATGTTGTCCCAATAGATATCAACATCATCTCTGTTTTGTGTGATGTTGTTTAGGTTTTGGTGCAGGTGATTTTGTAATGTTTCTTCTGAGTAGTTTTTTAGGGACCTGACCATTTTGTATTCATAGTGATTTATGCTTTTGAGCCTTTTCCTGGATACATATACTAGTTTGTGGTCGTTTATACCCTAGCTTCTAGTGCCCCATTTTGTGGCATGGTTTGAGTTGGTTAGTATTAGGTCTATTGTTGAGCTATTGTTGCTTAGCCTTGTGCTTTCTAGGCCTCAGATTTTGATGGTGGTTTGCAGCATTAGTTTACTTTTTTCATTGCTGCTGTAATTCAAATTGAAGTCCCCTAGCACAAAGATTTCTGCGTTTGTTGATTTTTTTTACAGTGTTTATGCTCTTTTCTAGTTCTTCAAGGAATACTTTCATTTCACCGGATGATGTAGAGGCTCGCTATGGCTACGTTTGCTTGTTTTTCATGTTTTATTAGGCACCATAGTAGTTCTATGTGCTCATTTGAGAGATTTGTTGGTTGTAGCCTTTCGGTGTGTAGGTTGTTCGTGGCTTTGCACTAACTGGCAACACCTCCACCCTTCTTTGTTTGGTTCATTGCATTAATGTGTTGTCTGTCATTACATACAAGCCTATATCCGTCTATATTGAGGGTGTTGTTTTGGTGTTTGTCAGTGAACCATGTCTCTGATAATGTTAGTACATCTAGATTGTCTTTTTTAAGATGCATTTTTAGTATGTCTATTATATTGGATGCGCTCTGGCTGTTTAGGTGGGCGAAGTGTGTGCCCCTTCCCAATTTGCATTCAATCTCTTCTACCATATTTATTTTACTTACTTTAAATAATATTTGTAGGATAGTGGTTGCTTGATTTCGTGAGTTTTTGATTTTGTTTTGATTTTATTTTAGCCTAGTGATTGATGGATTCGGAGCATATGTCCTGGTGCATAAAACACACATGGCCCCTTTTAATAGATAGTCATGCGTACCTCTGCTACTTTTATTTTGTACGTGTGTGCATGGAGGAAGGCATGAACATCACAGCATGTATTAGTTGTACCTGATTGTCCATGTTGCCGGAAACATGCATAATTCAGAACACTGACGACGGGCTGATATTATGAATACCATAGATACCGTTCGTAGCGCGTGTCGCTACGTAAAAAGTTAACTTCCGGTAGTAGATTCAAAGGCTAATCCAGTCCTTATCTGACCGTCGCTGAAGTCGGTTCATTGGTGTTCAATACTGAAATTTTGACCATCCCACCCTCCCATACTTTGGCTGAGAGCTTATGGTCCCTATGACCCATGACATAAATGTTTGCTGTATGCTACAAAAAGTGCGAGTGTGTGAGTGTGCCGGATGCAAGCTGACTGTGTGACCGTGATCTGCCCTAGCTGATGCCTCATGTCTTCAATTTTCAAGCGCTTCACAGAAATGAATAACTGAATCCATATGATTGATAGTACAATCAAGAATATGTCCTGCAAATAAGTAATGAAAATCTAGTAATGATTGATATCCTTACCTATATAAAGCTGCAAATAAGTAATGAGATCAGAATAAACAATAATTCACAGGGTGTACTACCTGATAATAGATAAAAGTAGGTAAAGCAAATAGGCTCAATTGTACTATTGAGTAAAGCTAATAGTAATATACTAACTTGTTCACAAAGGTGTAGTCTGCAAGGCTTTGTAAAAATGTATTAAGCCTGATTAATAAATTTATTAGCCCATAAAAGTTTATCGGTGTCTGGTTTTGAATTATACTTATAATTTAGGGTTTGGTTAGTGAAATTTATAAAAGTTTGTGATACTTATATTTTGGAGCCCTGGTGCTCTTTCCAGTTATCTGTGATGCTTTTTGACTGCCTCGCATTGATGTAACTGGCATATTCCTCTTTGTAGTGTATACCATCCGTCATGCCAATGCCATACCGTGCCGCTCTCTTTCCATACTTCTTGTTTTCTTATGACATATTTCTTTTTGCTGGTTATTATTTTTTTTTTTTTTATTTATTTGTATTTGCTTAACGGTAAGTTTGTCATGGTGCCCGTCCTGATATGACCTTAGATGTTGCTAGGACGTAAAACAACAAACAAATAAACAAAGCAACTTTTGCCCGGCCCCGCTGCCCTCCTACATGGCGCTTTGCGACTCGTTCACTGTGCGACCCATTAGTCCGATCCCGGGATCCACCCCTGATATCAGGACAGATACCAACTTTTGATGGTGCCCACTCATGGTGACTGTATATTGTTGCCCCACTGGGAGACGAGGCCGCCAGCACCATGACCGGATATCCCACACAGTCACATTATCCTGATACTGTGTAAACAGTCCTTGTCCGATGCTATTTATGCCGAGCGCCAGGGTAGGTAGTGACAAGTATCAATTTGTTAAGTCATTGGTATGACTCAGCTGGGATTCGAAGTCCCGACCTTCTGCACGAGAATCCTGCGTTCTACCGATTTGGCCACCGCTCAAAAGATCTCTAGGGACCGGTCTAGCTCGGTAATGAGTAAGGTGGGTGGGGGGAGGGGGTGTCAGTTGTGGGGGGAGGGGGTGGGAGAAGAACAGGCTGGTACCATGTCCGAGACGCCATTGGTGTGTTGGGGTTTTAGATCTGAACAACATCTGAGACATCATAATCATCTATGGATGGGAACCCAGTTGTGCGAAGGAGCTCTATAGGGCTGCATATACCGCTCCCTGGGCCACCAGCAATGTGAATACACAATATCCCACTCAGTCAGATAGTATGCTGAGACTGAGCCAAGCAGACTTAATGCCCTGTGTCAATCAAACCAAAAATACAATGCAATATATATATATATATATATATATATGTGTGTGATATATAATTAATTATATGAGTATAAAATGGGCGGAGTAGCCTTGTGCCCCTCCTCGTTCTGTTGTTCCTTACTGGGGCGTAGCCCACATTTTATATATATATATATATATATATATATATATATATATTTATATATATATATGTATATAAATATATGTATATATATATATATATATATATATATACATATATTTGTGATATACACATGTAGTATATGTATGAGAAATATTGACAAAAGGATAATGACAATGCTGCATGTCTGTAATATATTTACCTCATGTTATAATTCAAATGTGTGGGACAGCCGGATTGACTACATCACGGTTCCGACTGCGCATGCGCTGAAAACGGCATTGGGAGCAAAGCAAAGGCACACAGCCATTGAGTTTGCCAATACGCGCAGTGAAACACGTTAGTTTTATTCAAAATTAATAGAAATCCAAAACCCTAACCTTATTATTTTAAGATAATCTTTTTGTTAAACATGTTTTCTATATGTGTTCCAAGCGGTTTGTGCTAGGTGGTGTGGATATAAATAAAAACATGAATAAAATATGTAAAACTGACTCTGGCTATGGCTCTAACACTGGTCTGAGTGCCTAGATTTTTCTAAATCTAAATGCACATGGCATAAGATGCGCTGATTATATTGATGTAAATGCAATGCTGGATAAAAGATTAACATCTTAATTTATTATATATATATTTTTAGTTGGTATTCTATTTTTCAAACAAGAACTGAGATGAGCTGAAACTAGCACATTTCATAGCTACACCCAGTGTATTAGCATGTGCCATGTGCTTCTCGGGGGGGTTGTTTTGCTCTGATGCATCCCACAATGCACCGTGCCGCTGGAAACGTGATGTAGTCTATTCCCTTATGATATACAAAGGCATAACCCCCTAAAGGTTATAACAATAATGGCTGGCGGGACGGAGCAGGCGGAACTAACAATAGTAACATACCTGATGGTCTTCTCCGGCATACAGACCAGACGGGATGGCTGAATGAGTTGAGCGTCCATCTCCTGTTTTGGTAGATCGTGGGATTCAAACTCGTGGGTTCGAACCCTGGTCGAGTCAAACCGATGACTTAAAAATTGATATGTGTCACTTCCTACCAAGGCGCTCAGCATTATTAGGATAGGGCAAGGACGGGTTGGTTCAGTGTCAGGAAACCATGACTGAGTGGGATATCAGATCACGGTGCTGGCAGCCTGGCCTCCCAGTGGGGCAGCACTATGAAGTCGCCATGAGTGCATGCTGTTACAAGTCGGTACCCGTCCTGATATTAGGTACCGGCAGCGAAATTTAGAAATCTGCATCAGGTCCAATATTTCTATTCCATCCTGTATATGTTGAAATTACAAGCCTAAATCCAAAAACAGTTAGGTTATAAATGGTATTGTTCTTGAGATAATAATTCTTTAAGATTAAATATATAAAATGTATTAATTTTGAATTAAAAGTGGAACTTTGACCAAATTTAATAACAAGGGGAATGATGTGGGGGGAGTTCTGCTAACCAATTTCCATTCTACATATATAAAGGAAATTAAATTGTCAATTACTAAATCAATTAGTCAAGCAGAATTTTGAGAAGGCAATGTCAAAAAGTGCAATTCGTAACAAAAAAAGCATTCTGATTTGGCCAAATAGTCATTTTCCAAGCATGGTATTTTCTTTGAAAACTGCAACAAGACTGAATAAATGGTACCTAGTTCATATATTCATAACAGTGTAATAGCCTCTTTTTTTTCAGAGCTCTAGCTGTAGAGAATCAAACGATATTTGCATCCTAAAATGTCATAAAGTGTAATTGTTTGCATGTAAACAGCATCTATAATTGAATTTTGTTCAACATTTCAATCTTTGAAAGCTCATTGCAGCAAAACAACCTTTTGAAACTTCCTCATATTTGGCACAGTATTACAATAACCAATCACTGAGACTAATAGATATGATTGATATCAATATTATGTCCAAATATATGGAAAATATTGAATTTTGATTGAACATATAAAGACAAATTGTCGGAAAACCAAATATATCAATTTGATGAATTTTTAAATGCTCATTGTAGCTTAACCAATTGGTTAAACTTCCTATGAATTGAGAATGCACATTATCTGGAGGTAATACATGGCATCATATTAATATTTTGTCTAGAAATACAAAAAGTGTATTTTGATTGCACTTACAAAAGAAAAGTGTACAAAATAAAAAATAAAGATTTGTTCATCAAGCTTTGAACACTCACTGTGGCTCATCCAATAGGTGGATCTTCTTCAAGTTTTTCAGACATAGTATATGGAACGAATGGATATTAGCTATGACAATAAATTAGCTAATAATATAAAAATCTGCATTTTGATGGCAAATACAAATTAAAAGTGTCTGAAACCAAAAATATTGATTTAAATAAATCTTTAAATATTCACTGTGGCTAGAGAAATGGTTGGATGTTCCCCAATATTGGCCCAATATTAGAGTATCTATTCTCTGATATATCCCAAAAGAGATCAATGTCATGTACATATTTCTACATGGGTGTCACCGTTGTGAAACTAGTGTGGTCAGCAAAAACCCAAACAGGTTGGTGGCAATATTCTGTCTGCAACTCCTTGCACTAACTAGCACTATACTAAGATTGGTATTATTGGAAAGGGAATCAAATTGTCTATCTATACCTACCAACTCTTATTAGGTTTAAAATATTTTTTAATTCAGTAGATGGGCTTTAAACTTTCAAAATTATTTAAATTGCAGAATTTGACCTGATTGACCTTTTTGACCTAAGGCAAACCATATATGGTTAGAAAGCTGAGGTCATTGCGCTTCTTCGGGTATCATCCATACCTTTCCACGACGTAGTGCAAGGAAGCGCGAGCCCATTAAAAATACCCTGTTTTCGCAATCATTTTCATTTACATTAGTAATGAAGGAATATTCACTAAATACACTCATCATACAAATGGAGTTTACTTAAATACAAACTTACTATGTATTCTATCCAACAACATCATCTGATAGAACATATGTTGATGTTCTAGGTTATGTAATTTCATCTAAATCATATACATAGAGAAATAGTTACAAGCATGTGAATATTGATGAAAAAAAACACCATTCCTGGACTTTTAATGGCCGGTGATGTTGCCAGGATGTAAAACTCCAACAACCAGCCAATCTTCAACATAGTATCTGTACTAATACTGTATAACAATAACATATAGCAATAGTCTTGGCTACTACTCACTAGCACATCACTCACTGCACGGTGTTTCCCGATCCACCGGCAGTGTATGCACATACCGGAAGTGTCCCTCCAGACGTCAGGCCTCCCACGGCCGCCATCTTTCTTCTGGCTCCCGCGCGACCTTGCACGTGACCCCCCCCCCCCCCTCCCCGCGCAGAAGACTTTGAAGTCAGCCGGCGAGGTCACTAATGGTTTCAGCGGGAAAATGGCCACGTGACACGGCGCGTGATGGCCACGTGACGGCTATGTGTTCGTTTATAGATCACGTGAGCTGATCTGCCCATAAGAGGCGGGTGTGTGGAGAGATGTGTGCGTGTATCCAGAGGTAGGGAGAATTAACGTGGGATAACCCAAACTTAAAGCTGCATAGTCCGATGAAAGCATCAAATTTTCGAAACCCAGACACTCACCTATATATTATCCTACATACCTAAATTAGACAATTCTGTAATTATTTTTATATTAAAGTTGCATAGTCCGATAGTTTTGAGTTTCTAACATTTTCTGAGATAAATATATTAGGTTGATCAGCTTACTCTATTTTGAAGTAACTATTTATGGGCAACCATGTAAAATTAATGTTGGCAAGCACGCCAAAACTCTGACACCATCGGCTTCTACAGTACCAGGTCCTATTAAATTGTCTCTATCCCCTTCTATGTTGTGATAAATGTTTAATAAGTGCACCGGTGGCTAAGTTAGATATGTAGAATCAAAACTAGATAATTGTTTTCATTTTGAAAATTTGATGTTTTCATCAGACTATGCAACTTTATGCAACTTTAAGGTTGCATAGTCCAATGGCTTTGAATTTCTCTATTTTTTTAAAGATAAATATATTAGATCGATCACTAGTATCTACTTTACACTAGTTCAAAGTTACTTTTATTTTAAATGGTAAACTTTTGAGATATTTTGAGGGCAAACATGGAAGATTAGTTTTGGCATGCTTGCCAAAACTCTGACACCATAGACTTCTGCAGTAACAGGTTCTGTTAAATTGACTCAGTATTGCCTTCTACGCAGAAACAAATGCTTAATAAGTGCATCAGTATCAAAGGTTAGATATGTAAAATAAAATCTAGATAATTGGTTTGGTTTTGAAAATTAGATATTTCATCGGACTATGCAGCTTTAAGCATGTGTTGCGATCAAGATTCTAATAGAACCTGTTTCTGCTGAAGCCTGCTGTGTCTGAGTTTCGACATGCCTGCCAAAAGTAATTTAGCATATTGTTCATTTCAAATATCTCCGAAGGTTGCCATTTAAAATCAAATAGCCCTGTCACACTACGATGTATCTCACCGGGGTGCTGCCAATGTGCAAAATCACTTTTAATCATCGAGACACGTGAAACTTTTCGGCATCAGCGCAACGTATTGGTAGCACGTTTTGGCGCGCCATCCTGATTTGACCTTAGATGTAGCTAGGATGTAAAGCAACAACAGATTGTTTAAGCAACAGTTTGGCACAACGTATGGAAACGACCCTCACGCGTGCGTGGCATCAGTGGAAAAAAAGTATACGTACCTCCAATGCGCTTCTAACGTATCTCGATGACCCCCTAACGTTGCCATAATATTGGCACCCACGCGTTGTCGCGCGTTGTCGCACGTCCAAAGTTTTGTGCAAGCACAAAACTTTGCCGATACCCTGACGCGCCTCGCCGACCGTCGCCGTCCATCAACGAAATCCAACGCGTGCCTAACATGCGCGTAACGCTTCCAGACATCTCCCGATGTTTCGCCAAAAACTGACACACGTCGACGCCAGTTGTCGAGAAACGTCGTAATGTGACAGCGCCAAAAGTTATTTCAAACCAAAATAAAGTAGATTGCAATCATCAATCTGGTCATCATCATCATCATCATGCTGTCGGTCACGATGCGACAAAGACTGCTTTCATTACTTGACTGCCGCTCTCCATTTAGCTCTCTGCTGTGAGAGTTGCGTCCATGAGTCGGTCTTAATGTCTCTCAGCTTCAGGTTTCTCTTGATGGTATCCTTGAACCGGAGCCAGAAGACAGTTGAGAATAGAGGATCTGCTTTGGTAGCCTGTCTGATGACATCTTCATGAGGTGTCCAGTCCACCGGAGATTCTTTTTGATCAGAAGATTTTCCATAGAGGGCAGCCCTATTCGTTTGAGTATTTCCTTATTTGTCACTTTGAACCAGACGGGATGGCCGAATGAGTTAGAGCGTCCGTCTCCCGTGCTGGTAGATCGTGGGGTCGTGGGTTCGAGTCCCGGTCGAGTCAAACCAATGACTTTAAAATTGATACTTGTCACTTCCTAGCCAGGCGCTCGGCATTATTAGGATAGGGCAAGGACTGGTGTGCTCAGTGTCAGGATAATGTGACTGAGTGGGATACCAGGTCATGGTGCCGGCGGCCTGGTTTCCCAGTGGGACAGCACTATAAAGTTGCCATGAGTGTGCACTGTCACAAGTCGGTACCCGTCCTGATATGACCTTAGATGTTGCTAGGACGTAAAACAACAACAAACAAATATTTGTCACTTTGTCCTTCCAGGTTAGCCTCATGATTGAACGCAGATGTCGCATCATGAAGGCATGCAGCTTTTTCACCTGTTGTCTGTACACTGAACAGGCCTCGGCTCCGTATTGTAGGGTGGATAGCACGATTGCATGGTAGATCTTACCTTTGACCCGAATGGACACATGGTGGTTGTTCCAGAGTATCTGGCGTAGTCGGCCGAAAGATGCATGGCCATCCTTCTCTGTATTTGAGCATCAATGCGTCCATCACTTGATATAGTGCTTCCAAGATAGGTGAATTCCGGAAAAGAGTTCAGCTTGTTTCTGTCAACCATGATCTCCTCCTCTCGGGTACTTGTAGAGTTGGGTTGGTACAGCACCTCCATCTTCTTGATGTTAATCTTCAGGCCAAACTTTGTTGATGCATCGGAGAAAGCGTCCACTATTTTCTGGATCTCTTCAGCAGAGTGGGCAACCAGTGCACTGTCATCTGCGAATTGTAGCTCTCTCACCAGTATCTGAGTAGACTTGGTCTTTGCTCTGAAGTGTGCAACATTGAATAGGTCAGCGCTCTGTCTGGACTGTATATGGTAATGGTATATTTATCTCAGTCATCGGACTATGCCACTTTAAAGGCTAGATTCCCATTGGAAGGAAGGACTGGGTAGTTGGCAATTAGGATCCTTGACCTCGCCCACCCTTATTTGAGACAGCTCTCTTGTTTGAGCAGGGTATGTTGTGCTGCATCCAATGCTGATGTTTATTTTGTGTCCAACAATCAGGACAATGACTGAATAGCACTTTGTGGTCCTGTGGTGGCTATTTATAAACACTGTGTTGACAGTTTCTATGGTTACGACCATGCAAACCTCTAGCTCTACAGATTTTGACAATTTGAATTGAAATTGTGTAGAAGCATGGGTTACAACCCTTAGGTAACATATTAATCTCTAAACTTACAGATGTTATATTATCTATACATAGAAACAGACAAAGAACAAGAGTAGATATATATTTCATCATGTTATCCAATTTCTCATTTTGTTCAGTTATGATTTTTTGTTACGACAACGGACATGATAACTACTTCTTTATAACCGTCTTCAATAATTACTGGCCAATGAGTTGAAGCAAGTTTATCCTCTATCCCATTGAAAAAGCCTATCCATTTACAAAAACATCCCCTTGCCTATAAAGGGTCATTAAAGCCGTGGTCAGACACGGGCCTTAAATCGCCTCAACTAGCTTGCCTCATGTCAGTCGACTCAAGTCGGGCATGTGAACGCTCAGCTGAGGCGAATTAGGGCTGAATCGACTCAACTAGTTCACCTCAAGTAAACTGCTTCGCGAGCTAGATTAGATGAGGCGAACTAGCTTGAGTCAGCCTACGTGGCATGTGTGAACGTATCTGGTTTAGTTGAGGCGGCTTAAATACATGGACGGAGACTGCTTCGTAACAGATAGTTGCTTTCATAGTGGTTAGATCACATGTTTGGACCATCATACATGTTTGGACCATCCCATTTCTTCATATATGGAGACTGCTTCCTAACAGTAACAGGTAGTTGCTTCTGATATTGGTTGGAGCACATGTTTGGATGGTTCTACTCTTCCCATCTCTTCGTTAGGTATGTTTGTTTGTATGTATGTGTGGATGTATGCATGGGTTGTGGATGTATATGTGGATGTACATGTGGATGTATTTATGTGTGTATGCCCATCCTGATATGACCTTAGATGTTACTAGGACATAAAACAACAACAAACAAACATCGATCTGAGCTGGTTTAACGTGCGTGTCTGAACGTGACACACTTTGACAACTCTGTAGTTTGACTCATGTAGTTTGCCTCATCTACATCGGCCTAACGTTGTATGTGTGACCATAGCTTATGGCTGAATGAGTCTAATAATACTAATAGTCACAGCTCGATCGAAAATACTTTCAGCCTTGATTAGACTTTAAATAACTCTAGGAAATAGTTAGTTCCAATTAAAGAGTTCAAGTGCAAAAACCGACAAGCGCCATTCGCGCCAAAATAAAGCCACGGACGGAGGGTGCCATCATTCCTATGAACAAAAATCCGCTTTTACACAGAAACTGACACATCCCTTATATAATAATGCACTACTCCATATGAAATTGATCAACTTTAACTGGAAAGCACAATAACAAATTCCATTTGACAGAAAGCACCTAAAATATATTTGTCCGTATTTGCGCTTGAACTCCTCAATTGTAACAAATTAAACTAGTCTCATTCGCGATAACTGTAAGGAAGTAGAGAGGTATACTGATCATGTTACCACTCCTTTCATGTGTTATTGAATATGCCATTGTACTGTTACCCCCCCCCCGCTCTCCCCCCCCCCCTTCCCCCGCACCACCAGTGGAAAGTAACAATCTTAATTACCGGCAATCTCGTAGGTGCGACGACCTCGATGAGGAAATAAAAGAAATTGAGTCATGTTTTTATTTCCTTTTGATCTCCTGCCTTGCAAAAGAACACATTTCTTCAATTAAATATGATGGGGCGTTGTTGTCCCCCCCCCCCTCAGACTGTGTGAAGCTGGATAAGGGCGCGGTGGGGGGGGGGGGGGGGGGTTGACGACATGTCTCCTCAGAGGGGAGAGGAGGGGGGAGAAGGCCCGGTGTAACGATTTCAACTTCCCCCCCTTCCCAAGTTCCCCCCCAGGAATCTGAAAACGTTTTTAACTTCCCTCCAGGGAAATTAAAAACGTTTTCAGATTCCTGGGGGGGAACTTAAAAACAGTTTTCAGATTCCCCCCCCCCCCCTATTTTCAAATTCCCCCCTCCGGGAATTTAAAATTGCTTAAAATACTTTAAAAAAACATTTTAAATTTCAGACCTATAATATTTTTTTCTTAACCATCTTGGAGACTTTTTGTGTAATTTGTGGTTAAATATGTTTTATTGTACTAGTAATAATTTCCATTATGCTATTCTCTGTATATTATAATATTTGTCATGAAATATAATCAAAAATAACAAAAAATTACAAAAATAAAGAAAATTCCCCAAAAATGGGGGGGGGAGGGAAAGTTAAAATGAGGGAGGGAATTTGAAAACGTTTTCAAATTCCCCTGGGAGGAATTTGAAAACGTTTTCAAGTTCCTGGGGGGGAACTTGAATATGGGGGGAATTTGAAATCTTTACACCGGGTTCGTGTGAGGCAAACCGATGGCGGGTGGGTGGAGAAATAATTTGGGGTCACAACCCACAGGACGGCCTGATTACTGAAAGCTGTGAATATTTTCACCTAATGACTCCGGGGAAATTGAGGCTGCATTGTCCGGTCAAACCATCAAATATTGAAATCCAAAACACAGGCATATATTTGATCGTACACACATATATGTGATGTATGACGCATTATGCGAGTATAAAACTACGAAAAGGAACTGTTGTATTTATTGATATTATGTAATGTTATTGAAAATACTGATTGTTTATACTCGGTAAGACTCAACATTTGTGGTGGCACCACCTGCAGCCCACCTCTCCTCCAACGGGTGTCAACAAGTGTCAGTCACACCAGAGTATGCTATGGCATTCAAAATCCTCCGGTGCGACTGACACTGGTCTACATCCGGTAGAGGCGAGGAGGGTAGGTGGAGCCACCCGTACAGTGTTTGTCTTACGGAGTATAACAATAAAGCAACAATTAACCCTTACGTATCTTTATACTTGCATAATTCGTTATACATCACATATATATATATATATAATTCCAGCGCGTGAGTGACTGTATTCGTGCCACTGGTATGGGTGGGGGTGGTGGTTCCACCTGGCCCAACTGTGAAAAGGAAAAGGGGTCATCCATAAAGTAGTACACAACATATGGGTGATCATATAGGGAACATTCCTTTTCACGCCCATATACTCACGTAATTCTTATACATCACATATATCGATATTGATATACCCTTTATCGCATGTAATAATGCATGTAGTGTCCTGCACCCCAGGTGGGGGGTGACCCGCATCATGCACCGCTCCGACTCCTGTGCGGGGCCTAGCCTCCACTCACTCAGAGGAATACTGGAGTGAGTGGTACATGCATGGTGTAGAGACAGTCAAGGAGGAAGCGACAGGTGGTTACGCAGAAGGCCTCACCAGTAGATTTTTTTTTTTTTTTTTTTTTTTGATTGAGGCTGTATTTATTCTGTCCATAGCATGTAAGCCTGGGTACCCGGGCTTGTTTTCAATGCTGGCCAGCTGTAGTGTTGGTGTTGTCTTACCAAACAGTAGCTGCTGATAAGTTATTTGATTGTCTGCATTTCAGTAGCAGATAGATAGTCTGTTGGTACGTTTAGTAGCCTACTTTTTTGGACCCTCTTGGCATTGTAGTTTTGTTATATTCTTATTACTATGTTAGTTGTTTTCTTAAGGTTCTATGTTAGTGTTTTGGGGGTTTTTGGGGAAGAGTTTTCCACTTTTTTTCTACTTACTTCTATACTAGCCTATTTTATTTTATTTACATGTCCATAGGCTTGTACGTAATAGGTGGTTGAGTTATGTTTGTTGGATTTGATTTGATTTATATTGTTGTTGGATATGTTACCTGGCTTTTTTATTTCCAGTTATCCCGCCCTGGGCTGTCCAGTTGGTGGGCCGTGACATATCACCTGCCCCCTTGTGGTGCAGTTCAGTTGGGGTTCCCAGTTTTTATTTTGCACAGATATTTTTTGTACGTTTTTAGGTCAGGGATTTGTCTTTCTTTCACCGTCTGCGCAGTCCATGCCTTGGCGGCCATTTCCAGTGTGCTCCAGTAGATGACTGGAGACAACACCAATTTAGTTGGTGTAGTGGCAGGTTGATGTGAACTGAGGACACACTTCATAGATAATAGGTTTCCGGATAATTATACTCATATAATTTCTTATACACCACATATATCCGAGTTATATACTACTGGACTTACTAATCATTTTCTGCTGCACAGAAGATACTACAAAGTCAATATCATCAAAACCTTATATTTCCTGATAAATGAAACCTATGCTCCTAGAACTTTGAGGTCCCAGCCATATTCGGATATGGAGCAAACTAGTCCCTTCCCTATCCTATTAATCCTGCGCGTCAGGATAGTTTGCGACAAATATCAATGTTGTACGTTATTATTTGACTCAGGAGTTATTCGATCCTATGATCACGCGCACCGGAAGCCAGCCAGTTTTCTTACTGATTCGGTAATCCTCTACGATCTACAATACCTGCTAAAATCTCAAAACCATTAGATTTTGTAACTTCGTTGCTATTTTAGTTTTTTCTAGCTGCGACTTTTTCTGGTAAAACCAGCCTTGTGCACCTCGACGTTTTCCCCCTCTTAGATCATTCCATTAACACCGTCTCTGACAAGACTTGACTGAACGCGATGTCCAAATCGGTAGAGCGTAGGCTTCCCCGTACGGGAGATCGGGAGTTCGGTTCCTGGTCAAGTCAAACCAGTGACTTACAAAATTGATACTTGTCACTTCCTAGCTTAGCGCCCGGCTGGGCATTCATAGCATAAGGCAAGGATTGGTTGGCTCACTGTCCGAATAATGTGACTGAGTGGGATACTGGATCATGGTACTGATGGCCTGATTTCCCAGTGGGGCAGCACTATAAATTGGCCATGAGTGTGCACTGGCACAAGTCGGTATCCATCCTGATATGACCTTAGATGTTGCCAGGAAGTAAAACTCCAACAACCAACCCGTTATTTTACTCGGGGGACCTTGGATCGTGTGCCTCAGAAGCAAGCCAATGTTCCTACTGATTCAGGAATCCTCTATGGTCTACAATCTACAATACCTGCGAAAATCTCAAAGCCAGTAGACTGTGCACCTTCAGTTGTTTTTTTTTGGTCCATTAGTTGTTTAAGCAGGGGAAATTTCAATCGTGGATGATTGGTCTTCCTCATTGATATTGCTATTTTTGTTCACCCGGTTGCGACTTCTTTCTGGTAAAACCAGCCTAGTGCATCAAGGTATTTGCCGCCTCTTAGATCATTCCGTTAACACTGTCTCTGATATGACTTGCGCTGCCTTGATTCGTTGTACTCGGGTACAAGGATGTGCTCTTTAGACTCTAAGTGTAATCGTGATCTAGTCACAGTACTGTGTCCTGCGAACAAACTGTCAGTTTTTACTCGGGTCATAACATTATCAGGCCTTGCCTTGTTGGTTGGTTGTTGGAGTTTTACATACTGGCAACATCTAAGGTCATATCAGGACTGGTGCTCGCTTGTGACATTGCACACTCATGACGACTTTATAGTGCTGCCCCACTGGGAGACCAGGCAACCAGCACCATGACCTGATATTCCAGTCAGTCACATTATCCTGACACTGAGCCAACCAGTCCTTGCCCTATCCTGATAAGGTAATGAGTATGAGGTACAAGTATCAATTGTTAAGTCATTCCTTTGACGCGACCAGGGTTCGAACCCGTGGGCTTGAATCCTATGATCTACCAAAACGGGAGACGGACGCTCAACTCATTCAGCCATCCCGCCCAGTCAGGCCTTATCTGAATAGTTTTAAATGTTTGACCAAAACTACAGCCCATGCTATTTGCTTATCACTCATAGGGCCTGCAAGTTCCAGAATTTAATATCCCACTCATCAGATATATATTGAATATTACACTAGAAGTACATGTGTTTTTGTGGTTTTACGTCCTAGCAACATCTCAAGTCATATCAGGAACAGCACCTATCATATGACATATGGCGACTTCATAGTGCTGCCCACCATGAAAGTTGTCCGGAGGGCACCATGTTCCGATATGCCACTCAGTCACAATATGGTGATACTGAGCAAACAATTCGTCCTAGCAAGATGCCATGTCATATTAGGAGGGGCACCTAACATGTGAGCCATGGCGACTTTATAGTTCTGTCCACTCTGACAGTGTGTAAAATATTCCGACTTTTTAGGTCTGGTTCATAAATAAATAATAGTTAAAATATATTCTAAAATATCTCCTTTTCATAAAACTCATATGTGAAGCATTGAGAAAACTGTTTTAATCATATTTAAATCATCCAGTTATTTCTATAAAGTCATTATAATAATATTAAAATGATATAAGTACCACTATAAAACCTCTCTAATAATACCTAATTCATTCTATCATGTTGCTAAATACATGTGCATAATATTCAAACCAAGTTGTGAAACCATGGTAGATTATGTATATTAAGTGAAAGGATAATTAATATCAGATTGTTCTAAGGTTCTACATCAAATATAACCACTGGAGATAAGAACTCTGGAAAATTATTACTGCATTGGTTTATTTACATGTATTCCTGAATTGAAGTCTGTTGGTATTATATATTGTATGAAAGGAGGTAAATGCTGAAACTAAGGGCAGCATATACAGTTGATGCAGACTGGTTTCTTCACCCAGACAAATAGTCTGTGAAGAATGCCACAGAATGGGTATAATAATTAAGTCAAGAATTTCTGTGTGCTTGTTATTGTTTATGGTATGACTTACAGATGCCAGTATCTGAGGGAGTGTTAGGACACAGGTGACAATGCATGGGGGTTGTGTGTGTGTGTGTGAGTGTTTGCAGGACCTGCCAAAGCCAGGTGTCAGGCTGGAGGTGGGAGGAGTGTGTGTGTGTGTGTGTGTGTGTGTGTGTGTGTGGTGAGCCCTCCCTGCCCCACCTGGTGGCAGTTTGCTGAACTAAAAGATTATAAAATATCTAATTCTCAAAGTAAGGCATGTAGAAACTCCTACTATTTTGGAGTTGTCCCAATCTAAGGGACTGGTGACCACGGGTGTTATGTAAATATAAACAGAGTTGATATTCCCATATAAGTGTAATTGGTGAACTTGATGGGAAAATATGTATCTGACTTGGGGTGGGTGGGTTGGCCCCCCACCCCACCCCCCACCACTGACTGGAGGGGTTCAGCCAATGAAATGCCATGTGACACTCTCTGACTGAGGAGACTCCCAGCAACTGTACCTGTATTTTGAATGTTGAATCTGAATAAAAGAGCTGGGCAGGGGGTGTGGCAGGCAGATGACCTGGAGACAGCACAGCAGGAGGAGCCAGCCACCCCTCCCTACTAGACTTTACCACACTTAAATTCTGTTGGTTTGATATTTCTTGGAACAGATATAGTAAGCAGATATAGTAAGCAGATATAGTAAGCAGATATAGTAAGCAGATACAGTAAGCGGATCATCGCTTGAGTAATATAATACATTAGTGCTTTCCGGCCTCCACACACAGAAGTTAGGGTTATATTTCCTATAAAGATTCTAGTGTGAAAAATACCGCTAGTTAACAAGTGGACCGGACGGCACCATGACCTGACATCCCACTCAGTCACAATATCGTGATACTGATCAAACTACTCGTTGGTCTATCCTGGAAAACCCCAACTAGCAACATATGATTACAATCGAAGTTCCTAAAGAAAGTACTACACAACCCGGCTATCAAGACGACTACATTTGAAGCCCGCTCCTTACAACTATGCAACTATAAGCCCGTCCTGATATGACCTTAGATGTTGCCATGGCGTAAAACTCCATCAAACATACAAATGCAACTATAAAACAAACAGGTTTCTTTACCATGCTTCTGTATAATTAGTGATTCACGGGTCTATTCAATGTTTCAAGCAAAGTTTGTCAAATAAATGGGCCAGGCAATGGAAAGCTTTAGCAGTGGCTGCCGTTATTGGAAGTACTTTGGATGTGGAACATCATTATCCACTGGCAGCAAATGCTGGGACGGGGTGTTTTAACAAGGCTGTCAATGTTATCACTGAGGGTTTTTATTTGTTTGTGAAAAGTAGGCAATAAATCAAAATATCAGCTTCCCTGTGGTATCTAGTCACCGGTTTCATGGAGTTCAAGGCGGTGACTGCTTTGATGGCTTTACTACATCAGAACAGATGTGATGGTCGAATGACTTGAGCGTCCGTCTCCTGTTTTGGGAAATTGGGGGCCCCTGGTCGAGTAAAAGTAATGACGTAAACATTGATACTAAAGGGATGGAGACAAATTGAGACATTTAGAGACCTATATAAACAGGTAGACAGATAGAAACGGATAGAGATAGATATAGACAGATAGAGACAGATCGAGACAGATAGAAACGGGTAGAGACGGATAGAGACAGATCGAGACATTTAGAGAATGTTTTTGTTGTATGCTCC
Source organism: Branchipolynoe longqiensis (assembly GCA_030323885.1). Lineage (NCBI taxonomy): Eukaryota > Metazoa > Annelida > Polychaeta > Phyllodocida > Polynoidae > Branchipolynoe > Branchipolynoe longqiensis. The sequence continues at coordinate 41,299,437 of CM059199.1, read as the reverse complement.
GTTTATACTGTCCATAGCGTGTAAGGTCGAGGACCAGAAGGGATGGCCGAATGAGTTGAGTGTCCGCCTCCTGTTTTGGGAGATCAGGGCATCCGAACCCATGGGATCATGGGTTCGAACCCTGGTCGAGTCAAACCAATGACTTAACAAATTGAGACTTGATGCTTCCTAGCCAGGCACTCGGCACTATTAGGATAGGGCAAGGATTGGTGTGCTCAGTGTCAGGATAATGCAACTGAGTGGGATATCATGTCATGGTGCTGGCGGCATGGTCTCCCAGTGGGTCAGCACTATGAAGTTGCCATGAGTGTGCACTGTCACAAGTCGGTACCCATCCTGATATGATCTTAGATGTTTCTAGGATGTAAAACAACAACAAACAAACAAATGTAAACTTGAGTACTCGGGCTTGTTTTAAAAGCTGGCCAGCTGTAGTAGTGGTTTAATCTTATCACACAGTAGGAGGTGATAAGACGTTTTGGTTTTTCACCCAGTAGCAGGTACATGGTGATTATTTTGTATGAGGTGTTCTGATAGGTATATTGTTTTTATTTTCTGATCACTCTTGTAGTGGGTATGAATATATTAGTTTTGGGGTTTTTGGTTTTTGTTTAACTACTACTTATGAACTAGCCTATTCTACAATCATAAGCTTGTACATAGTTTGTATATGTTTGCTATCTACTGAGGGTGGTCCAGATTACCGCCTTGGGGCAACCCAGTTTGTAGGCCATGACCTATCACATGCCCTTCTGGGGTTTTTCCCCAGGGTGTTTTCAAGGTCTCCCTTTTTTTACATATTTATTTTTGTATGTTTTCAGATTAAGATTCTCTGTTTTTGATGGTTTGTGGTTGTTTGTTATCTACTGAGGGTGATCCAGGTTTCTCCCTGGGGGCAGCCCAGTGTGTGGGCCATGACCTATCACATGCCCATCTGGGGTTCTGGCCCTATGGTGTCATCAGCATCCTGCCTTTTTTACATAGATATTTTCTGTATGTCTTTAGATCAGGGATCTATCTGTCTTTCTTTTACTGATTGGGCATTTCCAGCCTTAACATCCATTTCTAATGTGCTCCTTTATGCGGCTCCTTGTTTGTTTTATTAGTGGTGCATTCTTTGTGTGTGTATCTCTGGTTGGTTGCTTTTGGTATTCCCTATCACAACTATACCCAAAGGCAAGTGTTTTGAGGTGTACCAGGCTTCTATTTTTGTTATAGCAAGTTTGCTTTGGTTTGCATGTGCAGATCATAGGTGGGGTGCATTCTGTCCACCATGAGACATATTTTTAATGCTTTATTTTGTAGGATTTGCAGCTTGTTGAGCAGTTCTTCCTTTGCTCCCATGTATATTGTGTCTCCATAGTCAAAGTACAAGAGTACCATTCCTTTGAAGACCTTTAGTGACATTTATTGTGTCATGAATTTTAATAATTTGGCAAATAACCAGAGTTTCTGATTTATTTTTTGTATGATTTTTGTCACATAAGGTTGTAGTTTAGTTGGCTCTCCAGCTCTAAGCCTAAGTATATGATAGTGCTTTACTTTTTACGGCACCTGGTTTCCTAGTTTGCACTGGGCGTTACTTTCCAGTAGTTGTCTATGTGAGAAGAGGACTGTTTTGGATTTGCTGGCATTTATGGTTATTTTATTAGATTTGCACCAGTCATCCAGTTTCTGTAGTAATTTATTTAGTTTATTTGTTACCTCTTCCTCAGTGTTGCCCTCGGCATATATGACAGTATCATCTGCATATAGCTGGAGGCATTCAGTGTCTAGCCACATTTCTAGGTCATTTATGTATATTATGAAGAGTAGTGGTCCTAGGACTGACCCTTGTGGGACTCCACATGTAATTGGTTTGCATTCTGATATGCTATTTTCTACTTTGGTTTTTTGTTCCCTATTTCTCAGGTAGCATTCGATTCAGTTTTTTTGTGACTGATTTTATGCCTATTTGGTTGAGTTTTTGGAGCAGTATCTCATCGTCTACTGTGTCAAAAGGCTTGCTGAAGTCTATGAATGCTGCCCCTGATATAATTTTTTTGTTCATTGAGGCCAGTAAGTCACTGGTGAGTAGGGCTATGGTTTTTTATGTATATTGGAGTTTTCTGAAGCCCCCCTTGTCTCGAGTTTAGTATATTTTTTTTGTCCAGGTGTTCATTTATGTGCCTGTGTGGCATTTTTCCAATCATGCCTTCTTCCAGGCTTTGACAAATTTACCTTGTTCGAAAGACGCATTAGTTGTTGTAATTCTTTTGCATTAGTTTTGCAGGTGGGGATGTCATCTTGTATTTGTTCAGACTTGTTTTCCCAATCCAATATGAACGTTGTTGATAGTTTTTGTCCCACTGAGGCAAAGTGGTCGTTCAGTTTGTCTGCTGCCTCTAGGTTTGTTAGTGTGCTGCCTTTCTCATTTGTGAGTGGTATGCAGTCTTTAGATTTATTGTTGGGAAATTGTAGATTTACATTTTTCCAGGATTTGTTTGTTATCATCATGGCTTATTATGTATTTTTTGTTTGCTGTTCTGACAGCTTTCTGGGACTTATTCCTAGCTGTGTTGTAGGCTAGTCTATCTACTGGGGTGTTGGTGCTTTTTGCCAGGTTCCCTAGTTTTCTTTTGCTTTCTACCTGGGTTATTAGGCACATAGAGACATTTAGAGACATCTAGAGACATTTAGAGACATTTAGAGACAGATAAAGACATATACAGATAGATAGAGACAGATCGAGACAGATCGAGACAGGTACAGAGGGATAGAGACATATAGAGACAGATAGAGACGGATAGAGACGTAACACAGACGGACTCAGACAGACTCAGACGGACCGAGACGGACCGAGACGGACCGACACGACCAATACGGATGGACACGGACCAATACCGACCAAGACGGACAGGAGAAACGAGTAGGTCCTGACAAGTGACAGTGTAGTAAACTTGCATAAGTACCAATAATGTACTCCTTTCCCTGATGATACACTGGTCCCCCTGGGTACACCAGCGCGCTACCGCGGCGGCGCGTCTATTATAAGCCGACACATGGCTGCCCCAGCGCGTTCCTCCGCTGCGCATCCGGTACTGCGCACGGCGACGCCGGGTGAGCTATGTGCGCGCGCCGCACGGCGTCGCTGACGGGCGCGGAGTATAAATGCCCGGCGTTAAGTAGGCCGCCGCCCGCCACAATGGTGTCGGGGAGTGCCGGAGGGGTCTCCCGGGGCCCCCATTAAACGCACCCACTCCTGGCCCGCCGGCACCTCTGCCTGATGGACGGGCAGTTAGGGGGTGACGAGGGTTACTGACCAGGCCCGCCTCTGGTGACCACTACAGAATGGTCAGTGTTCCTGCCGCCTCCTGTCCATCGTGGCATAGCTGCCCTCCCACTCACACAGTCCCCCCCCCCCCACACACACACACTTCCTATTATTACCTTAGGCACCCACGCCTCCCCTCCCCTTCCCACCCTCCCGCTGCCCACCTCCTCCCGGTGCCCTTAGCCTCAAGTCTCTCGCAGCCCTCCCGCTAACCTCTGCACCCCCCCCCCCCAATTCTCCACCCCCCCACATCACTTCTCCACCTCTCTCTCTCCCACCTCTCCCGCCCCCATCCCTGCCCCTCGCTCCCCCTCCCTCCTCCACCCCCCTTTCCTCTCCCTCCCTCCCTAGCTCTGCACCCCCCAACTCTTGGTCTTCGTCATTTCTCCACTCTCACCCACTCTCCCTCTCCCTCCCTCCGCCTGCCTCCTCCCTCCCACTCCTTCCTTACCTCTGCAACCCCCCCGACTTTTCCCCCTTGTAACTTCTTTCCCGCCCCCCCCCCCATCTCGCTCACCCTCCCTCACCCTCCCTCCCTACCTCTAGAAGTCAGCCAACTCTTGCCCCGCATCACGTCTCCCCATCTCCCTCTCTCCCCTTCATCCCTCTCCCTCCCCACCTCTGCACTCCCACCTCTTCCCACTGGCCACTTCTCCCCCTCTCCCTCCTCATCCTTACCTTGCCTACCTCCTCGACCTCCCCATCTCCTCTCCCTCCGCAGTTCCTTCCCTTATCCCAGTCCTTACCTCTCGTGCTTCCTTTCCCCACCTCCTCTAATTGTTATTCTTATAACCACCCCTTCCACATCTCAGCCCTACACCTCTCTATTTCCCCATTCCCCCATTTTCCAGTCCCATTCGGGGTTCGTTTTACTACTCCCCCCGTCCTAATCTAATATTTACCCACCCTACCACTCTACATACACCATGCACCCCCACACACCACACATTACACCTCACATAGCGCATGCACCACACATCACCCGGTTGTACATTTCATGAAAGCTGCCTCCAAAAGTGTTGAAGTGCTGCTGGCTTTTGCAAGTTACCAGCGGCACTCTCTCGGGGAGCAAATAGAGGTTTCACACCGGCAAGAACATGTCAAGACAGGCGCAAAACCTATGTCAAGACAGGCACAAAACCTATGTCAAGACAGGCGCAAAACTATTCAAATGGGGGAATGGGGAAATACAGAGGTGTAGGGCTGAGATGTGGAAGGGGTGGTTATAAGAATAACAATTAGAGGAGGTGAGTAAAGGAAGCACGAGAGGTAAGGACTGGGATAAGGGAAGGAACTGCGGAGGGAGAGGAGATGGGGAGGTCGAGGAGGTAGGCAAGGGAAGGATGAGGAGGGAGAGGGGGAGAAGTGGTCAGTGGCACCCACCACACACACCACAAATCCCCACACACCACACATTACACATCACACACCACACACCATACACCACACCACACACCACAACTCCCCCCACACACCACATCACTCACCACACACCACACACACCACACACACCACACACCATACACCACACACCCCCCACCACACACCACACACCACACACCACATACACCACACACACCACACACATCACTCACCAATCCTGAATTTCCACCCTTTAACAGTATCTCCTTAAGGATATCCTTTCATGTATGTACTAGATATAAATAATTATTTCGTCCCGGCCAATTTTCTTTATCCTGTTACCAAGTGTCATTCCCATCGAATTCAATCAAATGTTCTATTTCTCTCATTTGTTTGCATGGTCTCCAATTACATTCCAATTCCAATGTAACTTAATATGTTATCCCACCTTGTCGTTCACCAATACAGTTCCTAAATAACAGAAATCACCGTAACCCGATGAACACTTTCGCAACAACAACAAAAAGCATTCTCTCCAAAAATATCTTACTATAAACTATTAATGTGTTGATCTTGACAGGTATGAAATTCTTCACGCAGTACCGCCCCACTTCTGAGCATGTAACCACGCCGGTGTAAAGATTTCAAATTCCCCCCCTGATTCAAGTTCCCCCCCGCTCCCCCCTGGGAACTTGAAAACGTTTTCAAATTCATCCCAGGGGAATTTGAAAACGTTTTCAAGTTCCCTCCCTCATTTTAACTTTCCCGCCCCCCATTTTGGGGTAATTCTCTTTAGTTTAGTTTTTTTGTGTTATTTATTTTTTTATTTTTCATGACAAATATAATAATACACAGACAATAGCATAATGGAAATTATTACTAGTACAACAAAACATATTTCACCCCAAATGACACAAAAAGTCTCCAAGATGGATAAGAAAAAAATATTATAGGTCTGAATTTTAAAACGTTTTTAAAAGTTTGTAAAACATTTTAAATTCCAGGAGGGGGGAATTTGAAAATAGGGGGAGGAATCTGAAAACTGTTTTTAATTTCCCCCCCCCCCCCCCCCCCGGGAATCTGAAAACGTTTTTAATTTCCCTCCGGGGAAATTAAAAACGTTTTCAGATTCCCCGGGGGAACTTGAAAAGGGGGGAAATTGAAATCGTTACACCGGTTCCCAGCTCCAGTCTCTTGTCAGGGACCCGAATGTATGAACTCAGCTGACAAGTATTCTACACCTCCCCAGCCCCAGCAGCTTATGACGCACCCACCTGACCACACACACCAATACACCCACACACATACACACCCACACACACACGTACACACCCCCCCCCTCACACACAGGTACACACCCATACACACATACACACGTACACATCCATACACACACATCTACACTTTCTTTCCCCACCCTCTCCCACAAACCCTCCCTCCCTCCCCTTCCTCCCTCCCCTCCCTCCCTCCACTCCCTCCCCTCCCTCCCCCAGGCCCCCGGGGGGTGGCGCCCCGATCATACCGGCCCGGTCGGCCCCTGTCTCCGACGCTTCTCTGCCGGCAGCCCCATCCGTTCCGCCCGAGCGCGCCGACCGGGGCTCTAATACCCGATAGTGTTCCCGGGGGTTCGCGCCGGGACAGGTTTAGGGGCCGCGGCAGAATACCCGATTGTGCCCGTCTAACCCGTCACGTCTCCCGTCACTGCGCCCTCCGCATACTGATAGCCCGCCCCGCCCAGGGCCTGGCGGCGCGTGTTGGGGTGTAGGCCGGGAGGGGGGGGGGGGGGGGGAGATATGGGGCGGAGGAGCAGATGGGGGAGAGAGAAGGAGAGGAGGGAGAATCAGTTCAGAGGCCATCGACGTGGGGATATGTCTCTCTTATTTTAAGACTGCAGACTTGTTTTGTGGGAAGACTACTGTATTATATGTTGGGCTCCCGGACGCGGTTGCCGAATTGGTGGAAGGTAGGCTATCCAGGCGGTAGGTCGGGAGTTCCATTCCCAGTCGAGTCAAATCAATCACTTACAAAATTGATTCTTGTCACTGCATTGTCTGGTGTTCTGTATTACTAGGATAGGGTAAGGCTAGCTGGGTATCAGGATAATGTGAGTGAGTGGTAAATCGGGTCATAGTACCAGTGGCCTGGTCTCCCAGTTCAGCAACACTGTAAATTTCCCATGAGTGTACACTGTCACCAGTCGGTATCCAATGTGATATGACCTTAGATGTTGCAAAAGTGTAAACCTGCAACAAACAAATATACCAAACATATTTCTGGTGTATTTTCTTTAAATTAGGATAGACACATTGTAGTAGGCTGCACTCAGCTCTTAGCCAAGGAGCGACATAGGTGATTGCATCAGGGAGCCTAGATGGTGTCATTGTTATGACACTTGCCTTCAGAATAGTAGAAGGGTGGGTTCGAATCCTCCTCTAAGCATAATACTTCTCATTTCCAAATAGAATATGTTATGTAACTGCTAATATAACAAATATTCACACTCATACAAAGCGAAACAAAAGGATAAAGAAAACAGGAGGTAGACAAATTGTACATAATTGAAATTTCTATCGCTTAAAGCTGCATAGTCAGATGAAAGCGTACAACTAACGAAACCATAGTACATCAGAAAGGAAAGTTTGTTTTATTTAGCGACGCCTCTAGAGCGCATTGAATATTATCATCGGCTATTGGACGTCAAACATATGGTCCTTCTGACATATTTTGTTGGATGACACCAGCTGCCTCCACATAGGCTACTCCTTCCGATAAACAGCAAGGGGTCTTTTATATGCACTTTCCCACAGACAGGACATCACATACCACAGCCTTTGATGAACCAGCTGTGGACCACTGGTTGGAACGGAAAATAACCCAAACTGAAAATGTGTCCACAGATCAGGATCGATCGGATGACCCACACATTCACAGGTGGACACTCTACGGCCTGAGCTACGTCCTACCCCATAGTAACAAGATTTGATGCTACGTGCCTAAGTTGGATACCGGTGCACTCGTTAAACATTCATTGCAGCATAGAAGGACTATTAACTTAATATAATAGAAACTGTCACCATAGAAGCATATTATGCACCGCATTTTGACATGCTTCCCCATATTAATTTTGCATGTGTCCCCCTCCCGTCATGACATGACCTTAGCTGTTGCGCAGACGTAGCCCACCAACAAACATTTAGCATCTTTTTCCTTCAAATAGTTCCAAACTTCAAAATAAGCTTTAATTCAAATTAAAGCATACCAGATTGTAAGAGACCAGACGGGATGGCCGAATGAGTTAGAGCGTCCGTCTCCCGTGCTGGTAGATCGTGGGTTCGTGGGTTCGAGTCCCGGTCGAGTCAAACCAATGACTTTAAAATTGATACTTGTCGCTTCCTAGCGCTCGGCATTATTAGGATAGGGCAAAGGACTGGTGTGCTCAGTGTCAGGATAATGTGACTGAGTGGGATACCAGGTCATGGTGCCGGCGGCCTGGTTTCCCAGTGGGACAGCACTATAAAGTTGCCATGAGTGCGCACTGTCACAAGCCGGTACCCGTCCTGATATGACCTTAGATGTTGCTAGGACGTAAAACAACAACAAACAAACAAAACCAGATTGTAAGGATGAAGCTAATAGTTGTATCTAAAATGCCTGGCGTAAAGTCTGCGTCATTAGAAAAGGGGACTGTAATAAATGGAATGTAACTTTTAATTGTGCTTATCCGGCAGGAACCGGGGCGCCCTCTGGTGAACTATGCCGGAATTAATACTTTCAGCAAGACCCATGCAGCTCGGACATAAAAGATGATGATGCTCATTTACACAATATTTAGTGTAGTGATAACCTCAGGTGACCCCTGCATAAGTAGGTCTATAATAAGAGCGTGGAAAGGAACTCGGAACTCAGAAGAAAGTGCAATCTACTTAGTGCCTGGGAAGGCAAACCCGTGCGAACCTTCACCGATGAGGAGGATTATCAATATAGGTTGAGTAGTTGGTTGGTTGTTGGAGTTTTACGTCCTGGCAACACCTAAGGTAATATCAGGATGGGCACTGACTTATGATGGTGCACACTGAAGGTGATTTATAGTTCTGCCCCACTGGGAGACCTGGCCACCAGCACCATGATTTGATATCCCACTCAGTCGCATTATCCTGATACTGAGCTACCTAGTCCTATGACGTCAGCACATGTATTTAGGTCAGTGCGTGTGCTGCTTGGCTGCAGGACAACATCCGGTCACACTGCAAACTCAATGGCTATGAGCAATCTTCATAGAGAAAAGGTGAAATATTTCTAAAACCACACCACCTAGCCACAAACCGATTGGATTACATGTAGAAAACACATTAAAAAAAGATTATATTAAATTTATAAGGTTAGGTAGGGTTCTGCATTTCTAGTGATTTTGAATTTTGCACTGCTCGTACCAGCAAACTCAATGATTGTCAATGGCCCTGGGCAATCTTCTTACAGAAAAGATTTAATATCTCTAAAACCACATGGCCTAGACACAAACATGCATACCAAAAAGAGTATATTAAAGTTATAAGGTTATGGTTCTGGATTTCTATTAATTTTGACTAAAACTGACGTTTTCCACTGCGCGTACCAGCAAACTCAGTGGCAGTGTGCCTTTGTTCTGCAGCCAGGCTGGCGCACATACACGATGTTTGTAAACATTGAAATGGGTCTATATGCCAGTTAGCGGAGTTCATAAACTGTAAACGCACTTATTATGAGCTAATGGAGGCATCGGCATACACGCCTTCACTAAAACTAATCTTTCTCATGAAAAAGAAAGCAATCGCCATCAATCGACCTTCATAATTGCCGATCTTTTACGGTGTGACCTTTCGGCGTGCTGAGTAGTAGTGAGAAAGTGGAATTTATGGGCACATCATCAACGCTACACTGTTGTCGCCTTCTTTATGGCTGAGGAAACCATTTGTGAAGTCTACTGCTCGAATCTGTGGTTGTGTAGGCAGCCTATAGTGAAATCAATACAGGCAAAGAGAAAGGAAGAGTATAAAGTGTGAAAGAACTGAGAGAGTCAAGCCCTCTGGTTTATTATTTATATGGTACATGGATTTAGTATAGAGTATCACCCCACCCCCATTCTCTCAATGAGAAACAAGGATTTCTAGCTCTACCAATAGGGATCCAGCATTCCTGGTCACCATGGTTACCCGTGATCTGCCCACCACCACCAAGCTGTGTGGCTCCCCTGGCCACCACCTGCCTTGAGTCTGAGTGTGGTGATCCTGACTAGCAGAGGGGGGAGGAGGGGGTAGGCTCTGAGTGCCCCTTACACACAGTCCTGCCAGCACCACTATGTCTATATACATCTGAATCAGACACCACCAGCACCTACATATACACATACATCTACCTGGTCATGTATACCTGTTTCGTAATAGAACATTTGCATTTCCCCACAAATGCTTTATTATTGGAATATTTTAGACATTGTTTGTTTGTTGGTGCTTTACGCTTTGGAAACAATTAAGATCACAGCACGAGGGGTACTGACCAGTGGTTGGGTGGCTGTTTGTAGTTTTGCCTCCGACCAACATCTAAGGTCATATCAGGACGGTGGCAACGTGTGACAGTGCGCAATCATGGCGCTGACAGCTTGATCTCACAGTGGGGAACCACTATAGTATATACTTGCCATGAGTGTGCACAGTCATGAGTCCGTACCTGTCTTGAGATGACCATAGATGTTGCTAATATGTAAAACTCCAATAAGCAAGCAAAACAAACAAGCTAAAGGTGAATGATTTTATTTTTTGTTTTCTGTCTGGTACATTAGTTGTTTAACCAGGGGAAATTTCAATCTCGGATGATTGGTCTTCCTCATTTCACTGTTACTTTCCCTAACCTAATAATGCCGAGCATCTGGCTAGGAAGCGACAAGTGTCAATTTTTAATTCATTGGTTTGACTCGACCAGGGTTCTAACCCAACGATCCCATGATCTACCAACATGGGAGACGGATGCTCTAACTCAATCGGCCATCCCGTCTGGCAATTTGGTTATGGAATGACATGAAGAAATACTGCAGCTAACACCAGTGAATTTAGCAGCCAGAGTAGCACCCTGGCCCAGCACTAGGAAGGGAACGTCAGCACCAAAATGATTAATCGGTGCACAGGGATCTGAGGTAATCGATAGGTAGAATCTAGATAATTGCTTATGGTTTTTAAATAATGAGGTGAGGTGCACCCACTGCCCTGCCCGCCTATAAGTGAAGCGCCACATATACACGTTTGCATGTATAGGTTAAAGCTGCATAGTCCGATGAAATATCAAATTTTCAAAACCAAACCAATTATCTAGATTTGATTTTACATATCTAACTTAGATACTGATGCACTTATTAAACATTTGTTTCTGCATAGAAGGCAATACTGGGTCAATTTACCAGAACCGGTTAGTGTTACTGCAGAAGTCTATGGTGTCAGACTTTTGGCAAGCTTGCCAAACAAACTAATTTTCTATGTTTGCACTCAAAATATTTCAAAAGTTTACCATGTAAAATAAAAGTAACTTTGAACGAATGTAAAGTAGATACTAGTCATCGATCTAATATATTTATCTCAATAAAAATAGAGAAATTCAAAACCATCGGACTATGCAACTTTAATGGAAGCATGGAGCCGAGATAATCTAATGGTTAACGCGCTCGCTTCGGAATGGCAGAGTTGTGGGTTCAAGTCCCACTCTGCATATAATTTTATTTTCATTTGAAACCATACAAGACCACAAAATATTGGATCCCTAAACAGGATGTGGTATATGATGTGCGTTGCCTAATGTTGAAGCATCTTTGTGTATATAGAAAAGCGGACTGTAATAAATGGAATGAAATTTGTAATTGTGCTTATCCACCGGGAACCGGGGCACCCTCTGGTGAACTATGCTGGAATTAATACTTTCAGCAAGACCCACAAAGCTTGGGCATAAAAGGTAAGGATGCTCATTTACACAATGTTTAGTGTAGTGACCACTGCATAAGTAGGCCGATATATAGTACTTGGATATTTGTAGCAGTAACTTAGAATTCCAGCAGGAATGAGTGTAGTCAGGTGCCCTGACCCCACTAGATGAAATGCTATGTGAACTGGTAGGCCTGGATAGGTTGATTATGTAGTAGTCTACACTGACCTCTCAGGCAAAGAGCCGCATAGACAGGTAGGCGTGGGTATGGTGGTGATATCAGGGAGCCTAGGTGGTATAAGGGTTAGCACACTGGCCAGGAATGGAAGAGATGTGGGTTCTATTCCCACTCTAGCCGCAATATTTCCCATGTTCATCACCACCACAACAATTACATGAGGGAGCCTAGATATCCCAATGGTTAGGAGGCTATCTACGGAATGGCAGAAATGTCGGTTAGAATCTCAATTCACCCTAGATTAGTTTATCTTAATTTGCAAATGCACATCCTCGACAATAGTACACTGGTCCGCAGATGCTAATTCCAAGTTTCGGCTCTCTGCCCACCTCCTACTCTCAACCCACCCACCCATCATCCCACCCTCAACCCTAATTGAGTCTAGGGGCGGGTAGGAAAATCGCTACGGCTCATGAAACATCTCAGCCTCTCTTTGGACTTGAGGATTAGACACCCTGGGCTGTATGATACTGGCGTGTAGAGGGCGGAACATCTAAGGTCATATCAGGATGGGTACCAACTTGTGATAGTGTGACTTTATAGTGCTGGCCCACTGGGAGACTGGCTTGCCAGTACCATGACCTGATATCCCACTCAGTCACACTATCCTGACACTGAGCCAACTCGTCCGTGGCCTATCATAATAATGCAGAACACCTGACTAGGAAACAACAAGTATACATTTTGAAGTCATTGGTTTGACTCAACCAGGTTTCAAACCTTTTGGTTTGAATGCCAGGATCTACCAGAACCGGAGACGGATGCTCAACTCATTCGGTCATCCCGTTTGGTACACGTGTGAGAGCATGGTGCATTAGGAGGCTAAGGTTAGCTGGAACTATTGGGTTTGTTAGTCATAATTATTTAATGGATTATCTTAATAATATCCAACTCTTGCCTTAATAACGTGCATAATGTTTGTGTCGTTATATTCAGAAACAAAGTGGTAAGCCTATCATGCCATTGAAATGAATATGGTGTCCTTAACAAGCGTGCTTGCTAGAATACTAAATAATTAAACTTCCATAGTCCAATTGTTTTGATTTTTTGTCATTTTCTGGGATAAATATATAAGGTTAATCATTTTATTCTATCTGCCTTTAATTTGAAGTAACTTTTATTTGACATTGCTAATTTTTTTAGATATTTGAAGGGCAAACATGTCACATTAATTTTGGCAAGCACGGCAAAACTCTGACACCAGACACTGGCTTCAATAGTAACAGGTTCTAGTAAATGGACTTATTATAAGTTCTATGCAACAGCAAATGCTTAATAAGTGCACCGGTATCTAAGTTAGATATGTTTAATCAAATCTAGGTCAGTGTTTTGGTTTTGAAAATGTGATGCTTTCATCGCACTATGCAATTTTAATCCTGATTCAACACACCAGACTGGGTGGCCGAATGAGTAGAGCGTCCGTCTCCTGCTTTCGGAGATCGCGAGATCCGAACCCATGAGTTTGTTGGTTTGAATCCTGGTCGAGTCAAACCAATGACTTAAAAATGCATACTTGTCGCTTCCCAGCCCGGCGCTCGGCATTACTAGGATAGGGCAAGGACTGATTGGCTCAGTATCAGGATAATGTGACTGAGTGGGATATCATCAGGTCATGGTGCTGGTGGATTGGTGTCCTAGTGGGGCAGCACTATAAAAGTTGCCATGAATGCGCACTGTCACAAGTCGGTACCTGTCCTGATATGACCTTAAATGTTGCTAGGACGTAAAACAACAACAAACAAATCCTGATTCAACATAAATAAAAGTGCAACAGAAATAAGGTTGATGAATTTCTATTTTGAGCTATGTAGCCGGTAGGGGGGGAGGGGAGAGCCTGAAGGAGACAACATCAACAAAAGGTGACGGCATCGCATTGGCACTCAATGAAAATGATGTCTCGCATAACTCAACACCCATATCCTAGCTAGTACCCTCCCGCGGCGCCCGCCGGAACCAGCTAAGTAGGATCACGTGTTGCCCGACGCCTTTCCCGCGCTTTTCAGGGTAAAATGTAAACGTTAATTGTCCCCGGAGACTAGGCGTAATGTCTGAACAGTGTTAGGGGTGCGAGGCGGGGGGCTCTTCCTAGGGGGAACACGGCCACTAGATCAAGGTTAGCCTATTTAGAAGCCGCTACCGCCGCCTTCCAAGTTGTCTGCTCCGGCTAAATGTCGTCTGCCGGAGCGGAAGTTTGGTTCCACTGGGATTCTGCGCCCGGTGCGCTATTCGGCGCAAGCACGACGGGGGCTGATGTCGTCTGCCTTAGCTTAATCTGCAGTGCTCCCAATCTAAAGCTACATAGTGAATTTTATTCATGTAGATCTGTTGTCAGTGCCATAGGACTATTCTTCCGAATGTAAGTGTTGTAGGTATACAGGTATTTACACTTTTTGTACATGGTTTATATAGTAAATGGAAGTTTGAAGCAACTTCTTAAAATAAAGTGTACACAATGCCATAAGTAATGAGTATGGGGTACATTTAATCATGTTACATTTACATGTAAGGTTTTAGTTGTTGGGTTAGGATTTCGACTCCAATAGATACTAACACCTTTAAAGCTGCATAGTCCGACGAAAATATCAAATTTCCTAATTCGATGATTGTTAAAAGGTGCATGGTCAGATGAAGCATCACAGTTTCAAAGCTAGAGCAATTATCTAGATTTGATTCTACATATCTAAATTAGATTATGAGGCACTTATTAAGCATTTGAGCCTGTCTCAAAAGGTGATAACTCTTGTTTTTGTCCATTGTAATGATTGACACAAAACAGCACAGAAGCAGTTACACTGTAAACAACAAATCAGATTATCCTGAGCAAATGAATAATCAGATAGTATGTTGATCGTCACAATGGACAAAGGTTTGTCCCATATTGCTTTTGAGACACTCTTATTTGTTTCTATATAGAAGGGAATGCTGAGCCAATTTAATAGAACTATGTGTCCGAGTTTTGGCGTGCTTGGCAAAACTAATTGGACTTATTTACACTTCAAATATCTCAAAAGTTAGCCATTTAAAATAAAAGTAACTTCAAACTGCATAGTCCAATGAAATATCAAATTTTCAAAACCAAACCAATTATCTAGATTTGATTTTACATATCTAACTTAGAAGTTAGATACTGATGCACTTGTTAAGCATTTGTTTCTGCGTAGAATGCAATACTGAGTCAATTTATCAGAAGCTCTTACTACAGAAATCTATGGTGTCAGAGTTTTGGCAAGCTTGCCAAAACTAATTGTCCATGTTTGCACTCAAAGTATCTAAAAGGTTTACCATTTAAAATAAAAGTAACTTTAAACTAATGTAAAGCAGATACTAGTGATCGATCTAATATATTTATCTCAGAAAAGAATACAGAAATTCAACACAATCGGACTATGCAACTTTAAGTGTTTCCATATTGTGTATATAAATATATGAGGAGAATGACAATGAGTTACTTTACGTTGAACTACTTCATAATTAAAATGATTAAAGTTCGGGATATTTGAAGTAAAAACAGGCCAAATGAACTCTGATTTCCACTCCAAAGTACTGGACTTTATACGCTTCTGTATATTTTACATTTTGGTAATGTTACATAACACTCCTTTGATGCAGCAGTAAACGCTGAATTACTTGTAGTAGTATGTAACTTTAATATACAGTATACCCCCGTTAAACCAAGCTCGGTTAAACCAAACAATAGGTTAATCCTAACTTTTTTCGGCGGCCTGGCAAAATACTACCATTTATCATATAAAAAAGTTGGTTAAACCAAAGTCGGTTAATCCAAATTATTGGTTAAGCCAAACAAAAGTGTCGGACCCCAGGCCACTCCGGTATGGTTAACCCAAACTTTCATCTTGTTATAAGGTCATCTTAGACCCCACTGACTTTTTTATATGATAAATGGTAGTATTTTGCCAGGCCGCCAACAAAAGTTTGGATTAACCGATCGTTTGGTTTAATCGAGCTTGGTTTAACGGGGTTATACTGGACATACATAAAAAACAATACTCAAAGTGTCCACATACATTGTATATTACCTGTACAATACACACTTACTCAAAGTCAAAGTCAATGCCAAAGCTCGGTTAAACTACTGAATTTCTAGGGTCCCTTCAAGTTTGGTTTAACGGGGTTGCACTGTATTTAGGATCAAATTCAGCTAATAGTAATACTGGTTTCGTCTCGAAAACTGGATGTCTCTAGTGGATCATGTAGCTTTAATGAACATAATCTATATTCAGTACTCTGTTCTTTTTGTCAAACATATTCATTAAATGTTTTTCTGACTCTGTCATCTGCTCTAATCAAATTTCGCAGGTGCTGCCATGAAAATTCAGCTAAATTCCCTCATGCTTCCTCCCACTGGAACTTTGCTATTCGCTACACGTTTACTATGAGTGCTTTCTCTATTGTCTGCCCTAAGTGAATGTCGTCTGCTCTCTGGGAATAACTATGTTCACATTTGTGGCGTCTGCTCTAAACATCCGTTGTCTACTGAAAGGACAAGGCAGCTAAATGAATTGCGTTTCAGTCAGGTCAGTCTCCCCGGGATTGGTTAGGCCGAGAGTAGAACAGGTGCATTCTCCTAACTGTGCCGATAGGTGGCAGCAAAAGTTCACTGTTCATTTGAGGCAATGGTAGTTGGTTGGTTGGTTGTTGGAATTTAACGTCCTGGCTACGTCTATGGTAATATCAGGACGGGTACCGACTTGTGGCAGGGCACACTCGTGGCGATGTTATAGTGCTGCCCCACTGGGAAATCAGGCCACCAGCATCCCCAAACATTCTAATGCTAGCTAGTCTCATTGCAATATTCGAGGAGGGGATAGAAATTATATAAATTTCTGAATTCAAACAAACCACCTTAAAGTTGCATAGTGCAATGTGTTTTAGTTTAATTTTGTTAGATGAATATAATATATTTATTGTTAAAATATACCTTAACTTAGTTTGAAGTAACTGTAATTACGAATGGATGATTGTGGAGATATGTTAAGTGAAATTATGCAATACTAATGTATGTGTGAAAGTCAAAGGTATGTGTTGTAAGTTACAGGCATGTGTCGGCAGTCACAGGCATCAGAGGTCAGCTCCTAGAGTAAGTCATAAGCCGTGTTCACACGGACAAAATGTGAGGCGTATCACACAAATCGAATCAGGTGAGGCGAATTGGTTGCGTCCACACGGGCAAAATTATCCGCATCACAGGAATCGATTCACGTAGACTACCTCGCATAGGTGGTTTACACGATCCGCATCACGTGAGTCGAATCAGCCCTAATCCGCATCAGACGTGCGTTCACACGAGAAATGTGAGGCGAACTATACAAGTCGCTTTCTACGAATCGATTTACATTGCCCGTGTGAACAGGGCTATAGTGTAAGACCATAATAATAATTCAATACAATTTTATATTTGCATAATCAAATTCAGAACATATATATATTAGATTGAAATGATATGTATTGGGAGTGGATTGCTAACAACCGAAATTTGTAGAATCCCGGTACATGCAAGTTTTTTGTAGCAATTACTGTTTGGTTATATATATATATATAAGGTTACTGTTTCGTTATTTGTCAAAGTAGTGACTGGTTATTTTCAAATTCAGGAGGGCAGGTCCAACATGACATGTTTATTTGTTTGGCGTTTTCCATCATGGTGACATTCATGATCATATCCTGATGGCGACCCACCTGTGACCGTGCACACTACTGTCAACTGTATAGTGTTGCCCTACTGGGAGACCAGGCCTCTAGCACTATGACCTGATTTCTCAATCAGTCACTTTATTATGAGACTGATCTACCCAGTCCTTGCCCTGTCCTAGTAACGCCAAGCATCGGGCATGGGAGCGACAAGTATCAATTGTGTAAGTCATTCATTTGACGCAATCCGGATTATCACTCCTGACCTTCCACACGAATAGTCTGCACTCATACCGATTCGGCCACTGCATCCTGTACTAACATTTAAGGTGTTCTCAGGTATAATCTCTCTGAGAAAAGAGTTGTATGTCCCACGAATGATGCAGACTGATGTGACTGTTTCTCTGTGTAAAATGGTTAAAGCTTGAATCTATATGTTGTGGAGGCAGGCTATAGTGAAATCAATACAGATAAAGAGAAAGGAAGAGTATACATTGTAAAGAAGAATAGAGGGTCAAGCCCTATGGTTTATTATTTATATGGTTACATGGGTTCATTGTAGAGTATCAACCCCACCCCTTTCCCCCAATGGAAAACAAGCATTCTTGGTCCTACCAATAGGGATCCAGCATTCCTGGTCCCCATGGCTACCAGTGGTCTGCCCACCACCACCAAGCTGATTGGCCCCATGGCCACCACCAACCTTGACATTTGAGTATGGTGATCCCTATCCCAGCAGAGGGGGTAGGCCCTGAGTGCAATCAGACCCAGACCTGCCAGCACCACTATGTCTATTTACATCCCACTCAGGTACCACCAGCCCTTATATATATAAGGGCTGGTCGGTGTACATGACCAGGCGCATGTATACATACATGCGCCTGGTCACGTACACCGAGCAGTAATATAACATTTGCATTCCCGTTATGCCGTATATCGGAATATTTTACAGTTTGTTATGATCTACATTACTTTACTTCGAAGTAACTTTTATATTAAATGGCTAACTTTGGAGATATTTGAAGTGCAACCATGCAAAATTAATGTTGGCACTCATGCCAAAACTGTGACACCATAGGCTTCTGCAGTAACATCTTCTATACTACTCAATTTCCTCAGCATTCCCTTCTGTGTGAAGAGAATTGTTTAATAAGTGTACTAGTATCTAAGTTAATTATGTAGAATTTTATCTAGATAATTGTTTTGGTTTTAAAATTAGATTCTTTTTTATCGGACTGTATGTGCAGCTTTAATATAGCTCCCTTTTCACGCATATATCTTTGCTTTTTTTGTGCTTTTTTTGGTGGCATTTTTGTGGCATTTTTAAAACATTTTTTGTGCGCGGCTACTATGGAACTATGCGAAGAGTAGTTCCGTAAGCATCAGCGGTGTTGTGTCTACTTACTCGCCCGTTGTGCCTCCTGTGCACCACGGTGTGTAATGTGTCGCGTGTTGTTGCATGCACCGTAAACAATTACACTCATGCGTAACCTTGTAAAATATTCCGATAAGGATGCATTGGTGGGGGAATGCAAATGTTCTATTTGTGAAACAGGTATATAGGGCCAGGTGCATAAATGTGTTTATGTAGTTGCTGGTTGTACTTGACTCATTGGTAAATAGACATTGTGGCGCTAGTGTGTAAGGGGCACTCAGAGCTATACCCACTACCCCCCCTCCCCCCTCTGCTAGTCATGGATCACCTCACACTCAGCTCAGGGCAGGTGGTGGTCAAGGGAGCCACACCCGTTTGTGGTGGTGGGCAGATCACTGTAACCATGGGGACTAGAAATGCTTGTTTCTCATTGGTAGAGCTGGAAATGCTTTATTCTCATTGGGAGAATGTGGTCAGGTGATATACTATACTGGATCCATGTACCATATAAATAATAAACCTGAGGGATTGGCTCTCTCTCAACTTTCACTCTTTATACTCTTCCTTCCTCTTTTTGCCTGTATTGATTGCACTATAGCGTGCCTACACAACCACAGATTCGAGCCGTGGACTTTACAACCTGATGTGTGAAACAAGTGACGACGGGAGAAGTCCGATTTTGGCTTTGTAGGACAAGTCTAAGTAGTATTTCACCTGGAAAGATGTGTACATGTCACAATGCTCATATCAGAACATCCGGCTCCCGTCTTTGTAGATTGTGGGATTCGAATCTACGGGTTAGAACCCTGGTCCAGTAAAACCAATGACTTCAAAATGTATACTTGTCGCTTCATAGCCAGGTGTTCAGCATAACTATGATAGGGAAAGGACTGGTTGACTCAGTTTCGGGATAATGTGACTGAGTGGTGTATTTGGTCATGGTGCTGGCGGCCTCGGCTCCTAGTGGGGCAGCACTAGAAATTCGACGTGAGTACCTGTCCTAATATAAGCTTAGATGTCGCCAGGACGTTAAACTCCAACAACAAAGCCTTAACATGATATAAGCATGATGTTGACTTCAATAATGACTAGACAAATAGAGAGTCTGTCCCCTTCACATGCGGGAAGATGTTGTTGGTGCAGAACAGTACACATTTGACAATTTGATCCACCCTTTAAGGGGCTGTCACATTATGACACATTGCGCCAATGTACGCTGACATGTGATTTTTGCCAGCTACGTCGGAATACACCATTATGCAGTATGCATGCATGAGGCGCTCATTGGCATATGTCAATGTACGTCGATGTTCGTCGAGATACGGTGTCGCGTGTCAGGGAGTCGGCAAAGTTTTGTGCATGCACAAAACTTTCTCCGTATGACAACGTTCGATAAGGTGTGGATTTTACGTCGGCCATACATTATGTATATGTTAGGCATACGTCAATGTATGTTAGACATATGTTAGACAAACATTGTTCACTACATTGCATTACGTTGAACTACATTAAAGGCAGTGAGAATGTACAGTCCATGTACTGACAATGTATGGATAACATATGTCTAACTTACGTCTAACACATGTTTAGCATTTCTCCTGCATGTCTTGACGTATGTAACGTATGTAACGTATGAGGCATAGTTTGGGTGATCGAATCACATATATAATGTTCAATGGCATTCTGCAAACATACCATGAGCACAATTCAAGCGTTTTTCGCCTGGAAGAACATTAGCCATACATTGGTCATACGTTGGCCATATGCTATGTACGCAGTATGTATATGCCCAACTTTGCCCCCTGCGCCGAAAAGTTTGGCACTTCTCAACATAAAAACGTGATTTTACGCATTGGCCGCAAGCTTGTGAGATGCGTCCTAATGTGACAGGGCCTTTAAATAATATATGCATGATGCTGAGTAGACATGAAGATAGTCTGTCCGCTTCACATGCGTGTGCGTGTGGTTTCAATTTCCGGCGGAGTCATGCCTAAAGACTTACAACATGTATACTTGTTGCCACCGTACCATCACACGACAATACTATGATATGACAATGAGTGGCATGATCAGAATCAGGATAATGTGACTGGATGGAATATCCGGTCATACTGCTCACGGCGATGCATCACTATAAAGTCGTCAGGAGTGAAGTCACAAGGCAGTATACTTCCTCATATGGCCTATTATGCTGCTAGAATTTAATCCTCAAAGCTAGCAACCAAATCAGCACGTATGTAACTTCTTAAACAACATTTATTTACAGCTCTTCTTTGTGTTTCGTCCGGTGTAGCGGTTTCAGTGTGTTCCCGTGCTCAGACGTGTACCTCGCTTCTGCGCATGCATCAGAATCTAATAAACATGGCCGTAATCGATTAACACAACCCGGGTGACTCGGGTCATCCGAGTGGTCAGATTTTCAAATAGAACATGGCGAGTGGAGTCGACAAATACATGTGCCGTGTGCAAAAAAAGAATAACTTAGATTAATGAAATGGAACTATACCTAAACTAGGCCATCATAAAATACTTTAAATCCTATTTTGCTGTAGTTTTATCGGTTATTAAAAAAAAAAAAAAAAATTGTCCACCCAAACGCGGAGAAGCATATTCGATTATTCGACCCGAGTTTGTAGGATGTGCGCATGCGCCAATAAGTGGCTCGGGTGACCCGAGTTGATGCGAAATCCGCGCATGCGCAGAAGCAACGGGACATGGCTGAGCATGGGAACAGGCTGAAACCGCCACACCGGTACATATTGCCAGGCATATAGGTATGTCGTGAGGAGGTGACGGAAATGGAAAATATTGTGCCTTGACCAGGATTCAAACCGACACGTCTTGCCATTCCAGCTCTAGCATGTTAACCCTTACACTACCTAGGCTCCGTGATGCAATCACCCAATCCATGATTACTTTGATATGCGGCTCCGTACCTGAGAGGTCAGTACACACTGCTATGTTCGTCCCCCTGGAATTGTACGTCACTTTAAGTTAAAAGGTTTATATTCATATGTCATTTAATACTTACGAGTACACAAATGCAGGCAATAAACTCATCATATATACAGGGTAGGTCCATGAACCACATATCATATATAGTTCGTACAGGATCCAAGTTACGGTAACCCTTGTCGTGGAGGGGTGATGAAAATGGAAAATATTAAAATTAGAGTATGATTTGATCAGATACTTCCGGCCATTCTTGGGCTACCATGTTTAAACATTTTGCTATCTAGGCTTCCTGGTGTAAGAAGCCTGCAATTGTAAGTCACTTGAAGGGTTTATGTGATGTATATGAATTATATGAGTATAAAGGCGGGAAAGGGAAGATTCCCTATATTTATCACCCATATGTTGTGTACTACTTTATGGATGACCCCTTTTCACTGTTGGGACAGGTGGTAGGTGCCACCACCCTCAACCCGACCAGTGCCACAAATACTGTCACTCGCGCACTGGAATTGTATACTTACACTTACACACATATGGGCAATACACTTGCCATACATACATGATAGGTTCATCAACCACATATAGCTTGTGCAGGATCCAAAATATGGAAAATTGTGTCGTGGGGGAGGGGGGGGGGGTGAAGAAAATGGAACATATTACAATTTAGAGTAGGATTCCCACACTTCTGGCCAGTCAGGAGCTACCATGCTAAACATTTTGCTATGAAGACTCCCTGATGCAATAACCCTGTACAAGCATACATTTATATGTGGCTTGTTGCCTGAGAGGTCAGTGCAGACTAGTAGTAGTAATACTACATGTATAAAGTCCAGTCACTGGTGGCGCCGCCGTGGGAAAACTAGGAAGTAGGGCCTTGATGCATAGTATATCAAGGGTAGATGTAAGCCCGACGGGAATAGAGAATCTGCAGGCGAACAGTATCATATTGGAAATATACTTGCTGCATATATGTTATATATATATATATATATATATATATATATATATATATATATATATATATAGAGGTGTTCAGGAGCAAAACCCAATAAGTGCCCATACAAATAAAATATAAACATTGGACTTAAACCTTCAAAGAGTTCTTTTTTGTTACATTCATAATTCTTTGTGCATTGCTCCATAACCATTTCATCGATAGAAAAGTGGAATTAGTGAGAATTAAAATTACCTTCAGATAAAGATTCTTTATTTTAATTAGAGTTTTCATTACAGTTTGTCGATTGGCGTTTACGGCGTTTTGGGCATGAACTATTCATATATATATATATATATATATATATATATATATATATATAGATATATATATATATATATGATGCAAAAGGTTCTGTTCATAATAATTGTAGAAAAAAAACCATGCATTTAGAAAATTGAAAGGGATTTAGAAATGGTATTGAAGGATAGAACCCTTTGTGTTGTAAAAACTTGTACATTGTTTCCCAATCTATATATTGTCCGATGCTTTGATCTGCTTCGTTCTTACCTACCGGAATGGTTGAATGAGTTGTGAACCCTCTTCCCATGTGCGAAATTGTGGAATTGCCACCAGGTCTTAGTCAAACCAATGAGTTCCAAATTAATACTTCTCACTACATAGACCCGCCGTTGGCATTACAACACTTGAATATACAGTAAAACCTCTCTAAATCGACCGATCAATGGACCGACTTTAAATGGTCCATTTAGGGAGGTGGTCGGTTTAGAGCGTTAGACTATCCTCGCAATGGTATTTTTGGGATGCAAATAAAGCGATCGATATAGGGGAGTGGTCGATGTGTGGATGGGTGGGTATAGAGAGGTTTTACTGTATTAAGATGCGACAAGGAGCGGTGGGATGGGGAATCACAAATAGGGGAGGTGGGGATAGGACGAAGGCAGCCCTCATGATCCGATTCAACACAGGCTACTTTTCCTTCACGCACACCGTGCCTCTGTATTAGCTATTTATTTGTTGAGGTTTTACATCTTGGCAACATTGAAGGTCAAATCAGGATGGGTACCGATTGTGATAATGCACACTCATGGCGACTTGATAGTGCTGCCCCACTGGGAGACTAGGTCACTGACACCATGAACTGATATCCCACACAGTCAAATTATCCTGACAATGAGCTAACCAGACCTTGTCCTATCCTATTAATGCCGAGCGCCAGGCTAGGGAGCGACAACTGTCAATTTGATAAGTTATTGGTTTGACTCAGCTGGGCTGGAATTCCCTTCCGCTGGCAAAGGCTGCGCACTACCTATTCAGCCACCGCACCCGGTTCTGTATTAGCAGTTTGAATTGTAATGCATTGCGAGACGCCGCTACCCAGACAGCACCGCGCGCAGCTGTATGCGAAGATGTGAGCATGACTGCTCTATGCCGCTCTCCCAGTTGTGTAGTGCCGCAGTCATGCATTATGTATAACTTCTTTTATAAGACGTATGCTGCTGCTCCCTGGGGCGTAGACGGAGGAGCTACACGTGCAGAGGGCGCTGGTTTGTGTTGGTATCGTTGTCAAGGCGGTGGGGGGGGGGGGGGGGGGTGAGTAGTGGTGGTGGGGGGGGAGTAGGAGAGGGTATGTGGGAGTTGGTTGGTGGGTGGAAGAAACAGGCTGTGCCTGATGGGAAATGTATGAATGAGTGCAAGTGGGATGATATTTTCATAAGTAGAGATCTGGAAGGTGAATCAAGATGGCTAACCTGGTTGGTGGTTGGGTGGGTGAAGAACCAAACTGTGCCTGATAGGAGATGTGTGGATGAGTGCAGGCGGAATGATATTGGCTTGATTAGCGGTCGGGAAGTTGAGCCAATTCTTGAGATGCTTGCAGTCCTGCCTGACCCTCTAGATATGTCAGCACTTCCAGTTGATATCTATCGGATAATCTGTTATTTACATAGTATTAAGCATGGACTATGTTGTATGTATGTTACTCTTTAATTATTAGGAAATAGATGTGCTATGAGTAACATGGTGAGTGGGTCCCTGCAATAAGGCAGGTCAAGTTGACCGAATAAGTCGGGTGACTGAGTTTAGTGTCCGCCTCCAATGTTGCTCAGGTGTTGAATACCTGAGTTCAAAATCTGGCTGAGTCAAACCAATAGCTTAAAAATGTATACTTGTCGCTAATGAGACGTGATGGCCGAATGAGTTAGAGCGTCCGTCTCCTGTCTTGGTAGATCATGGGATGGTGGGTTCGAATCCTGGTCAAGTCAAACCAATGACTTAAAAATTGATACATGTCGCTTCCTAGCCAGGTGCTCAGCATTATTAGGATAGGGGAAGGAGCAGTGGCATGAGGAAGACCAGTCGTTTGCGACTGAAATTTCCCGTGCTTAGACAACTAATGTACCAACAAACAAACAAAACTAGCCTGGCAATCCGCATTACTAGGATATGGCAAGGCGAAGAGGATTGAGAAAGACCGATGGTCCGTGATTGAAATGTGCCCTGCTTAATCAACTAATGTACCAACAAAAAGCAAAGTGATGCCTCACTGGGATACCACCCGTATAGCATCATCACTGAGACTCACTCACATGGCCCTAAAACCAACTAACCAGTCCTTGTTTGTCCTTTCCTGGGAAATGACTTACAAAATTGATACTTTTCTCTTCCTAGCTTGGCGCTCAGCATTAATAGGATAGGGCAAGGACTGCTTAGATCAGTGTCAGGATAATATGACTGAGTGTGATATCAGGTCATGGTGTTGGTGGCCTGATTTCCCAGTGGGGCAGCACTATAAAGTCACCATGAATGCGCACTGTTACAAGTCGGTGACTGTCCTGATATGATCCTAGATGTTGCCAGGATGTACAACTCCAACAACACACCAACCAACATTTCCTGGTAATCCAAGCACCAGGCAAGGTGACGATGTACATTACTTCTGTAGTGTAAGTAGTAGCCTTGACTCGACCAGCGATCAATCAATCATAGCCTGGCAGATATGCACACTATTTGAGGGAAGTATGCCTTTGACGATACAAGCATAAGATTTGGCACACTGTTAGAGAATCTGCTATGGAAGATTATTCACAATAGGGCCATCACAGATTTGTCCCATGGCCATAATGGTGGAAATTTTACCAAACGGCACCCATCGGTTGTTATGTTACCAGTATCTCAGGTTCTAGACCACGTATAATCTTGATTCTGGTGGCTAATTCTCCATTTTCAAGAATGATGAACGTAGTGGTACTATTTACAACCCCATCAGCGCGCTGCACTTGGATCAGACACTTTAGCCGCTTGACCATCCCGTCCTATGGCTTGTGAGCTGCGTGTCATGTACACGCAGCTCACTTCCCATAGGACGCCCAGTCCTGCACAGTGGCCCTGTAGTGGTCTGGGTGCATGCGCACCGCTAGTCACATCAGGTCACGTGCAACTGTGAGTTACGCTAATCCACGCTGCCGTCTGCAGTCAATGCTAATCGGATCAGAAAGGCAGATTTAGTTTTTTTACGGCCGCTGTCAGGGAGGTAGCCCGAATAAATGGACTGCACTCATTCCGTCTCATACTTCTGAGATACCAGCGGAACTGTCCACGTAGAGCTAGGCAGGCAACAGGCCATGCTAGTATACTCATTCCGTCTAATACTTCTGAGATACCAGCGGAACTGTCCACCTAGAGCTAATCAGGCCACAAGCCATGCTAGTATACTCATTCTGTCTAATACTTCTGAGATACCAGCGGAACTGTCCTCATAGAGCTAGTCAGGCCACAAGCCATGCTATTATACTCATTATGTCTAATACTTCTGAGATACCAGCGGAACTGTCCACATATAGCTAGTCAGGCCACAAGCCATGCTAGTATACTCATTCCGTCTAATACTTCTGAGATACCAGCGGAACTCTCCTCATAGAGCTAGTCAGGCCACAGGCCATGCTTTATACTCATTCTGTCTATAACTTCTGAAATACAAATGTAGTTGTCCACCGAGAACTACCCAGGCCACAGGACATGGTAGTATACATATTCCGTCTATTACTTCTGACACGTTTTTAGGTCAACAGTGCCACAATCTTCCAGTCAGTCACTATTTTAATATTTTCCACTGTTGTGAGTAATTGTTAGTGTTTAAAAAAAAAAAATTATAATTAGTATAAGTGTGTTGTGAATATCACCATAAGAATCATTTGGCTTATACTGGATTCCATTAAGGTAGATGGCTGGATTGAAATTTGCTGCTCATTTGAATTTTTTCTTCTTTTTTTCTTGACGATTCATCCTGCCTATCATGGATAAGTCTGAATAGACTTGTTTTCACCATGAGACAGTTTGTCAATAGAAAGCCCGAGCCTACACTTTTACCGACCCAAGGGATTTTTAACCTCCAACACCAAATAGACATAGTATGAAAGCAACCGGCCTTTGATGACGCTGTAAGTTATATACAGCGGTGGAAATCCAAATTGGCAGAGGGTGTGGGGGGGGGGGGCACGGGGAATTAAACCACCAACCTTCAGGTTAGGAGTCTGACCTAGAAAAAAGTCAGACACTCTAACCACCCTGCCACAGAGAACACACTACCTACTTTAGCGGCTTATGTTTTAAGTATATGAATAAGGATGGTTGTCACAGGAGCAATCGGGCGCATTGTCCCATATTTACAACCACCCCTGTTTAATAATACATCTGTATTATGGGGGAAGCAGTCAATATAATGAGCCAAACTGAAGAACGAGCCACAAAAGAGACCTGTGAACAACTAACTCTAGAAATATGCGGAAGAAAAGGGTTGCTCCTGGTTCCTGAATCTGAAGCACTCTTTGTCATCTTAAAGTTGCATAATCCGATGGTTTAGAGTTTCTGTCATTTTCTGAGATCATCATCATCATGCTGTCGGTCGCGATGCGACAAAGACTGCTTTCATTACTTGACTGCCGCTCTCCATTTAGCTCTCTGCTGTGAGAGTTGTGTCCATGAGTCGGTCTTAATGTCTCTCAGATTTAGGTTTCTCTTGATGGTATC
This sequence comes from Branchipolynoe longqiensis, assembly GCA_030323885.1. NCBI lineage: Eukaryota > Metazoa > Annelida > Polychaeta > Phyllodocida > Polynoidae > Branchipolynoe > Branchipolynoe longqiensis. The sequence goes on along the minus strand of CM059199.1, from coordinate 41,271,620 downwards.
TTTGAACCGGAGACGGGGGCGCCCTCTCTTTCTGTAGCCAAAAGACAGTTGAGAATAGAGGATCTGCTTTGGTAGCCTGTCTGATGACATCCTCATCTGAGATACATACATTAGATTGATCGCTATAGACTACCTTACTTTAGCTTGAAGTACCTTTTATTTTAGATGGTTAACTTTGGAGATATGTGAAGAACAACCATGCAAAATTAATTTTGGCAAGCACACCAAAACTCTGACACCATAGGCATCTGCAGTAACAGGTTCTCTTAAATTTCACCTGTATTCCATTCAGCATGATGACACATGTTTAAAAAAATGCACCAGTAGATATATAGAATCAAATCTAGATAATTGTTTTGGCTTTGAAAATTTGATATTTTATCAGACTATGCAACTTTAATGATGAAGAGTACTTCTGCATACTGGAGCTATTGTCCAAAAACAGGCATGAAGAAAAGTTGGTACAACTCCAAGGTACAGAGTGCAAGCAATAGGCCAATGAAGCTTGTGTGCCCGAGAATCACTGTTACACATGCCTACCTTCAGGTGGACAAACTGCGACACACATACACACAGACACAAATACACACACATACACATACATACCTGCCCAGAAGACTGGACATCGGCGGGCGGCGCCAATGAACACCGGGCGGAGGCACGTGTGCCCTCGGACTCGGATTGGTGCCGTGAGTCCACTAGTATTCTACATGCCCGCTAGGTGTCAGTGCGCTGGTGATGCAGAGGAATCAGCCGGATCCGGTCTGCACGTGGCGCTGGATGCTAATTGGGGGGGGGGGGGGGGGGGGGTCAATGAAGCCGTGTCTGAGGAGGGTGGAGAGGGGTGTGGAGGGGACAGAGGGGAAGGGTCAGTGGGGAGGAGGAAAGGAGAGGCGAAGGTAGGGAAGGGAGGGAGGGGGTGATATGTGCTGGAGGGGATAGGGGGGGTGAGTTTGGAGGAAGTGAGGGGAGGGGAGGGGAAGTGGAGGGGAAGTGAAGGGGAATGGATAGGTGGTGGAGCGGAGAGGGATGGGGGTGGAGGAGAGGGGAGGGGAAAGGAAGGGAAGGAAGGGGAGGGGATGTGTGGTGGGGGAGGGGGCAGTGTGTCAACAGGAGGAGGGGAGAAGGAAGGGAGGGGATGTGGACATATGGGGAGAGGGGGTGGTGTGGTGGAGGAAAGAGGGGAGGGGAGTGGAGGGGAGGTGATCTGGAAAGGGTAGAGAGGGGCAGTGTGTGGAGTCGAGAGGAGAGGAGAGGAGAGAAGGGGGGAGAAGGGAGGAGAGGAGAGGAGAAGGGAGGAGAGGAGAAGGGAGGAGAGCAGAAGAGAGGAGAGGAGAAAAGAGGAGAGCAGAAGGGAGGAGAGGAGAGGAGAGGAGAGAGGAGAAGGGAGGAGAGGAGAAGGGAGGGGAGGAGAAGGGAGGAGATGATACGAGAGGAGAGGGGGTATAAGGGAGGAGAGGATAATAGAGGAGAGGAGAGGATAAGAGAGGACAGAAAAGGGGGTGGAAGGGAGGAGAGAGTGGAATGTTGGGTAATCAATTGTTTTGCTTTGAGTATGACGGGTATCGATGGACTGACCTCTTACATCGTTTGTTTGGGGTCCTGACAACGTATAAGGTCATATCAGGACAGGGACTGACTATTGACAGTCCATACTCATGGTTACTTCATAGTGCTGTCCCACTGGGAGACCAGGTCGTCGGCTCCCTGGCCTGATTCCTCACCCAGTCACATTATCCTGTCACTGAGCTCACCAGTCCTTGCACTTTCCTAGTAATGCCATGCGCCAGGCTAAATCGTGCCAGCTATCAATTTCATAAGTCATTGTTTTGACTTGCTGAGATTCGATTTCCTGACCATCTGCATGGGAAGCTAGCACACTTACCGATTTGGTCACCACGTCTCAGATGCAAGGCGTTACCCATTTAAGCAGATGTACCACCCTCTGCATATGTGTATATATATATATATACATGTACATATATATATATACATATATATATATAGATGTATAGCGAATTATGCGAGTATAAAGATATGTAAGGGAATTATTATCATTATTGTTTTACCCCTTAAGATCCAACCCTGTACCAGTGGCGCCACCTGCGGCCTCCTCACTTCCACTGGATGTAGACCAGTATCACTCGCACTGCGAACTGCAGGTACGGTGCAGGAGGTCGTGTGTTCGAATTTCAGCCGAGTCAAACCGCTACCTCACAAAACTAATTCACATCATGACCTAGCCTGGCGCTAGGCATTTCTAGGATAGGGCAAGGACTAGCTGGATCAGTATCAGGATAATGTCCCTGAGTGGGATATCGGGTCATGGTGGCGGTGGCCTGATCTTCCTTTGGAGCAGTGCCATAAAATCACCATGAGTACATCCTCTCTCAAGTCAAAGTCCTCATATTACCTTAGATGTTGCCAGGACGTAAAACTCCAACAACCAAGCAACCATTCTCAAGTCACTGCCCGTCATAATACATCCTAAGATGTTGCCAGGAAGTACAACCCCAAAAACAAACAAAAAAGGCGACAAGTGAATGTTCTGAAATCGGTATATATGATAGTCTCACCTATTTAATACACGTATTCGAGGTTATGAAAACCACTCACTAATACCGGTAATAGATGCCTGACACTTGCACCATCCTGTGACAGATGGACATGCACTCTCCGAATGTGTCTTGCGACGAACAGTGGAAGGCGACATGCACAAAAAGAAAGGAAACAAAAACAGAAAAAAGTAAGAAAAAGCGGGAAAAAAAAGGAAAACAGAAGAAACATTTAGTTTCTTGGAGCACTTGGCTAATGAATGTGGCTGCAACGCAATCAATGATCTCAGAAGGAGGCCGTGTCAATAACGCTTATAACACTGACGGACGCCACTGTCTCCCAGGAGGCATTGCGATGTCTGTCTGTCTCTCCCAGAAGGTGGTGCAGTGGGAATGTTCAATATTGCTGGTGTTAGGCAGAAGGTATGTATAGTCTAGACGAACCCTCTCCTCACACACACACACACATCCCCCCCCCCCCACACACACACACATCCCCCCCCCCCACATTATTCACACCTACTCATTACGCGACAGACATGCGCAAAGCTGCTCGTGTACTTGGGCTCACTCAGTCCCCTATAATCATCTTCCCTTCCAGGCTCTTCTAGGCATTCCCTTCTGAGTGGCATCACCGCTACTAGATGTAGCGCCCCCACATACTACACCCACCACCACCAGACACTACCACCACACACCACCACCCTACACCACCAATACACACCACCACCATACACCACCACCACACACCACCACCATACTACCACCATACACTACCACCACCCTACCACCATACACCACCACCATACACCACCACCACCCACCACCACCATACACTGCCAGCACACCACCACCATCGACTACCTCCACACACCACCACCATACACTACCACCACACCACCGACACACAGCACAACCATACACTACCACCAAACTACCAACACACACTACCACCACACACCACCACCATACACTACCACCATACCCGCAGCATACACTACCACCACACACCACTACCATACTCTACCACCACACATCACCACCATACACTACCACCACACACCACCACCATACACTACCAGCACACACCACCCCCACCATTCACTACCACCACACTACCCCCAGCATACACTACCACTGCACACCACCACCATACACTACCACCACACTACCAACACAAACCACCTGCGTACACTACCACCACCACACACCACCACCATACACTACCCCCACACACCAACACCATACACTACCACCACACACCACCACCACCCTACAGTACCACCATAATACCACCACACACAACCACTACCACACACCATCACCACCACCTCCACTGGCACTACCACCATACACCCCATACACTACCACCACACTACCACCACACTACCACCACACACCACCACTAGCAAACACTAAAACCACCACCACCACTATACAGTACCACCACACTACCACCACATACCACCACTACCACCCACCAACACCGCCACCTCCACTAGCACTACCAGTACAACCATACACCACCACCAACATCACCACACACCACCACCACCTCCAGTAGCACAACTACCACACCCCACCACCATGCACTACCACACGCCACCACCACCACTGGCACTACCACCATACACCACCATACCCTACCACCACACTACCACCACACACCACCACCAACTCCACTACCACTACCACTACCACGACCACCACCTTCACTACTACCAGCACACCACCACCACCCACTACCTCCAACACCACCACCACCACACACACCGCCACCAATGATACATCCACTACCACTACCACTACGACCACCACCAACAATTCCACTACAACCACCTTCACTACCACCATCATACCACCACCACACCACCATCACCACCATACCAACACCATACATTACCTACACTACCACCACCAGCACCACACACTCCCACCATGCACCAGCACCACCACTACTACTGCCACCACTCCTCTGCACTGCTCTGATTGTGTAGCGTATTCTTATATTCCCTAGTCCACATGTGAAATTATCCCCAGGCCTGTGGAAGATTGCACGGTATTAGAAGTCTAAATGCTGTCAAATGTCAGCAAAAACATTTTTCTGGGATTGATTGGTGCCGTGGTCTTTCAAACTGTTGCCAGGCTCAATGTTGGAAATGTAAATTTTAATCCAGATAGAAGGAGACGGGTCCACAGCGAGGAAAGGAGGAAAATTGGGTGACCACTGTCCCATATCGAGCATACCCTTGCAGGATGAGTTTCCCATTCTTTAAGTACTGATATTGTGTGATTTAAACAGTGGTTGATGTAGATAAATTTCAAATATACTTCAAACACTTAAATCTCTGCAAAAGATACATAGATGTATGACAATGTCTGAACAAGAAACTACTAAACAAATAATGGATGTATTCCACTGGGACCTTTCCATAATTTGAGCCAATCAGAGCTGTTCTTTTCTATTGCAAATGGCTGCCCCCTATGGGGTCCACCATTGGCAATAACAAAGAATGGCTCTGATTGGCTGACACTGAGAGATGTTCTCAGCCAATCAGAGCTGTTCTTTTTATTGCAAATGGCGGCCACCATAGGGGGAAGCCATTTGCAATAGAAAAGAACAGCTCTGATTGGCTGACACTGAACACAAGAAGAGGAAAGTCTATTTCCGGCAAGTTCAAACGGGCTCAGACAAGTTCAACCGTGGCTGGTTGTCCCGCTCCTTTCTGCGCTGAATATGCTTATGGATAGAAGTGACAAACTGGTAGTGGAGCAGGACGCACCTGCTGACCGGGTTACATACAGTTTACTTACCTGCCTGCAGTGTCAACCGAGCTCCATGTTGCTCCAACTGCACATGTAGGGAGCATTCCAGAGGTAGAGTGGAAGCATTAATGATTAAAGGAGCAAGCTATTCTCTTTATATAGTACTCACGAAAAGGCTGCACATCTATATGTACACATAGATAAACAATGCATCACAAAGTCACATTGACCTCTCCTGTCAAATCTCTATTTTATTTGACAAGTCAGCTCAGTGCATATCAACATAGGGACTGTTTTATTATCACTATTTAAGCATATGCCGACCGAGATGGCCGAATCGGTAAAAATACTGGCTTCCCATGCTGAAGATCGTGGGTTCTATTCCCGGCTGACTCAAACAAACTATTTACTGAATTTATTCTTGTCACTACCTAGCATGATGCTCGGCCTTAGTAGAATAGGGCAAGGGCTGGGGTGTTCAGTATCAGGATAATGTTACTGCATTTGTGCAGCACTATACATCAAAACAAGTTCACGCTCTCACATGACAGTACCCACTGTGATATGTTGGTTTTAAAAGGTTGATACTGTCTGGGGATGATGAAATTAGGAAATATTTCGCCTCGAGCGGAAATTGAACCCCAGTTCTCCTGCATTTCGGGCCAAGGTGTTAACCATTACACCACCTAGGCTCCCTGATGTCACCACTCTATCCATGCCCATCTGTCTATTTGCCTCGTTGCCTGAGAAATCAGCGCAGACTACTAGACTTGTCCCCATGGAATTGTAAGACTGTTAAATGGTGATTTAATGCTTACAATTACACACATACAGGCAACACACTGACACATACATATACAGGGTTGGCTCAACAAACATACAGTGCGAAGCTTGTACATGATCCTGCTCACAGCAGCAAGTGTCGTGGCATGATGAAAATGGAAAATATTGCACCTAGAGCTGTATTCGAACCCACATCTCACGCATTCTGGGCCAGTGTGCCAACCATTACACCACCTAGCGTCCCTGATGTCACCACTCTATCCAAGGTGTACAACCATTGAGTTTGCTGATACGCGTAGGGCAAAACTTTGATTTTATTCAAAATTAATAAAAATACATAACAATTTGGCACAAACATGGATGGATGGATGCAATATAATAATATAATGAATAAGTTTAAGACACAACTACATAATTAAGCATTTTGAGCTAAGAAACATACAATTTCAGTCACTTTACAGGCTGATGTTTATATCACCATTGATTAGACATAAGTCATTCTTGTTCTAAATATTACAATGTCAAATGTATCAACAAAAACTTGTTTCAAATAAAGATATAACGAATATCTGATTAACCCTACTCATTTTCTATTTCTACATATGTCATTAACCATAGGATATAAATAAAAACATGAATACAATAAGTAAAACTGACTCTGGCTCTGGCTCTAACCCTAGTCTGAGTGCCCAGATGTGTCTAAATCTAAATGCACATGGCATAAGATATGCTGATTATATTGATGTAAATGCAATGCTGATTAAAAGAGTAATATCTTAATTTATTACATATATTTTTTTAGTTAGTGTTCTATGTTTCAAACAAGAGCTGAGATGAGCTGAATCTAGCACATTTCATAGCTGCACCCAGGGTATTAGCATGTGCCATGCACTTCTCATGGGTTTGTTTTGCTTTGACGCATCCCACAATGCATGGCACCACTGGAAATGGAATGGTGATGTAGTTTATTCAATTCAGTAGCTTATAGTGTATACAGCAAGAAGTGCGCAATGTTATCTTGCCAACAATTTGCCCCGTCTCATTCATCAGCTAATGCATATCCTTTGGGAAGAACATCAAACATGCTTGTTGAAACACCTACAACCACCTCAAAGTTCCATAAAAGGATGCTTTTAAGGTGCTGCTATTTTTGTTAGATACTATATTTTTGTATAATTGAACAAACGCGATACAGTTGTATATATAGTGGCATTTATTCTTACTAGTTTAGCTTGTTACATTAAGATTCAAGGTGGAAATGATAATAAGTTAGAGGATTTCAGGCACTTAACCCTATCGATCTATGTCATTAGTTGGGTGGGTGGGACGGCAAATCTACAGGAAAGGTAGTACGTCCGATCGGTTGAAAAGCTGAGGTCGAAGTGTCTTGACTTTGTAACTGCGTCATAGGCTTTGCTCTGAATTTACAGTAGGTGGCGCGTCGATAGCGGCCAAATAGTAGTTCACAAGAAGTATGTAGGTGTAAATCTAATGCGCAGTTTCACTAACTGCGTAGTATTGAGTTCAAGGAATTTACAGTAGGTGGCGGGTCAATCGACGACCATTGAGTTAGTTCAGAATCAAGAATATAGGTGGCGCCAAAAGTCGTTCAGGTCAATGGGAAATGCACAGTCTCGCGATATCAATTACCCATGTTGCGCACATCATGGACAATGTACCAGACATGATGGCTGAATCCGGAGAGCACAGGTTTCCTGTGTGGAACGTTGGGAATTTGAATCACAGCTCAGTCAAAACAATGACATATAAAATTGATACTTGCAGCTGGCTAGCATGGGGCTTGGTAGATACAAGATTCACCCTGTACTAGTACCGGGTGAAGGACAACGTAGTGTAAATATGTGCGAGAAAAGCTTTAGTATGAAACAGGAACTAGAAACTGTGGTTCCAGGATCAAATGGCTACATATATAGGCACAGAGTTGGTGAAATGGGCGAGAATGCAAAAAGACAAGATGGCAGCCATATAAGGCCATCAATTTCACTTTTATATCTGATTAACCTACATGTTTTATTATATTTTTCAACACAAAGGTAGCGGGGAAATAATAAGACATATAGAAATAATAAATGTTGCTTCTTAGATTGTGAAATTAGGCTCTCATTTCATTTCCCCGCATTTTCGACCATTTTTATATAGGGCTGGTATTCAACCTTGTACTGCAAGTACCGGGTGAATCCTTTATCTAGGGGATTGGCATCAATAGAATAGGTTGAGGACTGGTTAGCATAGTATTAGGAACACTGGAATGTGTGAGATGTCATGGTGTCGGTGGCCTGGTCTCCAAGTGGGACAGAATGATCAAGCTGCCAAAAGGGTGCCCTGTCATAAATCTGTACCCATCCTAACATGACCTTTGACGTTGCTAGGACGTAAAACAACTACACACAACAGCAACTATTTAATGTACTTATCTCAGAAAATGGGCGAGACTTAAAACCATAGTACTATGCAGGGGAGCGTCTGGTTGTTCTATTCTCGATGTCGGCATGACGTCACAAGCCCGGAAACTAGCCCGCAAAGGGTAAAATACTGCAGTGATGTGCGCTGCAGCAATGCTATGTCTATGGGAAGCATTTATTTTTGTAAAATAGATTTAAAAGCTTTCATTGGATCGATTAAAAATATCTTAATGCGCGACTGAAGAGGAAGATCTGAAGTATTTAATGTAACCTAAGAGCAATTTACTCTGAAAGTATTAAAAACAGAGATAATAGTGAAAGTTGGGATATTCTGAGTGTCACTGCCAGTGTTAGCCTTACCAGATCATGGCCTCAAAACTATTTTCGCAAAATAAATTCAAGAACTTCCAATTGGCTGATAAAAAAAAAGCTGAATGTGAAATTGTAGAGAAAGATTTGAACTATTTAATAGAAACAAGACACCAAAAGTCACAAATTACTGTGATATTTAGGGTGGTTTTAATGTTGTCTCTATGAGACTGTCATTTGTTTTACCCTTCGCGCGCCGTGAACCCCAAAAGTGCCCGGATGTCCGACATCGAGAATATCCGCAAATCTGATTCTCACACCTACCCAAATACACCAAATTAAATAAATAACCAGTTTGTATTTACTGTTTTTGGCTGTGACTGTAATTCAATGAAAGTTGAAAGGAAAGTTACGCATGCATCTGATGAATCCAAAACCTTTTTTTTCAATTACATTTTTTATTTTTTTAATATTTTTTTAAAGGAAATCGTTGCCGTGACATACTTCCCCACAAAATGGGTGAGTGAAAGTTGGTGCGCAGTGAACGGATTCAGGGGTCTGGCGCCCTACTGCGAAATAGGACACGCCCGTGTCTAGGGGGTGTCGGGTTACAGAGCTGCGTTGGGAGTGAACGTCCAGGTCCCACTGCGTACATACTGATGCGGGGGGGGGGGGGGGTTCACCGCTGGTTGGTTGGAGTTTTATTTCCTGGCAACATCTAAGGTCATATCAGGATGGGGTACCAACTTGTGACAGTGCACACTCATGGCGACTTTGTATTTTTGCCACGCAGGGAAATAAAGCCACCGGCACCATAAACCAATATCGCGCTCATTTAACTTATCCTGACATTGAGCTAACCAGTCCTTTCCCCATCTTATTAATGCCGAGTACCAGGCTAGGAATCAACAAATTTCAATTGTATAAGTCATTGGTTTGACTCGACCGGGAACCGAACTCCCAATCTCCCGAATGTAAGACCCGCGGTCTACCGATTCGGCTATCGTGCCTAGTCGGGGAACCATTTGCCCACTATTTACAAATCCTGAAACCATATGCAGTGACCGAATAGAGGGAGGGCACGGGATGTCATTACTCAGTGGTTAGCCATCTTGGATTACACTTAATACCACTTATGACGCCCCCTGTCTTATAGCAAGAACACTATGGCCACCAGTGGGCCTACCTATAGTCAGGGCTGCCAAAGTATCTGGCGCCACCTAGCGGGTACTGCCTGAACCTATCTAATTCTTTGACAGAGCATCCAAAGTGTCAACATACTGTGCTTTAGCAACGATGTGAGGCTAGATGATTAAAAAAATACTTCCCCTATATCAAAAAAAACCTTTTCCACCAACTTTTGAGGGCAAACTGATAAAAAAAAAAAGTGACAAATAAACCAACAAATCGGTATATAAACACAATGTAAGCACTTCCAAGCCTTTCATATGTAATCCAATATGGCCACCGGAAGTTGTCTCGTGACGTCATTACACCCCCTCTATTGATACGAGCAACAGCTACCCGTCGAATTCGTGCTGGAATCAAACCAATGACTTTACAAAATTGATACTTGTCACTGCCTAGCCTGGCGTTCGGCATTACTAGGATAGGGAAACAGCACAGACCATAGACGAAATCTGCCATATAAAACAATAAAAGTTGCATAGAGCAATCGTTTCTAGTTTCTATCATTTTTCTCAGATAAATATATTAAGCATGCCAAAACTCTCACACCATAGCCTTCTACAGAAACGAGATCTGTTAACGAGATGCTTTGTTTGTTTGTTGTTTTACGTCCTAGCAACATCTAAGGTCATATCAGGACGGGTACCAACGAGTGACAGTGCGCACTCATGGCAAACTTTTATAGTGCTGCCACACTGGGAAAGCAGGCTGCCGGCACCATGACATGATATCCCACTCAGTCACATTATCCTGATACTGAGCTAACCAGTCCTTGCCCTATCCAATTAATGCCAAGCACCAGGCTAGGAAGCGACAAGTATCAATTTTTAAATCATTGGTTTGACTCGACCAGGGTTTGAATGATGCAGCATTCCCTTCTAATGTCTATGTGGCAACAGATGCTTAATAAGTGCATATGTGTTTAATACAATCGAGTTAATTATTGATGCGTCAATGGACTGTGCAGCTTTAATAAGAAATGTCCACTACGTTCCACTACGTTCCACTACGTTGACCCACATTAAACCAAGTGCAAAAGCCTACGAGGCTTAATGGGAACGTCAGGAGAACGTCAGGAAAACGTCAGGAGAACGTCAGGAGAACGTCAGGAGAACGTGCATTCAACGTACGTTCAACGTCTCATTACATAGCTAACGTCATGTAACGTTCTTCTGGCGATGGAATAACGTTCATAACGTTCCGTGAGCGTAGTGACATTGTCCTCTCTCGTGACTGATGGTATCACTACGCTTTACCAACGTTACATTCTCGTCCACTACGCTGCATCCACGTTCAACTTGTGCCCAAATTTGCATACTACGCCGAGAAGTTCAACGTTCTTCACGTTCTCCCTACGTTGACGTCGTTACGTCGTAGTGTGACAGCCCCATTACATGTATGTGACCGGGCCTTAATTGTACAGAGTGCGGCGATTACTCTCTCACCTAAATGTCTAACCAACCAAATTGTTCAACAGCTGGAAGACTAGGGCCCCGGCGCTGACAAAGTATATATTTAGATGAATAAAGACATTTACACACAAAAATTGTTAGCTCCGTGACAGCCTGACTGAGTAGGAAATTGTGCCCTGATCCTGGCGGCCTGGTCTTCTTATGGGGCAGCACTAATAAGTCACCATGGATGTGTGCACTGTTACTGTTACAAGTCAGTACCTATCACGATACCTTATATGTTGTCAGGATTGTAAAACCCCAACAAACACCTTTGCACCCTGTGCCCTAGTTCAGAGTTCTCCTCGTCCTAAGGCCTGCACATGCGCTTAATCTCCCCCTCCTCCTCCCCCGCACCCCCCTGCCCAGCGGACCATCCAACACCCCCCCCCCCCCCTCCCACACCGTGACCCTTCCCTTACCCCCCACCTCCCTCTCCGTGTCCGCCCATCCAAGCTGCCCCAAGGCCGAGGGCACTAGAATGCACCTGCCGCCGTCTAAGCCCCCCCCCCCCCCCATCCCCCCATCCACACCCACTGTCCCTAAATCCAGCCAATCCACCAGCATACATATAGCAACCTAGACCATCAGAGGTCTCCGTCCCATTCACAAACTCGCCCCACCCCGTACTACCACTTCTTAGCTACAACTGCACCGTACCACTATGCACATACCACACACCCGCCGAAACCAGCCTATATAATTTATCTTCACTGCAAAGCCGCCGGACCTCCATGTATACTAGTTAACACCACTGAGGGATGGGGAGAGGTGGGGGCAGTGGGGAAGAGAGATGGAGAAAGAGAGATGGGCGAAGAGGTAAAGGGAGAGAGGAAAAGGGGAATAGTTAGCGAGGGAGACAGAATGATAGGGAGTGAGCAGAGAAGGAGAAGGGAGTCATGGATTAGAGAAGGAGAGAGGGGGGCAGTTGGAAAGAGAGATGGAGAAGGAAGATGGAGAAAGTTTGTTTGTTTGTTGTTGTTTTACATCCTAGCAACATCTAAGGTCATATCAGGACGGGTATCGACTTGGGACAGTGCACACTCATGGCGACCTTATAGTGTTGCCACACTGGAATACCAGGCCGCCAGCACCATGACTTGATATCCCATTCAGTCACATTATTGGTGAAGAGGCAGAGGGAGAAGGGAAAAGAGGAATAGTTAGTAAGGGAGAAAGAATGATAGGGATCGAGCAGAAGGAGAAGGGGGCCATATATTAGAGAAGGACAGAGGGGTAGAGAGGGAGAGAGCGAGGGAGGGAGAGATAAGAAGACGAACAGTGATCGTTCCCTGGGTAAACTTTGCATATCCCCAAAACAAAAATAGAGAGAACGGGGCAGGGATGAAGAGAAAGCGAGCCCGAAGAAGAAGAGGGCGGGAGTGAGAAAACAGGGGGAGGGGGAGGGGGGGGAGAGGGAGGGAGGAAAGGGAGCAGGGAGGGAGGGAGGAGGGATGAGGGAGGAGGAAGGAGGGAAGAGGGAGGAGGGAAGAGGGAGGAGGGAGAAGAGGGTAGGGAGAGTGCGACAGAGACAGAGATTGCAGCAGAACGTCACAGTGATCGTGCTCTCGGGGAACCTTGGCCTAAGAGCCAAAACACCCTACAACCAAAGCAAAAACAAACAGAACGATAGTCAGATAGAGATGGAGAGGGATACTGAAAGAACGATGGTGTTGTTAGTCTGTCCTCCCTCTCACAAGACACGCTCACACACCATATCCAGGGCATTGGTCATGGTCTTCCCGTGTGAGTGTGTGTTTGTGGGTGGGGGGGGGGGGGGGGGGAGAGGGGTCCTAGGACTAGAAGTGTCCCGACGAAATCTCAGCTGACTCTCTCCCCTCAGTCACTCACTCACCGTGTCACACCTATTACGACGACTCAACGGGCTAGAGTAAAAAACACCACACACAGTCAGACTCCGTCGTGTCCCATGTCCCTGAACAGAATTATCGTCTGCTCAAAAATACCACAGTGGCGCGTAGTGATATTCATTTCCATGGAGCAGTAATTCGGTTTTCTCCTCCCCTTCCCTTCCCTTCCCTTCCCCACCCCACACGCCGCCATCCCGCCAGCCGCCCCGGGCACAAACAAACCCCCGTCAGCGGTGGTAGCGGCGGCGGTGGTCTGCGTGTGTGTGTGTACGTCCGTGCCAGCGTGTGTGCGGTGGCTAGGGTGCCGGGTGGGAGGGAGGGAGAGCGCCGACCGCAGCGCCACGATGTGGCGGCGGCGCGCACTACAACACACACACACACTACGCACTACGCTACGGGAGAAGGGAAAGCCAGCGCCCGGGTACCCGGTGAATTTGGCTGAGTGGTGGCGGCGGTAGCGGCGGTGGAAGCGGCGGTGGAGGCGGCGGCCGGTCCTGGTAGTAGTGGAGTCGGTGGGAGCGTAGTGGACGGCAGTGTGTGCGCCTGAGCTCCGGCAAGCTGTGTGATCACGGACCCGGGGTGCTGGCTGGCTGGCTGGCTTGCTTGCTTGCTTGCTTGCTTGCTTGCTTGCTTGCTTGCTTGTTGTGATGGTGGCGAGGTGAGCCCACACGTGAAGAGGACCAGCAAGTAGTGAGTGGCCCGGAACAGGGATGGATGTACGCTTCCTCAGCACATGGATCGCCTGTGAGTTGAATGTGTACACAAAGTAATCGACGGGATCTGGCATTGGATTTTACGTTTTGCACAGCGTGGAATAACAGTGGGCCGCTGTGTGTGAAGTGTGATCATAATCATCAGGCAGTGATATGTGTCGGATTTAACGCATCGTGTAAGTTGGACTACTACTAGTACTACTACTACCTGAGTACTACTACTACCTGAGTACTACTAATAGTACTACTACTACTACTACCTGAGTACTGCTCCTACTACTACTACTACTACTAGTTACTAGTTGTGGGTGCTAGGATGGTGTAACTCTTCAATCAGATATGTCAGCAGTGGATTAACTTAAAGACATAACCACAAATTTAATATACAGTATAATACTATAACCCCGTTAAACCAAGCTTGGTTAAACCAAACAATCGGTTAATCCAAACTTCTTTTGGTGGCCCCGCAAAATACTACCATTTATCATATAAACAAGTTGGTTAAACCAAAATTGGTTAATCCAAATTATCGGTTAAGCCAAACCAAATTGTTGGACGTCAGGTCACTTCCGGTATGGTTAAACCAAACTTTCAGGTGATTATAAGGTCATCTGAGACCCCCACCAACTGATAAATGGTAGTATTTTGAAGGGACCCTAACAATTTCTTTGGATTAACCGATTGTTTGGTTTAACCGAGCTTGGTTTAATGGGGTTATACTGTATGTTCATAAACAATAATCAAAGATCCACATACATTCTATATTACATGTGCAATACACTCTTACTCAACGTCAAAGCAAAAGCTTGGTTAAACAAATGATCGGTTAATCCAAACAAATTTATAGGGTCCCTTCAACTTTGGTTTAACGGAGTTATACTGGATGTGTATAGTATACACATGCCACATGCACACACACACATGCACGCACTATCTGTCTCACATACACGTTGCCCCCCTGACACACACTTTGTCTCTCTCACACATATCAGACATGGCCATGGGGACTAATGCCACACACATTGTCTGTTTCTCTCTTGCGCACGGACCCTACATCACACAAACGGTACACACATGGAACTGTAACAAAGATACTAACACAAATACGGCAAGGCAAGGGGGGTCAACAAACACACACGCACACATGTATAGGAATACATACCTGATACCACACACACACACCCACAAACACACAGTCTCTTTTCTCTCTTACACGTGGACCCCTACCACTCACATGCGACATGACGGGCACAGTGAACGATATGTTGGTCGGTTGTTGGAATTTTACGTCCTGGCACCATCTAAGGTCATATCAGGACGGAGGGAACTATAACAAACATACATATAGTATGGATACATACCACTCACAAATACACACCTGCATATATATATATATATATATATATATATATATATTACTCCTACCATGCAACACACGTAGTATGTGTGTTTGGGTGTAGGTGCATATACCAAAACACATACAGCGAACTATAAGTATGACAGACACACAACTACACATACTGACATAGGGTGGCGAGCACACATCGATGTATGTGCACACAGGGAATCTTATCATTCCCACCCACCCATCCACACACACGTGCACATAGGACACCTACCGTGGTAACCAGACGGGATGGCCGAATGGGTTAGAGCGTCCGTCTCCCGTGTTGGTAGATGGTGGGGTTGTGGGTTCGAACCCCGGTCGAGTCAAACCAATGACTTAAAAATTGATACTTGTTTCTTCTTAGCCAGGTGCTCATTATTAGGATAGGGCAAGGACTGGTTGGCTCAGTGTCAGGATAATGTGACTGAGTGGGATATCAGCTCATGGTGCTGGTGGCCTGGTCTTCCAGTGCCAGTGGGGCAGCACTATAAAGTCGCCATGAGCGCACCCTGTCACAAGTGAGTACCCGTCCTGATATGGCCTTAGATGTTGCTAGGACGTAAAACAACAACAAACAAAACCTACCGTGCTCACACACGCTCGCACGCACGCGCACACACCCTCACACACACACACACCCACACCCACACACACAGACACAGACACATAGAGTGTCGGTGTAATGAGCGACCACTCGCCGGTCCGGTACAGACTGGGACGAGGTGTTTTGCCTCAGGGTTCCAAATGGCCCCATGGGTTTCCTTGTCGCTCCTCACTAACTACTCCCCCCCCCCCCCCCACCGTCCCCCCTCCCCCCTCCCCCTCCCTCTCCCTCTCCCTCTCCCTCTCCCTCTCCCTCTCCCTCTCCCTCTCCCTCTTCCTCTTCCACTCCCTCTCCCTCTTCCACTCCCTCTCCCTCTCCCTCTCCCTCTCTCACTCACACTCACACCACGCTACACTACACCACACCTCCCGCGCCGCGTACACCTCCGCTCCGCTCCCATCCCCGCCTCCCCCGCCCTACCATCTACCCGGCCACCTCACCCTCGACCCCCGGACGATGTAGAAACCCGCGCACGGGGCCTCTATGACTGACACGCGCTGGATAAACACTGCGGCTTGTGAGGTGAGGTGAGGGTGCGAGTGAGAGGCCTCTGTAGCGGTGAAACCTGGCTCACTGTTGCACACCGCCTATAACACTTCCATCCCCTCAAACACTCCCTTGCAACACTCCCCTCACACACACACACACACCGCCACCACCACAGCCACCACCACCTTCCCAACACTCCCTTACCCCGCTCCCGTCCTCTCGTACACAGACATAATAACGCTGGCTATTTTAGCGTATCCTGTCTGTTATATAACACAGCGGACGTACGCACACCCCGGGGGCCAAGGACTGGTTGGTTCAGTGTCAGGATAATATGACTGAGTGGGATATCAGGTCATGATGTTGGTTGCCTGATTTCCCAGTGGGGCCGTGACTGTGCACTGTCACAAGTCGGTACCCGTCCTGATATGGCCATAGATGTTGCCAGGACATAAAACTCCAACCAACCAACCACGCACACTGGACGTGTGTATGCCGTGGTACCACTAACAGTGACACCAACACAGCCTGCTCTCACTTGTCCTATTATCCCTCGACCTGCACCTTGTAGCTATTCCATACAACCCCATGTGATTGTCGGTGGAACAGCCTCCTTTTGAGATACCGGCTTCCAGTGGCTGGCGGCTGGCGTTTGTGAGTGACGCGTTGTTTTGGTTGTACACCGAAAACACTTACAGGTGCAGGCTAGATAACTCGCTCCCTCTTTCTCCCGCTCTTCCCCCCATTTCCTCTCTCTCACTCTCTCACTCTCCTTCCTCTCTCCCTCTCCTTCTTCTCTCCCCCCTCTTCTCCACCTCTTCTCCCTCTGTTCCCCCTCTCTCGCCCTCTCGGTCCCCCTTGCTCCACCTTGCTCCCTATATCCCTCTCCCTCTCCTCTCCCTTTCTATCCACCTCTGTCCTACTCTCCCTCATTCATCCTTTCCTCCTTCGCCACGCTCTCCCTCTCATATCTCTCCTCTTCTCCCCGTCCCCCTCTCTACCTATCAACCTCCTTGCCCTCCCTCCGTCCCTGCCCTCCCTCCCTGCCATCCCTCCCTACCCCCCCCCCCCTTCTCCCTGTCTCCTTTACCCATCCCTCGCGGTGTAATGAGAGATCGCACGACCTCTATGTAAATCCGTTCATCTCCTACTGAGACCCTAGATCGATGGACACACAGGTTCGGCTACAGGTGACTCCTTATGCTAGGTACACACCTACCATATATGATTCGCATACTAAACCTCGCGACCCGACCCGCTTAAAACTGAAAACGGGCCGATTCATTTTTCGAATCGCAAATCGCAATCGTAAGGAAGCAGTTTTAGCCCTAAAACTGAGTTTTAAGTCACGAATCGCAATCGGTAGGTGTGCTCGGGGAGCGCACACCTCACGACTTTTGGGCAGTTTTAGATTATATATGGTAGGTGGGTGCGGAAAAACGGTAGGTGTGTACCTAGCATAAGTCCCGTTCTTTAGCTTGTTTTGTTCGTTTGTTGCTGTTTTACATCATATCAACATCTAAGGAAATATCAGGACCGGTACCGACTTGTGGCAGTGTGCACTCATGACGACTTTATAGTGCTGCCCCACTGGCAGAAGAGGATGCCAGCACCATGACCTCATATCCAACTCAGTCACATTATCCTGACACTGAGCAGACCAATCATTGCCCTCTCCTAGTAGTGCTGAGCGCCTGGCTAGGAAGTGACAAGTATACATTTTTAAGTCATTAGTTTGACTCGACCAGGGTTCGATCCCATGATCTACCAACATGGGAGACAGACGCTCTAACTCATTCAGCCACCCCGTCTGGTTACCATTCTTTAGCTACACGGATCATAACGTAGGTACATCTACAATACATTGAGATTGCCTGGGCCGTATTCGATTATCACGACCCGGGCGACTCGGGTCACCCGAGTTGCTAGAATTTCAAATGGAACACCGCGAGTGGAGTCGAAAAATACACGTGCCGTGTGCAAAACGACCCGATCCCAGTAACCCACTTCTTGGCTGGGGAGGGCGAATACGTCACATTTGTGCTGGTACCTGTCGGTCTACTACCAGTACAAGTCCTACGAGTGGTTTTAATGCTGTTTTTAAGAACGCAGATTAATGAAATGGAATTATGATTGAAGATTTATACTGGATATCATGGATAAGTCTGAATAGACTTGTTTTCACCATTAGACATGTTGTTGATAGAAAGCCCTAGCCTACACTTTTACCGACCCAAGGGATTTTTAACCTCCCACACCACATAGACATGGTATGAGAGCAACCGGCCTTTGATGATGCTGTAAGTTATACACAGCAGTGGAAATCCAAAGTGGCAGAGGTGGGGGCACGGGGAATTATAACTAAACTATGCGATCATAAAATACTTGAAATCCTATTTTGCTATAGTTATAACGGTTTTTTTAAATTTAAAATGTTTTGTTGTTGATTAAGTCAACATTTTTTCCCACCCCGAGCGTGTTCGTTTATTCAACTCAAGTCTGTAGGATATGCGCATGCGCCAAAAAGTGTCTCGGCTGACCCGAGTTGTTTAATCGAATATGGCCCCAGTGCTCGGCAACAGTAGGGTAAGGAAAGGACTGGACTGATCAGTATCAGGATACTTAGTCCATCAGCCCCGACGCGCCAATTCTGCATTGGAGCAGAACATTTGACCTATGAGATAAAGTGACTGCGTGGGATGTCGGGTCATGGTGGAGGTTTCCCGGTGTAAAAATTTCAAATTCCCCCCATATTCAAGTTCCCCCTTGGGAATTTGAACACGTTTTCAAATTCCTCCCAGGGGAATTTGAAAACGTTTTCAAATTCCCTCCCTCGTTTTAACTTTCCCTCCCCCCCCCCCCCCCCATTTTTGGGAATTCTCTTTATTTTTTGATATTTTTTTTGTTATTTTTCATGACAAATATTATAATATACAGAGAATAGCATAATGGAAATTATTACTAGTACAATAAAACATATTTAACTACAAATGACACACAAAGTCTCCAAGATGGTTAAGAAAAAAATATTATAGGTCTGAAATTTAAAACGTTTTTTAAAGTTTAAAAAAAATTTTAAATTCCCGGAGGGGGGAATTTGAAAATAGGGGGAGGAATCTGAAAACTGTTTTTAAGTTCCCCCCCAGGAATCTGAAAACGTTTTTAATTTCCCCGGAGGGAAGTTAAAACGTTTTCAGATTCCCAGGGGGGAACTTGGGAAGGGGGGAAGTTGAAATCATTACACCGGACTTCCACCAGGACAGACCAAACGGGATGGCCCAATGAGTTAGAGCGTCCATCTCCCATGTTGGTAGACCATGGGATCATGGGTTCGGACACTGGTCGAGTCAAACCAATGACTTAAAAATGTATACTTGTCGCTTCCGAGCCAGGCACTCAGCATTATTAGGATAGTGCAAGGACTGGTTTGGCTCAGTGTCAGGATAATGTGACTGAGTGGGATATCAGGTCATGGTGCTGGCAGCCTGGTCTCCCAGTGGGGCAGCACTATAAAGTTGCCATGAGTGTGCACTGTCACAAGTCGGTCCCCATCCTGATGTGACCTTAGATGTTGCTAGGATGTAAAACAGCAACAAACAAAGAACCATATACCAGGACATGCTAGGGGTTTCCAACCGAGCAACATCTAAGGTGATTGGAGGTCATGTCCCCAGTTGTGATACTGCGCATTAATGGCGTGTTTTAGTGCTGTCCCACTGGGAGACGAGGCCACCAACACCATAACCTGATATCCCACTCAGTCATATTATCCTGACACTGGGCAAACCAGCCCTTGCCATATCTCAGTAATGCTGAGCACTAGGCTATGTATTGACTATCACATTAGACCCTTGGCGCACGGAAGCCTGTGCTAGCCAGCCCTACCGCACAGGAAGCCTGTCACTAGTAGTCAGAGGTCCTACCGATTCGGCCATTCTGTCTGGTCACATAGGCCATCATCGATTAACACGACCGGGTGACTCGGCTCACCCAAGTCGTCAGAATTTCAAATAGAACACCGCGAGTGGAGGCGACAAATACACGTGCCGTGTGCAAAACGACCTGACCCAGTAAACCACCTCTTGCCCGGGGTTTGCTAGGAGCGATGACGTCACATCTGTGCTGGTACCTGTAGGATAACCGCTACCAGTACAAGTCCTACATGTTGTTTTAATGCTTTTTTTATTTGTAATATCCCAGATTGTCAGCTTCTACAATCATATAATACTTTAAATCCTATTTTGCAGTACATATATCGGTTATTGAAAACAAATATTAAGTTTTAGATTAAGCCACCATTTTGTCCACCCTGATAGTATTCGTTTATTCAACCCGAGTCTTCAGGATGTGCGCATGTGCCAAAAAGTGGCTCGGGTGACCCGAGTTGATTAATCGATTACGCCCATTGTGTGAGGTGGTTTGTGTATCATTCACATAACATATCATGTTCAGAAGTAAAGCATGCAACAACACATGGCTGATTCCACAACGTTGCCGGTTAGCTTCCCATCTGGCAGGTCCTAGGTTCGAAGCCCAGCTGAGTCAAACCAATAATTTTCACAATTGATATCTGACTCTACATAGCCTGGTGCTCGGCATTAGAGGGTAGGCAAGTACTGGACTGATCAGTATCAGTTTGTTTGTTTGTTGTTGTTTTACATCCTAGCTACATCTAAGGTTATATCATGATGGGTACCAACTTGTGACAGTGCGCACTCATGGTGACCTTATCGTGATGTCCCACTGGGAAACCAGCCATCAGCACCATGACCTGATATCCCCCTCAGTCACATTATCCTGACACTTAGACAACCATTCCCTGCCCTATCCTATTAATTCCGAGCGCCTGGCGAGGAAGCGACTATACATTTTTAAGTCATTGGTTTGACTCGACCAAGGTTCGAACCTACCGGTAGATACCAGCACGGGAGACATACGCTCTAACTCATTCGGCCATCCCGTCTGGTCTGATCGGTATCAGAATACTTAGTCCAGCAGCCCTATACTCCACGACAATATTGGGGCTGACACTTTTTCCTATGGGATAATGTGACCACGTGGAATGTCGGGTCATGGTACCGGCCTTCCGAGCTTTCACCAGGACAGCACTATACATCACTGTCAATGCACACTGTCACAACTCGGTACCCGCTCTAAAATGCTCCTAAGACGTAAAACTCAAACAACGAAGTAGAGCATGCATCAGGTATGATGTGAATATGGGTATATATATATGTGTGAATATAATATAAAGACCAGACGGGATGGCCGAATGAGTTAGAGCGTCTGTCTCCAACGTTGGTAGATCATGGGGTCGTAGGTTCTAACCCTGGTCGAGTCAAACCAATGACTTTAAAATTGTCGCTTCCTAACCTGGCGCTCGGCATTATTAGGATAGGACAAGGACTGGTTGGCTTAGTGTCAGGATCATGTGATTGAGTGGGATATCAGGTCATGGTGCTGGTGGGCTGGTCTTCTAGTGGGGCAGCACTATAAAATTGCCATGAGTGTGCACCGTCACAAGTTGCTACCCATCCTGATATGACCTTAGATGTTGCTAGGACATAACACAACAACAAACAATATATTATAAAAACATAGCCTCATAGGCTATAGGGTATTTTTACCGAATCAATGTTTCTCAACACTCGCGCCAGAAGGGAATGGAAAATCGCTGAGACTCAAGAGCACTGACGGGCTATCCATACTGGATGTCATGGGTTCGAACCCAGGCTGAGCCAAACCGTCATGTGTATCGGCTTCAAAATTAGGACTGTCGTAAAGCATGCCGGGACTAGTAGTTGTTGATTAATCCAGACCACGGATGAGATGATATCAGAAATCGGTAATAGCGCTGGCTTCCAATGCGGAAGGTAGCGGGGTTCGAAACCCGACTGAGTCAAACCAATGACTTACAGTTACAAACTGGATATTTGTCCCTAGCTAGCTAGCATGCTGCTTGGAATTAATAAGATATGCCATATATGGTAATGATTGGTTGACCCAGTGTTAGGATAATGTGACTCAGTGGGATATCGTGGCCTGATCTTCCGGTAAGGCAACATTATCAATTTGCCAGCATCAGTGCGTGCGGTCAAATGTTGGCGCGTCGCCCTGTATGAACAGTAGATGTCGGTAGGATGTAAAATCCCAACAACTTAGATCGATACCAGTTGTCAATTCTGTCAGATGTTGGATATTCATATTTCATGGGTGTCTTATACACAAGGTGTTGCACAAAGACATTAGTGTTTACACTCATAGGCAACAAGTTCAGGGTTTACAGTGTTTTGTTGTTTTTTCTTTTATTTCTGGTTCTTCCTTTATATATATATATATATATATATATATATATATAATTATATATATACACATATATATATATGTGCTCTATAATCCATGATGGGGATATAAACAAGGACACTATCTCACTGTATCCTATCTAACTGACTTTGTGTAGTATGGCATGGGCCACACTGGCGCCACCTGTGAGGGGCTCTAGGCACTGTATGCCAGCTGCGTATGGCCGTTATCGCCTGCCCATCAGGACGGTCAAATTTTAATATACAGATGACTATATGAGGTTCATTCAATCATTGGTATGATTTACTTAGCTATAATTGGAAGTACCGCTTATTTTAAAGCAGTCATTAGTAGCAATGTGCTTCTCTAGAGGCGTCGTTAAATATAACAAGCTTAACTTTTTTGTTTAAAGATATTTGAGCTGAAAACATGAAACACAAAATGGTGCCGTGTGTACTGGAAAGCAGGGCCTAAGATATGTGTACCTCTTTTCAAGTATAACAACAACTGGTGTTCTCTGTGGTAGAGATGTTAGAATGTCTGACTTTTTTCTAGGTTGGACTCCTAATCTGAAGGTTGGTGGTTCGATTCCCCATGTCCCCCGCCCCCACTTCTGTCAATTTGGATTTCCATGCTGTGTATAACTTACAGCATCATCAAAGGCCGGTTGCTCTCATACCATGTCTGTGTGGTGTGGGAGGTTAAAAATCCTGTGGGTCGGTAAAAGTGTAGATTGAGGCTTTCTATCGACAAACTGTCTAATGGTGAAAAGAAGTCTATTCAGACTTATCCATGAGAGGCGGTATACATCTTCAACAACAAAAAATTACAGTGTTGCCCAGGATCAGGAAACTGCAATAAATGTTTCATGGCTGCACCAGTATCTAAGTTTGTTGTTGTTGTAAATATGTTTATTCTGCTGAATAAGTCTTTTCTCAGTGCCAAAGCACTGGTCTTCCAGCCATTTTTCAATTCAGGGTTATTTAAACAAAAGGTGTAGAAGCACAGTGGGGAAGCCCTATAGATAATCGCTATGAGTGCGCACTGGCACAAGGCAGACACATCATGATATGACCGTAGATGTTGCTAGGATGCAAGACAACAAAACACATATTCTCCCCCTTTTTTTTATTCAGTTGAGATTTGTATATCGTAGCAACATATGCTGTCATTTTAGGATGGGCAGCGATTTGGGAGAACATATGTGCTATGTGACTTTATAGTGCTGCCCCACTCGGGAACCTGGTCACTGATCTCATCACCAGGTATCCCACTGAGGCATTTTAGTGTGATAAGTACCATGGAAACTAGTGTTTGTCATATTCTAATAATGCTCAGTGTTAGGCTAGGAAACGACATGTATTTATTCGGTGACTAGTGTTAGCCATTGGCTTGATTCGGCCAGGATTTGAACCCGTGACCTTCCAAGTGCGAAGCCATCTCTCTCTCGCAAACTAAGCCTTCCCATCAGGACCCTGCACTAGAGCAATGCAATCTGCACCCTGCACCCTGCACCCGGCACCCTGCACCCAGCAACTCGAAATGGACTTACAGCCAATCCCCATAATGCATCGCGTGCTGCAGTAGAATGGGACACTTCCGGTCTACTATCACCATGAGTGGAAGTGATGTGGTGTTTATGTGAGTTGACTGGAATCACTAAACATGCCCATGGTATAATGTTATACCGGGACACCCATTAGCTATGTACTTTCTGCCATCAGCAAGGTTGCACTAAAGTAAGTGTTTTAGCTGGGTTTTTTTATTGTTCCGTTGATGCTCGCTCGGTCCTTCAGGTACTGTCAAACAGATGTAGGGGTCCTTGTCCACAGTAGCGGGTAATGCGTAATGGGATGCATTGGAATTGAGTAGTGAGCGGGACGTAGCTCAGGTGGTAGAGTGTCCACCTGTGAAGGTTTTGATCATCCGATCGATCCTACTCAGTGGACACATTTGCAGTTTGGGCTATTTTCCGTTCCAACCAGTGGTCCACAACTGGTTCATCAAAGGTTGTGGTATGTGCTCTCCTGTCTGTGGTAAAGTGCATATAAAAGACCCATTGCTACTTATTGGAAAGAGTAGGCTATGTGGTGGCAGTGGGTTTCCTCCAAAGTTTGTTTGTTTGTTTGTTGTTGTTTTATGTCCTAGCAACATCTAAGGTCATATCAGGACGGGTACCGACTTGTGACAGTGCGCACTCATGGCGACTTTATAGTGCTGTCCCACTGGGAAACCAGGCCACCAGCACCATGACCTGGTATCCCACTCAGTCACATTATCCTGACACTGAGCACACCAGCCCTTGCCCTATCCTAATAATGCCGAGCGCCTGGCTAGGAAGCGACAAGTATCAATTTTAAAGTCATTGGTTTGACTCGACCGGGACTCAAACTCCTCCAAAGAAATATGTCAGAATAACCATATGTTCTGGTTCGCATCTCCTGTAGCAGGTGACATCAATCTGAGCTGAAGCTTCTGTGAACTTATGCTGCTCTACTTACCGGGTTTGTGTGCAATGTGTGTATTAGATAAAGAATTCACCCGGTACTCGCAGTACACGGGTGAATACCAACCCTATATAAAAATGGTCGAAAAAGCGGGTTAATGAAAGGAGAGCCTAATTTCACAATCTAAGAAGCAACATTTATTCTTTGTAGATGTCTTCATATTTACCTGCTACCTTTGAGTTGAAAAATATAATAAAGCTAGTTTAATACGATTCATCCGAGGCTTGTACCTCGGGAAAACAAGAGTTATTCATCATCTGTACCCAGGTAAGATTCGTATAACTATACTATATATATATATATCATTATATGTATGTATATATATGATGAGTTCAGGCGAAAAACCACGTAAACGCCAATCCAAAAATGTATATATACATAAATATACATACATACATACATACATACATATATATATATATATATATATATATATATAGATATAGATAGGATAAGTATTTATCGATATATACATGTGCTGTATACAAAATATTCTAGTCTAGATTTAGGGAAGTTATTGCCAACATGTTCTTCCGAATAGCTTACTGCTTGAACTCTCTGTAGTTCCCCTTCAGGTCCCTTGCCACACTCACAACACTGCCAGTACTAACACGGTCAGTCTACTACTCCCTGACGCCCTCTTCAGTCTGTCCCTTCTGTATACTAGACAAGGAGCGTTTGGCCTTTTGCCAGAGATTACACTTGACTCAACCCACTTCTTCATTTCCTTATTTCTTCTAGACACAGTCTCTCTTCCCCTTCTCTCTCTCTTTCTCTCTCTCTCACTTTCTCTCTCTCTCTCTGTCTCTCTGTCTCTCTCTATATATATATGTATATATATGTGTGTGTGTGATGTATAACGCATTATACAAGTATAAATGCTAAGGGAACATATATACTCTGCTACTTCCTCCATTGGTGTATTGGTGGAGTGCCCTCCCTCCCCCCACCCGCTGTCGGGAGCTATGTACGGGTGGCCCCACTCGCGCCACACACACTGGCATATGCATACATATATATATATATTATATATAACGTATATATATATATATATATATATATAAATGTATAAATCGAGGTTCTCTCGGGAGGTAGAAACAAGGTAGACACTTATGGGTTTTTGAAGTATAGTGAGCAGGGAGTAGTTGGCCCACCAGTACCAAGAAATGACGGTGGCGGCGCCACCGTAGTCCTAGAGTCCTGCAGTTTAACATAGCCAATAGCAGATTGGTTAATGATTAATACAATAATGATAGAATATTAGGGCAAATAATAATACCTCCTACCGAAGATGTATACCCACATAATATTATGCTAACTATATATATATTTTACCTCGGTACTAAGCCTCTGGCTACTCGTGGTCGAGGGAGAAGGAAGCAACATCCGGGTTCAGCAATTAGCATATTCCGCTCATAACTGGAGGATGTTACGAGCAGCTCAGCAGTTTTTTCCAGAATTTACTCAGTTCCTATCGTAAGTACCGAGGCATAAACTGACAGAGATGTTTGTGAATGATCATAGCACATGCTTATCAACTTTTCTATAATTTGTTTGCTCGTTTTCATACTTTAATGAAGAGCTGTGATTTTATCCGGTGCCGTAGAGACTGAAGCATCCATTTTGTTTTTGCCGCCCGTTGCGGAACGGATAGACATGAAGAGTTCAGGCGTAAACCCTGTAGCGCCATTCCAAAAAATTGAGATAAACATTGGAATCACACTTTCAAAATAGTCATATTTGTATGTTCCTATTTTTTTAAATTCATGGCTCCATAGCCAGTTCTTCACAACCAATGTGGAATTCGAGGGAATTAAAATTCCTTTCAAGTACATTTTTCAAGTTGTAAGTTAATTTTTGGATTAGCGCTTACATGGGTTTGCGCCTGAACTCTTCATATATATGTATATAAATATATATAAATATATATTACGAAAAAAAAAATATATATAGGATATATATGGGATGTATAATTAATTATGCGTATATAAGTAGGCAGAGTATTGTCCGTATTATTATTATTTTCCCAGCGTTTATTCTCGAAATGTATTATGACCAATCGCTGATTGCCTAGATTTGCCGCGACTGCCGACAACAGCGCCGCCAATGGTTAATTCTGTCTGCGCTCAGGCAGGGCAAAGTCACTTGTCCACTCGATTTCAAACTTTACCGGTAAGCCTGTTATTATGCTAGCCATGTCGCACAATAAAAGTGACTGACCCACAACTCGTCTGTCTCTCTCTATCTACATAGCCCTACCTTATATATATATATATATATATATATATATATATATATATATATATATATATATATATATATATATATATATATATATATATATATATATATATATATAGTCATGGTTGTGATTGGCCCCCTGCTGGCTGTGGAACCTCTGGACTCAAAGGGTGACAGTTAGCATCAGTCAGTCCTAATGCCTCACATCAGTGATAAGGTCAGATAGTGTGATGTCGCCCAGAGAAGACGCGCGCATACAGATTGAGGGCGTGATACTACGAAATGGTAATGTGACCTCATTGGGCCCATAGGCCACCAATTCTAGGAGAGAAGTGCAGATTTTCTTATTCTTCTTTGTCGTTGTTTTACGTCATAGCAACATCTGAGGTCATATCAGAACGGGTGCCGACTTGTGACACTGCGCACTCATGGCGACTATATAGTGCTGTCTCACTGGCAGACCATGCCACCAGCACTATGAGCTGATAGCGCTACTCAATCACATTATCTTGACACTGAGCCAACCAGTCCTAGCCCTATCCTATTAATGCCGAGCGCCAGGCTAGGAAGCGACAAGTATCAATATTTAAGTTTTTGGTTTGACTCGACCAGTGTTCGAACCCACAAACTCAGGAGTGCAAACAAACACACATCAATCTATAGGAGAGCAACGTAAAGATTATGGGATACAGATGTAGTCCCCCCACCCCCTCTGAATAATAGTGAACAACATTTTATTTTTTAAATCAATTTTGGCCTCAAATAATACTTTTAAATGAAGAAGTTATTTTCTTTGAATAATTCACCTACTATCTACTACTGTCCTAGGCGTGCCAGATATGATTACTTTCTATCGGATAACCCGAGGGATACATGTATATCGGGATGCCTATGTATGAATACTCCCCCATATATAGGGAGACTACAGTATAAAGAAGGAAGGAACACAAGAAGTGGGTTGAGATGTTTTCTTTGGGATAGGGAATATTAAGCACTAGCTTAATAACAAAAAGGACGAGGCTATTCGCAGAGCTGCTTTGCTCTGCGAATTAGTGCAAGAATGATTAATATTCGCAGAGCTGATATAGATGGAGTTCATATGCATAGCAGAAAGAAAGTTATTACAGTTTATGTATTATAAGGAATAGGCCAATACGCAAATTATCTCACAGTTACTCTATTAATTTTCAATTTTAGTATCTTTGACCTGAGAATAATAGTAAATAAACAACATAAATTATTGATGAAAAGACTCAAAGTCATACTGAAGAACTGTCTTTTAAATGTATTTGCACTATTTGTGATAAATAACTGACAATTATTAGTTTAAAGATTCACACAAAACACATAATCATCATGTAAATGTAAATGATCATCATGTAAATGTAAACAACAGCACATGACAAACCAGTCAGATGAGCATCACAGAGGCGTGACAGCCTGAGTCACACAAGGCAGAAGTGTCAGGGTCAGAGCCCCCCCCCCCCCCCCCCCCCCCCCCCCCCTCCGCCCATGGCTGATTGGTTAGTTGCTGCTCTGCGAATTACAGTATTAGTGGATATAATTCGCAGAGCAGCAGCTCTGCGAATATAGGCTACAATGTGTAAAAATGATTCTCGGGCGCAAATGACCGAGTTGAACATCCAGTACTTAGGGATTGCTGGCAGCAGTTGTACCACTTGGTTATCTGGGGTGGGTATGCTCCGAACCAAATGGATATATCATTATCAATAGCAATATTCCTGAATATATATATATATATGTACATAACTATGTATATGAACTATGAAGTCACCACGAGTGCACCCTGTCACAATTCGGTACCCATCACGATATGACCTTAGTTATTGCTAGGACGTAAAACCCCAACAAACAAACCAACCTAGAGCAATGCAGTTGGGGTCTTGCTGAGCGGCAGGAGTTAATATCCCTTCCCCGGGCCTTTAATATTAATATGCTCTGACTCTCCCACGTACCAAATAATCAAACCCATTCTATCTGCACCAAAAGGCCCAGTCAGACCTTACCGGATTGAGCACCGGACATAAACCGGACAAAGAATGTTCTAGTCCGTTGATGTCCGGTATTAAAATGGACCGAAATGTGTCGAAATATTGCGTTTTCAACGGACAAGAAACGGTCAACCGACGGGCGAAAACCGAATGTCAAACGGACGGACCGGACACCAACCAGACAACAACTGGACACCAACCAAACACCAACCGGACACCTTGATCACGGATGCGCCGAAAACAGATAAAAGACCGATGGACCAAATTCCCACAGCACCGTCAACGGACTCTTCAGTATACAAACAGGACATGGACGGGTAACAGACATGAACCGGACAAAACGGGCGTAAACCGGACACCAACCGTACATGTCTGTCTGGCGGTGTCTGGTACAGGTTTTGAACATGTACCAGACATTGATATGTTTCATAATCCAAAGAGAATACATATTGATTTGAAGCAAATGTCTTAGTGTTTTCAGTGTAACCATTTCTGTGCTGTTTTGTGCCAACCGTTACAATGGACAACAAAAAAGAAGAGTTATCACCTTTTGAGACAGGCTCATATGGTACTAGGATGTAAAACCACAAACAAATAATCCAACCAACCAAACATCTGCACCTAACGCCATCAATACAGCACAGCGTCGGGCTCTCCCCGGCCCGTTCACACCCCGGACCCAGGCGGCCGTAACTTTGATACAACTGATGCATTCACGCCTACTGTGGGTGCGTCATCAATCTATATATCTGTGTATAGCCACTCGGCGCCCAACACTCATATCATGCCACCATTGTGGCGCCTTCAGCTTCCAAGCACCACTGTTGCATATTTAACCCCAGCCGGCCTGAATGATGGTGATACCGGCGTGGATGTGGGTGTGTGTGTGTGTGAGGGTGTGTGGATGTGGGTCGATGTATGTGTGTGCATGCAGGTGCGTGGATGTGTGTGTGCATGGATGTGTGCATGTGTGCATGTTTGTGTGGGTATGTGTGTGCATGGATGTGTGTGTGCATGTGTGTGTATGGATGTGTTTTGATGTGTGGATGTGTGTGTATGTGTGTGTGGATGTGTTTTGATGTGTGGATGTGTTTTGATGTGTAGATATATATGTGTGTGGATGTGTGTGGATATGTGTGTGCATGGATGTGTGTGCTTGTATGTGGATGTGTGTGTGTGGATGTGTGGATGTATGTGTGTGGATATGTGTGCATGGATGTGTGTGTGTGGATGTGTGTGTGTGTGGGTATGTGTGCGTGTGGATGTTTGTGTGGATATGTGTTGATGTGTGGATGTATGTGTGTGGATGTGTGCATGTATGTGTGTGTGTGGGTGTCTATCTGTTGTGGAGGCAGGACATGGGGTGGACTCTTTGGCGCGGTGCTGTTTTCATTGACGAAATAATCTTTTTTAAAGGGGGTGAGAGAGAAAAAAAGAAAGAAAGGAAAACCCCCCACAGGAACAGTACATTGCCATTGGCTATAATGAGTGACATGCGAAATGGAAAACAAGTAGCGTGAGACCAGCCTGATGAATGGATCAGTTATTTATTTATATATATTTTTTCAATTATTTCTACCTGAAATGACTGCAGCGATTTATTCCAATATATGTGTACTGCTGGTTCTGCTTGTCTCTCATGAAGGACTGAAGCTGACTGGTACCCAGCATGCCTGATCTCAGGTACAACTTACATGATACATGTATAAAGGAAGCGGGGTTTGTGTCGCTCCTAACAATTTCTTTTGTTATTCTTATAATATAGGCCCGATGCTTTAATATCCAGTTGTCGTCACCTGATTCCCCCTGGTGAGCAAACTTGGAAGGATTATTGACATGCATTGGTTTCTAATGGAAAGTGTGGTAAAGTATCTCCCAGCGAATATCTTAAATTAGATAACAAATCAATTTGTGTATTAGGGTGTGTGTGTATTGTGACCTTAATAGTTGACAGCATATAACATTCAAGCAAACGAACATTAAGAACTATTAGTCTGGACGTATTCTATGGCTATCCGCACATAGTACACTTCCCCGTTCTGATATGACCTTATATGTTGCCAGGACATAACACTCCAACAACCAACCAACATGGTACACTTCCCGTGTTAAGAACATTCTAGGGGCTACTCCTGAAGAGCAGTAGTTCTGTTTGATCTCTGCAGTTTTGTTTGTTCTCTGTAGTGGACAGATTCATTTAGCCAACCCATACTTGACTGCCTTCCATGGACGTCCATTCAGGGTTTTCACCAGCCAACATCACAAACTTACTGACATTGAAAGCTTCCGTTTGGTCCTCACCCATATACCTTAAAGCTAAATCTAGGCAGACAATAGATGAGATCACCTTTCCGACTGTGCATGCACCCAAAACGGCGTTGGCAGCAAAAGCAAATGTGTAGAGCCATTGAGTTAGCCGATACGCATACGGAAAAGCTTAATAGCAATACATAAGAATTTGGCATAAACATGCATGCACACATGCAATATAATGATCTGATGAATATATCTAAGACAAAACTAGCCATAGATAAACATTTTGAGCTAAGAAATATACAATTACACACAAAACAATCAGTCACTTTAAGGCTGCGATCCACATCACCAAATATTAAAATGCCAAATGTGTCAACAGACACTTGTTTCAAAGAAATATATAACCAATATCTGATTAACCCTACTCATTTTCTAGTTCTACGCCATTAACCATAGAATATAAATAAAAACATGAATAACATAGGTAAAACTGACTCCGGCTATGGCTCTAACACTACTCTGAGTGCCCAGATTTTTTCTAAATCTAAATGCACATGGCATATGATGTGCTGAATATATTGATCTAAATGCAATGCTGGATAAAAGATTAATATCTTAATTTATTATATTATATATTTTAGTTGCTATTCTATGTTTCATAGAAGAGCTGAGATGAGCTGAAACTAGCACATTTCATAGCTGCACCCAGTGTATTAGCATTAGATGTGTGCTTCGCGAGGGTTTGTTTTTCTTCCAAGCATCCCACAATACACCGTGCGGCTGGAATGGCGATGTAGTCTATTAGTAACATAAAGTACATCACTGTGAAGGACTGGCTTGCTTGCTATGTATCATCCTCCTGCATGTGTTGTTGGATGTTTCAGACAATGAAAGACACTGCTTAGACATCCTAGTGCGTAATAATATTAAAACTTACTTCTCTTATCAGAGATTTTACTCGGAAAAATTGTTGTAGTAAACCACTGCCTTGTGGTACAGGTTCTTGACAGAACCGACGGTTTAGGGAGCAAACCCTAAACAGAAAACCATGTCATTGTGGCAGCATTAAGGGTGGTTGATGTATGGAACTCCCAACATCTCCCGACCAGCCACTGCAGGGACAGATAGTTTTGCGCCTGTCTTGACATGTTCTTGCCGGTGTGAAACCTCTATTTGCTCCCAGAGAGAGTGCCGCTGGTAACTTGGAAAAGCCAGCAGCACTTCAACACTTTTGCATGCAGCTTTCATGAAATGTCTGAAGCTGAGAGACATTAATACTGACTCATGCACGCAACTCTCACAGCAGAGAGCTAAATGGAGAGCGGCAGTCACGTAATGAAAACAGTCCTTGTCGCATCGCAACCGGCACCATCATGATGATGACTAGAAAAAAAAACCTAGCCAAATGTCAGAGGTCACTGTAGTCCCACAGAAATATGAGTAGATATTTATGATATAGTTTATTGAAATGACAAAATAACGAGTATTGTATAAGTTCTTTAATTGTTATGAGTGATGGTAGCGTGGGACATTTTATAACTTGACTTTTTTGTTGTTAATTGGAGTTCGATTTCATGCTTTGCATTAAAGTTGCGTACTCTGATGGTTTTAAGTTTCTGTAAATTTTCTGAGATAGATATATCAAATTGATTGGTAATATGAATAAGAAATGCTTAGGACTGACCC
Source organism: Branchipolynoe longqiensis (assembly GCA_030323885.1). NCBI lineage: Eukaryota > Metazoa > Annelida > Polychaeta > Phyllodocida > Polynoidae > Branchipolynoe > Branchipolynoe longqiensis. The sequence continues at coordinate 41,238,076 of CM059199.1, read as the reverse complement.
CTGCTAAATGCTCGAAGAATTATTTATTTATATATCAACACAAATATATTATTAACCCATCGCTGTGGTCCACCCCGCTTACTGCGTAGCGAAGTTTGATGAGGTATTTCCGTTTCCGTTTGCTGGATTTTGGTTATTCAATACAAATACTGCCGCCCATATAGGGCTATTTCCGTTTCCGTTTGCTGGATTTTGGTGATTTCATTTTCCACCACTATCAGTACTGGTACTGTTTATGTATATATATACACACATGTTAGTCCTTAGCCTCCCCCTTGCGAGGGTCAGTATAATCCATCATACTTTAGTTTGAAGTAAGTTTGATTTTAAGGCCCTGTCACACTACGACGTTTCTCACCAACGCGCTTCGACGCGTGCCGACGGGTTGGGTTTTTGTTCAACACGTCGGTACACGTCCGGCACGTTACAGGCGCGTTGCCGGCACGTTGCCGGCGCGTTACCGGCGCGTCGGTACATAGCAACGTGTGAATGGACGCGTCGGCGCGCGTCGGGGCGCGTCGGGGCGCGTCGAGGTTTTGTGCATGCACAAAACGTTGGACGCGCGGCGACGCGCGCCAACGGGTTGGAGGGCGCGTTACGGACGCGTTAGCAACACGTCGACACGCGTTGGCGACGCGCCGGCGGAACGCTGGCAGGACGTTGATCAACGTTGGTTAACGTTGGCTTTTTTCCCCCAAAATGGGAGCGTTCCGTCGGCGCGTCGGGAACATCCCATCGACGTGTTGTGGGCATGCCATTGGCGTTGCTCCAGCGTTTCTCGGCGCGTTGGACGTGTTGCCGGCGCGCCTGGATGCGTTGGCCGCACGCTGTGGACGCGCTGCGGGCGCATCCTAACGTGTTGCTGGCGGGTATGTACGGGTTCACGCAATACTAACACGATACCAACGCGCTGCCTCCACGCCGTAAACGCGCCGACAGCGCGCCAACAGCGCGCCTACAACACGCCAATAACACGCTACTGACACGCTACATACATCCTAATAACATGCTACTAACGCGCCAATAACGCGCCAATAACACGCCTCCAACCCGCCACTAACACGCTGCACCGCGTCAAACTTTCTCCCAAAGCGCCGAAAAGTTCGACGTTTCTCGACGGGTTGCAAATATTTTGCACGTTGCCGGCGCGCCGGCGGAAGCGTCGTAGTGTGACAGGGCCATTACATGGTTAACCTTTGAGATATTTGAAGTGCAAATCTACTCAAATATGTCAAATTCAGCAGTAACAGATTCTCTCAAATTGCATCAGTATATGCATCTATGTGGCAACACATGCTTAATCAGTGCATCAATATAGAATCAAATCTAGATAATTGTTTTGGTTTTGACAAGTTCATGCTTCATCGGACTATGCAACTTTTAAATTTAAGCCATGACCTACAAATGTACATTTCTTGACAATTTATACTGCCTATCATGGACAAGTCTGAATAGACTTGTTTTCACCATTAGACAGTTTGTCAATAGAAAGCCCGAGCCTACACTTTTACCGACCCAAAGGATTGTATACCTCCCACACCCCATAGACATGGTATGAGAGCAACTGGCCTTTGATGATGCTGTAAGTTATACACAGCAGAGAATTGAATGTGGAGAGTGAGGCTGAAATGTACATGTCTCCTCACACAACACACTATTATGAAAAGTTCATTATATATTAATGCCATTCAATAGAGTATCCATTACAGTACATGCACAGTGAACAAATCGCCACATCTGCCTGTTCAATCCCGAATAAAAGCAACAATAAACGGTGCTATTGCGAAGGGGGATGGGCTTACTCATTAATATTAGTACAAACTGACAAAATATTGACCAGTATACAGAACTATTTGATATGTAAATGCTTGGTTAGCTGTTGGAATTTTATGTCCTCACACCATCTAAGGTAATATCAGGACGGGTACAGACTTGTAACAGTGCGCACTCATTGCAACTTTATAGTGTTGTCCCACTGGGAAAACAGGCCACCAGCACTGTGAGCCGATATCCCACTCAGTCACATTATCCTAACGCTGAGCTACCCAGTCCATATCCTATCCTAGGAAGCTACAAGTATCAATTTTATAAGTCATTGGTTTGACTCGACCTTGAATCGAACTCCCGATCTTCCTCACGGGAGGCCTGCGCTGCCGATTCGGCCACTGCGTCTGGTGTATGATATGTGAATGCATTTAATGGCAGAATGGGACGGGACATAGCTCAGGCGGTAGTGTGTCCACCTGTAAAGGTGTCGGTCACTCTTTTGATCCTGCTCAGTGGACCCATTTGCAGTTTAGGCTATTTTCAGTTCCAACCCATGGTCCACAACTGCTTCATAAAAGGTTGTGGTAAGTGCTGTCCCATCTGTGGGAATGTACATATAAAAAACCGTTGCTGCTTATCAGAACGAGTAGCCTATGTGGTGGCAGCAGGTTTCCTCCAAACAAATATGTCAGAATGACCATATGTGTCCAGTAGCCGATGATATGAAAATCAATATGTTCTAGAAGCGTCATTAAATATAACAAGCTTTACATTTTTGTTAAATGGTAGAAGTAGAACATTTCACCATCTAAATTAGAATGCCAAAAATATCCCTGGTATTTGGTCACGTATTTATTCATCTGGTCAGGTATTTATTCATCTGAACATGACATTTGTCAGTGCCGGAGCACTGGTCTTCCGGCCATCTTACTATTAGATCCTGTAGAATTAAGGGAGTGGCTCCTGCTGTATAATGTACAGCACCAGTCACTGTAGTTCATGCAAAAATGGGGGAGCTGCACCAAGTAGAAGGTGTATACTCGGGGCAACTCAAATAATCATTGTGGGTAAAATTTTGTCTCTTATAAAACAAGTTAAGTTCAGAGTTGACAAGACATTTTGTCTGTCTTATATAATGTTCAATGTGTTTAAACAGATTGATTGTTGTGTAGGATGCTCGGTGTGTTGATGGTTTGTTCATGATTGTTAAGGGTGGTGGCAGGGGAGGAGGGCCCATTGGGGTGGGTGGGTAGGGGGGAAAACCCCACCGGAGAGCAAGCGAGTATGCGGGGTTGCAGGAGCTCAGGGCTTTGCTAGTAATTACTGCAGTAGTCATTACTGCAGTATTGAGGTCGATGCTACTCACATGGCAGCTTGATATCATATTTATCACAATTTGCCGACTGCAGGGCATGTGGGCTTGCATTACCAACACAATGTGGAGAATCACAAGTTGCTATAGAGTTGGCAGTTTGTATTAGATTACAGCAATGTTATGTAATATTAATATCCCAGAGCACTAATGCTTTTGAATGTATGCGCATAACCCCATAAATGATGCAAAACGTCATGGTTGTCACACAATACATAGAATTGATGCATACCGTATATGTCCCAATAGAAGCATGCTACCCAATAGAAGCACACCCCCCATTTCAAGATTGAAAGCCCTCCCAAATTTACGATCATGTTCAGACTGAATGCACATAATATAAGACAATCCCACTTCATTTCAGAGGCATAACAAAAACAAATCCATGAAATTCTTTAACTTTGATTAGACACGCATCCATGTGTCTGCACTCGCACAGTGCACATATTGGGACATATATGGTATATATGTATTCACTTATTTATTAATTCTCTGTTAAAATAAGGTAAAGCGTCCACTACTTAAACAAACAAATTATTTTGAAAGCTTATTCATAAATAAATTACTTGCATTGAATGGATCTGAACTGAAAATTGAGAGTGGAAAGTTGAAGCGTAAAATATTATTAAAGCTGAGTGACCCAGGACTTCCAAGTCCAGCCTTCTAGGTTGTGCATCTCGCTTGGTAGGCTCTCTTTTTGTAGGCAATAGACGATTTTCACCACCAATCCGCCCTCTGGTGGCAATGGCAGAACTAATATTGTGGGTGCAACTCAGTATGGAACATCTTCTGCGGAAAACGGTCTGTGCTTTTAAAAAAGGTCTTAATACACATTTGCTTAAATCTGCTTTTAACTAGGTGAGATTTATTTTCCTGTTTATTTGTTTGTTAGGTAAAGCACCTGAGAACGGCTTGCTGGATCGGGCGCTATATACATGTTTTATTATTATTATTATTATTGCAATAGAATATTTCCAACAGCAGCCAGTCCTATGGTCGAAGTGGGAAGAACTCATTTTGTGGTTAGCACAGATCTCAGTGTGTAGCATGTGCTGTGGAAAAGGTATATTAATATAAAGGATTTCCATCATCAAAAACCCTCTACTGGCAGTGGGAAGAACTAGTATTGTAGGTAGCAGCTCAGCCTGAAGCATGTACAGTGGGACAGGTCTGTACATATAGAGGATTTCCACTATCAACCTGCCCCCTGGTGGCAGTTTGATAAATATTGTGTAGCGACTAACATCTAATGGTGCAGCATGCTGTGTGGAAAAGGTCTAGTCAGTTACAGATCGGATGACTCCTACCGTCAACCCACCCTTTGATGGCAACGGCAATAAGTAAAGCTGTCGGAACCATCTTTCTGCGTATCCACTGTCGTTAAATGCATATTACTGATCTATAGGTATATTGTGAGTGAGAATTCAAGGAATGTTCACTGTTGCTACATTGGTACATTCTCCTTAACACATACTACTGACCACTACGTTTATTGTGAGGGTTCTTCCAGGGATGTTCCCCCATGCTATGTTGGTGCACTGCGGTGAAGCCATATTAGTATTATTGATCGATATTTTTATTCTGAGGGTGATTTCCAGTAATGTTTGGCCCTGCTATGTTGGTGCACTGTGATAAAGGCATATTACTGATGGATAATTTCATTGTGAGACAGCATTCGAGGAATGTTGACCCCTACTATGTTGGTGTACTGCACTAAAGGCATATTACTGATTGATAAGTTTATTGTGAGGGCTGCTTCCAGGAATGTTCACCCCTTCTACATTAGTGCATTCTGGTAAAGGCATATTACTGATCGATGTGTTTATTATGAGAGAATTCCAGGAATATTTAGCGCAGCCACATTGGTGTACTGCGCTAAAGGTATACATATTACTGATCGATAAATTTATTGTGAGGGACAATTCCAGGAATGTTTACCCCTGTTACATTGCTGCATTCTGCTTAAAGGCATATTACTGATATATGTATATATTTTACCTCGGTAAACAGCCTCAGGCTAGCCTCAGGCTAGGGAGAGGTAAGCACGTCCGGTACCAGCAATTAGCATATACAACTCACGACTGGATAACGTGTCGTTGGGTTGCTCCGGCAAAATTAGTCTACATACAAGCAAATACGCAGTAAGTATAATAAAAACTGTGGTTAGCTTAATTATGATGCATTAGAGCATCAATATGGAAAGTTTAGACTTTCGTTGGTCCAATTTGGATGAGTTATTTGGTTATAAACAACCAAGGATAGAACATTCGAGTGGGTTTCGCGAAGGAACCAAACCGGTCATTAGCGGTTATGTCAACACCCGGGTCACCGTGTGACTATGGGTAGAGATGTGGGTTTCGCCCTATCTCATGTGGAAATTCTCTCGTACTCTAATAGAGAGTAATGTTGGAGATGCTCCTGGGTTTCTTTTATAGACTCCCCTAGACAAAACTTTTTCAGGCGTTTCTCCGAGTTTCGTAGCATTTTCTCCAACTTGTTGACGTAGTAGTCACAGGTGGGAGAAGTGTGCGGAACAGAGGGATGGGCGGGCCGATACACTGGTCCCGACCCCGCATAAGGTTTGGGCTTGACCCACAACCCACGCACAAATTTAGCTTATTACGCCTGTGTTATAACGGTTTAAACACGTTCTTTAACACCAATAGATGTCCAAATGAGTTTGAAACAACCATATTGTGACATATATATATACCGGGACTGATCAAAAATGTTTGTTTCAGTTCCCGATGGCCACGAAGCGGAGTAAGCGCGGTGCAGCAGCAGCCGAGGGGCGTGTTCCGAGTGGAGTGGACGAGGAGTACGACTCCTCACCCGTGTTGTCGGCAGGGCCGTCGACACAGCCCCGGGCGCATATCCTCTCCGACCCGGACGAGGACGCAGTGCCTGATGTGCCTGCGCCTCCAGATTGGGAGGCTCGCTTTGCAAGATTGGAAAGCCACATCTTGACTGCCAAATCGCCTGTGTCTCGGAAGCGGCGTAGGCCGAGTGTCCAAGAGGATTCATTTGAGGATTTCTTGGACACAGACTCGGCGGTGGAGCTTAAGGCTCCTCCTCCTCCTTCTCCTAAACGGAGGAAGAAGAAGAAACAGGTGATTTCTTCGGGTGATGAATTCACCAAGGAGCGGGCAGAGTCTGGTTTGCGCAAAAAGCGGAAGACTAAGTCCAAAAAGAAGAAGAGGAAGAGGAAATATTCTTCTTCTGAGTCGTCCACTGAGTCTACTTCTACGGAATCAGACTCAGACACCGTATATGAAGGGGTCTATGCGGACATTGGCACTAAAGTGGCTAAGAAGGTGGAGAAGCCAAAGGCTAAGCGGGTTAAAACCACTACGCTTATGCGCGAGACAGTGAATGGTCATTTTCGCACGTTCAAACCGGCGGAGGTTATCTCCAAGTTAGGAGATGAGTTAACAGGCATAAAGGGTGTTCCCAACTCCATCATTAAAGAGATGGATCGGGATGTCAATATGACGGATGACCGTAAGAAGTTTGAGGATGTGTTGCACACAGTGCATAAGGCAGTGTTGGCTACCCTAACAGCTATTGTTCCTGTGGCTAATAGGATGCAGAGTGAAAATAAGTTCTCGTCTTTGGCTAAGACAATGGACAAAGGCATTGCAGTACTAGCGGCGGCAGGTAATTACCTGTCGTTTCGAAGATATGAAAATGTCTTCAAGTCAGTTTGCACAGATGCTGGCAAAGAAGTGGCTCGCTCTAAGAAGGTTACCGATAATGAGGGGAAGGAGTTTACGCTCTATCTTGCTCCAGAGCCGATTAAAGGGAAACCTTTAGATAATACCAAGATGTTTGGCGGTCAACTACAATACCTCTATAAAGAGGTAGAGACTGCAGCCAAGAGTGGCAAAAACATGGATGGCAAGAAGAAACAGGAAGTTCCTCGTTTCAAAAAGTCACGAGGGGATTTTCGTCCACGACGGTTCACCAGAGGAACCAGACCGAGTTCAAACTTCGGTCAAGGGTTTCGGGGCCGGGGCGCTCGCCCAGGCTGGACCGACAACACCGCACGGCCAATAGGTCGAGGGTTCAACTCGTCGAGACCTTTCCCCAGGGGCGGGTCCAAGTAGAGGTCCAAACACAAACTTTACAAGTCCCTGCAGCCTCTAAAAACACACAAACTGTAAGCAACTTTGTGGCTGGTAATATTAGTAATCATATTTCTGAGTGGCACAAAATTACTAGTGACCAAGAAATTATAGAAATAGTTAGGGGTGTTCAAATTCCTTTTACACAAATTCCTGTACAAAGTATAATACCTTTTCCATATAACATTCAACCAGTTGAACGAGATGCACTAACTAAACAGGTACATAAATTCTTTGAGAAAGGAATTATACAAAAAGTGACACACTGTTCAGGACAGTTTATTTCAAACATTTTCTCGAGACCGAAGCCTAATGGTGATGTTCGAATGATCCTGGATTTAACAATCCTTAATAAAAGGGTGGAATATCGACATTTTAAAATGTTCTCTCTAGATACGGCACGGGATCTGATTACACCAGATGCGTGGATGGCTAGTGTTGATTTACAGGATGCATATTATACGCTTCCCATAATGGAACAATACCGAAAATTTCTTCGATTTATTTGGGATAACCAACTCTATGAGTTTACCTGTATGCCGAATGGCTTAGCTTGTGCGCCACGTTTATTTACTAAATTGCTTAAACCTGTTTTCTCGGTAATGGCGAGGAAGGGTCATATAATGTTTCCATACATAGATGATTCTTTTATTATAGCATCAACACAAATTGGTTGTGTGAATGCAGTTTTGGATTTATGTGCATTACTCACTAAATTGGGGTTTTATGTACATCAACAAAAGTCAGTGTTTAAACCAACAAAACAACTTAAATGTTTAGGGTTTATTCTGGATACACAGTCCCTTACAGTGTCGATAACAGAACAAAAACTAATTAAGTTTATGACTACAGCGACTCAGCTTATTAAGTTATCAAAGCCAAAAATTAGACAGGTTGCTGTTCTTATTGGCATAATGACCTCATATGCACCTGCTGTGTTATATGGGAAGGCCCATATTAAGTCGCTAGAAATAGATAAAAATTTAGCGTTAACACGAACTAAAGGCAATTTTGAGCGAAAGATGTTTATTTCGCAAGAAGGGTTACAGGATATTGGATGGTGGATGCAACATATAGCAAGTTCACCAAATCCAATCCGCATGGCGGAACCTAATACAGTAATTACTACTGATGCTTCGTTAGAAGGTTGGGGAGCTCATCGAGATGGGGTCACAACAGGAGGTAGATGGCTTGATGATGAAAAATCAGACTATATTAATGCACTAGAATTGCGTGCTATTTATCTGGGCTTACGTAGTTTAGTAAAGATAAATAAATCACAGGTTAGAATACTAACTGATAATACTACTGCCATGGCATATATTCGTAACATGGGTGGAACCAAATCAAAGTCTTGCAATCAGTTATCTAAACTGATTTGGAACTGGGCACAGGCTCAACAAGTCTGGCTGACTGTAGCGCATATTCCAGGGTCACAAAATACACTTGCAGATTATAAAAGTAGAAATTTCCATGACCATTTAGAGTGGTCTCTCTCTACACATTTGTTTAACTTCGTTTGTGAAAAATGGGGTACACCTGAAGTTGACTTATTTGCATCACGAAATAATAACAAGTTACCCTGTTATGTTTCTTGGCATCCTGAACCGGATGCTTGGAAAGTAGATGCGTTTGCTATTACCTGGGAAAATAATTATTTTTATATTTTCCCACCATTTAGCATTATCAGCCGAGTAGTGAGAAAAATCGGCTTGGAAGGGACACATGCGATACTGGTGGTGCCCGATTGGGACACGCAACCTTGGCTGCCAGCAGTTTCACAACTGGCAAAAGATCGTATACGATTCCCAAGAAAACTCGGGAATCTGACGCACCACGGACCGCTAGTGGTTCACGGTGACGTGTCAACGACGCCCCTATTGGCATTCCTTTTCTAAGGAAGCAGCTACAGCAATTTGGATTGGACAGAATTACTGAGGATAGGATAGTATCGGATGCCTGGAGGCCAGGAACTGTCAAAATGTATACAACCTATTTAAAGAAATGGGGTGTACATTGTTTGTTAATGAAAGTTAAGCCAACAAATCCAAAGATTTCACAAGTAGCTCGGTTTCTTCGTTCTCTAGAGGATGAAGGACTTTCCTTTGGATCGATTAATGCGGCGAGGTGTGCGTTATCAATTATATTACCTAGAATTGATGGCGAAACAGTTGGAAAACATCATGTTATTTGTTATTTACTTCGTTCAATTTATCAAAGGAATCCTCCAAAACCAAAGTATAGTCGGTTTTGGGATGTTTCTGTAGTATTTAAGTTGTTTCAGGCTTGGCCTCACAACTCGTGGTTAGATATAAAACAGTTAGGTTTTAAGGTCGCGGTCCTGTTATTGTTAGTAACCGGACACAGAGGACAGACGATTGTTGCTTTATCCTTAACTGGATCAGAAATAGACAAGCAACAAGCTACGTTTGATTTAGAAAAATTGCTTAAATCGAACACGTTAGGTGACCCTTTATCAACGGTTCACTTAGACTGTTTTCCGAATGATCGGAAATTATGTGTTGTGTCGGCCATACGGGCTTATATATACAAGACAAAGGATTTACGTGCATCACAACAACTATTAGTGAGCTTTATAAAGCCACATAAGGCGATTTCACGAGACACACTTGCCAGATGGACAATTACGGTGTTGAAATTGGCTGGAGTGGATACGAGTAAATACTCTTCCCACTCAACTAGAGGAGCCATGGTCTCCAAGGCACGGGTGCTTGGTATTTCTGTGAAAAGAATACTAGCGCATGCAGGCTGGAAGACGGCTAAGTCGTTTGCAAAACATTATAATAAACGACTAGAAAAGCCTACCGGCGTTGCAAAGCGTCTTCTCGCCAACTAACAAGAATAGGTGAGAACAAAAATTTAGAATGTTATAATAATAAGAAAGAATGATATTAAGGATAAAAATGAATTATGTAAAGGTCTCCCTAGCCTGAGGCTAGCCTGAGGCTGTTTACCGAGGTAAAATAGTATAGTTATACGAGTCTTACCTTGGTACAGATGATGGATAACTGTTGTTTTACCGAGGTATAAGCCTCGGATAGATGTGGGCTAGGGCCCTCCCGCCACACCCTGCCACATCTATTCCGTTGGTGTACCTTTTCGGTAAAGTAATAGTATCCATTGTTTGAAAGTCATTTTTATCCTCAATAAGTAGGTTAAGATTGCTGGTACCGGACGTGCTTACCTCTCCCTAGCCCACATCTATCCGAGGCTTATACCTCGGTAAAACAACAGTTATCCATCATCTGTACCAAGGTAAGACTCGTATAACTATACTATATATCCCTCATAATATATATATATATATATATATATATTATGAGGGAGACTTCCAGGAATATGTAGCCCTGTGGCAAAGGCATATTACTGATCGAAAAGTTTATTGTGATGGATAATTACAGGAATGTTCATCCCGGCTGCAATCTGCTTAACAGCATATTACGCATTGATATGTTTATCCTGAGGGATACTTCCAAGAATGTTCAACCATGCTACTACGTTGGTGTACGTGTGTGCGGTGGGTGGGTGGGTTGGTGGGTGGTGTAGGTATGTGTGTGTGTGGTGGGTGGGAGGGGCGATGGGTGGGAGAGAGTAGCGAGGCGTGGCTGAGGCTGACCAAGTGAATGTCTGAGGCTGTGGTGACTGGAGCCGCGCTTCTCCCTGACTGGTCACAGGCTTTTACTGCGTGACAACTGGGATGTGTTGGGCTCTGTTGATCCTTGTCCTGTTCACAATGCGATGATCGGCCTCTTGACTGCAACGACTCCTCGTAACTCGCCTGGTGTGTGGCGTGTGCCAGAGCGACACGGAGCCATTAGTAGGTTACCACCGCCTCTTGCACGGAAGGTTCTGGGTTCGATCCTCATCCAAGTCGAGCCAAATACTTAGAATACCACATCGATATATGTGGTGTCCAACCATCATTAGACTTAGATTGGTTGGTTGTTGGAGTTTTACATCATGCCAACATCTAAGGTCATATTAGGACGGGTACCGACTTGTGGTAGTGTGCACTCATGATGACATAATAGTGCTATCCCACTGGGAGACCAGGCCATCAGCGCCATGGTCTGTTATCCCACTCAGTTATCCTGACACTGAGCCAACCAGTCCTTGCCCTATCCTAATAATGCCAAGCACCTGGCTAGGAAGTGACAAGTATCAAGTTTTAAGTCATTGGTTTGACTCGACCAGGGTTCTACCCGTGCGTTCGAATCCCACAATCTACCAAAACAGGAGACGGACGCTCAACTCATTCAGCCGTACCGGCTGGTTATTATTTGACTTATAGTTATAACAACCCTTCTTGTTATCTCCTTATGTATTGCTAGGACGTAAAACTCCAACAAATCTTACACCCACTGCGCACTAACCATGCCTTACTTGTTGCGATTATACGACCCCTGATATATTTTGTTTACTCCTTATCGAGGATTGGGTTGAAAACTGCATATCACAATACAGTATAACCCCGTTAAACCAAACTTGAAGGAACCCTAGAAATTTGTTTGGATTAACCGATCATTGGTTTAACCAAGCTTTGACTTTGACTTGGCTTTCGCAAAAAAGGGGGTGCATTATGAATGTACAATGTATGGGGACACTATGATTATTATTTTTTATGTGTATACAGTTTAACCCAATTAAACCAATCTGGTTAACTCAAATGATTGGTTAATCCAAACTTGTTTCGGCGACCTGGCAAAATACTACCATTCATCATATAAAAAAGTCTGAGATGACCTTAAAACCACATGAAAGTTTGGTTTAACTGTACCGGAAGTGGCCTGGGGCCGACAATTGTGTTTGGATTAACCGATACTTTGGATTAACTGACTTTGGTTTAACCAACTTTTTTTATATGATAAATGGTAGTATTTTGCCGGGTCGCCAAAATAAAGTTTGGATTAACCGACCGTTTCATTTAACCGAGCTTGGTTTAACGGGGTTGTACGGTAACAGGGTTTGGGGAGAGTTGAATCGGAAACTGTGTCCTATCTAATTAATAACATCCACACAAAACACCAATAAATAAACACAATTTGGTGGTGATGAGATCCGATGTTTAGTTACGGTGACTAGGGACATGGCCGATCTCAGATGGCACACCGATTAGTGGCTATCACTGCTTTTATACGATGGGTAATGATAATAAAAATAGACACGATAGTAATCTGATTATCCCTTTGTATTGTGAATAGCACGCTATGGAACTACACACACACCTGTTGTGTGGTGGGTATTTATCAGGGACAGCGAATTACTATTACAGGAAATTAGAGGTATTTTTGTGGGGACATTGTTTCTAATCAGACCGGGATGGGTGTGTGAGCTGAGCTCCCGCTTCACATGAGGCAGATCATGGGTGGGGGGTGGGGGGGTGGGGTTCAGATTCAACACACATGTTTGAGGGCTGGGGCCAAATGTATGAACAAGTTTCTATCGGCTCCGGTGTTAACGGCGGCCAGCAGGTTAGCGAACGTCGGTGTTGGTATATGAGTCATGGGAAATGTATGTTGCCAAAGCGCAGATTGGTTAGCTAACCAATGCATTATTTATAGATTTGGGGGAATCCTCTCTGCTTTGTGTACATTCGTCGATTTGACAATATGAATAACGCCGCCGATGTAGCTGCTACGTTAATATCGCTTCGAATGTAGGGTTAATTTAATGAAATTTCACGATTTGAGTATGTAGTTCATCTGCGGCGGCGGCGGCCATGTTTTGTCGATGTGCGACAGTATGGATAGCGACGTCGATGCGGCAAGGGTATAATTTGTTTAGTTTGCAGTCGTCGATTCGATAATATGAATAACGCCGCCGATGTAGCTGCTACCTTAATATCGCTTCGAATTTAATGAAATTTCACATTCTGCGTATCTTATTCTGTTAAATATGATTGCATTGAATAGATTTGAGCCCAATCGGTCCCTAACCCTGACGTTAAACCTGCTACTTCTTGGGGTTAGTGTGGGTGAGGTTAACTCTCGAGGTATTTGTCTAACCCGTTCACATACATTGTCACTTTTGGCTGCTAACCCGGGAAATCCGCACGAAGCACGGGTTAGGACCGCTAACCCGGCCTCATACATTTGGCCCCAGGTTGAGTCAAAGCAATTATGTATACTATTTATACTTGTCATTACCTACCCTAGTGTTTGGCATTACTAGGATAGGGCAAGGCGTAGTGGAATGAGGAAGACCAATCGTCTGCGATTGAAACTTCCCCTGCTTAATCAACGAATGTACAGGGGACACGTATGAAAAGAAGAATAAAAGGTGTGCCCCGACATATTATCTAACTTCTCAAATAAGTCAGTTTGAAGGGTATAATACTAATAGAACCTGGTAATGCTGAAGCCGATGCTGCTTCGAAACCTATTTTGTCATGCATGCCGCAATGAATTTTCCATGTTTGCATTTAATATATTAGCCATTCACAATAAAACATTCTTCAATCTAAAGTAATGTTGATTATACCGATGAACCAACTATAATCAACTCAAAATATGAAAAGAAAAAAAGAAAAAAAAACTATACAAAAAACTTTGTACTATGCAACATGAAAATACATACACACACACACAAACCAACAAAACAACCCAGAAATAAAATAATAAATAAACATCTTCCCTCTTCTCCTTTCAGATGTATCGTCGTCTATGACGCCACCAGTGCGCGAACCCAGGTCCGTTCCGGGCATGTAGCTGCAGCGCGTGCTCTCGGCTCGGTGGCGGACTATTTCTGAGACACTTCTGGAAGTGACGTCACGATGGCGAGGCGCAAGGCGGCCATCTTGACACTACTGTTCTACGGGCCCGTGCTGGTGCTGGTGCTGGTGTTGGATGGGGCGGGCGGCGCCGGGCCCCCGGGAGGCCCGTCCCTGCAACCTCCGGACTTCCGTGTCATTAGTTATGAAGGTAAGAGCAGCTCTAGGTCAACGGCGACCTGCTTATTTATGGGGGCCTTATGGTGGTGTGTGTGGGTGTGGGGATGTGTGGGTGTTGGGGGCAGGGATGTGGGATAGGGGTGGGTGAGGGGTGGGTGTGTGTGGGATAGGGGTGTGTGGGTGAAGGGTGTGAGTGTGGGTGAGGGTTAGAGGTGTGGGTGTGGGTCTGGGGTGTGGTGGGTGTGTGGGTTAGGGGTGTATGTGAGGGTGAGGTAGGGGTTTGGGTGTGAGGGTAGGTGAGGGGTGTGTGTGGGCTAGGGGTGTGGGTGTGGGTCTGGGGTGTGGTGGGTGTGTGGGTTATGGGTGTATGTGAGGGTGAGATAGGGGTTTGGGTGTGAGGGTAGGTGATGGGTGTGTGTGGGTGAGGGGTGCGTGTGTGGGCTAGGGGTGTGTGTGGGTGAGGGGTGTGTGTGGGTGAAGGGTGCTTGTGTGGGATAGGGGTGTGTGTGGGTGAGGGGTGTGTGTGGGTGAGGGATGTGTGTGGGTTAGGGGTGTGGGTGTGGGTCTGGGGTGTGGTGGGTGTGTGGGTTAGGGGTGTATGTGAGGTTGAGATAGGGGTTTGGATGTGAGGGTAGGTGAGGGGTGTGTGTGGGTGAGGGGTGTGGGTGTGGGCTAGGGGTGTGTGTGGGTGAGGGGTGTGTGTGGGTGAGGGGTGTGTGTCGGTGAGGGGTGTGGGTGTGGTGGATGTATGGGTTAGGGGTGTATGTGAGGGTGAGATAGGGGTTTGGGTGTGAGGGTGGGTTAGGGGTGTGTGTGGGTGAAGGGTGTGTGTGTGGGATAGGGGTGTGTGTGGGGGAGGGGTGTGTGTGTTAGGGGTATGGTGGGTGTATGGGTTAGGGGTGTATGTGAGGGTGAGATAAGGCTTCGGGTGTGAGGGTGGGTTAGGGTTGTGTGTGAGGGTGGGCTAGGTTAGTGTGTGGGTTAGTGGTGTGTGTGTGGGGGGGGTGGGGGGTTAGGGGTGTGTGAGGGTGGGCTGTGGGTGTGGGTGGGTAGGTTATGGGTATGTGTGTTTGTGTGTGCGTGGAGGCTAGAGCTGAAATGCATTGGTGAAATCAGGGTGTGTGTGGGTACTTATTTCTGTACAGGATTATATTCTGTATTATATAATTGAAGTGCAGCAATGTGTTGTCCGACCTATCAGTTTTAGCCTAGCAATACGTTGAATAACGTAGTCTAGTCCTAAAGGCCCTGTCACACTGCTGTGCCGTATTGCATCAGTGTATACTGACATATGTGACGTTGTGCCAACATGTTAGTGTATGCTGAGACAAGTTATGGGTACGCTTGGCATAAGTAGTATTCGTTAACAGCCCACCTGTGTATGCTGAAGCAAGTTATGGGTACATTTGGAATAAGTAGTATTTTTGAGCATGTTCAAAATTCCCGGCATGATAACATGTGTCACATATGTCAGCATATGCTTATGCAGTGTGACAGGGCCCTTATGTATGGGGGGGGGGGGGGCGTTAGTTATGGTGGTAGGTGGGGTGTGTGTGGGTATGTGGGAGTGATGCGCGGTGTGTGTAAAGGGTAGAGATGAAATGCATCGGTGAAATCAGGGTATGGGCACTTATTTCTCTCAGAGTGACTTCACATATGTCAAATACCCTAGAATACTAAGACGGCTCACTCAGCCTGTACTGTACAATCAAAATGATCAAACCCACCACTTGGTGTGCTGGCTGCTCTCTTGGTTAAACAGGGGCTATATTATATGTAGAAATGTATATATGAGTGTGAAAGATGTGTGATGATGGCGATGCTGATGATGATGCTGATGATGATGTGTATTTGTTCATAGCAATTTCATATTGATGTGTATTCATACTTACCTATATCATGTATAATATAAGTGTATATGTTTACATGTGAAACACCAACCAGCAGCCAGGCTGATCAAACCCACCACAAGGTGGCATTGGAAATGTACATTACCATGGGAGAGATAGGGAGTAAGCTGTCTTAGTATTATAGGGTCTTTGCCTATGGTACCATATCCCTGGTGCGAGATTCTATAGTCATGGTACCGTGTCCCTACCGTGATGACAGTAGATTATTGTACAATCACAGTTCCGGTTAGGGTTAGGGTGAGGGTTAGGGTTAGATATTTCGGGTAGGTATTGGCTAGAGTTCGGATCTAAAACTTAAAAGAACGGTACCATGACGCTAGACTGCCGATCTATATCAATGGTACCGTGATGCTAGACTGGTGCCATTCATTGCACTAGGTCCAGGTTGTCTGTTCTAGCTTCAACATTAAATAGGTTAATGGTGATTCTGTACTGTTTTCTTACTCTTAGGGATGAAATACCTCCACGATTTCGCAGATTACCACGATTTTTGTTTATTTACCGATTAACATTAAACAAAATGTATATATGACAACAATTGGCTCGGTGGAATCCCATTATTATATGACCTTAGATGTTGCGAAATCATAAAAGCCAAATAACAATTATGTATGGACGATAATGCAGTGACAATAAAGGCTCTGTCACACATCACCGGATTGGGGAAACGGAAATAAACGCAACAAAGTCTGTTAATATCCAGCAAAGTATGCTTTGTGTCCGTTGATATCCGTTGATATCTGGCCCGATCCGTTACAAGTTTTGAACATGCACAAAACTTGGAACGGATGCCACCGGATTGACATCTATGGCTCTTGGCCGGTTTGAGTTTGTTTCGTCCGTTGGCTATCCATTCATGTACATTTCATGTCCATTTCATGTCTGTTCGTCTGGCGGCCTTTGACCTTTGACCCAATATCGCAACATTTTGACACATTTTAATACATTTTGATACTTACCACACCCAAACACCAGCGGACTAGACAATTCTGTCAATTGCTCAAGCCGGCATAGTGTGACAGGAACTTAAAGATAGCTGAAATCTGACTTCTGGTATCTTTCCATGATTCGCTGACCGTGCTAATCCTATGAGGGGGGAGGGGGCCGGAAATCGGGGTTTTCGCGGTGATTTGCCATCGGCCTTTCCGTGTTTTTTTTGCCGGAGACCACTTTCATCCCTGCATCTGCAGAACGTTGATGAACTGATCAGTATACGGATCTTTGATATGTAAGATCCACCACTGAACATTTCAAGGTGTTTGCGTTATGACCCCCACCACCCGTCATAATCTCATTCCATCCCATTCCAAAGCATTGTATATCAGGGTCAACCCTTTAACTTTTTAAGGCTGTTTAACTAATAATTCCGTTGAAAGGAGTTTGAATCCCAGCTGAGTCAAACTTCAGACCAATGACAAACAAACTTGATACTTACCACTACCTAGCCTGGAGCTCGACATTGGTACTACTAATATAGGGCAAGGACTGGTTAGCTCAGTATTGGGATAATATGACTGAATGGGATATTGTGTCATGTGCTGGCAGACTGATCTCCCAATGGTGCAGCACTATAAAGTCACCATTAGTCCGCACTGTCATAAGTCGGTACCCGTCCTGATATAACCATAAATGCTGCTAGGACGTAAAACCTCAACAAACAAACAAGCATACAAACCGTTCACAATTCCTATTTAAAAAACCCGTGAAATTCCAAGGATGATTACCTCAGTAGTATTAACCAAATTCCAGCATATCAATAGGATATGTGCAATTAAATAAGATAACATGAGATCAGCATAATTACCATCACAGGGTGCCTTGCTTTTGGGGTGGTTCATAACCATACAACTGTTGGTTACCAGCTGCGGAACTTGAGAAATATAGAAAGGCCCTGATAAATCGGTCCAATCTTTGGTTGAAGATTAATCTTCTGGTGGGACGGTTGTAGAAGCTGGGGATGTCTTTACAACATTCAAAACAGCAAAGCGTTGGGGCGGCCCTGAATCACTCTGGTCCGGCAGTAGCACAGTACTTGTATCCAGTCGACATGAGCAAGGGTTTAGGAGGAAGGGACAGGTAAAGGTGGGTCCAGCGGTTCCAGCAACAAGAACAAAGCGAGAGAAACGATAAGGTAAAGGGCTCCACCCAAGCAAACAACTCCCCAGGGGGAGAAGTAAGCCTGGGAGAAAAAAAAGGGTAGAGTATAGGAAAGAGAAATGAGGAGAGTTAAGTGAAAGGAACATGTCTATTTGCTCTTTGGTGACCAGCTGGCGAGCCAAAGACATGGACAGAGTAAGAGTAGAAAGTGAAATGCTGGTGGCTTCCCTCTCCTGGGACTCTTTTCAGACATTATCAAGGAGGAGCAAAGCCAGCAGAGAGGAGATAGAGAGAGGTGTGGACGAAGTGCAGCCGGATAGCAAGTGCACAGGCTGCCTTCATTATTTAATAGAATATGACTCTAGGACCAAAGTTGTCATGCATGTAGTTCAGCTTAAAAAAACAATGGTGTCCTGATTTATACACTTCGGTTGGTTGGTTGTTGGAGCTTTACGTCCTGGCAACATCGAAGGATGGGTACCGACTTGTGACAGTGGGCACTCATGGCAACCTTATATGGCTGCCCCACTGTGAGACCAGGCCACCAGCAGCATTACCTGACATCCCACTCAGTCACATTATCCTGACACGTAGCCAACCAGTCCTTGCCCTATCCCAACAAAGCCCCAAGCACCTGGCTAGGAAGCGACAAGTATCAATTTAAAAATAGTTGGTTTGACTCGACCAGGGTTCAAACCTGTGGCTTTGAATCCCACGATCTACCAAAAAAAAAGTGAGACAGACACTTAACTCATTCGGCCATCCCATCTGGTCAACAAACACCTTCGGTGAATTGTTTGGTGCAATGGGTCCACCGAGGACATTAAGCGCCCAAACCCAAACCCTAGCGGCCTAGTTGCCCCAGTCCCCCCCCCCTCCCCTCCCCTCTACAGCCGCCCTCCCGCCCCTCTCCCCTTCCCCCATCCCTCATCCCTCCTCCCCCCTACCCCCTCTCCCCCTCACCCCTTCCCCTTCATTCCAATGCATGGTCCGGTTAGCGGGAACCCATTGAGCCCCACCAACCCGTAAGACCCTATAGTAAGGGTTCGGCCAGCGGTATTCAAAAACCCCACAACCCCGGCCTGGCCAATAGCTGGGCTCAAAGCATCTCGTGTTGCCTGCCTGCCATTCGAGTGCGCATGCGCTGAGCCTGGCTTCGATAGCAGCAGTGACTGGACTGGTGGGGGGCGGTGGGTGTGTGTGTGTGTGAGGGGTAGTTGGAGGGTGGTGGTGGTAATGTGTGGGTATGTATGTAGATCTTCACACAGGAGGCTGAGATAAGCAGGCCATCAAGGTACCCCGATCCTCGCATTCACCACACACCACCTGTTCCTAGGCGCGCTTTCTTTCGGCCTCCTCCAGGGTGGCTTGGGGTTGGCGTTGGGGTTGGGTTTGGGTGGATGGAGGCTTTGGTAGGGTGAGTGAGGGGAGTGGGTTGGTGTGTGTGTGGGGGGGTTTGGGATGTTGGTGTGGTTCCACTCCAGCAGGTGTAGTTCGGTCACTCACTGTGCCAGCTGGCATGGATCACTAACACTTCACCTGGAGGAATGTGGGTAAACAAAAACATAACATTAAACCGTCCAATGAAGTTTATTTTAGAGAAGATAATTAAAATGGATTTGTCGGTTTTTGCATCTGAACCATTCACTTGTTCATGTCGACTAATCTCATAGCAACGCCATTATACCTCTGGACTAGATGGGATGAACGTCTGTCTCCCGCTTTGGTAGATCGTGGGATTCGAATCCATGGGTGTGTACCCTAGGAGAGTCAAACCGATGGAACTTATGAAATTCACAGCCATTTCATGTTAAGGACATGGGAAGATGATCTTTCTCCTAATAGCAATGTTTGTTTGTTGTTGTTTTACGTCCTAGCAACATATAAGGTCATATCAGGACGGGTACCGACTTGTGACAGTGCGCACTCATGACAACTTTATAGTGCTGCCCCACTGGGATACCAGGCTGCCAGCACCATGACCTGATATCCCACTCAGTCACATTATCCTGACACTGAGCCAACCAGTCCTTGTCCTATCCTAATAATGCCGAGCGCCAGGCTAGGAAGCAACAAGTATCAATTTTAAAGTCATTGGTTTGACTCGACCAGGTTTCGAACCCACGACCCCACGATCTACCAACACAGGAGACGGACGCTCTAACTCATTTGGCCATCCCGTCTGGTCCCTAATAGTAATAGCGAGGCCCTATTCTAGAAAACTGGAGGGCAGATATTTGGTTGAACACTGATGGTAGGGCTGTAAGTGTAACTTCTAATGCAGGCAGGAGTAGGGCAGTGTTGTGTGTGGGAGAAGGGTGCGGGGTTGGGGGGGGGGGCAGGCGTGGTGGCTGGGCGGGGGATGGGATGGCTTTTCGATTCGGGAGGGAGGGACTTTTGAGGAGATATTTCAGACCAGAGTGAGTACTGGACAGGGTGAGTGGTTTGTAGATGTGGTACGGAGCGAGGAGGTGAGGTGAGGTGGGGGCTGGGTTGGGGGTGTGGGGGTGTGGGTGGGTGGGGGTGGGGGTAGTGGCAGGTGGGGTGGACAGAGGGTTTGTATGGCGGAGGGCCCGTCCTGGGAAGACGGATGGGAGTGGATCACGGGGTTCGGCAACCTGCGCCCGGTGCCTCACCCCCACACGTGCCGGGCACAATGCAACCGGGCCGCGGCGCCTGCTTCAGTGCCGTTCAATGCCGCACCATTTCCTCACCTCCAACTCCTCCTGCTCCTACACCCGGCTGCCCCGCTGTCCGCTAGCCTCTTCCCCTCCCACCCTCCCACCCTCCCCCCTCCACCCTCCACCCTCCACCGCCCCACTAGCACCGCTCCCCGGTCTCCCCTTCTGCCCCTCTCCCCAGTCCCCACTTCCACTTTCCCCTACACCGTGCTCAGGGTCCCCTGCCCCTGCCCTGTCCTCTGCCCTGTCTTCACCGGACCCCGTGTCCCCATCCCTGTATTCACCGCCTCCTCTGTCCCCATCCCTGTCTTCACCGCCTTCCCTGCCCCCTCCCCTGTCTTCAGCGGGCCCTCTGTCCCCATCCCTGTCTTGACCACCTCCCCTGCCCCCTCCCCTGGCTTCACCGGGCCCTCTCTCCCCATCCCTGTCTTCACCGCCTACCATGCCCCCTCCCCTGTCTTCACCAGCCACTGTCCCCTCCCCTGTCTTCACCAGATGTCCTCCCCCCTGTTTTCACCGGGGGTGCGTGGCAGACTCGGTAGAGCGCAGGCCTGGCCTCCCGTGAGGAAGATCGGGAGTTCAGTTCCCAGTTGAGTCAAACCGATGACTTTCAAAATTGATAATTGGCTCTTCCTACCTTGCCATTTGACATTACTAAAAGGATAGGGCAAGGACTGGCTGGCTCCGTGTCAGGATAATGTGTCTGAGTCAGATATTTGGTTACTGTGCTAGCGTCCTTATTTCCCAGTGGGGCAGCACATACTATAAAGTTGCCATGAGTGTGCACTGTCACAAGTCGGTACCCGTCCTGATATCACCTTATATGTTGCCAGGACGTAAAACTCCAACAACCAAATAACCCTCCCCCCACCTAACCCCCTACAATTTACCCCTACCTCTACCACCCACTCTCCCTCACCCTACCACCCACGCCTACTTTACCCCTACTCCATGCCCTCCCCCTCCCCCACCTAGCCCCCTACATTACCAATCCCCAAACCCTCCCACACCCTACCATCCACCATCCCACACACTCGCTCCCGCCAACTACCACTCCACCCTCCCACACCCTCCTACCCACCATCCCACACCCTCCCACCCACCATCCCACACCCTACCACCCACACTCCCCCACCCTACCACCCACCCTCCCAAACCCTACCCCTCAACCCTACAACCCACACCCTACCCATCAACCCTACCACCCACACCATACCCATCAACCATACCACCCACTCTCCCACACCCTACCCCTCCAACCTCCCACACCCTACCACACACCCTACCACCCCTCCCCCCCACCCCTTTGCTCTCCATGTCTGCAGCTTTCTCTCAACCACCCCCATAGAAACCCTCTTTTTTCAGCTGCCATTGTCCTGGCCTCCTTGTCCCGCTTCCCCTCTAACACACACGCCGTACCACCAGGCCCGATTGCCGCCCAAAAGGCATACTTTATTCCAGTTCCCCATTGCCTACTTCAGCTCGTTGGGTTGAGACAAACCTAACAAGTAGAGGCAACCTTTTGTTAGCTTTTATTTTAAGTTTACAAAAATAAAGTATAGTATTTTTTGCAAAACTGCAAGAAAGTGTAATAATTTGAAACTGAATACGGTAGCATTATTTTGACGACTTATTCAGCCATTGCCGAATACGGACACACATATATTTTCTCTCTCTCTCTCTCTCTCTCTCTCTCTCTCTCTCTCTCGCTCTCTCTTTCTCTCTATATATATATATATATAAATATATATATATATATGAAGTTGATATATATATATATATTACTATTAAGTATTATCGGAGACTGAACAACCCGTTGATATTGTGTAGTGAGGAAAGGACGTGGAAGATAATGTTAATATCAACCTTCCAATTATTTATATTTCAATAATCCTTATACCTCACCGGGCGTGGTGGCCGAATCAGGAGAGCGAGGGCCGTCCCATGCAGGAGATCGGGAGTTCAATTCCCGGTCGAGTCAAACCAATGACTTACAACATTGATACTTGTCGCTTCCTAGCCTGGCAATCTGCATTAAGAGGATATGACAAGGACTGGTTAGCTCAGTGTCAGGATGATGTGACTGAGTCAGAAATCTGGTCATGGTGCTGGCAGCCCGATTTCCCAGTGGGGCAGCACTAAGTATAAAGTCGCTATGAGTGCACACTGTCACAAGTTGGTACCCGCCCTGATATGACCTTACATGTTGCCAAGACGTAAATCTCCCAACAAGCAACCAGACAACCAATTCTGCTACCACATCCAGTCCATGCATGGCGGACGCCGAGGCACAATTTGACAGGAATCCAATTGAAACACAAATATCAAACAAAAACCATACTAAGTATAGGTAACCAGCTCTTTACTGGTTTTATTTATCTGACTCTAAAAAAAAAAGGGGGACTGGGGTGGGAGGTACAACCACCATGTGAAAAGGTACCAGGTGACATTTTCAGACCTTGTTCACCAACCTGCATACATTACCTTGGGAATACACCAATCCATTTCTCACCCCTTGTCCTAACTGCTATATGCCCACCCCCACCGCCACCACCTCCTCCCCCCAGTCCAAATTCCTTGTAGATCACTCATTGCCAACAATGCAATCTCCAACAATCATGTATTGCACCCTTACCACCGATCGCCTGCACAACCAGCTTACACCTCCTTCCCCGATCCTTACCAGAGCCTAGGCCTGATTGCCATTCACGCCATTCACGCCTCACTCAATCCCTGTTCACTCGCAGACCTGGGCTCGATCCCTTTCCAATCGCCTTCTCTCTCACTCTGCTGCATCATTTGTTTCAACTCATTGTCTAACTTCCAATCCCCTCCTTCCCGCGCCGCCCCACCCCGCCCCTCTCCGCCTTGGCCACACGCAGCCCACATGTGCACACACTCCCCATCTCCCCATCAACCCATCTCCCCCTCACCCTATCTCCCCATCTCCGCCCTTGGTTCGTATGCACCACCATGCGGCCTGTAGTACTCACTAACCAACCGTAGCATCATCATCATCATCATCATCATCATCATCGGCATTGTCTTGGCTGTTATCATCACCATCATGGCCACCATCATCGACCAGCATGCTTACCAGCAGCATCATCATTATCATCAGCATTATTACCATCATCTTCCTCTTCATCGGCATCGTCACGATCTTTATCATCGTGACGGTCTTTATCATCGTGACCATCACCATCATGGTCAGCATTGTTTAGTTCCAAGCCAACACACTTACCAGCAGTTTCAACATCATCATCATGATCACCATCACCACCATCATCATCATCATCATTGACACCACTTTGTAATAGACAATCATCCTCATCATTACCCGAACACAATCAGATGCATCAGCACACACACCCAAACATCAGCATGACCGTAACAATCATTACCATGACAATCATCACCATTATCGTCAGCACTGCCAGGATCATTATCAGTATCATCATCTTCAGTACCATCAGCACCATCATCATCAGCACCACCATAATCAATAGGACAGGTGGTGGTGGTCAAATCGGTATAGCACAGGCTTCCCGTGCAGAAGGACGGGAGTTCGAATCCTAGCCGAGTCAAACCAGTGACTTATGCAATTTATACGTGTCGCTACCATGCCTGGCGCTCGACATTAATAGGATAGGATAAAGACTGATTAGAACAGTATCAGGATAATGTGACTATGGGATGTTGGGTTATGTTGCTGCCGAATGGGTCTCCCAGTGGGTCAGCACTATAAAGTTGCCATGAGTGTGCACTGTCACAAGTTGGTACCCGTCCTGATGTTGATAAATATAAAACCACAACTGCAACTACTATACTAATTAACAGCCCCCCCCTGCCATAAGCAGTACCACCCACAACCCACCACCACCAACCACAACCATCTTCACCACCATCAGCACCAACCAAGCTCTTCCCAATACCGACACCACACAAAAGTCGACATTGGGCAACTATCACATTGCCTTTTGTTGAGGGTGACTTGCCTCCCGGCGTGCGGCGGCGGCGGCCGGCGACTGAGGCGTCGGTGGCGGCGGGGAGGTTGACGGGGGGTGGCGGTGGGCGGCCGGTGAAGATGGTGATGGATCGTCGGTCTCATGCTATGAGTCAGGTGGCTTCTTGATCTCCACGCCATCGACCTGAATACGCGCTGAATGGATGGTTTCCACAGCCTAACTCCAGCCAGCATACCCCCATTCGGATACCGCAAGCCAGCCCCTCCCCTCAGCCACATCCAACCCCCCCCCCTCACCCCTCCCCCCCCCCCCCCCTAGCCCCCCAGCCCCCCCTCAGCCACCTCTCAGCCCCCTCTCAACCCCCCCCCCCCCCCCCACAGCCCCCCTCTCCTTAACCGCCTCCTGCCTCCCATCCCCCCTTGCACACGCCTCCCAAGAGATAATACATAGACCATGGTACCGAGCCAGCAGTAATGTGTGTATAAATATGGTTGGTGTATCGAAGTTTGGCAGTGATTCTGACATTTTGCTATTGCTGCTTTGGTTCTACTTCTAAGTTCTAGTTGTTGCTGCTGGGTTTTATTTTATTATTATTATTATTAGTAGTAGTAGTATTGTTATCATTATTGTTATTGTTATTGTCATTGTCATTGTCATTGTCATTGTCATGGTCATGGTCATGATCATGGTCATGGTCATGGTCATGATCATGGTCATGGTCATGGGCATGGTCATGGGCATGGGCATGGGCATGGGCATGGGCATGGGCATGGGCATGGGCATGGGCATTGCCATTGCCATTGCCATTGCCATTGCCATTGCCATTGCCATTGCCATTGCCATTGCCATTGCCATTGCCATTGCCATTGCCATTGCCATTGCCATTGCCATTGCCATTGCCATTGCCATTGCCATTGCCATTGCCATTGCCATTGCCATTGCCAATGCCAATGCCAATGCCAATGCCAATGCCAATGCCAATGCCAATGCCATTGCCATTGCCATTGACATTGACATTGACATTGACATTGACATTATTATTTTATTATTATATTATTATTATTATTTTTTTTTTTTTTTGCGTTTAACAAAAAAAGAAGGGATTTCCCAAATTGGCTCAACAATTTGTTTGAATAGCAACGGTTTAAGCGGTTTAATTGGGGGGTTTGTTTGTTGTTTTACATCCTATCAACATCTAAGGTCTTATAAGGACGGGTAGCGATTTGTGACAGTACGCACTCATGGCGATTTTATAGTGATGCCCCACTGGGAAATCAGGCCGCCGGGACCATGACCCGATATCGCACTCAGTCATATTATTCTGACCCCGAGCTAACCAGCCCTTGCTCTCTCATAATAATGCCGAGCACCGGGCTAGGAAGCAATAAGTATCAATTTATAAGTCATTGGTTTGACTCGACCGGGAACCAAACTCGTGATCTTCCGCATGCGAGGCCTGTGCTCTACCGATTCGGCCACTGCGCCTGGTTGGGGGAGTGGATTTATATTTTAATATTAGATCTTATGTATGTCCATCCTATTATGACCTTAGATGTTTACAGCACGTACAACTCCAACAACCAACATCTTAGCTATGCTGCTTTAAAAAAAAACGAAGCCGGATGAGGATTTAATTTGAGCATGCCTAGTAGAAATTCATGTTGAAATTCGGTCGGCATATCATTTAATCAGCACTTAATTATGTAGGTATAGTTACTTTGAAAATAGAGAACAATGAATCAGAATGTATTTATTTAACATTTTAAATTCTAGTCAGGGATTTCAGTGACTAGCGGAGAGTACCCTATGTATGAGAAATGATTATTCAAATAGAAATTCAATTTTAAAATTTTGTTTTCTGTTTAAAGAAAAAGATAAAGGTCAGTCCAGGTCATTTAAATATGTATCCAGAAGAAACGTCAGACTGTATGAGCCTGTCTCAAAAGGTGATAACTCATTTTTGTTGTCCAGTGTAACGATTGACACAACATCCTGAGCAAATGCATAAGCGGATAGTATGTTGATCATTACAATGGACAAAGTTTTGTCCCATGTTACTCATCACCTTTTGAGACAACTCCGCTCTTTTTGTCATGAGACTGTATGAACCCCAACAATTGCGTTGAAAGTAGGCCTATAACGGGAGTTTAATGTACTAGTTGTGTACACTGGTGTAGGGACCTACGTAAATCAGCTTCGAAGCTAATTAGTTATTTTAAATATTACAGTTGCATATTGGGACGAATTGGTAATTTCTGCCATTTGTTTTTGATAAATATATTAACTTGGTAAAGAAAATCTAAGTTCATTTAGTTATATATGAAGTTAACATGTGCAACTTTAATAACTTTGATGTAAATATTAATATGCTGGATATCACAGGCTTTTAGTTCTGACAGGGTACATTAAATTGATTCAATGTCGGTTGTGTAGGAATACACGCTTAATAAATGCACCAGAGTGTGAATTTGGTATTTATCGTTGGGGGGTGATGAAAATGGGAAATATTGCACCTAGAGCGGGACTGCATTCCGGGCCAGTGTGCTAACCATTACACCACCTGGGCTCCCTGATGTCACCACACTACCCACACCTACCTCTCTATGCGGCTCCTTGCCTGAGAGGTCAGTGCAGACCACTACACGCATCCCCTCGAATTGTAAGTATGTTAATGATTACAAATACATACATACATGCAATGCACTTACATATATACATACAGAGGGTAGGTTCACCAACTAAACAACACATAGCTTGTACAGGATCCTGGTCACAGCACCAGTGTGGTGGGGGTGATTAACATGGGAAATATTGCACCTAGAGCAGGACTCAAACCCACATCTCTTCGCATTCCAGGCTAGTGTGCTAACCATTACACCACCTAACCATTACACCACCTAGGCTCCCTGATGCCACCAAACTACCCATGCCTACCTGTCTATTTTGGCGTCTTGCCTGAGAGGTCAGTGCAGACTACTACAGTATGTAGCTATATGGCAATCTAGGGAGGTCTTTTGGTGGGAAACGTTGACAAACTCAGGTGAATATACAACTTTAAAGGTTGGGTTTTAGTGATTGGTTGAAAGGGTTTGGAAAACTGCCAACAAGTAAAATCTTTTCCTTGTAGGCACGCGTTACATGGCTAGGTTGGAATGTCAGACATCTGTTTGCAATATGCAGAGTCCATTACCCTACTTCAGAACTTGCAGGCCAACGTCACTATATTATAATATATCTATGGTTATAGTATTTTCGCGGAGTGGTATTTTTTTACAAGTCGGATACTCCCGCTCACATACTGATACCCATACCTTTAACCATACCCATACCCATACCCATATCCATACCCATACCCATGCCCATAACCATATCAATATAATACCCATATCCATACCCACACCCACACCCATACCCATACCCAAACCCATACCCATATCCATACCCAGATCCATACCCATATCCATACCCATACCCACATCCACACCCACACCCATACCCGTATCCATACCCATGTCCATACCCATGCCCATACCCATATCCACACCCATACCCATACCCACATCCATACCCATATCCATACCCATATCCATATCCATACCCATACCCATACCCACATTCATACCCATACGCATACCCATGCCCATACACATACTCGTACCCATCCCCATGTCCATACCCATACTCATATCCATACACATATACATACCCATCTCCATACCCATGCCCACACTCATACCCTTAACCATGCCCATACGCATGCCCACACCCATACCCATACCCATGCCCATACCCATGCCCATGCCCATACCCATACCCACATAATATACCTCCTCTCCACACCCACACACACCCACAACCACACACGACCACAGACAATGATAATCATTTAAAGTCCTGTGGTGTCGAATTCACAGTCCGCGCCTGTGAATTATGGACTCCTCTGTGCCGCCGTTTTTGTTGTGGAGGAGGACGGTCCATTCACTAAGTGCCTTGCACATACATGAGCCGGGCCCCGTGTGTGTTATGTTTCCAAAAGGCACACACACATGTATGCAACTTACCAGGCACCGGCGCAGTACCACGTGATGCATGGGTATACAGCAGCAGCCATCGAGCCTGTGGGATTATGGGTAATATTAATATTGATGACGCAATGATGGGTGTTGCACCGCCACCATAACATCCAACCCGCCTACACCTACACTCACAGCCACAGCCACACCCTCAGCCACACCCACATCCACCCTGCACCCCACCATCCCCCACACGTATCAAATGTAAACTTAAAGTTGCATGATCCGGTTGTTTTAGCTGTGTACCATATTTAAGCAAAATGAATATATTGGGTTGATTGACGGTACCTGCTTTACTTTATCCCGTGTTAGCCCACCTAGCCCGCCCACACCTACACCTATACCTACGCCTACACCTGTGCCTACACCTACACCCCCACCTACGCCTACACCTACACCCCCACCCCCACCTACACCTACGCCTTCGCCTACACTTACACCTAGACCTACACCTACCCATACGCCTACACCTACGCCTACACCCCCACCCCCACCTACACATACGCCTTCGCCTACACTTACACCTAGACCTACACCTACCCATACGCCTACACCTACGCCTACACCCCCACCCCCACCTACACATACGCCTTCGCCTACACTTACACCTAGACCTACACCTACCCATACGCCTACCCCTACGCCTACACCCCCACCCCCACCTACACCCCCGCCTACACCCACACCCCCACCTACACCACCACCTACACCCCCACCCCCACCCCCACCTACATCCCACACCTACACCTACACTTACACCCCACACCTACACCCCACACCCCACAGCCACAACCACATGCACAGCCACCATCTCCTTCTCTGTGGCAGAGTGGTTAGAGTGTCTGACTGTTTTCTATGTCGGACTCCTAATCTGAAGGTCGGTGGTTTGAATCCCTGCGCCCCCCCCCCTCCCCACCTCTGCCAATTTGGATTTCCACCACTGAGTATAACTTACAGCATCAGCAAAGGCTTGTTGCTTTCATTCCATGTGTATGTGGTGTCGGAGGTTAGAAATCCCTTGGGTCGGTAAAAGTGTAGGCTTGTGCTTTCTATCGACACACTCATGGTGAAAACAAGTCTATTCAGACTTATCCATGATAGGCAGTATATATCTTTTTTTTATACTAAAAAAGTGTATGTTGCATGATCGGGTGGTTTTAGCTGTCTATCGTATATCTAAACAAAATAAATATATTAGGTTGATTGATAGCGTCTGCTTTTGTTTACCCCATCCTGATATGGCCTTTTTTGGGGGGTACATTAGTTGTTTAAGCAGGGAATATTTCAGTCGCAGACGACTGGTCTTCCTCATTCCACTGCTCCTTGCCCTATCCTAATAATGCCGAGCATCTGGATAGGAAACAACAAGTATACATTTTTAATTCATTGGTTTGACTCAACCAGGATTCAAACCTACGATTTACCAACACGGGAAACGCACACTTTAACTCATTCGGCCATCCTGTCTGGTTAGGACGTAAAAGGACATTAGCCCACCATCACACCTATCCCACCTACACCTACACCCACACCCACAGCCACAGCCACACACATAGCCACACCCACGCTGTCCCCACCATTCCCCCACACGAACCAAATGTAAACTTAAAGTTGCATAATCCGGTTGATTTAGCTGTCTGCCAGTACCATTTATCTAAACAACATACATATGTTGACAGCATCTGCTTTACTTTTAGCCCGTGCTGATATGACCTCAGATGTTGATAGGACGTACAACTCCAACAAATAAACGATATTTAATTTATATCTACCAAGAGCTCCCCCTCCCCCTCCCCCTCCTCTCTCCCTCCTACTCTCCCTCCTACTCTCCCCTCCCCCTCCCGTAGGTTTTGTAATGTACCCTGTACTTGTGGAGGCAACTTTGTTAAGTGTGTACTTGTTAATTATTTTGCGCGCGTTAACAAAAATATTATTAGTTTTATTGGTGGTTGATTTTTTAGTGAAGCACTTAGCTTTGCTTGACACCACGCGCATCCATAATGCACCACGTCCTGTTTTCCTAAATATAAATAACACCCCCCCCCCCCCCCGCTCCACACTACACGCTATGCACAGCAGGCACATGTAGCCGATTTAGGGACCAGCTGAAAATTGTGCATTTGACCTTGAAAGCTGCCATGTTCGGACGAACTGCGCCTCATTCTTGCCAGCCGTGATTAGAGAGAACCCGCCTGATTTGGTTAATCTTCGTGTATAGAGGGGGTGCAATGACGTCACAAGACAACTTTCGGTGGCCATATTGGATGACATACAGAAGGCTTGCAACTGCCTACACTATGCTTATTTACTGATTTGTTGGTTTATGTGTCACTGTTTTGAGCAGTTTGGCCTCAGAAGTTGTTGCTAAAGTGCTGTAATTAAACACATTGGATGTAAACTTCCCAGAACCTCCCATAACACAAAAAAACTCTGTTTTACTGCATCTGCATGCATTCACAACATGGCTAGGGAGGGTGCTTGTAATCCAAGATGGCAGCCCACTGACCGCTGATCGCTAAGTAATGACGTCACGTGCACTCCCTCTATATTTATCAGGGATGGACGATCTCCGCAATCGCGATTTTTTATATTTACCGATTATATATGTGATGTATAAGCATTATTCGAGTATAAAGGCGCGGAAGGGAATTATTATTATTATTCTCATATTATATATGATATGTCAACAACTGATGCATCCAAATTGTGTTTGTGTGACGTTAAATGTTGCCAGGACATCAAACTCAGGCAAGAAAGCGTTAGATATGGGCGATAGCATATAAGCCGTGTTTACACGGGCGAGTTAAAATGGCTCATATAATGCGTCTTGCCTAGTTCG
This sequence comes from Branchipolynoe longqiensis, assembly GCA_030323885.1. Classification (NCBI taxonomy): domain Eukaryota; kingdom Metazoa; phylum Annelida; class Polychaeta; order Phyllodocida; family Polynoidae; genus Branchipolynoe; species Branchipolynoe longqiensis. Next base: position 41,206,335 of record CM059199.1, on the reverse strand, counting down.
CCTTACATTTGCCCTGTAAACGCACCGCCGAAGCGGATTAGGCCGGATTCGCTTCATATGATTCGCTTTATAAATACCTGGTCGCGAGGTGGTTTATTTGAAGCGATTCAGCTGGTTCCCGGGCGGCGATAGGGTAAACCAGCAGTGCTCACCTGCTACAGGCAGAACTAAGGCTGCTGGTTCCTGCCGCCGAAACACTTTCAAACTCGGTCCGTGTAAACGCACCACTACATCGCTTCATATAAATCGCTTTGCCTGATTCGCTTTACAATTCCCCGTGTAAACATGGCTCTAGTCACAACAAGGACAGTTGAAACCTAATTTCCAGCATTTTCCCCGCGATTCCTTAATAATGCCAATCAAAACCGCATTTTCGTGGAAATTCGCCGGTGGCGTCAAGGTCTCGGCGTGATTTCCGTGTTTTTTTTGTCGGAGACCACTTTCATCTCTGAGTTATAACCTCATCGTAAGCTCAGTTCCAGTCGGCGGTTCTATCCTAGCCATAATAAATGCAGCATTGAGGAAGACATAACAGGCATGTATGTGCTGGTTCAGTATGAAATCCCAGCTGTGCAGTACATCATGGGATGCTTCAAAGCAAAACAAACCTGGAGCGTATTACTAATATGTCGCAGTATAATAATATATTAATAATAATATAATATTAATAGTATAATAATACTATTATTTACTATTAGTCAGGTTCCTTGTGTTCATAATCTGATGTTCGCTGCAGATTTTTTTGAGAGTTGCCAACACTCACATTTTTCGAAAGCTTAGACAATGCCAAAACAGAAGATCCATGTTTCAGATTTCTTTAATTGCATAACTAGGTCAAGTATGTCTAATTGTAGGTCTGAAAATTCCGAATTGTTGTCAGGATGCCAACACCATGACCCGATATCCCACTCAGTCACATTATCCTGACACTGAGCTAACCAGTCATTGCCCTATGCAGTATAACGCAGTTAAACCAAACGTGAAGGGACCCTAGAAATTAGTTTGGATTAACCGATCATTGGTTTAACCAAGCTTTGCCTTTGACTTTGACTTTGAGTAAGCGTGTATTGTGCATATAATATACAATGTATGTGGACACTTTGATTATTGTTTTTTTATGTGTATACAGTATAACCCCCACTAAAGCAAGCTCGGTTAAACCAAACGATCGGTTAATCAAAACTATTTTTGGTGGCCTGGCAAAATACTACAATTTATCATATAAAAATGTCAGTGACCTTATAACCACATGAAAGTTTGGTTTAATCACATCGGAGTGGCCTCGGGTCCGACAATTTGTTTGGATTAACCGATAATTTGGATTACCGACTTTGGTTTAACCAACTTTTTTATATGATAAATGGTAGTGTTTTGCCGGGTCGCCGAAACAAGTTTGGATTAACCGATCGTTTGGTTTAACAGCCTGGTTTAACGGGGTTATACTGTACTAGTAATGCTGAGCGCCAGGCTAGGAAGCAACAAGTATCAATTTTGTAAATCATTTAAGTCATCTGTTTGACTCGACTGAGAACCAACTCCCGATATCCCGCATGCGAGGCCCGCGCTCTACTGATTCGGCCGACCAGACAGGATGGCCTAATGAGTTAGAGCGTCCGTCTCCCGTGTTGGTAGATCGTGGGGTCGTGGGTTCGAACTGTGGTTGAGTCAAACCAATGACGTAAAAATTGATACTTGTCGCTTCCTAGCCTGGTGTTCGGCATTATTAGGATAGGGCAAGGACTGGTTGGCTCAGTGTCAGGATAATGTGACTGGGTGGGATATCAGGTCATGGTGCTGGTGGACTGGTATTCCAGTAGGGCAGCACTATAAAGTTGCCATGAGTGTGCACTGTCACAAGTCGGTACCTGTCCTGATGTGACCTTAGCTGTTGCTAGGACGTAAAACAACAACAAACAAACTGATTCGGCCACCGTGCAGCAGTGAGGAAGACTTAACAAGCATGTGCCGGTTCAATAAGTAATCCCAGCCATGCAATGCATCATGGGATACTTCAAAACAAAACAAACCTCTTGCGTATATGGTAAAAACCAACGAAGACTCGTAATATTTGCTGTGCCTTTGAAACCATTCCAGCGCATGCGCAGTTGGAATTACTAACTGGCCTACCCCGAAAACAACCCAGCAGTATTTTCAATGTTTTCAATTCAATTCTTTATTTAAGACTCGGGATTATGGTAGTTACATAATTTGGTTATTATGTACTTTTGTATTCAGACATAATCGGAAATTGTGTATAGCACATATTACATTAGGCCTCTTTGAAGTATGTTTGAAATGTCCTATTCTTTCGCGTATGTTTGTTTATATCATGCTATATCAAAATCAATATATGGGATAAATAACTGTACACATAAATGTATGCTCAATGAAGCGCTGGTTAAGTCGACTCACTGGCTCCAAGGGCCTGCTCTTTCTTTGTGGTTTACCATGGGTTTGAACCCTGGTCGAGTCAAACCAATGACTTACAAATGTATACTAGTCGATTCCTAGCTGGGTGTTTGGCATTATTGCGATAGGGCAACGACTGGTTGGTTCAGTGTTAGGATAATGTGACTGAGTGGGATATCAGGTATATAATAATACTACTACTAATAATAATAAAATATTTATTTCCACATGATCAATGTACACACAAGTTGAGATTTATATCAGTAATTTTTTCACCTGAAACAGGAGAAAGCAGAAGTACAATACTTATGAGGTGCTTTCCCCATTTAAAAATAATACAGATACATTGCTTATACCATAGAAATAATAAATAGAAAAATATAAGTTAAAAGCATATCAACATTACCCTCAATATTGTAACTTACACCTCAATATTTATGTACTAGACTACTATGTGTTTTCCCTATGATAAATGGCAGTACATGTAAAAGCGATGGTTTGAACAAAGAACAAACATTTCTCGCCATGAATATGGCCTATGCTGCCAACACGGCGTAAAGCAACCACCAATCAATCAATCAATCAATCAACCCTCTGATAAAGCTTAAATATTTTCTTTTTATACATTTGTTGAAACACATAGATGTTCTTTGAACATTTGATATTATCGTCAAGTGAATTCCATGTTTGTATACCACATATAGATGTACATTGAGACTTTAAGGTTGTTCTTAGGTCATGGTGCTAGCGACCTGGTCTCCCAGTGGAGCAGCACTATACACTCACCATGAGTGTGCACTTTCACAAGTTGGTACCCATCCTGATATGACCTTAGATGTTGCCATGATGTAAAACTCCAACAACCAACGGACCCTTCTCGGTTCTGTACATGTTTGGGTCGGAGTTGTTGTGCACTGTATGTAGGAGGGCGGCGCTAGTCCCACCTCTGGGCGATAATTGACAATATCGACACACCAATGATGGCTGGCGTTGGTCTGATGTACATTATGCAGATACAGACTTAGATCCACCAATCGCCGTTAGGTGCGCGAATCAACCCGGTTTGATATATACCCGTTAGCAGCAGCCGAAAGCCTCCCCATCCCCACCTCTCTGTACCCCCGCCCCCCGGCCCACACATTTCCAACATCTTATTCTCAACATTCCCAGCATCCTAGCCTCCCACTGTCAGTCTTCCTGGCCTCCAAAAAAGAAAGTTTGGTTTATTTAATGACGCCTCTAGAGCACATTGATTTTTATCATCAGCTATACGACATCAAACATTTGGTCATCCTGACACATTTCTTTAGAGGAATCCCACTGCCCCCACATAGGCTCCTGTTTCCGATAAGCAGCAAAGGGGTCTTTTATATGCACTTTCCCACAGACAGGACAGAACATATCACATCCTTTGATAAACAAGTTGTGGACCACTAGTTGGAACGGAAAATAGCCCAAACTGCAAATGTGTCCACTGAGAAGGATCGTTCGGATGACCTACACCTTCACAGGTTGGCATCATCCCACCCCCCCTTGGCTTCCCCAGCTTCTTACACTCCTTGGTCCATCCTAGCCCCCTGGCATCCTCCATTCATCCTCCAGCATTCCCCAACTTCCCAACCTCATAGTCCCAACCAAATTGTCCAATCCTTACCTGCCTCCCAGTGTCAGTAGGATGCAGGCTTCCCGTGCGGAAGGTCAGGAGTTTGATTCCTGGTCGAGTCAAACCAATGATGTATACAATTGATTCTTTTCGCTTCCTAGCCTGGCGCTCGGCATTATTAGTATAGGGAAAATACTGGTTGGCTCAGTGTCAAGATAATGTGAATGAGTGGGATATCAGACCATGGTGATGTTGGCCTGGTTTCCCAATGGGACAACACTATAACATTGCCATGAGTGTGCACTGTCACAAATCGGTAACCATCCTGATATGACCTTAGATGCCACACAGACTTAAAATTGCAATGACCAGCCTGTTCCATCCCAGCCTCCCACTTCCTTCCTCCTAGCATCCTCCAAGCATCCTCCACCATTCCTCAACTTCCTAGCCTCATAGGTCCAACCAAATCTCCCAGTCATTACCTGCCTCCCAGTTTTATGCTTAACCCTAACCTCCCAATAGGATGGTGTAACCGAATCGGTAGGGCGCGTTCAGGAGTTTTGATTGCCGGTCGAGACAAACCAGTGGTTTATCAAATTGACACTTGTCCCTTCCTAGCCTGGCGCTCACCATTATTAGGATAGGGCAAGGACTGGTTTGCAAAGTATCAGGATAATGTAACTGAGTGGGAAATTGGGTCATGGTGCTGGCGGTTGGTCTCCCAGTGGGGCAGCATTATAAAGAAATGATGACTATGAGTGCACACTGCCACAAGTCGGTACCCCTCCTGATATGACCTTAGATGTTATTACGACTGAAAGCAACAACAAACACACACACAAAACTCTACATTCCAGGGCAAATCCACGTAGCTATTGATGAATCCAAGGCAGGGAAAAAGTAATTGACTTCGATGACATTCAGCACATTCGAAACGCACAAGAAAAAATAGAAAAAGAGAGGAAAGGGAAAAAGAAAAGAAAGAATGACTGCCGGTGACTGGGGCGGCAATGCTGACCGTGTTCTCAGACAGCCTTTGAGGAGAGAAGCCTTTGGGTGGCAGTTATTGAATGCAGATGTTGGGATGATAAATCATTTGGAAGCCCATTAGCAGGTAGCCTGAGGCAGCAGATACTGTCTGCTGAACATGAATGTCTGTCATCCACGACGGTGTTGTGTCAGAGTAACAATGTGTTTAATGAACCGGTCGCGGTGGCTGAATCGCTAGAGCATGGATTCGGATGCGGGAGATCGGGGCTTCGGTTCCGGGTCGAGTCAAACCAATGACTTATAAAATTGATGCTTGTCGCTTCCTAGCCTGGCGCTCTTGCATTAATAGGATAGGGCAATGACTAGTTAGCTCAGTCTCAGGATATTGTGACTGAGTGGGATATTGGGACAAGGTGCCAGTGGCATGATTTCCCAGTGAGGCAGCACTATAAACACACTGTCACAAGTCGCTACCCATCCTAAATGTATACAGGGAGTAGTCATCACATTTCCACACTTTATTTACCTGAAACTAAATTATTGTTTTTTTTTACTTCAATTGAATTTCTCTCCCTCGCTCACTGTGAACCCGAAATAATGATTTAGTTTTTGTTGGTGTTTTGTGTCCTAGCACCATATGAGGTCTTCTCAGGATGGTTATCAATTTGCGACAGTGCGCACTAATGGTGGATTTTGTCATAGAGTTGTTCCACTGGGAAATAATGGTGCCGGCACCATGGCGCAATATGTCACTCAGTCACAGTATCCTAACACCGAGCCCTCCTTCGCTTGCCTTACACTGCTAATTCTAAACAACAGGCAAGGTAGAGAGAAGTATCAATGTTTGTAATTAACTTGTCTGGGGTTTGATCCCACAACCTTCCAGTTTCGTTCTCTACCTACAATCTTCCCTATTCGCACTAACAGCAAACTGTACGTACAAATTGTACTACTAAATTAGACAACGCGCCTCATACTATGTCGCTAGTTGATGAATGATTCTATGAGATACATAACTCTGCGCAACATCACTTTGAAGATTCTGGAGGTGACTGGGGAATGGATTGAAGAAGTCCTTTGAACTCTTGATTTAATACCCTTCTCACACTATGACGTAACGAGCAAACGTAAGCCTGATGTGATCACGTTTCGTCATTACGTTGACCTACATTGGGTTACATTATGATGAGGTCAGAATGATGTTAGACTGACGTCGAACTACATCATGTTACATCGTGTTATGTCAGGGCGCGTCAAAGTTTTGAACCTGTTCAAAACTTTTGACGTAAATCGAACATAAGGGTTTGTGTTCGCCATACGTTCTGTACACATTCGGCGAACGTCAATGACATTAAACGGATGTTAGTCAAATGCTGCTCACTACGTTCAACTACGTTCCACTACATTGACCCACATTAAACCCGGTGGAAACATCCAGGCGGCGTAATGGGAACGTCAGGAGAACGTACATTCAACGTACGTTCAACGTTCACCACCGTGTCATGACATATGTAACGTCATGTAACATAGTTCTGGCGAGGGAATAACGTTCATAATGTTCCGTGAACGTAATGACATTGTCCTCTCTCATTGAATGACGGTATCACTACGCTTTACCGACGTTACGCACTCGTCTACTCACTGCATCCATGTTGAACTTGTGCCCAAATTTGCATACTACGCTGAGAAGTTCAACGTTCTTCATGTTCTCCCTATGCTCACGCCGTTACCTCATAGTGTGACAGGGCCTTTACGCCGATAACTTCGACGTAATATAATTATTTTCACATTGTGCCTAAGCTGACGTTGTCACATCGTAGTGTGAAAGGGCCATAAAGGGCCATCCCATAGTCTAACGGGTCCTGAACTACACAAATGTTCCCCATCATAGCCTTCGGCTCTCTGTCTCGATAAAGCAACTATGTACCTTAAGAGTGACAGCTGCAAAGAGTCTTCTCTGATAGGTTTATCCTTCCAATATAGATGAGTTGCAAGGTACCTAAGTTTAAAATCACATCACGTCTTTGGCCTTTTGTTGGTGCAGTTGTACACACTGCTACTTGGCCAGACATACTGGAACAGTGGAAGTGATATATTATTTAGCGTCGAATAGCTGTTAGTGCAATTTCACTGCAAGTTACACGGGTCTCTCAGGAAGGACGGAAGCTGATTCCCAGAGTTTTGGACTAGACACAGTGGCCGAATCGGTAGAGCGCAGGCCTCACTTGCAGAAGGTCAGGAGTTCAAATCCTCGGTCGAGTCAAACCAATGACTCATCAAATTGATACTTGTCGCTTCCTAGCCAGGTGCATGGAATTATTAGGATATGGCAAGGACTGGTTGGCTTGGTGACAGGATAAGGTGACTGAGTGGGTAATCAGGTCATGGTGCTGGCAGCCTGGTCTCCCAGTGGGGCAACACTATAAAATTGCCATGAGTGTGCACTGTCACAAGTCGGTACCTGTCCTGATTTGACCTTAGATGTTTGTTTGTTTGTTGTTGTTTTACCTCCTAGCAACATCTAAGGTCATATCAGGACGGGGACCTTAGATGTTGCCAGGACGTAAAACTACTAGCCAAGCAACCATCCCTGAATGTTGGATCACAGCTGCAGTGTAGATAGTACCACTTCTGACCGTATCCTTCACTAAATTAATATGACCTATATTTAAACTCACTTAGCCCATCTGACATCCGATAAACTTGGTAGCAATCAATATTGCCATCCATCTGTTTCTAATACAGATTGCAGTGAAATTGTCCGCACAAATATTTTATAGTAGATAATACCACTTCCTCTATCGTGATGTATGTGTATTCCACCCTGCCTCCTTCCTCCCCCGCACATTCCGCCATGTAAGATGCAGCTGTGACCCAGCATGCTGGTTCTCAGCTTCACTTATTACTGAGGGACCAGCGAAACTCGGAGTACCCGTTTTCACAAACAAATATTGTGCAAGAACTATGCGAAGATTGGTCATTAGAAACTACTTATTTATGGGATCTCAGTGAGTTTAAAATATAAGGCATATTATGAAGGATAGGACCAGGAGGGACCACCACCCTAAATCCGGGCGTGGAAGCACTCCAGGAACCAGCAGATTCTAATTTAGGAGATGGGTATTCTGGTGATAATCATGTTTGAAACCTGGCAGTTTGTTCTTTTGTTTAAAACAAATAAATTCTTCTGCTTATAAGTGTATGGATCGTGAATTGATTTAGCTAAATTCAACATATATATGTAAAACTACTCTTCAATCTTATAATTGAGTATATAAGGAATAAGCTTCATGGAAAGATCCAATACAGACGTCTGATCACACCTTTTATTTCGTCTACTGGATTTTTATACCAGACCCATTTACATTGTTATAAACTTGCAGAATTTGAGTTCGCAAATAAATGTGAATTTCTTTGACCATATAAATGAATCTCCATTGAAATGTTCTTCACTGTTTCAAGTAATTTTTTAAGTTTCTAATTTCTTAACGTGCGTAATACTATGTATACTAAGTATAGTCCGGATTAGGAAAAATGTCTATAGATTTATGCTGAACATAGGCAATGCATTGTATATAGTAATGCATTGTATACATCACTGATATATAACCCATGTATACCTATGTAGATAGCTAAATCAGGCTATGTGTTATTACATGGCAAATCAGTGGAGAAATAATTATGTGCATAACTAAGTAGGTCAGTGACTTATTACACTCTATTGTGAATAATGATACACTCAGTGCAGAAATAATTATGTATGTAACTAAGTCAGTTAGTGACTTATTACGCTGTATCATGAATACTGATACAATCAGTGAAGAAATAATGATGTACGTAGCTAAGTCAGTTAGTGACTTATTACACTCTATTGTGAATAATGATACACTCAGTGCAGAAATAATTATGTATGTAACTAAGTCAGTTAGTGACTTATTACACTGTATCATGAATACTGATACAATCAGTGAAGAAATAATGATGTACGTAACTAAGTCAGTTAGTGACTTATTACACTCTATTGTGAATAATGATACACTCAGTGCAGAAATAATTATGTATGTAACTAAGTCAGTGGATCCATTATTATATTGTATGATGAATAGTGATATATTATACACAACATCAATGTACAATCAGTGGGAAAATAATTACATACATGGGCTAAGCTAGTCAATGCATTATTACACTGTATTGTGAATAGTGATATATTATGCACAACATCAATGTACAAACAGAGGAAAAATAGTTATGTGTATATATATATATATATATATACCTAAGTCAGTCAATGCATTATTACATTATTTGCGAATAGTGATTATACTGTTTACTCGTCATTGATTCTAACTCCCGACCGTCCGCATGGGAATCCTGTGCTCTAAAGGCCCTGTCACACTACAACGTAACAACGTTGGCATAGGGAGAACGTGAAGAACGTTGAACTTCTTGGCGTAGTATGCAAATTTGGGCACAAGTTGAACGTGGATGCAGCGTAGTTGACGAGAATGTAACATCGGTAAAGCGTAGTGATACCGTCATTCAACAAGAGAGGGCAATTTCATTACGTTCACGGAACGTTATGAACGTTATTCCATCGCCAGAACTACGTTACATGATGTCACATACGTCATGACACTGTGGCGAAACATTGAACGTACGTTGAACGTACGTTCTCCTGACGTTCTCCGGACGTTATCCTGACATTCCCATTACACCGCGTGGACGTTTCCACCGGATTTAATGTGGGTTAACGTAGTGGAACGTAGTTTGACATAGTGAGCAGCGTTTGACTCACATCCGTTTAACATCATTGACGTTCGCTGAACGTGTACAGAACGTACGGCGAACGTAAACCCTTATGTTTGAGTTAGGTCGAAAGTTTTGAACAGGTTAAAAAATTTTACGTGCGCCGACGTCACATGACATAACGTGACGTAGCTCGACGTCAGTCTAACATCATTCTGACATCATCATAACGTAACCCAATGTATGTGAACGTAATGACGAAACGTGATCACGTCAGGCTTACGTTTGCTTGTTACGTCGTAGTGTGACAGGGGTATAAAGTCTGGTAAGCTAACAGTGAAGGTGAGGTTGAGGTTGAAAAAAGTGTGTTTTATTTAACGAGGCCTCTAGTGCACATTGATTTTCATATCATCAGTTATTGGATGTCAAACATATGGTCAGTCTGACATATGGTCAGTCTGACATATCTCTTTGGAGGAAACCCGCTGCCGCCGCATAGGCTACTCTTTCCGATAAGCAGCAAGGGGTCTTTTATACTGTACATTCATCACAACACCAATGTACAAACAGTGGAGAAGTAATTACGTATATAGCTAAGTCAGTCAATGCATTATTAAACTGTATCGTGGATAGTGATATATAATACACATCACCATTGACTACTCAGGGGAGAAATATGTATATAGCTAAATCAGGTAAGGCTCTATTAGTATTAAATTCCATTGTGAATAGTCATATACATGTATTATGCATTTCACCTTTTATGTAATAATTTGATAAATATGCTAATTTTCCCCTTTCAAACCAGTAGGGTCTAGTTTTGTTCTATGGATATAATATTCCCCAATACCATTAATTAACTGATGTATTTCGTAAGACAGTATTACAGTTCATTGTGAATGCTGGTATATTAGGCATTTCACTTTTTATATAATAACTGGATACATATGTTATATGCTTCTACTTTCAGCCCATTAGGTTCTAGTTTTCTTCTATGCATGTAATATTCCTGAATACCATTAATTAACTGATGTATTGTGCAGTTATTACAATACATTATGAATAGTGATATATCATGCATTTCACGTTTCATATAATAATTAGATAACTATGCTACATACTTCTACTTTCAAAAATTAGGTTCTAGTTTGTATTTCTAATCTAATATTCCTGATATAGATCTAATATTTGTAGATCTAATATTCCTGATATAACAGTAATTAATTAATTTGGTTATACTTCTAGTTATTGCTGCTCAGTTTTATGTTATTAATATTACCCAGATGGGATGGGCGAATGAGTTAGGGCATCCTTCTCCCGTGTTGGTAGATCGTGGGATGATGGCTTCGAATCCTGGTCGAGTCAAACCAATGACTTAAAAATTGATAATTGTCGCTTCCCTAGGATAGCGCAATGAGCAGTGGAATGAGGAAGACCAGTCGTCTGCGACTGAAATTTCCCCTGCTTAATCAACTAATGTACCCGCCCAACAAAATTTGATAATTAATTGGTTTATTTTCTAACTCCCATTAGGGAAAACAAGTATATAACCAGGTTTTGGGCAGTATGCGGCAATACTACATCAACATACAGCCACTGTCTAACTCCTCCGAGTTCATGCTTCTTATCAGAAGCAGAGCATCCCATTTGGAAGAGGGTTCAGATCAAAGTGTCCTGGTATCATGGCAGAGCCAGTGCCCGATTGCCTGATAGCCCCCCCCCTCGCCCCCCCTCCCCCCCCCCCCACACACTCAGCTCTTTCTTATTTATTTTCTCCCGGTGGATACCGGGTCTTTACAGACTAGGAAATTGACAAGGGCGGCACGGGACACCTTGATCTGTCAACGGCTAATACAGCTGTCACAGCGTAATGCTGCTGTCACCGCTCTCAACATGTGACACCGGTACTCAAGTCCTCACTGTCACAGGGGTCGACTGGGTAGATACACATCTGAAGAAATATTTGATGGAATATAGCCCCCCCCCCCAAAAAAAAATTGGTTGCTTTGTTCTTGTAGTTTTACGTCCTTGCAACACCTATTGTAATGTCACGACAGGTAATGACTTGTAATAGTGCACATTCATGGTGACTTTATAGTGCTGCCCCACTGGGGAATCAAGCCAGTGGCACCATGATATCCCGATATCACACTCAGGAACATTATCCTGACACTGAGCTAACCAGTCATTGCCTCATCCTATTAATGCAGAGTGCCAGGCTAGGAAGCCACAAGTATCAATTTTATAAGTCATTGGTTTGACTCGACCCAGAACTGAACTCCCGATATCCCATATGCAAGCCCCGATTCGACAACCACACCCGGTAAAAAGAAATATATTGAGCTGTGGCTGGGGATGAATTGGGTGTGGTGAGGTGCGGAGTAGGTTGTAGGTGAGGGTGTCTCAGATAGGATCTTCCATTTCGAAGATGGTGCTGGATTTGATCAGGGTTCATCCCCTATTTGATGTGGCTGTAGCCAAGGGTGTTTCTGTCACATGCAGTGCGAACCGTTACTGACACCGGGGTGTCCTATGACTCCATATCCAGGTAGCCATTGAGTTTCGACCTGACGGGATGGCTGAATGAGTTAGAGTGCCCATCTCCCATGTTGGTAGATCGTGGGATCGTGGGTTCGAACCCTGGTCAAGTCAAAGCAATGACTTAAAAATTGATACTTGTCACTTCCTAGCCTGGTGCTTGGCATTAATAGGATAGGACAAGGACTGGTTGGCTCAGTGTCAGGATAATGGTACTGAGTGGGATATCAGGACATGGTGCTGGTGGCCTGATCTTCCAGTGGGACAGCACTATAAAGTCGCCATGAGTGCGCACTGTCACAAGTCGGTACCCGTCCTGATATGACCTTACAAACCATTGAATTTCACACTCTGCCACACACACACACACATACACCCTCACCCTCATCCTCACCCTCACAGACACTCTCACAGTTGCCCCCTCATCCGCAAGCTCAACGTCACCTTCACTGTGCTGATTGTCAGGAGTTAGAATAAATGACGAGTCAAACCAAAATAAAATTGATACTTGTCACAACCAAACCCAGCACTTGGCATTACCAGGATAGGGCAAGGGCTGGTGAGCTCAGTATCAGAATAATGTGACTGAGTGGGATATCGGGATGTCCCACTCTGATAGCCTGTCACTCAGCAGTAATAGAATAGTGGGATAGGGCAAGGACTGGTTTGCTTAGTGTCAGGATAATATAACTGAGTGGGATATCAGGTCATGGTGCCGGTGGCTTGATTTCCTAGGGAAGCACTATAAAGTTGCCATGAGTGGGCACTGTCACAAGCCAGTACCCGTTCTGATATGACCTTACATATTGCCAGGATGTAATACTCCAACAACCAACCAACCAAAGCTTCTTATTTAATGTCAATTGGTTCCTGATGGACGTCTCGAAGGTAATCAATAAAAGCAATATAAGTTAATGCCCATTTATTCCATTGAGGAAGGTTTCTAAGTCAAACTTTAGATGCCAAAGAAACCTCAGTAGCTAATGAGTAACTATCATGACCAATTAACATGAACCTTATGTTTCTCTAAAGCTTATTGGCATACAACACCCTTTTGTTGGTCCTACAGCAATGCATGCTGGTCTAAGAAGCAAACCCCCGTCCCCCCTCTCCCCCCTCACCCTCTCCTCTCCCTCGTCCCCCCTCCCCCTCTCCTCTCCGCTCCCTCGTCCACCCTCCCCCCTCTCCTCTCCCCCATCCTACATCCCCTCCTGGTCCCCTCCTTCCTCCACCCTCCCCCTCTCCTCTCCCCTCCCTTATCCCTGCTCCCCCCTGCTACCCCCTCCCCCTCTCCTCTCCGCTCTCTCCTCCACCCTACCCCCTCTCCTCTCCCCTCCCTCCTCCACCCTCCCCCCTCTCCTCTACCCCCTCCTACCCGCGCTCTCCTCCACCCTCCCACGTTCCTCTCCCCTCCCTCCTCCCCCTTACCTCCTCTCCTCTCCCCTCCCTTCTCCCCCCCTCTCTCGTCCCCCCTCCCATCCTTCCCCCTCTCCTCTCCCCTTCATGCTCCTCCCTCCACCTCTTCTCTCCTCTGCCTCCTCCACCCTACCCCCTCTCCTCTCCCCTCGCTCCTCCCCCTCTCCTCTCCCCGCCCTCGTCCACCCTCGCCTCTCCCCTCCCCCCTCCCCCTCCCCCTCCACCCCTCCTTTCCCCTCCCTCCCTCCACCCTACCCTCCTCCACCCTACCCCCCTCTCCTCTCCCCTCCCTCCTCCACCCTCTCCTCTCCGCTCCCTCCTCCACCATCTCCCGTCCCTCCTCCACCCTCCACCCTCTCCTCCCTCCTCCCTGCTCCCCTCTCCCCCTCTCCTCTCCCCTCCCTCCTCCACCCTCCACCCTCCACCATCTCCTCCCTCCCTCCTCCCTGCTCCCCTCTCCCCCTCTCCTCTCCCCTCCCTCCTCCACCCTCCACCCTCCACCATCTCCTCCCTCCCTCCTCCCTGCTCCCCTCCTCCCCCTCTCCTCTCCCCTCCCTCCTCCACCCTCCACCCCTCCACCCGCTCCCCGCCCTCCTCCCCTCTCACCCTCCCCTCTCCCCTCCCTCCTCCACCCTCCACCCGCTCCTTCCTCTCCCCCTCCGTCCTGGTATGACTCACAGCTGGAGACCCATATTTCAGGTCTATGCAAGTTTAATGTTGCAAAACTGCACCTGATTAAATGCACTTAAAGTGGAGGTTTCTCCCTAATTGCATGTCTGCCGCACGGCACCTGTCACACACAGGAGCCGGGGCCGTGAAGGGTTCCCGCCTTCCACTGCAGCCCACTAGGTTTATTGCTTCATATCAATTTGTCTGAGGTAGAAATATTTACTTTAACTGGAGTCTTAAAAACAATCTATTAATTTGCAGACTGGTTAGCTCAGTGTGAGGATGATACGACTGAGTGGGACATTGGATACTGGAGCTGGTGGTCTGATTTCCCTGTGGGGCAGCACTATAAAGTTGCCATGAGTTGCGCAATGTCACAAGTCGATACCCGTCCTGATATGACCTTAGATCTTGCCAGGACATAAAACTCCCAACAACCAACCAACCAACCAAATTTAATTTGCATAGCAGTTTGGTTTTGAGTTTTTGCCATAGTTCAAGCTGTATAGTCCGATGAAGCATCACATTTTCAAAACCACAATAATGATATAGATTTGACTCTACATATCTAAGTTAGATATTGATGCACATATTAAGCATTTATTGCCACATAGAAGGGAACATTGAGACAATTTGATAGAACCTGTTACTGTTGAAGCCTATGGTGTCAGAGTTTTGGCGTGCTTGCCAAAACTAAGTTTACATGATTGAATTTCAAATATCTCAAAACTTATCCATTTAAAATAAAAAGTTCCTTCAACCTGAAATAAGGTAGATTATAATGATCAATTTAATATATTTATCTTAGAAAAATGACCAAAACGCAAAACCATCGGACTATGCAACTATAAACTAACAAAAAAAAACTACATGTTGGGTTATGCTTCTTGTTCTACATTAACATCAATGTTGAGTAACTTGGTCATGGTGCCAGTGGTTTGGTCTTTATAAGTGGGACAGTTGTCATGAGTGGGCACTCTCGCAATTCAGGATCCATTATTATATACCCTTATATATTGCTAGGATGTAAAACCCCATCAGTCAAATATAACAAACCATCTTTGTTTAGTGAATCTGGTGGAGTTTGTGTGTGTGGATAACGGTGCAGTTCAGAACCGATTGCTTGGGTCCTGATTGAAGCTACATGACAACCCATCTTGATTCTACGTTTCAATTTAAGCATAGTTCACTGGCATTTCGCGTGCTACAGTTTGTTTTATTTGTTTGTTATTGTTTGACATCCTAGCAAAATCTAAGTTCATATCAGGACAGGACTTGTGACAGTGCACACTCATGGTGGCTTTATAGTGCTGCCCCAGTCAAAGACCAGGCCACCAACAGCATGACCCAATTCTCCACTCAGTCATATTATCCCGACGCTGAGCTAGCCAGTCGTTTCCCTATCCTAGTAATGCCTGATGTTTAACAAACCAGTCCCTTCCCTACCCTAGTAATGCCGAGTGCCAAGCTAGGAAGTGACGATCATCAATTTGATAAGTCATCGGTTTGATTCGACTGGGATTCAAACTCCTGACCTTCCACATGGGAAGCTTGCGCTCTACAGATTTGCCCACCCTACTCTGTCTGGTCGCATGCTGAAAGAACCTACCTCGATTGGGCAATTAATTAGTAATGGTGCCTTCCATGTTTAGTGGAAATGTCCTCCACTCCTAGCGCACCTGACCAGACGGGATGGCCAAATGAGTTACAGCGTCCGTCTCCCACCCTGGTAGATCGTGGGGTAGTGGGGTCGAACCCTGGTCGAGTCAAACCAATGACTTTAAAATTGATACGTGTCGCTTCCTAGCCAGGTGTTTGGCATTATTAGGACAGGGCAAGCACCGGTGTGCTCAGTGTCAGGATGATGTGAATGAGTGTGATACCAGGTCATGGCGCCGGTGGCCTGGTTTCCCAGTGGGACAGCACTATAAAGTCGCCATGAGTGCGCACGGTCACAAGTCGGCACCCGCCCTGATATGACCTTAGATGTTGCTAGGACGTAAAACAACAAATAAACAAAACCTAGCGCATCTTCCTGCATGGGAGGTTCTGGGTTCGAACCCCGACCAATTCAAGCCACTTACAAAATTCATACTTGTCACTACTTATCTTGACACTCGGCATTGGTACTATGTAATAGGATAGTGAAAGGACTGGTTTGTTAAACACAGGATAATGTGATTGAGTATGGTTTTCTGAGTCAAGCCACTTAAAAATATATAATTGTTGCTAGCTAGCCTGACACTCAGCCTTAATAGGATAAGGAAATGACTGGTTTGTTAAATATCAGGATAATGTGACTGAGTAGGATATTGGGTTCCCTGGTGGCCCTGTCTCAGTCAAGATGCGTTGTATATTAAAAATGAAAGTGCACTGTCACAATTTGATATGACCTTTGATATTGATGTGATGTAAAAAGATACAGACTTGAAGGTTGCCAGGACTTAAACCCCACGAACAGAAAATGGTTGGGATGTTTCTTTGTGTTTGATTCTGCAGGAACAACATGCTGTGATTTTTGGACTTGACTTTGGGTGGCTGAATGACTCCATTGATCATCAACCTGATTGGCTAATGTGCTTTCGCGCCTTTCTTCCCCGCCATCTCTGGCTGGCCGCTCTCTGCTCACTTATCGGTGAGCTTCTGATGCGCACATACTTATTCACTACACTACACAACTACTAATTACTATGTCTTCCTTTTCCAATGAAACACTCTACTATATCTTTTTTTTTTTTTTAATCTGCGGCCGGAATCTTCTGTTATCGTGACATAAATTCTCCTTACCTTCACTACCAAGTCATGTCATTCAATGACTTACAACATCGATACTTGTCTCTACCTAACCTGGCGCTTGGCATTAATAGGATATGGCAAGGACTGGTTGGCTCAGTGTCAGGATAATGTGACTGAGTGGGATATATTTTGGGGCATGGTGCCAGTGGCCTGATTTCCCAGTCAGTCAGCCCTATTAAGTCACCATGAGTGCGCACTGCCACAAGTCAGTACCCATCTTTATATGACCTTAGATGTTGCCAGGACATAAACTTCCACACAAACCAACATGTCATCTCATTGCTTACCAAATACTAAGAAAACTAAAACAATGCATTCTTCCACATGTACCGCTTTCAATATTTGAATCAGGATAAACCATATCAAGCACAGTGATGTTGATGATACTTTTACTTATACTTATCCTCTTCTGCTTAAGAAATTAGGCATCAATGCCTGTTAGCAGCTTTGGTCTTTCTAAGTGGGACCTAGTGAAATTATAGTTTTTGTGCGGCGAGCGCTGACTGTAGCGGTAAATTAGCAAGTGCTTATTGAGGCGTCCTTTGAAAGAGTTTAAGCTTGGGGCGTTCACTACATCAGCTGGTAGTCTGTTCGAAGTGTTCCTGGCTCTTTCAGTGAGGAAATTTTGATGAACTCGCTTGTTAGTTCTGGGTTTGACGATCTTCTTATTATGCCCTCTGATTATCAGACCATGTGTTGGCTTGAGTATGATGTACCGGTTTTTGACTGTATATGTTCCACTGAGGTGTTTGTAGATCTCAATGAGGTCTCCTCGGGCCCTTCTGTAGTATAGGCTTGGCAAGTTTAGTGCTCGTAGTCGGTCTTCGTAAGAGAACTTCTTCAGGGTTGGTACTAGGCGATGATGATCTCCCCCTCCCCCAGCAATTATAAATTAAATAAAATTACAACCACAACCCAACAACAAATTTAAATAAATGGAAAAGATCTCCACTGAAATATGCAAATGAAAAAACCCCAAACTAAACGTCTTTCTGTCATGATATTGGATATGAAACACTGGAGCGTGTAATCATGAGACGGAATCATTAGGTTGTGGCTGAGGTCATTATCGAATAAATATTTTAAATGCAAGTATGATTGTTCCGCGTGCATTAGGGGAAATGTCAGTGTTTGGGCGTGTGTGTGTGTGTCAATATTGGATGCAGCCTCATTTTCAGCTCAGAATTTCCAGAATGTTCTAGGAAAGCACGACCCTTCCCTCTGAAATAGCCCCGGTAAAATCAACTGGATCCTCTGCATATTAAATGTTGTTGTTGGGTTAGACAATCACAGGGCTGTCTTGAATCGTGCTTTCTTTTATTTTCATCTTTAAAGAATTTCAAATGATTTTTTTTATGAAAGTTACGATGTGTTTTTGTTTAGTTTTTTTGTTTATTGACCTACGCACATACAAATGTTTGAGATTATATACATATTGTGTACACAGTTACTGCATTGTCTTAAATAGGGTCTTTTTTTTGGTATTGCTCTTTATTGATTACACAATGTGTTCGCGTCATTTTCTGTGTGTAGTCGTTATTAGGGGGTTCTTGTTTTGTATCGAGCAAAACACATACAAAAATGTTTATGAAATTATACATATTTTATAGACATTCACTGCACTGTATTTACTAGAATTTTCTTGTATTCCTCTTTTTTAAAATTTATTTAATTGTGGCCACTGCTGTCAGAGGGTGCGCATCCAAATGAAGGAAGGGTTCCGGCGCAAAACCATGTAAATGCCAATCCAAAAATGAGGATAAACGTTGGAATGGAACCTTCAACAGTTATATTTTGATATAATATTCCTACTTTTGTGATCATTGCTCCATAGCCATATGATCACATGAAAAGTGGAATATGTGAGAATTAAAATTATTACTAGGTACAAATGTTTTATTTAAACTACATTTTTGGTTTGGCGTTTACATGGTTTTGTGCCTGAACTCTTCAAATATAATCTTCTTCAGTTGGGTTTTAGAGAACCGCCAAATTTTAGGGGAGCAAGAATTGCTTTCATAGTGTGGTTGGGTCATTTTTCTAGGCTATATATATATATGTATATATATATATATACATATCTATATATATAGGCTCCAGAGTGATAAGAGGCAAATCCCACCCCGAGCATGGGGGCGGGGGCTGGGAAGTGCACGCTGCCACCCGCACCCCCCACCCCAGCTGGAGGTGGGGGTGGGGAGAGGACCACTCCAAAGCTTATTACTTGCGATAAAGGGTTTATCACTATCCATATATATTTGCTCTGTAATATATTATGGGAATATAAACAAAGACACTACAACTTATCAGTTCTCTTTTATATATTAGTTATTACCTACTATCCTACTGTCATAGGAGTTAGTTCCTGCTTCTGCCACTATTGTGCCACCTGTGAGTGGCTCCTGGCCACCCTGATACCAGCTGTGTCTGGTCACTACTGCCTCCAGACCTGCTGGGATGGTCAGATTTTAAATATACATATATATATATACCAGGTTGTAACTAGTAGGATTTCATGGGAACGATCGTTACCAGTAATGTGTCGTTACTGTGTGTTTCCCAGGATATTAATAAAATGCAAGGTAATTAAAAAGTAATTAAAAAATGCCGCAGACCATTGTTTTCATTACATTCTAAATGATTAAAGGTATATGTGCAATTTCTGCACAGGTGTGTTCAAAATATACTCCTACTAAATTTAATTAAGTTTTTCAAGAATGGGTACCCATCACCAATTTTCCGGAACCGACTTCATCAGTACCAGGCCCATAACCAAAAAAGTGTTTCCCATGAAATCTGAAATCCTTCAGTCTGATATATATTATATATGGTTCATGACCTAGCTCATCAATGCTCATCGGGGGGGGGGGGGGGCTTAACATTTTACCATGACATTGACAATTTGATAAAGGGCCACCCAATTATTTGTCCCTCTGCGAGAAGGTGTTTGTTTGTTGTTTGTTTGTTGTTGTTTTACGTCCTAGCAACATCTAAGGTCATATCAGGACGGGGTGCGAGAAGGTCTTCTTACATCGTTTACTACACAAGTACATCTTACATCGTTTACTACACAAGCCAATCTGAACAACAAAACCTCAGCTGAAAAATGAAGTCATAACATAGCATGCTGCTCGGACATGGTAGCTGGCGCGGAGGGGGCAGACTTGCAAAAATGTTCACAAAAAAACATGCAATAAATCAGGCTGCTACTACCACTAGCAAACCGCTGGCTTTCTTACCGGTAGATTAGCAGAGACAGCTCAGACAGCATGTTGTGCCTGCCTGAGGATAAATGTGCTGGGCTTCAAATATCAGAGTTCACGGTCAGTGTAATCGGGGTGGGTGGGTGGGTAGGGGGGGGGGGGCTGCCTGTGTGGTATGTCTGACTGTCTGCCTTACTATTTGCACTCGACACTAACACCCTGGCTAGAACTTAGAAGAATGCAGGGGACATTGCAGTTCACTGGACAAGGGGGTTTAGACTTGAATCCAGCATATAAGGGCATTGGTCTAGAATCCAGCTGACAAGGGCATAGGTCTAGAATTCAGCAAATAAGGGCATTGGTCTAGAATTCAGTAGACAAGGGCATTGGTCTAGAATCCAGCTGACAAGGGTGTTGGTCTAGAATTCAGCAGACAAGGGCATTGGTCTAGAATTCAGCTGACGACGCCATTGGTCTAGAATCCAGCTGACAACGGTGTTGGTCTAGAATCCAGCTGACAAGGGCATTGGTGTAGAATTCAGTAGACAAGGGCATTCGTCTAGAATCCAGCTGACAAGGGTGTTGGTCTAGAATTCAGCAAATACGGGCATTGGTCTAGAATTCAGTAGATAAGGGCATTGGTCTAGAATCCAGCTGACAAGGGTGTTGGTCTAGAATTCAGCTGACAATGGCATTGGTCTAGAATCCAGCTGACAAGGGTGTTGGTCTAGAATCCAGCTGACAATGGCATTGGTCTAGAATTCAGTAGATAAGGGCATTGGTCTAGAATTCAGCAGATAAGGGCATTGGTTTTGAATCTACCAGACAAGGGCCTTGGTCCACCATTCAAGATATAAGTGCATTGGTCTAGAATCCAACTGACACGGGCATTGGTATATAACTCAGTAGACAAGCGCATTGGTCTAGAATTCATTAGATAAGGGCATTGGTCTATAATTCAGTAGACAAGGGCATTGGTCTAGAATTCAGCACATAAGGGCATTGGTCTAGAATTCAGCAGATAAGGGCATTGGTTTAGAATCTAGCAGAGAGGTCAGTGTACAGACAGGGCCGAGTAAACAGTGCACTTTGAATAGACGTTATGTACAGAGAGGGATTGTGTAAACAGTGCAGTGTGAACACAGAGCGGGTACAGAAAGGGGAGTGTGAACAGCGGAATGTGATGCAGAATGTGTACAGAGTGCAGTGTACAGAGATGGATTGTGTAAACAGTGCAGTGTGAACACAGAGCGGGTACAGAAAGGGCTGTGTGAACAGCGGAATGTGATGCAGCATGTGTACAGAGAGAGCAATGTACAGAGAGGGATAGTGTAAGCAGTTCAGTGTGAACACAGAGCGGGTACAGAAAGGGGAGTGTGAACAGCGGAATGTGATGCAGAATGTGTACAGAGGGCAGTGTACAGAGATGGATTGTGTAAACAGTGCAGTGTGAACACAGAGCGGGTACAGAAAGGGCAGTGTGAACAGCGGAATGTGATGCAGAATGAGTACAGAGGGCAGTGTACAGAGAGGGATTGTGTAAACAGTGCAGTGTGAACACAGAACATGTACATGGAGGGCCCTGTAAACATCGGAATGTGATGCAGAACATGTACAGTGTGAACAGCGGAGTGTGAAAACGCCAGTACTGCTATGCAGCGCGGAATGACGTGGTCCTGCCCGAGAAAATTGATAGGAGGTCGGCTTGGGGTGGTGGTGAGCCCGGTGGAAAGATTTCAAATTCCCCCTGATTGAAGTTCCCCCACGGAAACTTGAAAACGTTTTCAAATTCATCCCAGGGGAATTTGAAAATGTTTTCGTTTTCCCTCCCTAGTTTTAACTTTCCCTCTCCCCATTTTTGGGGAATTTTCTTTATTTCTTTCTTTCTTTATTTTTTCTTTTTCATGACAAATATAATAATACACAGAGAATAGCATAATGGAAATTATTACTATTACAACAAAACATATTTCACCCCAAATGACACAAAAAGTCTGCAAGATGGCTAAGAAAAAAATATTATAGGTCTGAATTTTAAAATGTTTTTAAGGTTTTTTAAACAATTTTAAATTCCCGGAGGGGAGAATTTGAAAATAGGGGGAGGAATCTGAAAACTGTTTTTAATTTCCCTCCCAGGAATCTGAAAACGTTTTCAATTTCACAGGAGGGAAATTAAAAATGTTTTCAGATTCCCGGGGGGAACTTGGAAAGGGGGGAAATTGAAATCGTTACACCGGGTGAAGATGCTCCGAGGGTGTTGATGTCTGAGTGTCCAGGTGGGTAATCCGAGGTACTACTGGAATGTCCCACCTCTCTGGGGTGTGAGAATACAAATTGCCACACCGCTCATAACCGCCACAATGGCCGGATATTGGAATGTTGAGCTAGATTCGATACAACATTTCCATCTTAGATAGTGGGTCACGTATTAAGCATGGGTTGCTGCATGGTCGGACAACATACTACATTGTCATCTTATATAGTGGGTCATGTATTCAGCATGGGTTGCTGCATGGTAGGACAAAATAGTACGCAGCCATCTTAGATAGTGGGTCATGTATTAAGTATGGGTTGCTGCATGGCAGGACAAAATACTACTCCTTAAAGTTACAGGGAGCGGGACATAGCTCAGGCAGTAGAGTCTCCACCTCTGAAGGTGTGAGTCTTGCGATCGATCCTGCAGAGTGGACCCATTTGCAGTTTGGGCTATTTTCTATTCCAACTAGTGGTCCATAACTGGTTCATCCAAAGGCTGTAGTAGGTGCTGTTCTGTCTGTGGGAATGTTCATATAAAAGACCCCTTGCTGCTTATCGGAGAGAGTAGCCTATGTGATGGCAGAGGGTTTCCTCCAAAGAAATATGTCAGAATGACCATATCTTTGATGTCCAATAGCCAATGATAAACATCTAAGTGCTCTAGAGGCGTCGTTAAATAAAACAAACTTCTAAAGTTGCATAGTGCAATGCAACATCAAATTTTCAAAACCAAAGCAATGATCTAGATTTGATTCTACATATCTAACGTAGATAATGTCGTGGGGGTGATGAAAATGGGAAATATTGTGCCTAGAGTGGGACTCGAACCCACATCTCTTTGCATTCTGGGCCAGTGTGCTAACCATTACACCACCTTGGCTCCCCTGATATAAACACACTACCCATGCCCACCTGTCTATGTGGCTCCTTGCCTGAGAGGTCAGTGCAGACCACTACACTCATCCCCCTGGAATTGTAAGTCTCTTAATGCTTACAATTACATACATACATGCAATGGACTAACATATATACATACACAGGGTAGGTTCAACAACCATACAGCGCATAGCTTGGACAGGATCGTGGTCATGGCACCAGTGTTGTGGGGGTGATGAAAATGGGAAATATTGTGCCTAGAGTGGGACTCAAACCCACATCTCTTTGCACCACCTAGGCTCCCTGATATCAACACACTACCCACGCCTACCTGTCTATGTGGCTCCTTGCCTGAGAGGTCAGTGCAGTCCACTACAATAGTGGTGCCCTTATTAAGCACGTGTTACCACATACAAGGGAATAATGAGCCAATGTAATAAAACCTGTTACTGGAGAAGTCTATGGTGGCAGAGTTTTGGCATGCCTGCCAAAACTAATTGTACATGCTTACATTTCAAATATGTAAAAAGTCAGCCATTTAAAATAAAAGTTACTTCAAACTAAAGTAAGGTAGATTATAACAATCAATTCAATATATTTATCTAAGAAAAATGACAGAAACTCAAAACCCTCGGACTATGCAACTTTAAGTGACAGCTAGTCGCTTCATCTGATATTAATTTACTTTTTTTTCTCTTAAAAAAAAAGAAGATTTATACTGCCTATCATGGATAAGCCTGAATACGCTTGTTTTCACCATTAGACAGTTTGTCGATAGAAAGCCCGAGCCTCCACTTTTACCGACCCAAGGGATTTTTTTTACCTCCCACACCACATAGACATGGTATGAGAGCAACTGGCCTTTGATGACGCTGTAAGTTATACACAGCAGTGGAAATCCAAATTGGCAGAGGTGGGGGCACAGGGAATCGAACCACTGACCTTCAGATTAGGAGTCTGACCTAGAAAAAAGTCAGACACTCTAACCACTCTGCCACAGAGAACACCTCTATATACAATTCTAGTGGGGGGAAAAATAGCCAGCAAAGTAAAGACAACAGCAATATTGATCAGCATTCCGAGCGGACGTCCATATATAATCCAAAATGGGCAACCCATTCTGACCCTTAAGATCCCTGAGGTACCCTCAACTATATTACACGCATAATGATATGGTAATAATACCGCTCCCCTCTCCCCATCTCTACCCCAATACCTACTACCGCTTTCCACAGAACAGTACAAGCCTTCACCCCTACACTAACTCACCATTGAACCAGTTACCCCTATAACATTGCAGACTACTACACTAATATAATCTATTAAATGCAGACGTCGATGAATCATTACCATCATACCCACATCTACCCACCATCTCCTCCAGTAGTTTATCTGCCTTGCCTCTGCGCCCCTCATCACCACCACCACCACCTCCTGCACATGCCCCCATCTGCGCTTCCTTTTCCCGCTCCTCACCGCCCTCCATCCCATCCACCCCCGTTAATCAGTGACCTCCCGCCACTGCCTGACCCTCCCCCTCCCCCTACCCCTCAGACTCCACCCTCCCCCTACCCCTACCCCTCTGACTCCACCCCTCCCCCCTGCCCTCCATCTCCCTGACCAATGCCCTTCTGCACTGAATCATGCAGAATGTGTCATCCTAATCCCGCATATGGTGCGTAGTTAATGTTAATCTGTCCAGCTTAATCCACAGTCACTAATCCAGGAGATGATCCATAGGCGGACCGGTACAAAGGTGCGGGTTTATTATTGGGGTGGGGTGGGAAGCCTGCTGTGTTGTAGGTGCTTTACGTGTAGAGGTGTAACTGGTTCGCGGGTGGGTAGGGGTGGTGGTGGTGGTGGTGGAGGTTGGGGTGGGGGGTGATAGGGGTGGTGGTGGTGGGGATGAGCTTCGTGGTTTATGTGTTGTTGGTTTACGTCCTACCAACATCTAAGGTTATATGAGGACGGGTCCCGACTTGTGATAGTGCGCACTCATGCCAATTTTATAGAACTGCCCCACTGGGAGACCAGGCTGCCAGCACCATGACCTGATATCGCACCATCACATTATCCTGACACTGAGCCAATCAGTCCTTGCCCTATCGTAATATAGTAATAATGCAGAGCACCTGGCTAGGAAGCACCAAGTATCAATGTTTAAGTCATTCTTTTGACTCGACCGTGGTTGGGATCGGTGGGTTAAAATTCCATGACCTACCAAAAGGGAAACAGATGCTCAACTCATTCGGCCATCAGGTCTGGGATATATATGTGTGGGTCATTCTCTAAAACTGGGCACCAAAGTGTGACATGGAAACCAAAAGTGAAAACCTTCCAAATAATAGCAAAAATCCTTCCAAATAATAGTCTAATCCAATGTCATATGAAGGTTTGCATGTTGAGAATATGGGAGAGTTGAAACAAACTTTTTGAATTCGATCTTATACAAATTGAGCCATACATTAATATCACTCGTTCGTGTACCATGAAAATCAAAGACACAATCATCCAGAACCTCATTTTAACATATACAACATAGTCAAACAAGATTTTAATGATTACTGTTAAGCAGACAAGGTTATGACTTACAAGAAAAAAAGTTGAAAAATAAGTTGAAAAAGAGTTTGGCTACATGTATCGTGTAAATTTTCACATGTTCACTCTAGCCAAAAATCATACAATTATAATTTTGATATCTTATGTGGGATAAATTCAATACATGTAGAACTACTAACAGACCTAATAGACAGAGGCTAACATAATTATTTGACTTGCTATCAATAAAACAAAGACTTAATTATCAGCATCGTAATGTAGAAACCAAATATGTGGTGCCCAGTTTTGGAGAATAACCCATGTATATATTTTATACGAAGCATACAAGTATATTCAAGGAAGTTGGAACAGACGTGCTGCCCAAATTAGTATAGCGCTGCCTTCTCATGCGAAAGGTGGGGAGTTTGAATCCAATCCAAGTCAAACCCATGAGTTAGCAAATTGGTACTTGTTGCTACCTCACCCGGCACTCTGCATGACTACGATATGGCAAGCACTGGTCAGCTCAGTACAGTACAACCCCGTTAAACCAAGCTCGGTTAAACCAAACGATCAGTTAATCCAAACTTTTTTCGGCAGCCCTGCAACATACTACCATTTATCATATAAAAATCTTGGTTAAACAAAAGTTGGTTAATCCAAACTATCGGGTTAATCCAAACAAAATTGTCAGGCCCCAGGCCACTTCCGGTACGGCTAAACCAAACTTTCATGTGGTTATAAGGTCATCTGGGACTTTTTTATATGATAAATGGCAGTATTTTGTCGGGCCGTCAACAAATAGTTTGGATTAACCGATCGTTTGGTTTAACCGAGCTTGGTTTAATGGGGTTTTACTGTATATACATAAAAAACAATAATCAAAGTGTCCACATAGATTGTATATTACATTCATAATGCACCCATGTTTCTGCCAAAAGCCAAGTCAAAGTCGAATCCAAAGCTTGGTTAAACCAATGATCGGTTAATCCAAACAAATTTCTAGGGTCCCTTCAAGTTTGGTTTAACGGGGTTATACTGTATCAAGATAATGTGACTGAGTGGGACACCGAGTGATGGTGCCGGTGCGGCACTATGAAATCACCATGAGTGTGCGCTGTCACAAGTTGGTACCCATCCTGATATGACCTTAGATGTTGCCAGGACGTCAAACTCCAACAACCAACCAATCATATCTCTCGGGATGAAAGTAAGTCAAGTAAACGAATGATTAATGACTGTGTTGGAAGAGAACTGACAGCAAGCCAAGCAGCCTAATTGCATTCCTTTGGTGGTGTTTCTTCAAACACAAAATGTGGTAATTGATGATTTTTTTCACCACCAAACCCTTCTCTGACGTCACTAGACGTCAAGTTGTGTGTAGCAACTAGCTGTCGTCAAGTCCATATAGATGATTTCCACCACCAATGAGCAGGACGCCGAATGGAAGGTAATCATGCCAAAAGTAGCCAGATAACACACCACACATCTACGTACAAGCCTATGATATGTAAATAGCAGTAGGTTAGTCTAGTAATAAAAGAACAAAATAAAATACATATATTCCAAGAAAATCCAAAAAAACTAACATAGGCTACTAACCATACCAACCAATTATCTATCTGCTAGTGCTACTGAAATGCAGGCAATCAAATACCTTATCAGCAGCTACTGTGTGGTAAGATAACACCCACACTACAACTGGCCAGCATTGAAAACAAGCCTGGGTACCCGGGCTTATATGCTATGGACAGTATAAATACTGCCTCAATAAAAAAAACAAGAAAAAAACCCCTAAAAACACACCAGTGCTCTGATAGCAGTAGTTGGTTCATTGTTGAACTTTTCCATCCTGACAACATCTAAGGTCATACCAGCACGGGTACCGACTTGTGGCAGTGCCCGCTTGCGTTGGCTTTATAGTGCTGCCCCATTGGGATACCAGGCTGCCAGCATCATGACCTGATATCCCACTCAGTCATATTATCCTGACACTGAGCCAACCATCCTTGCCCTATTCTAATAATGGCGAGCCCCTGGCCCCCTACCTATCTCTCCCCTAACCCCTCTCTCCCCACCCTCATCTCTCCCGTCACCCACCCCCTCTCCCCCCACCCACCCACCCACCCAAAACTAATGGCACATCACAGAGAAACCCTCTAGGCTCTACTGCTAGTACTAGTAGTAGGAGTCACAGATCATAACATAAGACCCAGTTCCCGTCGGTCTCTTCTTAGGCTCTCAGCAGCTGCATCTTCATCATCAGGTTCTGACGGGGAAAGCTCCTTTTTAGTGTGGGGTTTCATATAGTCAGTCACTGAGTCAGTCAGTACCGTCTCAGTAGGGATGCTCGCCGTGATGACTGTATGGGAATCAGTGCGCGCCATCAAGGTATACTGTAAATATGAGAAGGCCAGTAATTGTGCCATTCACCACCATCTATGCATATATATAAATATTTATATATATATATATATATATATATATATATATATATGTAAATATGTAGATATATATATATGAAGAGGTCTTTTCCAAAACATGATCGACAAACTTGGCATTATACTTTTTTGTTTTGATTGGTGATTATCGTGTTTTAGAAAAGAGCTCTTCATATATATTGTATATATAGTATATATATATATATATATATGTATATATATATACATATATATATTATATATATATGTGGATATAGACCAGACAAGATGGCCAAATGAGTTGAGCATCCATCCCCCCCTTTTGGGAGATTGTAGGATTCGAGCCCTCAGGTATGAACCCTGGTCGATTCAAACCAATGACATAAAAATTGATACTTGTCATTTCTTAGTGAGGCACTTGCCGTTATTAGGATAGGGCAAGGACTGCTTGGCTCAGTGTCAGGAAAATGTGACTGAGTGGGATATCATGTCATGGTGCTGGTGGCCCTGTCTCCCAGTGGGGCTATAAAGTTGCCATGAGTGCACACTATCACAAGTCAGTTCCTGTCCTGACATGACCTTAGATGGTACCAGGATGTATAACTAACAACCAACCAATATATTTGTATGTATCTATATATTTTACCTCGGTATAAAGCCTCAGGCTAGCCGTAGGCTAGGGAGAAGGAAGCACATCCGGGTCCAGCAATTAGCATAAACAACTCACGACGGCAGGACGTTTGTTGAGTTGCTCTGGCAAAATGTGTCTACAACAAGCTAAATAACTGCAAGTAGAATCAAAACTTTGGTTTAGCTTGTTTATGATGCATTATAGCATCTATATCTGAAAGTTCAGAACTTTCTTAAGTCCATTTAGGACAAGAATAGTGTTTTTATGTATACAGGTAGAACAATGTTTTGTGTTACAAACCGAAACCTTTGCTCTATCGACACCTGTTTACACATGGGTAGAGATGTTGGCATTGTCACATATCCTGTGGAGATTCCCTCGGACCCATCATATATACCAAGGTTAGATTCGTCTAACTAATCTATATATCGCGCTCATCTCTTTATATATTAATGTTATTATGCCATACATTTAATTTGAACCGGAGTGGTGAACTTGTGACACCACTAACGTGAGCAGGTTCATCTTCAACGACATTGCTTAAGTAGTGCCTTCTTTGAGGAAATAAATGGCCTACAAGAGTGCACCAGAACCGACATTGCGTATTGAGGACCAAATCTAAGTAAGCGTTTTGGTTTAAAAAATGTGATCCTTTAATTGGACTGCGCAGCTTTAACTGGTAGAGAAATAAAACAAAAAAACACGTCAATATGGTAGGAAATGGATGTCGCCAGTGATCTAAAAATACATGGGCTTTATACACAAGGAGCCGTTGAAGTTTCCAGTTTGTCTGGTGCTGTGATGTCTGGGGCCTCGTTCTGGTCAAAGAAGGTTCCGAGTGCATCGGCTAAAAGCAGTCTCCTCCTACAACAAGGTGTAAGTGTGATGCATTGCATAGTGGGACACCGTTGACACTGCAATGACAACTTGGCATTGCGGGTCTGCTGGAGCTGCATTTGCGTCTTGGACTAAAACTTAAAGCTGCATAGACCGATGAAGCATAACATTTTCAAAACAAAAATATTCACCTAGATTTTATTCTATATATCTATGTGGTGCACTTATTAAACATTTGTTGCCATATAGAAGGGCACACTGAATCAATTTAACAGAACCTGTTACTGCATAAGCCTATGGTGAGAGTTTTGGCATACTTGCCGAAATCAATTTAGGATGTTTGAAGTTCAAAGTTAGCCATTCAAAATGAAATTTACTTCAACCTAAAGTAAGGTAGGTTATAACAACCAATTATATATATTTATCTCAGAAAAATGGCAGAAATTGAAAACCATCGGACTATGCAACTTTAAGGTCACTACCTATGGGATTCCAGTTTGGTTCCCGGTCAAGATAAGACAATGATGTATAAAATTGATACGTGTTGCTTCCTAGCGACATCAAGGCATTAATAAGATAGGGCAAGGGCTGGGTAGCTCAGTTTCAGGATAGTGTGACTGAGTGGGATATCAGATCATGGTGCTGGTGGTCTGGTTTCCCAGTGAGGCAGCACTATAAAGTCGTCATGAGTGCACAATGTCACAAATTGGTACCCTTCCTGATACGACCTTAGATGTTGCCAGGACATAAACCTCCAACAACCACCAACAACCAACCAACCATTGCAGCAGACACGGTTGCCGAATCGGTAAGAGCGCAGGCTTTCCATGTGGAAGGTCGGAAGATTGAAAGCAGGCTGAGTCAAACTGATGACTCATCAAATTAATACTTTTCGCTACCTAGGCTGGTGCTCGGCATTACGAGGATAGGGCAAGGACTGGTTAGCTCACTGTCAGGATAATGTGACGGAGTGTGAAATTGGGACACGGCGCCGATGGCCTCATCTCTCGTAGTCTCACTAGTATCATATCTTAATGTGCATTGACTTATTTTTCATTCTAATTCTAAGCAGCACAAAAAACAACATATTCAAGTGCACCCGCAATACCAACATTAATATGGTACTAATAATACCAATATTACCAACACTAATACCAATGCAAACACCAACTCCAACAAAAACACCAACTCCAGTAAAAACACCATCTCCGACACTAAACAACACTACCATCATGATCACCGGCACCATTACCAACACCAACAAAAAACACCAACAAAAACACCAACACCAACAACTCCAACAAAAACACCAACTCCAGCGAAAACACCATCTCCAACACTAAACAACACTACCATTACCATCACCAACACCATTACCAACACCAACAGAAACACCAACAAAAACACCAACACCAACCATTACCAACACCAACAAAAACACTGACCCCAACAACAACTCCAACAAAAACACCAACTCCAACAAAAACACCAACTCCAACACTAACAAAAATGCTATCACCATCACCATCACCAACACCTTTGCCAACACCAAGACCAACAAAAACACCAACAAAAACACCAACACAAACACCAACACAAACACCAACAAAAACACCAACAAAAACACCAACAAAAACACCAACAAAAACACCAACAAAAACACCAACAAAAACACCAACTCCAACAAAAACGCCAACCCAACACTAACAAAAACTCCATCGCCAACACCAATGCCAACAACAATGCCACCACCAACATCAATGCCAATGCCAACATCAACACCAAATTCAAAACCAACATCAAAACCAACATCAACTCCACCAACCGTCAACCAACTGCAAACAACTCCAACGCCAATGCTAACACCAGCACCAACATGAACACGAACACAACCACCACAAACACAAAAACCAACACCAACACCAACACCAACATCACCAACAAGCGCTCCCATCACGCGCGCGACTCGGACCGTTCCGTGGCCAGAGTGCACCCACTTAGGATCGCGTGACGTCACCGGTCATGTGACCGGGCGTTTAGAGGACACGATTTCGACGCGCGGAAATGGAAATAATGGGTTACCATGGGAACGGGCGTGACGACGCCGACCACCTCTGAGGACTGCTCACGTGTCCCGCGTATATTAAGGTGTGAAAGGTGGCCTGTGTGGGTGTGAATTAGGGCGTCACGTGCGGCAGGTAGGGTGACGCGGGGCCGCACAATTGGAAGGCACGGGCCGCCGCCGGCCACCCGCCGCTTGCCGCGCGCCACCGCCGTCGGTCAGGGAGTGTGTCAGCGACGTGGCGGTGGTGGTTGGTTGTTGGGGTTTTACGACCTGGTAACATCTAAGGTAATATCAGGATGGGTACCCACTTGTGACAGTGCACACTCATGGGAACTTTATAGTGTTGCCCCAGTGCGACACCAGGCCACCAGCACCATGACCTGATATCGCACTCGGTCACATTATCCTGACACTACGCCAACCAGTCCTTGCTCTATTCTAAATATGATGAGCAGTCGGTTAGGAAGCAATAAGTATAAATGTTGAATTGACCAGAGTTCAAACTCGTGGGTTCGAATTCGATGATCTACCAAAACATTTATCACCTCTCCTCATAGTCATAGTACCATTGCTTCTCTGAATCCCCCTGTGCCCTTCCAATCCTCTCTGACAGACTGGTTGGTGCCTCAGCCATTTACCATCCCTACATACATCCCGTGTATACATCATGAGACATGCTTGTTCACAAACCTGACGCTGGTTGAATGCATCTAAAGGGGCTGTCACATTACAACATATCGTGCCAATATACACAGACATATATGATTTTTGGCAGCTACTTCAGGATATGTTGTTATGCGTTATGCATTTTTAGGTGCTCATTGGTGTATGTCAATGTACGTTGAGATACAGTGTCGCGCATCAGGGGATCGGCACAGTTCTGTGCATTCACAAAACTTTCGATGTACGACAATGTTCGACAACGTGTGGATTTTACGTCGGCCGTACGATATGTATATGTTAGGCATATGTCGATGTATGTTAGACGTACATTAGACAAACGTTGTTCACTACATTGCACTACATTGGCCTACATTAAAGGCAGTGGGAAAGTACAGTCCGCGTACTGACAACGTCAGGATAATGTATGTCTAACATACATTTAAAGTCCGTTTAGCGTTTCTCCAGCGTGTCTTGACATATGTAATATATGAGCCATAGTTCTGGCAATCGAATAACCTATATAACGTTCACCGGCATTCTGCGAACGTACCGTGAGCGTAATTCAAGCGTTTTTCGCCCGGAAGCACGTTAGCCATACATTGGTCATAAGTTGGCTATACACTATGTATATGGTATTCATACTTCCAACTTTGCCCCCTGCACAGAAAAGTTTTGATGCTTCTCGATGTAAAAAAGTGATTTTACGCGTTGACCGCGCACTTGTGAGATGCATCGTAATGTGACAGGGCCTTCATATTCCTGAATATCCCAATAGAGGAATATGTTACAATCTGATATCAAATAATGACACACAACAGTTTTCTTCATTATTCCCAGTAACTCTGCTTAAGCGGGCAACATGTATATCTAGAAAGACAAAGTGAACAAAAACAAACAGACGCAAACAGTTTTATTATTTCAGGTTGCGCTATTAAATATGGCTTAAGCGATCACCATAAAAGGGATCCGATATTAAAACTATACATTAAGAATTAATGTGTTGCTATGGAGACGCATACAACCTTATTTATGTCAGAGCGGTGCTCTGTATGAGGGTGTCGGGGTAATAAATAAGTGGTGGCACTAATGCGGTGGTGAGCCGATAGGTGGCGTGGGGAATGGGTTAATTGCGCTGGGTTTAAATGCACCTTAATGGTGCCATTTCTTTGTATCAGGGAGAACGGACATGGCTGAGACCTATCAGATAGGATGGCCAAATGAGTTGAGCGTCTGTCTCCTATTTTGGTAGATCGTGGGATCCGGACTCATGGGTTCGAACCCTGGTCGAGTCAAACCAACGACTTAAATATTGATACTTGTTGCTTCTTACTTCTGGCCAGATTTTCAGCACTGTTAGGATACGGCAAGGACTCATTGGCTCAGTATCAGGCTAATGTCACTGAGTGGGATATCAGCTTTTGGTGGCCTGGTGTCCCAGTGGGGCAGCACTATAAAATCGGAATGAGTGCGCACTGTCACAAGTCGGTACCCATCATGATGTGACCTTAGATGTTGCCAGCACGTAAAACTCCCAACAACCAACCAACCAACCAACCAATCCATGTGCATGTCAAAATTAATTTGGTATATTTTAACATGAAATATTGTGAAACTAACTTCAAGTTTGCTAGGTATAGATAATGGCTATTTCCAACTAAAGAAAAGTAGATTATAAATCAACCTAATGTATTTATCTAAAAGAAATATGGAAGAAACTCAAAACCATTGGACAATATAACTTGAAATACCATCCATTGTAAATGTTTTATTTTATTTTTACAAGTTACTTTAATGCTTTTTACATACAGGTCTTGTTTGATGTATATAATTACGCACTACTTCAATTCCTTAATTAAGGTTGGGGGTTTGATTCCCAATCCCAGTCACGTCACAGCAATGACATACACAACTAATACTTGTCACTACCTAGCCTAGCGCTTGGCATTTCTAGAATAGGGCAATGGCTGGTTAGCTCAGCATCAGGATAATGTGTGTCAGTGGGAAATCAAATCGTGCTGCGGCACCATTATAAAGTCACCATGAGTGCGTATTGTCAGAAGTTAGTCATCATCATCATCATCATCATGCTGTCGGTCACGATGCGACAAAGACTGCTTTCATTACTTGACTGCCGCTCTCCATTTAGCTCTCTGCTGTGAGAGTGATGTCCATGAGTCAGTCTTAATGTCTCTCAGGTTCAGGTTTCTCTTGATGGTGTATATTTCATGAAAGCTGCCTGCAAAAGTGTTGAAGTGCTGCTGGCTTTTGCAAGTTACCAGCAGCACTCTCTCAGGGAGCAAATAGAGGTTTCACACCAGAAAGAACATGTCCAGACAGGTGCAAAACTATTTGACCCTGCAGTGGCTGATCGGGAGATGGTGGGAGTTCCATACATCAACCGCCCTTAATGCTGCCTCAGTGATATGGTTTTTTGTTCAGGGTTTGCTCCCTTAGCCTTCGGTTGTGTCAAGACCTTGTACCACAAGGCAGTGGTTTACAACTATGCAGGGCAGGGGCATCAAACTCCCTGAGGTATTGAAGTTAGTACCCATCCCGATATGGGCGATGCATGTTGCCAGGACGTAAAACCCCAACAAACAAACACATCCATATACGTTGTGATAAATAGCTGATGCCAGGTCTTTATTTGCAGTATCTTATTGGTGCACTATCTAAGGACAGGGGTTGGGTGAAATGATGCTGTAACAAATCAAAATGAGATGGGATCCTATCCCGCAAGCCTGCCTGACACCCAAGAACATGTGCATAGTAGGCTAAGGTATCATACTCAAGCTAGACAAAACACTGGAAAAATACAAAAACACTAACATAGACTACTAACACCCAAAATCACAAAAGGCTGGCCTGAGCAGAAACAGGTAAACACTCCTGGGTGAGGGACCAGACCAAGACAGCACCACAGCTATCCAGCGTTGAAAACAAGCACCCTCACGGGAGCTTATACGTTATGGGAAGAGTAAATACATTGTCAATTGAACAAATAAAAAAAAAAAAGGGAAGGGGGTGGAGTGTCAGACCGCGGCCATGAGCTCTTTTTATAGTCTGACTCCAATTCACTTTTAATAACAACAAAACCTGTTTAACTCCTCTCCATGTATGACATGACCTAGAAACTTATGAGCACATGCTCTGATGCAATGACTCATTGTGGTGATAACCACTATACAAATGGCTGCATTAAAAAGGAAGCAATGTGCACGCAGATGTCTTAATTAATGAATGCATTCACTGCCTTTATTTCTTGGGGTCTTTAAGTTTAAAGTGGCCTCACATTAAATACGATTTATTGACAGTGAGGACATCACATGTGGATAATTTAAGGTTGAATGCCGTCAGTTGTCCACACACACCACCATATACAATACCGCACTTACATACCACACACCACCACATACTGGCACACACCTCCAGCGCACAGCACCACACACCAGCACACACCACCACACACCTCTACACTCAGCACCACACACCACCACACCATCATCAGCATCACCCGCATCACACCACCACCACCACCACACAACCACTCACCACCACCACCACCACACCACCACACCACCACCACACCTCCACTATCAGACCTCCACCACACTACCATCACCACCACCACCCTGGCACTGTCGCAGAACCACCACCCGCCACACACCTCCACCACTCTACCACTCACCTACACCACACCACCACCACAACACCACCACACACCACCACACCACTCTGCTACCAGATCTACCAGATCACCCAGACTGATTCAACGGGTTACCGAGCCCACTTCCACACTACTCTGGTACCAGATCACTCAGACTCATTCAATGGGTTACCAAGCCCACATCCACCCTTCTCCGCTACCAGATCACCCAGACTCATTCGACGGGTTACCACATCACCACCATCACACCACCACCACACACCACCACACCACCATCATCACACGACCACCAGCACCACCACCACCATCACACCATCATCACACCACCAACACACCACCAACACACTCCCCCACCCACCCCCAACATACATCCCGAACAGCAACACCCACCGACAACACTCCACCGCCACCTACCACCACCATGCCCCCAACACCAGATACCAATACATACCACTACACTCCCACACCACAACCGCCATCATGACACCATCAACACACAACACACACATACCAACGCACCCAGCACACACCAACACACCACCAACATACAGCACCAACATACACTGACATACGCTAACACAAACCAACACACCACCAACACTCCACCAACAATTCACCACCAATACACCACCACCACACCACCACCACACCACCACCAATACACCACACATACACCAATACACCACCAACACACCACCAACCCACCACCACCAATACACCACCAACCCACCACCGACCAACACACCACCACAAACTCACCACCAATACAGCATCACCTCAACACCACTAATACACCACAAAATCACCACCAATACACCAGCAATGCACCCCCAACACATACAAACCACCACACCACCACCGCACCCCCACACCATAACCCTCCCACCCAACACAAACACATCCTTCCAGATGGCCACGCTTTCTCCGTTTAAATCACCACAGTAGTACTATCCCCCCACCCTCTCCCTACACACCCTCCCCACCCCCTGCTGAGCTCCCCGCCCCCACCTCCGCCCACACCCCCACCTCCGCCCACACCCCCACCTCCGCCCACGCGTCCATGTGTGACCTTTGGCAGTGGAGCCTGCCCTTTTCCGTGGAAGTTCCAACCTGACACGACCAACTATAGGCTTAACTAGGCGCCTCGCCTCCATTAGCCGGGTTACTGAGCCCACTTCCACAATCCTCCACTACCAGCTCACTCAGACTCATTCCACTGGTTACTGAGCCCACTTCCACAATCCTCCGCTACCAGATCACTCAGATTCATTCGACGGATTACCAAGCCCACTTCCACACTTCTCTACTACCAGATCACTCAGATTAATTCCATGGGTTACCGAGCCCACTTCCACGCTTCTCCACTAGCAGATCGCCCAGACTCATTCGACGGGTTACTGAGCCCACTTCCACACTTCTCCACTACCAGATCACCCAGACTCATTCGACGGGTTACCGAGCCCACTTCCACACTTCTCTGCTACCAGATCACTCAGACTCATTCCACGGGTTACTGAGCCCACTTCGACACTAATCTGCTACCAGATCACTCACACCCATTCGACAGGTTGCCGAGCCCACTTCCACACTCCTCCACTATCAAATCACTCAGACTCATTCAATGGGTTACCGAGCCCACTTCCACACTCCTCCACTACCAAATCACTCAGACTGCTGCAACGGGTTACCAAGCCCACTTCTCCACTACCAGATCACCCAGACTCATTCGACGGGTTACCAAGCCCACTTCCACACTTCTCCACTACCACATCACTCAGACTCATTCGACGGGTTACCAAGCCCACTTCCACACTTCTCAGTTACCGGATCACTCAGACTGATTCAACGGGTTACCGAGCCCACTTCCACACTTCTCTGTTACCAGATCACTCAGCCTCATTCGATGGGTTACCGAGCCCACTTCCACACTTCTCTGCTACCAGATCACTTAGACTCAATTGATGGGTTACCAATCCCACTTCCACCCTACTCTGCTACCAGATCACCCAGACTGATTCAATGGGTTACCGAGCCCACTTCCACACTACTCTGGTACCAGATCACTCAGACTCATTCAATGGGTTACCAAGCCCACTTCCACGCTTCTCCACTACCAGATCACCCAGACTCATTCGACGGGTTACCGAGCCCACTTCCACACGTCTCCACTACCAGATCACCCAGACTCATTCGGCGGGTTACCGAGCCCACTTCCACACTTCTCCACTACCAGATCACGCAGACTCATTCGATGGGTTACCGAGCCCACTTCCACACTTCTCCACTACCAGATCACTTAGACTCGTAAGCCTCCCGCAGAGACCATCCACACACACATATGGGTTATACACACACATCCACACACATAGAGATACACATACATATAGTAATACAATACATACACACTCACAGGTAGACACATATATGTATATACACATACACATACACATGCAGATATGTGTACACATACACACATATAAATACAAACATATATCCACACATGCATATGCAGATACATATGCACATACATATACACATGCATATGCGCATACATGTGTACACACCTCTGCACACATATGCAAATACATATGCACATACATATGCACATACACATGGGCATATGTACCTGTGCGCACACACATGCACATACATATACACATACATATATGTTCCCATGTTTCTAGTACATAAAACCCCCAGAAATCAAACAAAACACAATGCAAATTACCAATTATGTTCAGAAAGTATATACCCCATATATATTATCATTTATATATATGTATATAATAGTTGTTTGCTTATATCCAAATGAAATCAATCATATACCATGTAGGTGCATGCTTATGTGTATATAGCGAGTGATAATGAGGTCTGGGAGCGGGAACTTTCGAAGGCAGCCGGTGGTGGCGCTAGTGTCGAGATTTGTCGGTGTTTGCCTGCAAGGACACTGCCTAGTCCACAAAAGATGCAGCCATCGGCACACATGCCGTTGGACATTCATACTGGTGGATATATGAGTTATTTACATTAGCACCATTAATTATACTGCACATGCTGTATTGGTTACTTCAACCTTCAGACCTGCGGGGGACCAGACGGGATGGCCGAATGAGTTGAGCATCGGTCTCCCATTTTGGTATATCATATGATTTGGGTTAAACCCTTGTCGAGTCAAGCCAATGACTTACAAATCTATACCTGTCACTTCCAAGCCTGGCGCTCGGCCATATTAGGATAGGGCAATGACTGGTTAACTCAGGGTCAGGATAATGTGACTGGGAGGAATATTGGGTCATGGTGCCTGTGGCCTGATTACCTAGTATGGTAGCACTATAAAGTTATCATTAGTGTGCACTGTCACAAGTCAGTACCCATCCTGATATGATCTTAGATGTTGCAGGACATGAAACTACAACAACCAACCAATCAGACCTGTGGGTGAGTACAGGTGGTTTCGTGCAGTCCCGATGTCGCGGTTTAAATTCTCAGTGTGTTTAGAGTCAACGCTCGGGTTTCTGCGCATTTGTCAAAATCAAACAGTATTTCAGCGTATTCGATTAATCAACTCGGGTGACCCGAGTGACTTTTTGACGCACAAATGTGACATCATCGCTCCTAGCCAACCCCAAGCAAGAGTTGGGTTAAACCTTTTGCACATGGCGCGTGTTTTTGTCAACTCCACTCCCATGTTCTATTTGAATTACTAGCAACTCGGGTGACCCGAGTCACCCGGGTAGTGTTAATCGAATAGGCGCATGTGCAGAACGCCGATCATAGACTCTAAACCCACTGAGAATCTAAACCGCGACACCGGGCTGCCTGCTGGCCCAGTAACATCACATGAAGGCCGGAAGTTGCTGAGACCAGCACATGCGCACTTAACCCACGTGTTTAGGCCTAACGGGTAAAACGGCGCTTTGTCGGGTATATATCTGTCTTACCCGACTTACATTTCAACAACCCGCCCCCTTCCACCCTCAATGATCCGAAGAACGCCACCATTTAGCATCACTGGTCGGGGGTGGGGGTGGGGGGAGGGAGGGAGGGTGGGTGGGTGGGTGGAAGGTGAATGGAGGGATGGGTTGGGGGCAGGGGTGGGTGGGGGAGGAGTGGGGGGATGGGTGGGTGGGGGTTGGGAGGGGATGTGTGTGGGCATGCATGGGTCATGAGGGGTGGGGTTGGATAGGAGAGAGGGGTGGCATTTGAGGGTCGGGTGGGGTTGGATAGGGGAGAGAGAATGTAGGGGGGTGGGGAGGATGGGGGTGGAGGGAGTGAGTGGAGGTTGAGGGGGTGGACGGGGGCGATGGAGTGGAGGCGGAGTTTTGAGGGGGGAGGGTGGTGGGGTGGGAGTGGAGGGAGTGGGGGTTGAGGGTGTGAGGGGTGGGGTGGGGGGAGGGTGTGAGGGGTGGGGTGGGGGGAGGGTGTGAGGGAGTGTGGGTTGAGGGTGGGGGGAGGAAGGGACTGGTGGGGTGAGGAGAAGCGCGTTGGATTGGGCTGTGCGCAAGGTTGGCGGTGGGAAGGGGGGGGGGGCGTGAGGGGGATGGGGGTGGGGGGTGGTATGCCGGGTGGGGGATGTGGAGGTGGCGCAGGGTGGGGGTGGATTGGGATCTGTTCAGCGGACTGTTGGACTGACTATATACCAATCAAGGATTCTGCTTTCAGCAACTAAATATAAAATAATTCTCTGCTGCGACTCCGAAAACAAGCAAACGCTAGGCTATCTGTATGTGTCAACTCTTTAAAGCTGCAAAGTCTGATGAAATATCAAATTTAATTTTCAAAACCGAACCAATTATCAAATTTTGATTTTACATAGCCAACGTAGATATTGATGCACTTATTAAGCATTTGTTTCTGCGTAGAAGACAATACTGAGTCAATTTAGCAGAACATGTTACTGCAGAAGTCTATGGTGTCAGAGTTTTGGCACTAATTTTCCATGTTTGCACTCAAAATATCTCAAAAGTTTAACATTTAAAATAAAAGTAACTTGGAACTAACATAAAGTAGATATTAGTGATTGATCTAATATATTTATCTCAGAAAAAAATACAGACATTCAAAACCATCGGGCTATGCAACTTTAATCTTAGTCTTATTTAACATAAAATGTAAAGTGATGGTTGAATAAAGAAACAAACAATACCTGCCGTGAATATGGCCTAGTCTGCCGACATGGCGTAAAGCAACCACCAATCAATCAATCAATCAAGCCTTAGCCTTATTTCATCGTGATGCAATGCCTGCCCACATGATGACTTAACCATTGATATGTGTCGCTTCCTAGCAAGTCGCTCACCATTATTAGGATAGGGCAAGGACTGATTGCCTCATTGTCAGGATAATGTGACTGAGTGGGATATCAGGTACTGATGCTGGTGGCCTGGTTTCCAAGAGGGACAGCACTATCAAATCGCCATGAGTGTGCACTGTCACAAGTCGGTACCCATCCTGATATGACCTTATATGTTGCCAGGACGTAACACTCAACCAACCACCCAACATGGCCACGTGTCAAGGCCCCCATCCTGATATGACATTAAATGTTGCTAGGACGTAAAACAACAGCCAACCTGCCCAAGTGTCAAGGCACTTCCGGTGGCTAATTGATTTCCGGTCGGCGATCATTTAGTGACGTGGTGCCGCGGGCTGATTGTGGAGGACTTAGTCCGACTGGCTTTGCTGACGCTGATTACAGCGCTACACGTACATCCATGCGTTTGTCCCTTATCAGCCGTAACCCGACGTTGCCACTGGTGGTTGATAACCGGGGGCCTCCTGCAGGTCTGGCGTTTCCTAAACATCAGTTGTCAGCGACCCCCCCCCCCCCCCCACCACCACCACCACCACCACCACCACCACCACCACCACCACCACCACACACACACAATCACCTAACATGCCCGGTACACAGCTCCGGTATACAACCTAAAACTGCCCGGTTCGCGACTAAGTTTGAGTTTTAGTCGGTTTCAGTCTTTATGTGTGTGACCCCCTAACACACCTGAGCCTTCCGATTCACTACTTAAAACTCAGTTTTGGGGCATAAGTATAAGATTAAAAAAATGAATCGGGCAATTTTAGGTTTTATACCGGGGGTGTGTACCGGGCATTAGTCGGGAAACGGGACGGGTCGGGTTATGACGGGTCGCGTCGGGCAGTCAGTTTTAGCACGTGAATCATATATGGGAGGTGCGTACCAGGGTTAAGGTGCAAGGACTGGTTGACTCAGTGTTAGGATCATGTGACTGAGTTGGATATCAGGTCAGGGTGCTGGCAGGCTGGTCTCCCAAATAGGGCAGCACTGTAGAGTTGCCATGAGTGCCCACTGCCACAAGTCGTTACCCGTCCTAATATCACCTTATATGTTGCCAGGATGTACAACTCCAACAAACAACAACAACCAAATATATCCCCGTGCTATCATTTACCCAACACCTATTTATAATGTATACTTGTATAATTAATTATGCGCCATGTATATTATACAGGAACGTGTTAGATAACACTGTACACGTGCTGTGTTTCCAAATAGTGTCTGTTCCATCAGGACTAAGCGATGAAACACACGATGAAACACACATAGGTACTCACTACAGCGTGGGTACTCAATGCACACCTGTAATGGACTATTATTATAACATGATGGCGGTCTGTATGGCCAGCGGATCCATAACGCAATATCATCTATAAAGGCTACCAGTACAAATATGCCATAACGCACTCTTGAGTATTGCAACATCTGTTTCTGACCCATCAGGGGAAAAGCTCTCAGAATGTAGTATATATATATGTATATATATATATATGTATAATATGATATATATATATATATAATCCGTATATTTTTTGTAAAACCTCTGTAAATCGTCCGACATTGGGACCGACTTTCACAGGTCCATTTCTGGAGGTGGTCAGTTTAGGGAGTTAGAATATGGTTGCAATGGTATTGTTGGAACGCGGGAGGGTATGCACATGTACATCAGTATCATGCTGTGGGAGAGCCCATTTACAATTGACACAAAAGATCTATATCCTTGCTACAGATTTTCTTTTTGTGACACTTTGCTCCAACCCCCCAACCCCCACCCACCGCGCCAATGAAACAGTAATGGGGTGGGGGGAGCTGCACTGGCAGGGGGGGGGACGGGACATTTTTATCCATCAATAACCAGGGTGTAAAGCTACGACTATCCTGAGACAAAGAAGTCTTAAGACTACACCGCAGGCCACACCGTGTACGGTAATAACTCCAGAGTTAGTGGCACATAACCACACATATAAACCTCTCTCTGCTACCACCAGAGTCACCCCCCCCCCACCCAGCCCCTAAGCCCCCCCAACCTGCCCCCCCCCCCCACCTCATGCGCCCCAATAGACGAGATCACCGTTCCGACTGCACATGCGCTGAAAATGGCGCTGGTAGCAATGCAATGGTGTACGGCGATTGAGTTTGACGATATGTGTAGGACAAAACTTTGATATTATTCAAAATTAATAAAAATAGATAACAATTTGGATATAAACATGGATGGATTGATG
The DNA here is from genome assembly GCA_030323885.1 of Branchipolynoe longqiensis. Taxonomy (NCBI): domain Eukaryota; kingdom Metazoa; phylum Annelida; class Polychaeta; order Phyllodocida; family Polynoidae; genus Branchipolynoe; species Branchipolynoe longqiensis. The sequence continues at coordinate 41,162,467 of CM059199.1, read as the reverse complement.
TAGTATAATAATATAATGAATACGTTTAAGACATAACTCTCCATAATTAAGCATTTTGAGCTAAGAAACATACCATGTCAGTCACCTTACAGGCTAATGTTTACATCACCATTGACTAGACATAAATAATTCTTGTTCTAAATATTAAAATGTCAAATGTGTCAACAAAAAATAGTTTCAAAGAAATATATAATGAATATCTGATTAACCCTATTCATTTTCTAATTCTACACATGTCCTAAACCATAAGATATAAATACAAACTTGAATAAAATAAGTAAAACTGACTGTGGCTATGGCTCTACCACCAGTCTTAGTGCCCAGAGTTGTTTAAATTTAAATGCACATGGCATAAGATGTGCTGATTATATTGATGTAAATGCAATGCTGGATAAAAGATTAATATCTTAATTTAGTATATATATTTTTTTAGTTGGTATTCTATATTTCAAACAAGAGCTGAGATGAGGTGAAACCAGCACATTTCATAGCTGGACCCAGTGTATTAGCATGTGTCATGTGCTTCTGGTGGGTTTGTTTTTCTTCCACGCATCTCACAATGCACCGTGCGGCTGGAATGGTGATGTAGTCTATTCAACAGTGTTTACAAACATTGGATTCTGCATCGAGCTGTGTTGTTCTTATTTGTATTACTATTTTCATTATCATGACCATCATCATCATAATCGTCATCATAATCATCATCACTCCCTGTCCTGATATGAACATATACGTTGCTAGGAGGTAAAACCTCAACATTGTAAATGAGATAGTGATTATTTTGGGGGTTCCCTCCTAACAACATCTAGGGTTAGATACTGGAGTGTTTTCCACCCTGGGAACATCTGGGGTTATATATATACGAATGTTATTGGAGGTATTCGACTGGGACCTTTCTATCTGCAAAATGTATGCTCTGCCCACCTGAGCAGTGAACTAGGTTTTTGAATATAAAGAGGACCAGTCAAATGGCTTCAGTGGTTTCAGCCAATCAGAGTTGTTCGCTTCCATTGCAAATGGCTGCCCTGTATGGGGGCGGCCATTTGCAATCGAAAATAACCAATCAAAGCTGTTCATTTCAACTGGAAATTGATGCCCCCATAGAGGGCAGCCATTTGCAATCGAAAAGAACAGCTCTGATTGACTGAAGCTACTGAATCTTTCAACCTTTCCATATCAGACATCTTGAAATACACAATGTGACCTTATGGATGGAACCACAAGACACATTCAATTCATATGTATAGAAACCCACTTCTGGTCCCAGTCAAATAGGAATTTGTAAAGAAATATTTTGATTTTCGCAGTCAGTTTCTTGGGGTTTTCCATCCTAGCAACACCTATGGTTAGATACAGGAGTGTTATGACCATAGTCCTGTTATTGGGGGTTTTCCTTCCTACCAACATCTAGGGTTATATACAGGAGTATTAATGCCATATTCCTGTTATTGGGGTTTTCCTTCCTAGCAAAATATGGGGTTAGATACAGGAGTGTTAATGTCATCGTCAGTTTATTGGAGTTTTCCATCCTAGCCACACCTAGGGTTAGATACAGGAGTGTTAAGGCCATAGTCCTGTTATTGGCGTTTTCCTTCCTAGCAACATCTGGGGTTAGATACAGGAGTGTAAATGTCATGGTCAGTTTCTTGGGGTTTTCCATCGTGGCAACACCTAGCGTTAGATACAAGAGTGTTAAGGTCATAGTCCTGTTATTGGAGTTTTCCTTCCTAGCACCATCTGGGGCTCGATACAGGAGTGTCAATGTCAGAATCAGTTTCTTGGAGTTTTCCATCCTAGCACCACCTAGGGTTAGATACAGGAGTGTTAATGCCATAGTCCTGTTATTGTGGGTTTCCTTCCTAACACCATCTATGGTTAGATACAGCAGCAGGTGTTATGGTAGTTACTAAGTTGGTCAGTGGTTTCTGATGATGCATGTAACCTTCTTTACCCAGAGGTCAGAATTGTTAAGGATGCTAATACCGTTTGTTCACATAACATTACCTGGCTTCAAGTTGCTATGCGCATATTGACCTAACCTGCCCATAGGTAGGTTCTGTGTATTCTACACTTGGCCAAAGGAATCCTAGTCCCCGCCCCCCCCCTCTCCACACCTACCTCCAACCCCTCCCCCCGCCTCCCCATCATCCCCGCTCCTCTCTCCCAGGTGTATTCCGAGTTATTGTCGGGCTGGGCCCTGACGAAGGACTGAAGCTGCCACTCGGCGTGTTTACACACCCGGAAGTGGGGTTTCCCCCCACCCCCACCCCCAGGACCTATCCTTCATTCTATGTCCAACAGTTAAAGCACAATTTTAACCCGTTAATACACTTTTTGTTATTGTTTTACGTCCTAGTAATATCTAAGGTCATATCAGGTGGGTAACGACTTGCGACAGTGCACACTCATGGCGACTTTATAGTGCTGTCCAACTGGGCGACCAGGCCGCCGCACCATGACCTGATATCCTACTCAGTCACAATATACTGACACTGGGCCAACTAGTCACCCGTTAATACATGGTTCATAAAACTCTAAAGCCCTTACACATTGGGCATTTGTTATTTGAATAATTTCTCAAATTTAGAACTGCACATGCCCATGAGAATTCTGCTCCAGGTTTACCGCTCGTAGGTGTTTGTCTTACCTTTTATTGTTTCTTTCTTTGAAAAAAAAGAAAGGAAGAAAAAAAAAGCATAGCTACTAATGCAAAAAAAACGGACGTGGTGGCCGAATCGGTAAGACCGCAGGCTCTCCGTGTTGGAGGTCGGCAGTTTGATTCACGGTCAAGTCAATCCAATGACGTACGAAATTGATACCTGTTGCACCCTAGCCTGGTGCTCGGCATTAATAGAATAGGGCAAGGACAAAAACACCACCTTAGACACTAGCACAGTAGTTTCCTGAATTCCACCAGCTGGCTATCTGTGGGAAGGCAACCCGCTGGTACCACCAGTGGGGCACTGCCTTACTGAATACTACCCGTACGACGCTGGTACCCGGCGAGCTGCTCATATACTAGCTCTACCAGGAGCTGCTCATGTCGCTGGTAACCCAGTCGCTGGTTCCAGTAGGACAGCCCCTTACTGGACACTACCAAGACAAGGCTGGTACCAGGTGAGCTGCTCAGAGCCTAGCTCTAGCAGGAGCTGCTCCTGTCGCTGGTAGCCCAGTCGATTGTTCCAGTAGGACAGTCCCTTACTGGACACTACCAAGACGACACTGGTACCAGGTGAGCTGATCAGAGCCTAGATCTAGCAGGAGCTGCTCATGTCGCTGGTTCCAGTAGGAGAGTCCCTTACTGGACACTACCAAGACGACGCTGGTACCAGTTGAGCTGCTCAGAGACTAGCTCTAGCAGGAATTGCTCCTGTCGCTGGTAGCCCAGCCGCTGGTTCCAGTAGGGCAGTCCCTTACTGGACACTACTAATACGACGCTGGTACCAGGCGAGCTGCTCAGAGCCTAGCTCTAACAGGAGCTGCTCTTGTTGATGGTAGCCCAGTCGATGGTTCCAGTAGGACAGCCCCTTACTGGACACTACCAAGACGACGCTGGTACCAGATGAGCTGCTCAGAGCCTAGCTCTAGCAGGAGCTGTTCCTGTCGCTGGTAGCCCAGTCGCTGGTTCCAGTAAGACAGTCCCTTACTGGACAGTACCAGGACGACGCTGCTACCAGGTGAGCTGCTCAGAGCCTAGCTCTACCAGGAGCTGCTCATGTCGCTGGTAGCCTAGTCGCTGGTTCCAGTAAGCCAGTCCCTTACTGGACACTATTGTACGGAGCTGGTACCAGGCGAGCTGCTCAGAGCCTAGCTCTAGCAGGAGCTGCTCCTGTAGTTGGTAGCCCAGTCGCTGGTTCCAGTAGGACAGTCCCTTACTGGACACTCCAATGACGACGCTGTTACCAGGTGAGCTGCTCAGAGCCTAGCTCTAGCAGGAGCTGCTCCTGTCGCTGGTAGCCCAGGCGCTGGTTCCAGTAGGAAAGTCCCTTACTGGACAATACCAGGACGACGCTGTTACCAGGTTAGCTGCTCAGAGCCTAGCTCTACCGGGAGCTGCTCCTGTCGCCAGTAGCCCCGGCCTGCCCTGTTTGCCTGCGCGCCACTAGAGGCCATGATTTAGGGATCTTAAGTTGGCCGGTTTATCTGTCTTTTTACTTATAACCATTGTTTTGGTCTTCCTGGCATTCATCTTCATGTTGAATAGTATTCCAGCTTTATTGATTCTATTCACTATATCTTGTAGGTTTTTCTCACTGTCTGCTAGTATTACACTGTCATCGGCATATCTAAGATTGTTGACGTTCATGCCACCTATTGTCACTCCCTTGCAATCTTCAATGTGTCTGAAAATCATCTCTGTGTACAGGTTAAATAGACATGGTGACAATACACACCCCTGTCGAACTCCTCGTTTAATCATAACTTCATCCGATAGGCCCTGCTCCATTTTTATAAATGCACGTTGTGTCCAGTATAAGTTCACAATTAGTTTAATGTCTTTGCCATTGACACCAATACCTTGTAAACATTTGATTAACAGTTCATGATTGACTCGGTCGAAGGCCTTCTCATAGTCAATAAAGCAGGCATAAACATCCTGGTTCACTTCACAATAACGTTCACAAATCATTCTCATATTGAAAATCCCTTCATGTGTACCTCTTCCAGATATAAACCCACTTTGTACGTTACTGATTTGTTCTTCAATTTTCTGTCTGTTTCTCAGTAAAATTATTTTCAGGATCATCTTCAACATATGACTCATCAGGCTTAGTGTTCTGTACTCAGTACACAATGTTGGTTTTAGCTTCTTTGGGAGTCGTACACCAACAAAGAAGTTCTCAGAAAAATTAAAAATCAGAAAAACTAAAAATAAGAAAAGCTTGTTTGCCACTATACAGACAAAGAAACTTATTTATTTTGGCCACATCATTCGTCAGAGTTCAATATACCGTACATTGTTGGAAGGGAAGGTGAATGGCAGCAGAGGGAGAGGGAGACCAAGAACATCATGGTTTACAAATATTTCACAGTGGACAGGCTTGAATTATTCACAGTCTATCAGAACAGCACAACATCGGGACAAGTGGAGAACCATTGCATCCAACCCTCGACTAGAGGATGGAACTAGGGATTGATTGATTGAAGTTGGCCGGGGACAAGTGTGTCCAGTACCCCGAGTGGTTGACCGGGCGTCATGGGTGAATTGGTAGAGTACGGGCCTGGCGTGTGGGAGTTCAGGAGTTTGATTTCCAGTTGATTCAAACCAATCGCTTACAAAAATGATACTTGTCGCTTCCTACCTAGGCGCTCCGCATTAATACGATAGGGCTAGGACTGGTTAAGTCAGTGTCAGGATAATGTGACTGAGTGGAATATTGGCTCATGGTGCTGGCAGCCTGATTTCCCATTGGGGAAGCACTATAAAGTCACCATGAGTTTGCACAGTCACAATTCGGTACCCACCGTGATATGACCTTAGATGTTGCCAGGACATAACACTCCAACAATCAACCAACCAACTTGGCCATGGACAAGTCTGACCAGTCCCCCGAGTGGGTGGGGTGGGGTGGGGTGGGGTGGGGGTGAGGGTGAATGTTGGTCATTCTCCGGGCGCAGGGCCTGTCGGTAGTACGGCGTGGAAGGCAACATCAAGGTGGAGAGTGTGGTTGGGCAAAGAGAGGTTGGTGGTCATGTGGAGATCATTAGAATGTGTGTGTCTGGGATGTGTGTGTGTGTGTTTGTGTGAATGTGTGTGGGGGAGGAGGAGGGGGAGGGTTAAGGGGCGACGGTGGTTGTGGGTATGTAGGCAGCTTCACATCTTTGTTATTTATTTATATATATTTATTGATTTATTTTGGTGTGTTATGTGGTAGGCCCGATGTCAGCCATTCCATCGTTGTTTGCTCCTTGTCACGCACACACGAAAGAACGGCAAGATTCAGAGACAGTACGCTTCAACTGGTTTATTGCTAAATCTATCCCCTCTCCGTGGCGTCAACAGTCAACTGACCCGCCCCCTAACTTGCTAGGTCCGACATCACCTCCATAGGTGGATCGGAGGTGTGCTAGCCAGATGCAGTAGCGAGCAGCCCAGCCGGGGCCCTGCCTGGTGGCTAGCATGCCACCACCTATAGCGCAGTTGAATGTCACTGGGTAGGTGTGTGGCGTAATGTCTGCCGCCACAGCGTGGTAGTGGAGCTCATGTACAGACTACTACAGTTAGTTGAATAAGCAGGGGATGGAGCGGAACATAGCTCAGGCAGTAGAGCGTCTGCCTGTCCACAACTGGTTCATCAAAGGCTGTGGTATGTGTTGTGCTGTCTGTGGGTTGCATATAAAAGACCCTTCGCTGCTTATTGGAAAGAGCAGCCTATGTGTTGCGCTGACAAATGGGCTTGCTTGCTCATTCAACTAGGGCTGGGGTTGGAGCCTTGTCCAGGGATGCGGCTGCGGATGGGGATGCGGCTGAGGATGCGGCCAGGGATGTGGCTGGGTATGTGGATGGGGAAGCGGCTGGCCTGGGGCTGGGACTGCACCTGGAGCTGTGGTAGGGACTGGGACCTGGAGCTGTGGTTGGGACTGGGAATGGGACTAGGACTAGACTTGGAATTGTGACTGGGGCTCGGACTGGCGCTCTAGCTGGGACTGGACCTCGAGCTGTGGCTGGGACTGAGGCTGGGACTAGACCTGTAACTGTGACTGGAGCTGTGGCTGGGACTGGAGCTGGAGCTGGGACTGGGACTGGGGCTTGGATTGGACCTGGAACTGGAACTTGGGCTAGGACTTGGAGTTAAGTCAGGTTGGTCTGAGAGAAACGGGTCTGGACTAAACTGGGTAGGTCTTGCCTTGGGAAAGCTGGACCTGTTAGGGCGGGGCGGGGTGGGTGGGGTGGGGTCGGGGCGGGTGGGGTCGGGGCCGGGCCGGGCCGGGCCGGGCCGGGCCGGGCCGGGACTGGCATTTCTCTCCCTCTCTCCCGGGCCGGGCCGGGCCGGGCCGGGTTTGGTTGGCTTTGGTTGGGTTGGGTTGGGCCGGGCCGGGCCGGGTTGGGCTGGGCCGAGCTAGGCCGGGCTAGGTCGCCAGGCTGGGCTGGCCTGCGCACGCGCAGATCGGGGCCGACGGGCGCCTGAGATCAGACTAGGCTTAGACATGGGATCAAGTGGTGCCAGTCTAGAGCGGCAGGACAATATATTGGTGTGTAGTGGGATGGGGGGGGGGGGGTCTGGAGCGCGGAGAGGGGGGAGGCGAATGCGCAGATTGTGGGTAGAATGATGGTGCAAGACCAACTCAAGACTCTGCTTTCTCTTTCTTCCCCTCTCCATCTCTCACTTACCATTTCTTCTTGCTTCTGTCCTAGCTCCCTCACTCCTTTCCTTCCTGTCCCTCATGTCCCTCCTTTCCTTCTTCTGTCCCCCTTCTTTACCTACACCTCCCATTTGTCCTTCTCTCCCTCTCTCTCCTGCTATCAGACTCTCTAACTTTCCGCTCCTTCAGACTCTGCCTCTCCATCAGTTTATCTCTCCCCTGCCCCGCTCTCGTGTTCTCCCCTGTCCTTCTCTTCCTCGCTATATCCCTCTCCTTCATTTTTCTATCTCTTCTCTCCGTGTCCAGATCTCTCCCGCTCATCCTCTTCCCATTTCTCTCCCTCTCTCCCATTCTATTTCCACATTTCTCCCATTCTCTCCCTCTCCCCCTTGCTCTCTTTCTCCCTCTCCCTCGCTCCCCCTCCCTCTCTCTTACTATCCCTCTCTCTCCCTCCCCCTCTCTCTCCCTCTCCATGTGTCTCCCTCTCTCTCCCTATCTCCCTATATCCGCCCCCCCCTCTCCCCCTCTCTCTCCCCCTCTCCCCTATCTCCCCCTCTCTCCATGTCTCCCTCTCTCTCCCTCTTCTCCCTCGCTCCCTGTCTCTCCCTCCCTCTCTCTCCCTCTCCCTCTCTCTCCATCTTCTCCCTGTCTCCCCTGTCTCCCCTCTCTCCCTCTCACCGCTCCCCACCCTCCACCCCTCTCTCGGTGCGTGATATATACCTCTATCCATGCAGAGTTAATGGCAGTTTCCGACGTTTGCCATCCACTTCATCACATGCTGCAGCTGATATTTTACAGTCTAATATAGTAATATTAGCCGAAGCTTGCTGCGAACCACTCCCCATTCCCTCGAATAACTGACAGTCTTAACAATGATTTGGTTTAAATGCACTCAAAACCGCATAAAGATAAATATGCTTTTGTTGTACATTACATTTGTTATACATTTTGTTATACATTGGTCTGTCATGGCACAATCAATAATGTGATTCTAGTTGCGTGTAGGCGCATATAATAATTTCAGTGGGCTGCTAGAGGCAATACTCATGTACTTCCAACCCACCATTCCTGTCATGTCATAAGCAGGAGACATGATTCTAGATATGCGTATGTGAACATAATAATTTGAGTGGGCTGGTAGAGGCAATAGTTGTCTATGTCTACATACCCATTCCTGCCATGGCACAGTCACAAGACATGATTCTAGATGCATGTAGTCATACACAACAATCTGAGTGTGGTTATGGAGGCAGTGATTGTGTACGTCCAAGCACCCATTCATGTCATGGAAAAATCAGAAGACTTCATTCTAGATGCGTAAAGGCATACACAATAATCTGAGTGGGCTTGTAGAGGCAGTACTTGTGTACATTCAACCACCCATTCCTGTCATGGCACAATCACAAGACATGATTCTAGATGCGTGAAGGCATACACAATATTCTGAGTGGGATTGTAGAGGAATTCCAAATGGCCAATACAGAATGTTGATGCCAATTTGAAATCACTTATAGTCATACGGACTATTCCACTACAGTAGCATAGAATAGTCCGATGGTTTTTAGTTTCTGCAATTATCTGAGATCAATACATTGGATTGATCGTTGTAATCTAGTTTGAAGGTTATTTAATTGTTAAGTGCCTGATTTGATAAGGAACAACTGAAAAGGGCGGTGTGTGTATCGAACAGGTGTATTTTCAAATCCGGGTTGAGAGTTGTGTTGGGGCCCAGCCTATGAATATAACTTATAAGTATGTAGTTGGTTCATTGATTGTCGAAGCTTTACATCCTGGCAACATCTAAGGTCATTTCAGGACGGGTACCGACTTGTAACAGTGCACACTCCTGATGACTGTATAGTGCTGCCCCACTGACAGACCAGGCCACAATCAACAGGACCTGATATCCCACTCAGTCACATTATCCTGACAGTGAACCAACCAGTCCTTGCGCTATCCAAATAGTGCCAAACACCTGGCTATGATGCGGCAATGTTAACATTTTTAAGTCATTGGTTTGACTCGACCAGGGTTTGATGCCATGGGTTTGAACGCCACGATCTACCAAGACGGGAGACAACTCTCAACTCATTCGCCCATTCCGCCTGGTCAAGGATGTAGTAGTCCGTGTGGGTGGATGAGTACACGGAAGTAGTATGAGTGCAGGGTGGACAGGACCCCATCTTAGTGAGAACTGGCAATGGCTTGTGGCCAACTAGCTTAATACAGCAGTGCCCTGGTGTGAAAGCCCGATACCACGACTTGGGTGGACGGGCAGAAGCCGCCGGTCCACCTGTGAGTCGATGTTTGTTTGTTTGTGTGTTGTTGTTTTACATCCTAGCAACATCTAAGGTCATATCAGGACGGATACCGACTTGTGACAGTGCGCACTCATGTCGACTTTATAGTGCTGCCCCACTGGGAGACCAGGCCACCTGCACCATGACCTGATATCCCACTCAGTCACATTATCCTGACACTGAGCACACCAGTCCTTGCCCTATCCTAATAATGCCAAGCGCCTGGCTAGCAAGCGACAAGTATACATTTTTAAGTCATTGGTTTGACTCGACCAGGGTTCGAAGCCACGACCCCATGGTCTAACAACATGGGAGACGGACGTTCTAACTCATTGGGCAATCCCGTCTGGGCCCCTGTGAGTCGATCAGGGTGGCGATGGGCAGAGCGTGAGTCATTGCCTTCGAACTAAACACAATGCCAACATTGGGGGCCATTTAACAAATCTTTGTTTAGATAGTTGAAGTGAAAACATCCCAAATTACTCTTGGCAAGTATATCAACAATGTTGACACCATAGGCTTCGGTCAATATATATATATGAGCCTGTCTCAAAAGGCGATAACTCTTCTTTTTTTTTTGTCCATTGTAACGATTGACACAAAACAGCACACAAACGGTTACACTGAAAACACAAGGACATTTGCTTCAAATCAATATGTATTCTATTGGGATTATGAAACACATGTAAAAAACAAATCAGTTTATCCTGAGCAAATCCATAAGCAGATAGTATTTTGATCATTACAATGGACAAAGTTTTGTCCCATATTGCTTAGCACCTTTTGAGACTGTCTCATATATATATACCAACGTATATACTAAGTATATGCGGATGTAGGAATCGCATGGTGCTGCCCCCTCCCGCCGGTTCGACGAACCCGCTGGGAGGGGTTTGGCTATTCCACCAGCCTCCCCACCTGTGATATATACCCCACTGATTCCACCGGCTGCTCACTCTGTTACTGCCTGAAAGCCCATACACACCTGTACTATTTATATATATATATAATTAATGAAAGAGAATTCTGGAACCATCCAATGCAATGTAATGCATTTTGACCACTTTCATAATACTTTTATCATCCAACTGCCATTGTATGCAGTTTACTTTTAAAACTGATACTTTCCTTCATGTATCAAACAATTTTACTATTTTAATGGCTGGAAAACGCGTGCCCTGGTACTGACAAAATACATTATTCAATGAATAAACTCCATTCACTAAAATAGAATAAAGAAAAGTTTGATTATGCAGCTGTAATTGATGTAACTAAAAAGTCTACAGTCTCCGTGAGCTAAATAGGTTGCATACATATTATGAGGTTTCAGCGAAATCTAGAGTTATATAAGGATAACGGCTCTACCTACTCACAGAAACCCCAGCCAAACCAAACAGCATCATGGGGCCGGTAGTGTTTGCCACATCTGGAGCAAATGAGCGCCAAAGTGAGCACTGCTGTATTTAACCACTCTCTTCCCATTATCGTCTGCTTTTGCTAAAAATGTTGTCTGGTCGATAGAATTCCACTTCCACGCCGCTTGATTTTGACTGAAATGGGTACTATTTTTCATGCACTGAAACAATTTGGCCCAACTATTAAATGTATAATGGAATTTAATGTGAAACTAGCTGTGCGGCTGTACATTTCATGAAAGCTGCCTGCAAAAGTGTTGAAGTGCTGCTGGCTTTTGCAAGTTACCAGCGGCACTCTCTCGGGGAGCAAATAGAGGTTTCACACTGGCAACAACATGTCAAGACAGGCGCAAAACTATTTGTCCCTGCAGTGGCTGGTCGGGAGATGTTGGGAGTTCCATACATCAACCGCCCTTAATGGTGCCACAGTGACATGGTTTTCTGTTCAGGGTTTGCTCCCTTAGCCTTCGGTTCTGTCCAGAACCTGTACCACAAGGCAGTGGTTTACAACTCTGCAAGGCAGGGGCAAAACTAGCTAATGTGACTAATTCAGAGAGGGAGTTCTAGGGTGATAAATAGCCAGTGTGTGAAATGAGAGAAAGGACCTCCCCGCTATGATTTTACCCGAGTTCTGAAAGGGTTATGCAGGCTCGATCTCGGTGCAGCTCAAGGGCAGGATCAAGAAATGTGGTTAGGTCTTTTTCTTGACATTTCTCTTTCGTGCGCCACTCGTGGAAAGAGGTTGTCCCTCCCTCCTCCCCCCCCCACCGCCCCCTTCCCTCTGCCCCCCACCCCCGACCGCCCCCTTCCCCCTGCCCCACCACCCACCCACCCGGCAGTTGTTTATGTTGCAGCCCTGATTGTTGCTCTAAATCGGCTCACGCTCAGTGTGGCTGCCAAGTAGCTCTTTTTAGGGGCAAAAGCACCGATTATCGCCCCCACACCCTTGGCCTCCCACCACAACGAAGAAAACAATTCCATAAATAAAACAATTGAAAAAAAAACGCCCACTGTGTGCTGTGTTAATGGCGTCTTCACAGAGGGATTGCATAGCCTTCAGAGAATAAAATATTATTTAACAAGAAAACTGCCTGCTCTCACAGACCAGACGGGATGGCCCGAATGAGTTGAGCGTCTGTCTCCCATTTTGGTAGATCGTGGGATTCGAACCCATGCGTTTGAACCCAGGTCGAGTCACAACAATGACATAAAAATTGATACTTATCGGTTCCTAGCCTGGTGCTCGGCATTAATAGGATAGGGAAATGACTGGTTGGTTTAGTGTCAGAATAATGGAACTGAGTGGGATATCGGGTCCTGGTCCTGGTGGCATGATTTCTCAAAGGGCAGCACTATAAAGTCAACATGAGTGCGCACTGTCACAAGTTTCAAATTCATAGTGCCGCCCCACTAGCAGGCCAGGCCACCAGGCACCATGACACGATATCCCACTAAGTCACATTATCCTGACCCTGAACTAACCAGTCCTTGCCATATCCTATTAATGCCAAGCACCAGGCTAGGAAGTGATAAGTATCAATTTGATAGGTCATTGGCTTGACTCGACCAGGTTCGAACCTGTGCATTTAAAACTCCCGATCTCCAGCATGGGAGGCTTGCGCTCTACCGATTCGGTCACCCCGTCCGGTGCAGAGTTTTCAGAGAATAAATATTCTTTAACAAGAAAACTCCTACCTGCTTTCACAAACAAGCTCGATATATGTGTCAGGGTGGGGGGGGGGGGGGGGGGGGGGGGTGAGGTGGGTGCGGAGTGAGAGTAGGTTGGAGGTTGTCTGCGATTGGGGGATAGAGGTCGGGAGTGGGGAGTGGGGCGTGGGCGAGTCGATGGGGTGGGGGTGGGGTGTTCTTCTGTGGCCGACTGTTTGGTTGTTGTTGGAGTTTTACGTCCTGGCAACATCTATGGTAATATCAGGACAGGTCGGTACCTTGTGACAGTGCGCACTCATGGTGACTTTATAATGCTGCCCCACTGGGTGACCAGGCTGCCAGCAACATGATCTGATATCCCACTCAGTCATGTTATCCTGAGACTGAGCCAACCAGTCCTTGCCCTATCCTAATAATGCTGAGCGCCTGGCTAGGTAGATAAAGGATTCAACAGGTACTCGCAGTACACGGCTGAATACCAACCCTATATAAAAACGGTTGAAAATGCGGGTCAAAGAATTGAGAGCCTAATTTCACAATCTAAGAAGCAACAATTATTCTTATTGATAGCCCCGCTACCTTTGAGTTGAAAAATATAATATAATATCTAGTTTAATAAGATTTAAAAGTGAAATCGATGGCGTTCTGTGGCCGCCATCTTGTCTTTTTGCATTCTCTCCCATTTCACCAACTCTGTGCCTATATAAGTATCCATTTGATACTGGAGGCAGGCATTCTACTCCCTGTTCCATACAAAAGCTATTTTCACCCGTATTTAGACTACGTTGTCGTTCACCCATGTACTGCGAGTACCGGGTGAATCCTCTATCTACTGGCTAGGAAGCGACAAGTATCAAATTTCAAGTCAGTTGCCGGCTGCGAATGCTGTTTAATATAATTGCTGAGGTAAGACTTTCGGATTAGTTTGATGAATGGCCACCAGGTAAATGTTGGTCCGGCTGAGTGGGCACTGACTCAGATATTGACTTTGGCGATAGGCTACTGCTGCTGGTTCAGATCGGAAATAGGTCAGCGCCAGATAGGACTTGGCATGCTTGGCCAGAGGTGCCTCACCGCAATGCAGCTTCTGGCAATTTTAAACATTTATTTTTAAATTATTGTTGTTGTTGTTTTTAATATTTCAATATTTAGAAAATAGATATTAAAAAAATCAAATTGAGCTACATATTACCTAAATCAACCCAATCAATGGGGTGGTCAAAAGAGTTGAGCATCAACCTCCCATCTGGACTGGTTGGCTCAGTGTGAGGATAATGTGACTGTGTGGGGTATCAGGTCAGGGTGCAGGTGGCCTGGTCTCCCAGTGGGGAAGCACTATGCATTTGCCAAGAATGCGCACTGTCACATGTTCCGACTGAATGCACATAAAATAAGACAATCCCACTTTATTTCAGAGGCATGGCAAAAACTAATCCAGGAAATTCTTTAACTTTGAATAGACGCACGTCCATGTGTCTGCACTCACACAGTGTGCATCTGTATATGGTATATTTTACCTCGGTAAACAGCCTCAGGCTAGCCTCAGGCTAGGGAGAGGTAAGCACGTCCGGTACCAGCAATTAGCATATACAACTCACGACTGGATAACGTGTCGTTGGGTTGCTCCGGCAAAATTAGTCTACATACAAGCAAATACGCAGTAAGTATAATAAAAACTGTGGTTAGCTTAATTATGATGCATTAGAGCATCATTATGGAAAGTTTAGACTTTCGTTTGGTCCATTTTGGACGAGTTATTTGGTTATAAACAACCAAGGATAGAACACTCGAGTGGGTTTCTCGAAGGAACCAAACCGGTCATTAGCGGTTATGTCAACACCCGGGTCACCGTGTGACTATGGGTAGAGATGTGGGTTTCGCCCTATCTCATGTGGAAATTCTCTCGTACTCTAATAGAGAGTAATGTTGGAGATGCTCCTGGGTTTCTTTTATAGACTCCCCTAGACAAAACTTTTTCAGGCGTTTTCTCCGAGTTTCGTAGCATTTTCTCCAACTTGTTGACGTAGTAGTCACAGGTGGGAGAAGTGTGCGGAACAGAGGGATGGGCGGGCCGATACACTGGTCCCGACCCCGCGTAAGGTTTGGGCTTGACCCACAACCCACGCACAAATTTAGCTTATTACGCCTGTGTTATAATGCTATAAACACGTTCTTTAACACCAATAGATGTCCAAATGAGTTTGAAACAACCATATTGTGACATATATATATACCGGGACTGACCAAAAATGTTTGTTTCAGTTCCCGATGGCCACGAAGCGGAGTAAGCGCGGTGCAGCAGCAGCCGAGGGGCGTGTTCCGAGTGGAGTGGACGAGGAGTACGATTCCTCACCCGTGTTGTCGGCAGGGCCGTCGACACAGCCCCGGGCGCATATCCTCTCCGACCCGGATGAGGACGCAGTGCCTGATGTGCCTGCGCCTCCAGATTGGGAGGCTCGCTTTGCAAGATTGGAAAGCCACATCTTGACTGCCAAATCGCCTGTGTCTCGGAAGCGCAGTAGGCCGAGTGTCCAAGAGGATTCATTTGAGGATTTCTTGGACACAGACTCGGCGGTGGAGCTTAAGGCTCCTCCTCCTCCTTCTCCTAAACGGAGGAAGAAGAAGAAACAGGTGATTTCTTCGGGTGATGAATTCACCAAGGAGCGGGCAGAGTCTGGCTTGCGCAAAAAGCGGAAGACTAAGTCCAAAAAGAAGAAGAGGAAGAGGAAATATTCTTCTTCTGAGTCGTCCACTGAGTCTACTTCTACGGAATCAGACTCAGACACCGTATATGAAGGTGTCTATGCGGACATTGGCACTAAAGTGGCTAAGAAGGTGGAGAAGCCAAAGGCTAAGCGGGTTAAAACCACTACGCTTATGCGCGAGACCGTGAATGGTCATTTTCGCACGTTCAAACCGGCGGAGGTTATCTCCAAGTTAGGAGATGAGTTAACAGGCATTAAGGGTGTTCCCAACTCCATCATTAAAGAGATGGATCGGGATGTCAATATGACGGATGACCGTAAGAGAGTTTGAGGATGTGTTGCACACAGTGCATAAGGCAGTGTTGGCTACCCTAACAGCTATTGTTCCTGTGGCTAATAGGATGCAGAGTGAAAATAAGTTCTCGTCTTTGGCTAAGACGATGGACAAAGGCATTGCAGTACTAGCGGCGGCAGGTAATTACCTGTCGTTTCGAAGATATGAAAATGTCTTCAAGTCAGTTTGCACAGATGCTGGCAAAGAAGTGGCTCGCTCTAAGAAGGTTACCGATAATGAGGGGAAGGAGTTTACGCTCTATCTTGCTCCAGAGCCGATTAAAGGGAAACCTTTAGATAATACCAAGATGTTTGGCGGTCAACTACAATACCTCTATAAAGAGGTAGAAACTGCAGCCAAGAGTGGCAAAAACATGGATGGCAAGAAGAAACAGGAAGTTCCTCGTTTCAAAAAGTCACGAGGGGATTTTCGTCCACGACGGTTCACCAGAGGAACCAGACCGAGTTCAAACTTCGGTCAAGGGTTTCGGGGCCGGGGCACTCGCCCAGGCTGGACCGACAACACCGCACGGCCAATAGGTCGATGGTTCAACTCGTCGAGACCCTTCCCCAGGGGCGGGTCCAAGTAGAGGTCCAAACACAAACTTTACAAGTCTCTGCAGCCTCTAAAAACACACAAACTGTAAGCAACTTTGTGGCTGGTAATATTAGTAATCATATTTCTGAGTGGCACAAAATTACTAGTGACCAAGAAATTTTAGAAATAGGTAGGGGTGTTCACATTCCCTTTACACAAATTCCTGTACAAAGTATGATACCTTTTCCGTATAACATTCAACCAGTTGAACGAGACGCACTAACTAAACAGGTACATAAATTCTTTGAGAAAGGAATTATACAAAAAGTGACACACTGTTCAGGACAGTTTATTTCAAACATTTTCTCGAGACCGAAGCCTAATGGCGAGGTTCGAATGATCCTGGATTTAACAATCCTTAATAAAAGGGTGGAATATCGACATTTTAAAATGTTCTCTCTAGATACGGCACGAGATCTGATTACACCAGATGCGTGGATGGCTAGTGTTGATTTACAGGATGCATATTATACGCTTCCCATAATGGAACAATACCGAAAATTTCTTCGATTTATTTGGGATAACCAACTCTATGAGTTTACCTGCATGCCGAATGGCTTAGCTTGTGCGCCACGTTTATTTACTAAATTGCTTAAACCTGTTTTCTCGGTAATGGCGAGGAGGGTCATATAATGTTTCCATACATAGATGATTCTTTTATTATAGCATCAACACAAATTGGTTGTGTGAATGCAGTTTTGGATTTATGTGCATTACTCACTAAATTGGGGTTTTATGTACATCAACAAAAGTCAGTGCTTAAACCAACAAAACAACTCAAATGTTTAGGGTTTATTCTGGATACACAGTCCCTTACAGTGTCGATAACAGAACAAAAACTAATTAAGTTTATGACTACAGCGACTCAGCTTATTAAGTTACCAAAACCTAAAAATTAGACAGGTTGCAGTCCTTATTGGCATAATGACATCGTATGCACCTGCTGTGTCTATACGGGAAGGCCCATATTAAATCGCTAGAAATAGATAAAAATTTAGCGTTAACACGAACTAAAGGCAATTTTGAGCGAAAGATGTTTATTTCGCAAGAAGGGTTACAGGATATTGGATGGTGGATGCAACATATAGCAAGTTCACCAAATCCAATCCGCATGGCGGAACCTAATACAGTAATTACTACTGATGCTTCGCTAGAAGGTTGGGGAGCTCATCGAGATGGGGTCACAACAGGAGGTAGATGGCTTGATGATGAAAAATCAGACTATATTAATGCACTAGAATTGCGTGCTATTTATCTGGGCTTACGTAGTTTAGTAAAGATAAATAAATCACAGGTTAGAATACTAACTGATAATACTACTGCCATGGCATATATTCGTAACATGGGTGGAACCAAATCAAAGTCCTGCAATCAGTTATCTAAACTGATTTGGAACTGGGCACAGGCTCAACAAGTCTGGCTGACTGTAGCGCATATTCCAGGGTCACAAAATACACTTGCAGACCATAAAAGTAGAAATTTCCATGACCATTTAGAGTGGTCTCTCTCTACACATTTGTTTAACTTCGTTTGTGAAAAATGGGGTACACCTGAAGTTGACTTATTTGCATCACGAAAATAATAACAAGTTACCTTGTTATGTTTCTTGGCATCCTGAACCGGAGGCTTGGAAAGTAGATGCGTTTGCTATTACCTGGGAAAATAATTATTTTTATATTTTCCCACCATTTAGCATTATCAGCCGAGTAGTGAGGAAAATCGGCTTGGAAGGGACACATGCGATACTGGTGGTGCCCGATTGGGACACGCAACCTTGGCTGCCAGCAGTTTCACAACTGGCAAAAGATCGTATACGATTCCCAAGAAAACTCGGGAATCTGACGCACCACGGACCGCTAGTGGTTCACGGCGACGTGTCAACGACGCCCCTATTGGCATTCCTTTTCTAAGGAAGCAGCTGCAGCAATTTGGATTGGACAGAATTACTGAGGATAGGATAGTATCGGATGCCTGGAGGCCAGGAACTGTCAAAATGTATACAACCTATTTAAAGAAATGGGGTGTACATTGTTTGTTAATGAAAGTTAAGCCAACAAATCCAACAATTTCACAAGTAGCTCGGTTTCTTCGTTCTCTAGAGGATGAAGGACTTTCCTTTGGATCGATTAATGCGGCAAGGTGTGCGTTATCAATTATATTACCTAGAATTGATGGCGAAACAGTTGGAAAACATTATGTTCTTTGTTATTTACTTCGTTCAATTTATCAAAGGAATCCTCCAAAACCAAAGTATAGTCGGTTTTGGGATGTTTCTATAGTATTTAAGTTGTTTCAGGCTTGGCCTCACAACTCGTGGTTAGATATAAAACAGTTAGGTTTTAAGGTCGCGGTCCTGTTATTGTTAGTAACCGGACACAGAGGACAGACGATTGTTGCTTTATCCTTAACTGGATTAGAAATAGACAAGAAACAAGCTACGTTTGATTTAGAACAATTGCTTAAATCGAACACGTTAGGTGACCCTTTATCAACGGTTCACTTAGACTGTTTTCCGAATGATCGGAAATTATGTGTTGTGTCGGCCATACGGGCTTATATATACAAGACAAAGGATTTACGTGCATCACAACAACTATTAGTGAGCTTTATAAAGCCACATAAGGCAATTTCACGAGACACACTTGCCAGATGGACAATTACGGTGTTGAAATTGGCTGGAGTGGATACGAGTAAATACTCTTCCCACTCAACTAGAGGAGCCATGGTCTCCAAGGCACGGTTGCTTGGTATTTCTGTGAAAAGAATACTAGCGCATGCAGGCTGGAAGACGGCTAAGTCGTTTGCAAAACATTATAATAAACGACTAGAAAAGCCTACCGGCGTTGCAAAGCGTCTTCTCGCCAACTAACAAGAATAGGTGAGAACAAAAATTTAGAATGTTATAATAATAAGAAAGAATGATATTAAGGATAAAAATGAATTATGTAAAGGTCTCCCTAGCCTGAGGCTAGCCTGAGGCTGTTTACCGAGGTAAAATAGTATAGTTATACGAGTCTTACCTTGGTACAGATGATGGATAACTGTTGTTTTTCCGAGGTATAAGCCTCGGATAGATGTGGGCTAGGGCCCTCCCGCCACACCCTGCCACATCTATTCCGTTGGTGTACCTTTTCGGTGAAGTAATAGTATCCATTGTATTGAAAGTCATTTTTATCCTCAATAAGTAGGTTAAGATTGCTGGTACCGGACGTGCTTACCTCTCCCTAGCCCACGTCTACCCGAGGCTTATACCTCGGTAAAACAACAGTTATCCATCATCTGTACCAAGGTAAGACTCGTATAGCTATACTATATATATATATATATATATTTATATATATATATATATATATATATATATACACACACACATACACCGTTGCTGTCGACAGCCAGGGGAGTTTTCTCAATAACCAACACCATATTACAATTTCCTACCTATGCCCGGCATCAATCATAGCCTTCCAGCCTCATAATGGTCATACACTGTTAGGCATATCCTATTCATTATAACATCTTTTATTACCGTCATGTCCAATTCTGCTACCCGCACTGTCCAGGGAGAGGAAGTCTGTAGAGTGTTTTCGGCCCCGGGGTAGTTGGCAAGATTGGCTAAGATGGATCCTCCGGGGTTATAGAGCTGAACAACAATGAACAAATGTAGCTGCAGCTCTGCCTGGTTACTACCGAACCTCGCCTCTGGATTAAAAATGTCACGCCTAATGGCCCTGTCACACTACAATGTAACTGGCCAGCGAGTGGGGAACGTAGAAATCACTTATTTACATTGAGATACGTAGAAATTCTCGGCGTTTCAGGGCCAAGTTGGACGTCAGTGCAACGTAGTGGACATCCGCGAAACGTTGATCCAACGTAGTTGTAACGCATGAGAACAATAAAAAAAATGCTCACGGAACGCTTGCAGAATGCTGGTGAATGTTATATACGTTATTCGATCACCAGAAGAACACATTTACGGTGGAGAAATGGCAAATGTATGTTAGACATACGTTAGATGTACGTTATGCATACATTTTCACTAGGTTGTCAATATGCGGACTGAACGTTTCTGCCGGCTTTAATAATGCCTGGCGTAGTTCAACGTCAAGAGAAACCTGAAGCTGAGAGACATTAAGTCCGACTCATGGATGCAACTCTCACAGCAGAGAGCTAAATGGAGAGCAGCAGTCAAGTAATGAAAGCAGTCTTTGTCGCATCGCGACCGACAGTAAAGCAACCACCAATCAATCAATCAATCAGTTAGTTGCCTTACCGGACGCAGTGGCCCAATCGGTAGAGCGCAGGCTTCCTGTGCGGAAGGTCAGGAGTTCGAATCCCAGCCGAGTGAAACGAATGACTTACACATTTGATACTTATCACTTCGTAGCCCGGTGCTCGGCATAATTAGGAAATGGGAAGGAATGGTTCAGTGTCAATATAATGTGACTGAATGGGATATTGGGTAATGGTGCTGGCAGTCTGATCCCCCAGTGGGGTAGCACTGTAAAGTCACCATGAGTGCGCACTGTCACAAGTCAGCACCTGTCCTGATATGACCATAGATGTTGCTAGAACGTAAAACCCCATCAAGCAAACGAACTAGTTGCCTTCCCTTCCCCTCCAAATACAGTGTGCGGGGAGGTTCTGGAACAAGGAATTCTTTAGGGCTCCATTTAGCCAGATTCCACATATGTTGGTTGATTGTTGGAGTTTTACATCCTGGTAGCTTTTAAGGTCATAGGAGGATGGGTACCGACTTGTGACAGAGCACACTCATGGTGACTTTATAGTGCTGCCCTATCAGGCTCCCAGTACCATGAACCGATATTCCACTCATATCCGTCATATTATCCTGACACTGAGGTAACCAGTCTTGCCCCATCCTATTATTAATGCCGAGCACCAGGCTAGGAAGCAACTAGGATAAATTTGATAAGTCATTGGTTTGACTCGACCAGGAACCAAACTCCCGATATCTCGCATGCGAGGCCCATGCTCTACCGATTCGGCCACCGCACTTGGTAGATTCCACTGAAGCTCACCCTAGCCACGTACGGCTGCCTTTACCTCTGGCACCCATTTCTTCACAGGCAATTGCTTCCCCACAGCAGTACTGCCTCTGGTGGGGATTTCAGCCTACTGCCTGGTCGTAACAAAAATACCATTAAAGCAAGTAAAATGCTAAATTAATCCCAACGACATGTCAGTTGTTCTTAATAACTCAGCTCTGGGGCAGTCTTGAAGCGATGAAGCATCCAGGCTTTTCTTTCTTTTCATTTTTTTTTTTTT
Source organism: Branchipolynoe longqiensis (assembly GCA_030323885.1). Classification (NCBI taxonomy): domain Eukaryota; kingdom Metazoa; phylum Annelida; class Polychaeta; order Phyllodocida; family Polynoidae; genus Branchipolynoe; species Branchipolynoe longqiensis. Next base: position 41,140,854 of record CM059199.1, on the reverse strand, counting down.
GTGGGGTGGTGCTTTTGTTTGTTTAGTTTTTTGTTTGTTTACTCGATGTGTTTCTTTCTCTGTTTGTATGGTCTAGACAGGCTACTGTGGAGAAGAACTGAGGCGATGAATGGGTTCATAAATAATTGGATTAAAGGGAGACCATCTGGAGGGAGGAAGTCTGGTACTGCTGTCATTGTAACAGTCGTGGTTCTACTACAAATCATCTAAGTAAAGCCCCATAGGGAAAGCCTTCAGGGAGAGGGATAATCACCGTTATGCAACCTGGGACTTTCACACTTATGTTCTGCTAGATAAAAGATTCACCCTGGCCGTACTTGCAGTACACGGGTGAATACCAACCCTATATAAAAGCTGGCAAAAAAGTGGGGAAATGAAATAAGAGCCTCAATTCACAATCTAAGAAGCAAAATATATTCTTCGCCCACCTGGATGTATTTGCCCACACATTTTAAGCTGATTAGTCGATTAAATCCATGTCCGTGGCCTACCGTCCGCCGCTACTCCGAGGCCATCTTCACCTGGATAGCGGACGGCAGACTTCGCCATGGATGGCATGACCCGGTGGCCCTCCAACACCCTGAGGATGGACTCCCTCACCACCCCCGCCACCCCGGAAACACCAGCTCCCCGAGGCGAGGATTGGGCCCGAGGCGCACACCTGCCCCGGCCCCAAGTCGACACCCGCACCGCCTACGACAGGCAGACTCACGGGGCCCCTGCCCCGCCTGGAACCGCGAGCCCGCCTCGTGCGATCGGGCCTGCATCGGGGAGGCCCACGGCGAGGGGGGAGAGAGGCACCGGCACGTGTGCACCTATTGCGCCAACGTACGGCGCATACTAACCATGCACAGTGAGGCCGGATGCCTCACCAAGCAAGCCCGTGAGCGCCAGACCCCGGCCGCCTCGGCGGATTTTTGATCCGCCGGCCCCGCCCCCCCCCCCCGCTCTTCTTCTCCTTACGTTCTCCTCCAGTGTGAAGGGCTCCTCGCCCCCCCCCCCCCCCCCCCCCCCTTACCAGAACTCTCTACCTACCTCGGACATTGCTCCTCATGAGCCCCTGCTGTATTCATCCTGTTTCTGCTCCTCAGGAACCTTACTTGTCCTTACTTCCATTGTTTCCACTGTTGCTATGTACCGTATGTACCCCTGTATACACCCTCTGTTGCCTTCAATAAACGCCTCCTTTTCCCATCTCCGCCTTGCTTCTTCCTTTTCGCGCATCAAATCCATAGATGTATGAAGTTTAAAGTCTGGATCAACATATCCACATGTTGGGCATTTTGGTAGAGTCCAATCTCGGTCATTTTAATTGGCTGAGGTAGTCAGGTGGTACAAACAGTTCATTCAAACATGGAGGATTTATTGGAAAAAAAACAAGATGGCAGCGATAGAACGCCATCGATTTCACTTTTAAAGTTCCTTAGACTACAGGTTTTATTATATTTTTCTACTCAAAAGTAGGAAGGTAAATATGAAGATGTATATAAAGAATATATGTTGCTTCTTAAATTAAGAATGTATTCCCTCAGTTCATTTCCCCACTATGTCGAAAGTTTTTGCCAGTTTTTCTAATGGTACGAGGTGTACGGGGTGACCTTTTATCTGTCCAGTTCACGCAGAAATGCTGCCAATGTACCATTGGATTATATTTTTAATTTAATTACCCTCCCATTAAAGTTGCATAGCCCGATGGTTTTGAATGTCCGTCATTTTCTGAGATACATATAGTAGATTACTTGTTATGATATGTATACCTTTCGTTTGAGGTAATGTTGCGTTAATATGCTTAGCTTACGAGAAATTTGAAGTGCAAACAGGCACAATTTATTAAGTTGATATTAGCAATGCTAACCATTTGGTTAATTGCGGTTTTACACCTTAATATCATCTGAGCTCAGATCATGGTGGTACCTACTTAGAATCCATGCTTATCAATACATTGTTTCAAATAAGGGAATGGACAGACACTCATTTTGTGTTTTCCTTCTATTATCGCTTGTTTACAAGTCCAAAAAGAATCACTCAATCTGTGTTTTCGCCCTATTATCAATTGTTTACAAGTATTTCCCCCGTAGATTTCCATGTAGTTTTTTTTGCCCAGAGAGCACGTTGATCTGTGTTTAGTGCGGCTCCTGTAAGCAGTGTCTACTGGCCCCAGTCTCAAGAGGGCAGTGGAGAACAGCAACAAATTGATAAAACTGCTTGCAAAGTCATCTAGGTTTCCACACCAGCCCTTGCTGTTAAGGGATTGATGATGATGATGATGATGATGGTAATGATGAATACACTGCAGAGGATGATTGAGATGTCAAATGTCAGCCTATCACAATGGACACATTCATTAACTTTTGTTTCGCTTCTTGCACTACTGCGCTATAATTGGGTACTGTGTGGGAGGTCTTAATACATCATTGGTGGAGGGAGATGCATCATCTTCTACATAGTCTAGCTCTGCATAATTATAGAGGATCTCTACTAGGTTTGGTGATGAGGCTCCCCAGAGGTCGGGAGGGTGTGGGAGGGGATGGAATGGTTGTGTAGGCGGAGGAGGGGAGGGATGAGGGGGGTTGGGGTTGGATGGACTAGTTGTAGGGGAGGAGGGAGCGGTGTGGTGTGGGGATGGAGAGTGGGTGGAGGGGTAGGAGGGAGGGGGGTTGTGGGCATGGAGAGTGTGTGTGGGGTAGGAGTATTGTGGGTGGGGATGGGAGTGGGTGGAGGGGTTAGGAGGGAGAGGGGTGTGGGATGGAGAGTGTATGTAGGGTAGGAGGGAGGGGGGTGGGTGGGCGTGTGTGTAGGGGGTAGGAGGGCGTGGGAGGGGTGTGGGTGGGGAAGGAGAGTGTGTGTAGGGGTAGAGGGGATGGAGGTGGGTGTATTGGGTAGGAGGGGGTGGGTAGGTGGTGATGGAGAGGGTGTGTACGGGTTAGGACGGGGGCGGGTGGGTGGAATGGAGAGTGTGTGTAGGGGGTAGGAGTGAGGGTGTGGGTGGGATGGAGAGAGTGTGTGGGGTAGGAGGGGGTGGGTGTGAATGGAGAGTGTGTGTAGGGGTAGGAGGGGAGGGTGTGGGTGGGGATGGAGAGTGTGTGTAGGGGCAGGAAAGGGTGGGTGGCTATGTAATGGAAAGTGTGTGTAGGGGTAGGAGAATGGTAGGATGGGTGGGGATGGAGAGTGTGTGTAGGGGTAGGAGGGGGTGGGTGGGTGGGGATGGAGAGTGTGTAATATATATAATATATATTATATGTATATGCTATATAATATATATAATGTTATGATATCTATAATATATATTATATATATATATAATATTATAATACATATATATATCAATATATATATATATATGAATATATATAATATATATATAAATATATAATATATATAGATAAATATATAACATATATAACATATATAATATATATATAATATCATATATATAATCTTATATATATATATATTAATTATAATGTATAATATATATATATATATATATAATATAACTATATATAATATATATTATATGTGTATGATATATAATATATATAATATGTATGATATATATAATATATATAATATATATATTATATAATATATATACACAATCAACAAGAGGAATTCCGACATGATTCACACTCGAAAGACCAGCTCTAATATAACTCCATGTATTGTTTAAAAAGATTATCAAAACAAAAAAGAGGGGTTTCGGGGACGGGCTATATATTATATATAATACACAATACATAATACATAATACATTAATATGTAATATATAATATAATAACTTATGTATGACAAGGTTCACACCCGAAAGCTCAAATCTAATAAAACAAAATTAATTCATTAAAAAGCACTTTATCCAAATAAAAGTTTGTTGTTTGTTTGTTGTTTGTCCTAGCAACATCTAACGTCATATCAGGACAGGTACCGATTTGTGACAGTGCACACTCATGGTGACTTTATAGTGCTGCTCCACTGGAAGACCAGGCCACCAGCACCATGACTTGATATCCCACTCATTCACATTATCCTGAAACTGAGCCAGCCAGTCCTTGCCCTATCCTAATAATGCCGAGCGCCATGTTAGGAAGTGACAAGTATCACTTTTCAAGTCATTGATTTGACTCGACCAGGGTTCGAACCCATGACCCTATGATCTACCAACGCGGGAGACGGACACTCTAACTCATTCGGCCCTCCCGTCTGGTCATCCAAATAAAAAGGACATGGACTGTGTAGTTAGGGGAATTCTATCGATGCATCATGACGGGAGGCATTAATCGCGCCTGTCTTGAGAAATGGAATATTGATCTTACACGAGAAGGGAATGTTTATTTGGTAACTATGTATGACTCCCTTACTTACTGGGATAGCAGGGGCCGCCGTGCATCCTTATCGTGTTCTACAACAGCATGGGACATGCACCGTTAGAGCAATAAAGGCCTCTGCAAGAGAGATGTCAAAACAAGGTTATGTGCAGATGATACCAATGGCTTCAAAACCTCAAATTCACCCAAACACCTAAAACATTCAATTAAAGCATTCCTTTCAGATATATTTACATGGCGCAATGATAACAAATTAACAGTAAACGTGAACAAAACATGCTACACAATATTTAAAAGCGGAAGTACAACAATTCCTGATTACCTAAACAAAATAAAGATAAACAATAACACATAAAAAGAGTCCCATCTGTGAAATACCTGGGTATAATTCTAGATGAAAACCTCAACTGGGATGAACATATTAATAACTTAAATAGTTCAATCATTAAAACAGCTAACTCATTAAAAATAATCAGACGACGGGTACATGAGGAAAAAAATAAATTATTATACTATGCATATGTTTACTCCAAGATTCAGTAGGGTATAGAGGTGTATGGGAGAGCCAAGTTATCAACGCTAAATAAGGTACAGACACAAGAAAACAGGGCCTTGAAAATACTGTCTAGCAAAGACTATCTCACCCCAACTAAATCACTTCATAAAGACCTGGACTTATGGTAACTGACATTTATAGAATATACATTGCAAAATTTGTTTACAAGCAAAAGCATGGCCTCCTCCGTGAAATATTTGATAAACTCTTCAAAGAAAACAATCAGGTCCATTCCCATAGCACTCGACAGATAAATAAGATACATCACAAACACACTAGAAACAAATATGGCAAAATAACAACCGAAAACCAAGGAACCAATATATGGTACTCAATACCAGTAGGAATTAGAAACCTTAAAACAATGAAAAACTTCTGTAAGCAACTAAATATAAGCTATCTCAATGCATACTAAATCAGTTACCAGTAAAGAATATATATAATAGGACATAGTTCTCATTAACTGGTCACATAATTTAAAATATCAAGTGGCTATGGCAACGAACATACAATTTACTGCTATTGACAAACATGCAAAATAACTACTGATACTGCATGTAAGTACATGAATCCATGACACAATATACATATAATATTCTTATTTTACTAGCTGTGAAGACAAGCATCAGTATCTCATCATAATCATTAGTTATAAATGTAGCTTAAGTTTAATCATCAGTTGTCATCACTTATCCATTCACATCATGGAGACCAGCTGGATAAGCATCACTTTTCTGGGATCCTTCCTGTCTGTAAGGAATGTGTATGCATTTATTGTATCACCTCAGTTTATTGTAAGCATACCTTGCAGAGAGTTAAAATAAAAGAATTGAATTGAATTGAGAGACTGTCACAGACAGGTGCAGCATCAGCACCACGCAGTGACGAAGCCCATCTGTAGTTTGTTTTGTATTTGTTTCTTTGAGTGTGTGCAATGTTTTTGCCTGTGATTAATACCCATCCCCACGCACCCTACACATACACTCACATTCACGCCCACAACAACACATATACCCCTACTCATCGTGATGGTGCTGGCTGCCTGGTCTCCCAGTGGGGGCAGCACTATGAAGTCGCCATGAGTGCGCAATGGCACAAGTCGGTACCCGTCCTGATAATAATGACCTTCGATGTTGCCCGGGTGTAAATCCCCACCAAACAAACAGGCAAACAGACTCAGGAGCAGCGATACCCAGACAGACAGACATGCATACAAACAGACAGACAAACATACAGACAGAGAGACATACATACAGACAGACAGACAGACAGACAAACAGACAGGGCAATGCCGCATGCAGTATGGTTGGCAGGACTTCCAAATATTATGAGTGAAGCTTGTGGGTTTGGGAGCTTTGTGTATGACAAGGAGGACGGGGTAAGGCGGGGAGAGGAAGGGGAGAGGGGGGGAGGGGGGGGAGGGGAAGGGGGAAAGAGGGGAGTGGCTGAACCTGGTGTGGGGGGGGGGGAGGAGCGGGGGTTTGCCGGGCAATGGATTGGCACTGACATGGGACCCCTCCAGTGGCAGAGGCCTGTCTGGTTACCTAAATGTTGACGTTGAGGCTGCCAGCCCCCCCTCACAGCCCCCCCCCCCCCTTCGCCCCCTCCCCACACCTCAGTGGGGTTCAGCCCTCCACGTGTGTTTGTGCTGCTACAGTGGGGTTCAGCCGGGTGTAAATAGGGTAGAGGTGGTGTCACTCTCAGAAACAGAGGTTCTCCCCACCCCCCACCCCCAACCCCCCACCCCACCCCCCACCCCCCTCTCCTCCCTCCCCCTCCTCTGTCCCACATGCCCGTCTCCTCTCTGTGTTTGAAGCCGCATCATTCGGTGAGGGAATGCTATTTTTGACAACCCAAACTGCTTACCTGGATTTGACCCTACATAACTTATCCACGATAGGGTAACGCTAGAATATTCCTTTCAAACTGGCATTCTGATAATCCTTGTCTCGCTCCAACTGATCACACCCTGCATTAAAAAGTACTATGATTTTACCAAGTGAATACAGAAGATTAACTTTTGCTTACATTCTGAATTCCATGAAAATACTCGCATCGATTTGAGTAATATTGATGTAGTCAGATGACACTACTGTTGCCATATTGCTGTCAAACTTGTGGCTAACTATCAGAATTCCATTGTGTTATATGCTGCAAATTGTGTATTCAACAGCTATCGTTAACTCACCTTATATGCCTTACTCTAGATTGTCTAAATACCGGTATACCCCCAACAATTACGGCCTGAAGTCCAGTACCACCGCACTAAGCAGAAAATAAAATCACGCAATCGGTATTTCCCCCCTATTATTGCTTGTTTACCATACTCTATATGCCATTTTAAAATCAATATCTTTTTCTACATACCGGAAGAACCGCTTTGAGAAATTAGGTATGAATAACATTAATTTATACAAACCAATAAAATCATGCAATGTGCTGCATTCTATTATTGGTTGTTTACAAATACAAGAAAAATTACTCAATCGGTGTTTTACCTCTATTATTGCTTGTTTAGAAGTACAACACAAATCAATCGATCAGTGTTTTCCTTCTACTTTCTATTATCGGTTGTTTACAAGTACAAAAAGAATCACTCAATCAGTATTTTCCCTCTATTATTGCTTGTTTACAACTACTTCCCCTGTATATTTCCACGCAGTTTTCTTTTGCCCAGAGACCACGTTGATCTGTGTTTAGTGCAGCTCATGTAAGCAGTGTCTACTGGCCCCATCTGTTCAATCCGGATGTGCTGCAGAATGAGGTGCAGCTCAGGCCCTCGTCAGCCATGAAACTAGCTCACTTATGGTTGCCATGGACACAAATGGTGCTGTCTGTTTCTGTTTGGATAGTGTGTGTATATATATCAGCATGCTTTCTGCGACCGGGCACGGTGGCAGAATCAGTAGAGCGCTGATTTCCCGTGTGGAAAGTCGAGACTTCGATTACCAGCCGAGTCAAGACAATAACTTATCAAATTGATATTTGCCGCTACCTAGCCTGACATTCAACATTAAGAGGATTAGCACAATATCAGGATAATGTGACTGTGTGGGATATTGTGTCATGCTGCCAGCAGCCTGCTGTGCCATGAGGCTATTACACTATAATAACCATTTCGATCTGGATAGCATATGAATACAGCAATAGCTTATTATTACTAATAAATACAAGCCAACTAAATGGTTGGCATCCTGCCATGTATGAACCAGACGGGATGGCCAAATGAGTTAGAGCATCCATCTCCTGTGTTGGTAGACCATGGGATCGTGGGTTTGAACCCACGTCAAGTCAAACCAATTACTTAAAAATTGATACTTGTCAGTTTCTAGGCAGGCACTCGGCATTATTAGGATAGGGCAAGGACTGGTTGGCTCAATGTCAGGATAATGTGACTGAGTCATGGTGCTGGTGGCCTGGTCTCTCAGTGGGCAGCACTATAAAGTCATCGTGAGTGTGCACTGTCAGAAGTTGGTACCGGTCTGGATATGACCTTAGATGTTGCTAGGAAGTAAAACAACAACAAACAAACAAAGCCATGTATGATGTAAACAGCTTGTTAATACAAATATAAATATAGCATATTCCTTATATAGCTCACATGCTATATTTTTGATAGTTTCAACTCACAATTCTAGCCATGTCCATATGGCTATCATTTTGAATGAAGCTTATTATTCGTATTAAACATAACGCAATCTGTATATCCGCTATTCTGCTGCGTCAACACTTTATTAATAGAAATATAAAATTAGCATATTCCACATATGCCAAGGCATTATAACATGTCATTAGCTTATAATACAAATAATAAAACATCTTCATCGCCATGGCTGAAATTCTGATGTGTCAATGGGTTAGCGTTACTAAACAGAATTAGCACTCTCCATATTGATGTCATTCTCTGCTGTCGATGACTTATTATTACCAATAAAATTGGCATTCACCATGTGGGCGACATGTTGGTGCGCTGGTTGATTAATACCGGTGGCGCCCTCAGCGGGTTAATGGGGAACAGTCCGAGTGAGGTGTCACATTGCAATTAAGCGCTGGTGTGAGATGGTGATGGCTCCCTCTGAATGTTAGCCAGCCGTCCTGGTGTTATCATGTCCGATCAGTCAGTGCCCAGACTAAGCTACGTTTGGGCGATAAAATGGGTAGTTACGCAGCTTTTTGTTGGTGCGAATCTTGTTGGATCTGTGAATGGCCCGTGCCAGGTATATTTATTTATTTATTTATTTTATTTTAACTGTTTTAATTTTTTTTAAATATATATATGTATTTTACCTCGGTATACAGCCTCAGGCTAGCCTCAGGCTAGGGAGAAGGAAGCACGTGAGGTACCAGCAATTAGCATTTACAACTCACGACTGGATTACGTGTCGTTGGGTTGCTCCGGCAAATTTAGTCTACATACAAGCTAATACGCAGTAAGTATCACAAAAACTGTGGTTAGCTTAATCATGATGCATTAGAGCATCATTATGGAAAGTTTAGACTTTCTTTTGTCCGTTTTGGATGAGTTATTTGGTTATAAAAACCAAGGATAGAATTCCTTCTCGAAGGATTGAAACCGGTCATGAGCGGTTCTGTCAACACCCGAGTCACCGTGTGATTATGGGTAGAGATGTGGGCTCTGCCTCGTCTCCTGTGGAAATTCTCTCGTACTCTAATAGAGAGTAATGTTGGAGATGCTCCTGGGTTTCTTTTATAGACTCCCCACAAAACTTTTTCAGGCGTTTCTCCGAGTTTCGTAGCATTTTCTCCAACTTGTTGACGTTGTAGTCACAGGTGGGAGAAGTGTGCGTGACAGAGGGATGGGCGTCCGATACACTGGTCCCGACCCCGCGTAAGGTTTGGGCTTGACCCACAACCCACGCACAAATTTAGCTTATTACGCCTGTGTTATAACGGTATAAACACGTTCTCTAACACCAATAAATGTCCAAATGAGTTTTAAACAACCATGTTGTGACATATATATATATACCGGGACTGATCAACAATTTTGTTTCAGCTCTCGATGGCCACGAAGCGGAGTAAGCGCGGTGCAGCAGCAGCCGAGGGGCGTGTTCCGAGTGGCGAGGACGAAGAGTACGACTCCTCACCCGTGTTGTCGGCAGGGCCTGCGACACAGCCCGGGGCGCATATTATCTCCGAGGAGGACATAGTGCCCGGCGGCGCCGCGCCTCAAAATTGGGAGACGCGGTTTGCGGCGATGGAGAGTCACATAATGGCTCTCAAACCACCGGTGTCTCGTAAACGGAGTGTGCAAGAAGAGTCTTCTGTGGAGGATTTCTCCGACACAGACTCAGAGATGGAGCTTAGGGCTCCTCCTCCTTCTCCTAAACGAAGAAAGAAGAAGAAACGCATTGTTTCTTCGGGTGATGAGTTCACCAAGGAGAGGGGGAAGACTGGGCTTCGCAAAAAGCGCAAGACCAAGTCCAAGAAGAAGAAGAAGAAGAGGAAAGTTTCTTCTTCTTCTGACTCGTCCACGGATTACACGTCTACGGAATCGGACTCAGACACGCAATATGAAGGTGTCTATGCTGCCATTGGAGGCAAAGTGGCTAAGAAAGTCGAGAAGCCAAGGGCTAAGCGAGTGAAAACCACTACGCTTATGCGTGAGAACATTAATGGCCATTTCCGCACATTTAAGCCGGCGGAGATTATTTCTAAATTATCAGATGAGTTAACAGGCATTAAAGGTGTTCCCAACTCCATCATTAAGGAGATGGATCGAGATGTCAATATGACGGAGGACCTTAAGAGATTTGAGGGTGTGTTGCACATAGTGCATAAGGCGGTGCTTGGTACCTTAACAGCTATTGCTCCTGTAGCAAACAGAATGCAACAAGAAAACAAGTTCTCGTCTTTGGCTAAGACGATGGACAAAGGTATTGCATTGTTGGCGGCGGCAGGTAATTTCTTTCTTGCTCCAGAGCCGATTAAAGGGAAACCCTTAGATAACACCAAAATGTTTGGCGGTCAACTACAATACCTCTATAAAGAGGTAGAAACTGCAGCCAAGAGTGGCAAAAACATGGAGGGTAAGAAGAAACAGGAAACTCCTCGTTTCAAAAGGTCACGAGGGGATTTTCGTCCACGGCGGTTCACCAGAGGAACCAGACCGAGTTCAAACTTCGGTCAAGCTTTTCGGGGCCGGGGCGCTCGCTCAGGCTGGACCGACAACACCGCACGGCCACTAGGCCGGGGTGTCAACTCGCCGAGACCCTTCCCCAGGGGCGGGTCCAAGTAGAGGTTGAAACACAAACGTTACAAGTCTTTCCAGCCTCTAAAACCACACAAACTGTAAGCAACTTTGTGGCTGGTAATATTAATAATCATATTTCTGAGTGGCACAAAATTACTAGTGACCAAGAAATTTTACAAATAGTTAGGGGTGTTCATATTCCCTTCACACAATTTCCGGTACTAGGCAGGATACCTTTTCCTTATAACATTGAACCGGTTGAACGAGAGGCACTAACTAAACAGGTACAAAAATTCATTGAGAAAGGAATTATACAAAAAGTGACATACTGCTCAGGAGAGTTTATTTCAAACATCTTCTCGAGACCAAAGCCTAATGGTGAGGTTTGAATGATCCTGGATTTAACAATCCTTAATAAAATGGTTGAATATCGACATTTTAAAATGTTCTCGCTAGATACAGCACGCGATCTGATTACGCCAGATGCGTGGATGGCTAGAGTTGATTTACAAGATGCATATTATACGCTTCCCATAAGAGGAAAAGACCGGAAATTTCTTCGGTTTCTTTGGGATAACCAACTCTATGAGTTTACTTGCATGCCGAATGGTTTAGCTTGTGGCCCTCGTTTATTCACTAAACTGCTTAAACCTGTTTTTTCAGTAATGGCGCGGAAGGGTCATATAATGTTTCCATGCATAGATGATTCCTTTATTATTGCATCAACACAAATTGATTGTGAGAATGCAGTGTTCGATTTATGTGCATTACTTACTAAATTGGGGTTCTATGTACATCCACAAAAGTCGGTGTTTAAACCAACAAAACAACTCAAATGGTTAGGGTTTATTCTGGATACACAGTCTCTTACAGTGTCGATAACAGAACAAAAACTAATTAAGTTTATGAATACAGCGACCCAGCTTATTAAGTTACCAAAACCTAAAATTAGACAGGTCGCAGTCCTTATTGGGATAATGATATTGTATGCACCCGCTATTCTATACGGGAAGGCCCATATAAAATCTCTAGAAATAGATACAAATTTAGCGTTAACACAAACTAAAGGGAATTTTGAGCGAAAGATGTTTATTTCGCAAGAAGGGCTACAGGATATTGCATGGTGGATGCAACACATAGCAAGTTCACCAAATCCAATCCGCATGGCGGACCTAATACGGTAATTACTACTGATGCTTCGTTAGAAGGTTGGGGAGCTCATCGAAATGGGGTCACAACAGGAGGCAGATGGCTTGATGATGAAAAATCAGACCATATTAATGCACTAGAACTGCATGCTATTTATCTGGGCTTATGTAGTTTAGTAAAGATACATAAATCACAAGTTAGAATACTAACTGATAATACTACTGCCATGGCATATATTCGTAACATGGGTGGAACCAAATCAAAGCCTTGCAATCAGTTGTCTAAATTGATTTGGAACTGGGCACAGGCTCAACAAGTCTGGCTGACTGTAGCGCATATTCCAGGGTCACAAAATACACTTGCAGACCATAAAAGTAGAAATTTCCATGACCATTTAGAATGGTCTCTCTCTACACCTTTGTTTAATTTCATTTGTGAAAAATGGGGTACACCTGAAGTTGACTTATTTGCATCACGAAATAATAACCAATTACCTTGTTATGTTTCTTGGCATCCTGAACCGGAGGCTTGGAAGGTAGATGCATTTGCTATTACCTGGGAAAATAATTATTTTTATATTTTCCCACCGTTTAGCATTATCAGCCGAGTTGTCAGGAAAATCGGTCTGGAAAGGACACATGCGATACTGGTGGTGCCCGATAGGGACACGCAACCTTGGCTGCCAGCAGTTTCACAACTGGCAAAAGAACATATACGATTCCCAAGAAAACTCGGGAATCTGACACACCACGGACCGTTAGTGGTTCACGGCGACGTGTCAACGACGCCCCTATTGGCATTCTTTTTCTAAGGAACCAGCTGCGCCAATTTGGATTGGACAAAATAACTGAGAATAGGATAGTAGCTGATGCCTGGAGGCCAGGAACTGTCAAAATGTACACATCCTATTTAAAGAAATGGGGTGTACATTGTTTGTTAATGAAAGTTAAACCAACAAATCCAACAATTTCACAAGTAGCTCGTTTTCTTCGTTCTCTAGAGGATGAGGGCCTATCCTTTGGGTCGATTAATGCGGCAAGATGTGCGTTATCAATCATATTACCGAGGATTGATGGTGAAACAGTTGGAAAACATTATGTTCTTGGATATTTACTTCGTTCAATTTATCAAAGGAATCCTCCAAAACCAAAGTATAGTCGGTTTTGGGATGTGTCTGTAGTATTTAAGTTGTTTCAGGCTTGGCCTCACAACTAGTGGTTAGATTTAAAACAATTAGGTTTTAAGGTCGCGGTCCTGTTATTATTAGTAACCGGACACAGAGGACAGACGATTGTTGCTTTGTCTTTAACTGGATTAGAAATAGACAAGAAACAAGCTACGTTTGATTTAGCACAATTGCTTAAATCGAACATGTTAGGTGACCCTTTATCTACGGTTCACTTAGACTGTTTTCCGAGTGATCGGAAATTATGTGTGGTGTCAGCCATACGGGCTTATATATCTAAGACAAAGGATTTACGTGCATCACAACAACTATTAGTGAGCTTTATAAGGCCACATTAAGCAATTTCACGAGACACCCTTGCCAGATGGACAATTACGGTGTTGAAATTGGCTGGAGTGGATACTAGCAAATACTCATCCCACTCAACTAGAGGTGCCATGGTCTCCAAGGCATGGTTGCTAGGTGTTTCTGTGAAAAGAATACTAGCGCATGCAGGCTGGAAGACGGCTAAGTCGTTTGCAAAACATTACAACAAGCGACTAGAAAAGCCTACCGGCATTGCAAAGCGCCTGCTCGCCCACTAACAAGAATAGGTGAGAACAAAAACGATGTATTTTATATAAGAATGGTATGTTTTAAGGATAAAAATGAATTATGTAAAGGTTCCCTAGCCTGAGGCTAGCCTGAGGCTAGCCTGAGGCTGTATACCGAGGTAAAATAGTATAGTTATACGAATCTTACCTGGGTATAGATGATGGATAACTATTGTTTTCCCGAGGTAGAAGCCTCGGGTAGACGTGGGCTAGGACCCACCCACCACGCCCTGCCACGTCTATCCCGTTGGTGTACCGTTACGGGAAAATCATAGTATCCATTGTGTTGAAAGATCATTTTTATCCTGAATAAGTAGGTTAAAATTGCTGGTACCTCACGTGCTTCCTTCTCCCTAGCCCACGTCTACCCGAGGCTTCTACCTCGGGAAAACAACAGTTATCCATCATCTATACCCAGGTAAGATTCGTATAACTATACTATATATGTTTTAATATATTTATTTGTTTATTTACTTATTTATTTGTTTATTTATTAATTAATTTATTAATTTATTAATTAATTTATTCATGTAATGATGTATACTGGACGCTGTTCATAGAATTGGTAAAAGAACAGACTTCCGGTACAAAACGTTGGGATTCCAACTCCCGACTGAGTCAAAACAAAGACTTGCCAAAATTCATACTTCTTGGTACCTACCCTGGCACTTGGCATTACTACACTATGTACTGGCAAGAACTGGTTAGCTCCGGGTCAGGATAATGTGACTGCATGGGATATCAGGGCATAGTACCGGTGGCGTGATCTCCCAGTGGGACAGCACTATAAAGTCACCATGATTGTGCACTGCCACAAGTCACAACTCAGTACCCATTCGGATATTACCTAATATGTTGCCAGGATGTACAACTCCCAACAAGCAACCAATAGATATTTCACTTAGTACCCTCAACAAAGAAGGCAAAATCATTAACAATGTAACGTGAAAAACTAAAATGTGCTGCACAGTTTCTGACATTTTCTTACAACATACCAATTATGTCGATTATTTTCTGTGTAGGTGGGGTGACAGGTGGCTTCCCCCAACTGATCTGAGTGTGAGGTAGGATGGACCTGCCGGTGAATAGATAGGTGACTGAGGAAGGAGTTTGAAGCTTCCGGCCTTATTAAACTTGTATAATGGCTTATACAGCATATATATTATATACATTTATATATTTATATATATATATATATATGTTTTTTAATTCTTTATGATATATATAACCAAAATATGCATACCCATATATATATATATTATATCATATATATAATATCAAAATAGCACATAATTATACAAGGAAACATGCAGCATCGCCAAGGATTTCAGGGGACTGACTGTAAACTAGGGTGGATCCTGTTATCGGTGATTGGGGAGTCTTGCTCACAGTCACACTGCTTGTAGTGCCGCATATTTCCCGCCCAATTACTGGTGGATGCTGGGGGGAGTAAGAGGACTGACAAGCAGATGCTGAGCTGCAATATTGCTATTCTCACAGTCATGTGGCTCAGCAATTACTGCGGCATTTCTCCACTGTCATGGATAATCTAGACATAAGTAGGGACGACTGATGTATATCAGACATTATAGCATGGGTATACAGTTTGATTATATAATATTGCTATTCTCACAGTCGTGTGGTTCAGCAATTATTGCGGCATTTCTCCACTGTCACGAATAATCTAGACATAAGTCAGGATGATTGATGTATAACAGGCACTATAGCATGGGTATACAAGTTTGGTTAAATAATATTGCTATTCTCACAGTTGTGTGCTTCAACTATTATTGCAGCACTTCTCCACTGTCGTGAATAATCTAGACATAAGTAGGGATGACTGATGTATAACAGACAGTATAACATGGGTGTAAAGTTGGATAATATAATATTGCTATTCTTAGAGTTGGGTGGTTCAGTAATTACTGTGACATTTCTCCACTGTTATCAATAATCTAGACATGAGTAGGGATGAGTGATATAGCACAGGTATACAATTTTGGTTGCATAATATTGCTATTCTCACAGTTGTGTGGTTCAGCAATTTCTGTGGCATTTCTCCACTGTCGTGAATAATCTAGACATAAGTAGGGATGACTGATATATATATATATCAGACAGTATAGCACGGGTATACAAGTTTGGTTAAATAATATTGCTATTCTCACAGTTGTGTGCTTAAACTATTATTGCAGCACTTCTCCACTGTCGTGAATAATCTAGACATAAGTAGGGATGACTGATGTATAACAGACAGTATAGCATGGGTGTAAAGTTGGATACTATAATATTGCTATTCTTAGAGTTGGCTGGTTCAGTAATTACTGTGACATTTCTCCACTGTTATCAATAATCTAGACATGAGTAGGGATGAGTGATATAGCACAGGTATACAATTTTGGTTACATAATATTGCTATTCTCACAGTTGTGTGGTTCAGCAATTTCTGTGGCATTTCTCCACTGTCATGAATAATCTAGACATAAGTAGGGATGACTGATATATATATATATATCAGACAGTATAGCACGGGTATACAAGTTTGGTTACATAATATTGCTATTCTTACAGTTGTGGTTCGGCAATTCTCTACTGTTGTGAATAATCGACACATAAGTAGGGATGACTAATATATATCATACAGTATAGCATGGGTATAAAAGAGCTTGGTTAAATACTATTGAGTTTGACTAACTCCTCCTTTGCACCTCTGAATATGTCTTGTCAAGGAGTAAAATTCCTTGTCAAAGAGTATAATTTGTGTTGTCATCATGCCTAACTATCATATTGAATCATCTAATCTTTCTAAATACACAGTTAGAACATTGGGAGATCAGATATTTAGACAATTTAAATCTCATGGAGAATGTTTCTGCAAATGCAACACATTAAAACTTGAGTGGAGTTTGAACCTACGCTTCCGTTAATCTAAGACTAGGGTCCCAACTAATAGATTGCGTAGGAACCTACCCATGTCGACTTGTATACGTGGTTGGTTGTTGGAGTTGTATGTCCTGGCAACATCTAAAGTCATGGCAGGACGGTGTATGCATGGCATTTTCCCTGATGAGGTCAGTGAGCCTCATCATACTCCTGCCCCTGGAATTGGAAATGTCATACTTACGATTACAAATATCCACTGAACACATTTATAATACATACACAGGGATGGCTGAACACCACAAAGCTCTACAATATCCTGGTTAGGGAAGTGATGATTAAAGGCTCAGTCACACCTTACCGGATTGGGATACCAGATAGAAAACGGACACTGTCCGGTGAAATATGTGAATGTATGGTTTATATATGGTATGCATCCGGCGTGTCCGTTCTCTGTCTGCTGGTGTCCGGTGTGTACAGTGACAAGTTTTGAACATGCACAAAACTTGTACCAGACCCCGCCGGACTGACGAGTACAGTTGGTGTCTGGTTTTAGTCTCTTTAGTCCGTTTTGTCCGTTTCATGTCAGGTACCCATCCGTTACATCTCCGGTTTGCTTCCTGAATAGTCTGTCGTTTTTTTCGGCGCATCCGTGAACAGTTTGGTATGTGTCCAGTTGATGTTCGGTCCGTCCATTTGACATTCAGTTGTCGTCTGGTTATTGTCCGGTTATCATCCGGTGGCTATTCGCTAATGTATGTTCCTTGACCGTTTAGCATTCGTTTCGTCTGGCGGCCTTTGCAACATTTCAAAACATCTCAGTACATTTTGATACCGAACACCACCAGACTAGAAAATAATATGTTCGGTTCTGTCCGGTACTCAATCCGGTAAGGTGTGACAGGCACTTAAGAGGTAAGGGAATTGTTAATGGGAAACATTACACATATATTATTATGAACAATATGATTTTTAAAATAGCTACTTCTAAATGTAGGGGATCCATTCGAATAAGAGTACTATCATCTATTCTAAGGGCAGTGCTCTTCTAGTCATGTGACGATGCAGTTATACACAATATGTGATCTATAATTTATTATGCGAGTATAAACAAGAATAAAGCTTCAGTTCATCCCTTGCTATTTAATGCTGCAAAATCCGGTGAAAACATAAAATTGTTGCAATGTGTGGGGAGTAATCCACGCATGCTAGAGTAAGTAGTGTCAAAAGTTGCCGTAGGTGGCGCCAGCATCTGGATTTTGCAGTGGGACAGTGATCAGCAGTGAATAATCACCTTGGTACAGCACACACTACGAGTGACATAATTAACGCTGTGCTATACATTATTTATATTTGCATAATGCATTATACAGCATACATATATTATACCATGATTATTTCCCTTTTTAGCCATCGTTCCATTAAGCATGTACATCGCCTGGATTCTTTCGTATACATACATACATATATACATATATACACATATATATATATATATATATATATATATATATATATGGGATGTATAAGAATGATATAAGCATACATTTATGGAAGGCATTATTAACCTATTATTTCCACTCTTGGGGGCGCCCCCCCTCCCCCCCCCCCCACACATCGGCCTACCCAACACATTTCCCAGCGCCGAGTGTACCCCTCGCTCGCTACTAAAATAATACAAGCGTATGTTTTCTAATATATTTGACTGCGCCAATATTATTACAAATGGAGTGGTGCTGGCTGGTTAGTTCCGTCAGTACTCACTAACCAGAAGTGGCGCTTCCTGTTGGTCAGGCTTGCGTTCCCCAAACCCTACATGCCACCCCACCCCCAATTCCAGAAACAACGACTACGTTGTTTTAAATATGTGTCGTGGGGGTGATGAAAATGAGAAATATTGCACCTAGAGCGGGACTCGAACCCACATCTCTTTGCATTCCGGGCCATTGTGCTAACCATTACACCACCTAGTCTCCCTGATATCAACACACTACCCACGCCTACCTGTCAATGTGGTTACTTGCCTGAGAGGTCAGTGCAGCCCACTAAATATGCATATACAGTAACACCTCTCTAATTCGATCGACATTGGGACCAACTTCAGTGGTCCATCTAGGGAAGTGGTTGGTTTAGGGAGTTAGAATGTGGTTACAATGGTGTTGTTGGGACAGAAATAAAGCGATCGATATAAGGCAGTAGTCGATCTGTGGAGGTTAGGGAGGTTTTACTGTGTGTGTGTGTATATATGTATATATATATATATATGTGATGTATAAAACTTATGCGAGTATAAAGGCGCGTAAGGGAATATCCCCTACTGGCCACCCTGATTCTGTGTACTACTTTATGGGTGGCCCCTCCCCTGGGTGGGACAGCTGGCGCCACCCCCCAGTGCCGCGAATATTGTCACTCTATATCGATATAGATGTGTGTGTGTCATGTATAACATATATGATGGATAACATGAGGATATAAAAATGCTAGAGTGAATCGATCATCTATACCTGTCCTACCATCTTACCAACCTGTATCACTTTCGCCACTGTTCACCCACCTCTCTCCCTGAGACCTGTGTCAGTACCGGGCGCGGTGGCCTAATCGGTAGAGCGCGTGCCTCACGTCGAGTCAAACCAATGACTTATAAAATTGATACTTGTTGCTGCCTAGCCTGGTTCTGGGCATTAATAGGATAGCGCAAGGACTGGTTAGCTCAGTATCAGGAAGAGGTGACTGAGTGGGATATCAGGTCATGGTGCCAACATCCTGATTTCCCAGTGGGGCAGCACTAGAAATCCACCATGAGTGCACGGTCACAAGTTAGATGTTACCAGAATGCAAAACTCCAACAACCAACCAACAGTGCAGAACACTCCAGACATGTATATGCTCTAACATGATTGTAATACATGTGTAACTAAATGGTGATGTGAATGAGTGTATCTCCATTAAAATCCGGCTCATTGCTGTCATCTTCCACGAGATGCCGGGTGTAGCAGGAAATTGCAAACCCTGTAAACCGCAAACCCTCGCTTGTGATTTCGTAGAAAATTGCAAACCCCCTTGACATATATGGGCACAGGGGGTTCCCGATTTCCTAGGAAATCACATAGCCCCCCTGGAAATATGAAATCCCCCATGTTTGGCAGTCTTTATCCTAATGAAAACATCTTTGCGCTAGTCCAGTTCATAATTCCGACCACACATATGCTGAAGACAGCCTTTATTCACAGATGTCGTCAGTATGGTAATTCTAAAGGCCAGGCACAGAATAGTCAGATTCTATTACCCATGTTTTCCACAAGGTGGCAACCACTGTTGAAACAAAGGCCAGGGGACCAGGCTAGGTAAAGAGATGCAGTAATATCCTGGTATTATCACTCAGTTTCAGGATCGGCAATGTAAACAATGTTGTTAGCAACATGGCCTTTTTAGTTCCAACTTCAGTCAGTGCATACAATAAATAGAACCATTTTAATATTCCAAATTCTTATGGCGCATGCACCAAATATTTCAATGAACCATTATTGTTAGTTGAATATTACAAAATGCTACAAAGCATGAGAGGTCTGCGATTTCTAGGGCGTGGGAGGTTGTTATTTCCTAGGAAATCGCAAACCCTGGGGTGTGCAATTTGCGATTTCCTGCCACACCGGCACTTTGTCACCAGTGGGCCATGACGAATGTCGCGGGTAGTTGTGAATGTGATTTGTCCGTACCGAGGTGTGAACGTTCATTGCAGCATCAGCTACTTTTCGAGGCAAGAATTCTCTTCTGTGGAATGATCCTGCATTTACTGTGGCATCAGTGCGGGGCAAGGGAGGGGTCGGAGGAGGGGGGGCAGTGGTGGTGGGAGGTGGGGCAGGGAGGGATGGGCCGAGGGGTACTGGGGGTGTTAGGGGGGGGGGGACCTGGGGCTGAATTAGGCGACAGGGATTAGTGGTTGGATGGTTTGGTTGTTGGAGTTTTACGTCCTGGCAACATCTAAGGTCATATCAGAACATGGTACAGACTTGTGACAGTGCGCACTCATGGTGATTTTATAGTGATACCTACCCCACTGGGATTGGTTGGTTGGTTGTTGGGGTTTTACATCCTGGCAACATCTAAGGTTACATCAGGATGGGTACTGACTTGTGACAGTGCACACTCATGGTGACTTTATAGTGCTGCCAGCCGCACTGGGAAATCAGGCCACTGGCACCATGACCCAATATTGCACTCAGTCACATTATCATGACACTGAGCCAACCAGTCCTTGCCCTATCCTATAATTAATGCCGAGCACCAGGCTAGGAAGCGACAAGTATCAATTTTATAACTCCTCCTTTTGACTCGACCTGGAACCAAACTCCCGATCTCCCGCACAGACGCGAGACCAGCTCACTACTGATTCGGCAACCACACCCGGTTGGGTGTGGTGGCGAACGTGAGGGGGGGGGGGGGGATTAGTGCTGTGAAGGATGGGGTGGCGGAGGATGTGTGGGGGGTGGTGGGCAGGAGAGAGTGCGGCCGCTACGTGGGTGGATTAGTTAGATTAGGCCGTCATGGTGATGTACGGATCCGGCATTACAAGGAGAGCTTACTTAGACACGAGGTGTGGATTTATTGACGCTAGGCAAGTGTAGAGTTTGGAGGTGGGTGTGAGGGTGTGGCTGTGGGTGTGTGGGTGTGGGTGAGTTGTATCTATGAGTGCCGTAATTTGGCAATTGTAGTGCAGGAGGAATAGAAAGTTTGCATTCCATAGACACTCCTGTCATCCTACAGGTGAAGGTGTGGATCATCCAATCGATCCTGCTCAGTGGACCCATTTGCAGTTTGGGCTATTTTCTGTTCCAACCAGTGGTCCACAACTGGTTCATCAAAGGCTGTGTTATGTGATGTCCTGTCTGTTGGAAAGGGCATTTACAAGACCCCTTGCTGCTAATCGGAACGAGTAGCCTAGTTATTTTTAAGAACTTTAAAATATGTTCATCCTTTGAATTGCTAGACAATTCTTAGTTGTTACTGACATTAAAACATTGATGGTGGAAGGCCATGAAATCTACGCATTCGAGTAAAATGCCTCTGACTAACAATGTACACTTACACCCGATGCATTCCGGGGTGGGCGGTGTGGTGCGGATGGAGGCAGCATTTCCCTTGCGTGAAAAGAAAAAAAGCCAGACTGAGCCAAGTGTGGCCAATGCGACGGCGAGTCAGGACTATTTGGTCCTACTGACATCCTGATTGATTCTGTGGCTCTTCTTCGATGAAGTGAGACGGGATGGCCGAATTAGTTAGAGCGTCCGTCTCCCGTGTTGGTAGATCGTGGGGTCGTGGGTTTGAATCCTGGTCGAGTCAAACAGATGACTTAGCAAATGATATTTGTCCTTTCCTAGCCTGGCGCTCAGCATTATTAGGATATGGCAAGGACTGGTTGGCTCAGTGTCAGGATAATGTGACCGAGTAGGATATCAGGCCTGGTATTCCAGTGGGGCAGTACTATAAAGTCTCCTTGGGTGCGCACTGTCACAAGTCGGTACCCGTCCTGCTATGACCTTAGTTGTTGCTAACACGTAAAACAACAACAAACAAACACACATCTTCGATGAATGGGTTGATGTCATCAGAGCACTGCACTGAATGCAATACAATCCCAAAGTGGATCGTGATATAGTAGGGCCTGCTTAATGCCGACAATGCACACCGCCAGGGGGCGTGTGTGGGTGGGGCTGGGGGGGTGGGGGTGTTAAGTGTTTGTGTGTGTGGGACTAATTGAATAAGGAGTGATGGGTATGATAGTGTAACGATGATGTAGCGACTGACATCTGCATAAATGTTGCCCCTGTCATCTGAGTGGTATAACACGTGGGGTTTTGTGTATAATGCACGGTGGTGACCACGCCGACGGCATGCAACTCAGTGGCCTGGCCCGACTAGGCTGCCTGGCCCAGCTGGTAGAGCGCAGGATTGCCGTGCGGAAGATAGGGAGTTCGATTACCGGTCGAGTAAAAGCAATGACTCACACAATTGGTACATGCTAGCTAGTGACAAGTATAACTTGTCTACTTCATTGGTTTGACGCGCCCGGGTTTCGAACTTGCGACCTTTCGCACGGGAAGCCTGCGCTCTTACCGATTCGGCCACTGTGTCCGGTGCCGTGCCTCAGGAAGGACAGAAGCTAAGACCAGGTTTACAGCTGCAGATGCAGGTGTACGTGTGTGTGTGTGGGGGGGGGGGGGGCGGGGGCCTAAATATAGTTCATATAGGTCACGGTGTGGATGACCAGATATATGGTGGGTGTTGTGAATGTACTCAGGACAAGTGGCCTTTTATCTAATGACACTTCGCGCTAACGTACGTCCACATATGTGATTTTGTGCCGCTACATCGGGATACATCAGTATGCGTTATGCGTGTGTTAGGCGCGCGTTGGTATACGTCAATGTACGTCGACGTTCGGTGACATACGGTGGTGCAAGTCAGGGGTCGGTGAAGTTTTGTGCATGCGACAACATGTGGATTTTACGTCCGCCGGATGTTATGTAAGCATTAGGCATACGTCGATGTACATTAGATGTACGTTAGTCAAATGCTGTTCACTATGTTGCACTACTACGTTGACCTACTTTAAACGCAGTGGGAACGTACAGTCCACATACTGACAATGTATGGATAATGTATTCCTAACATATGTCTAACATACGTTTAGTGTTTCTCCAGCGTGTCTTGACATATGTAACCTATGACGCGTAGTTCTGGCGATCGAATAATGTATATACCGTACCTGGGAGGTACGTTAGCCATATGTTCGTCATACGTTGGCCATACACTGTGTATGCGGTGTGTATATGTCCAACTTTGCCCCCGACACCGAAAAGTTTGATGCTTCTCGACATAAAAAAGTGCTTTTCCGCATTGGTGGCACGCTGGTGAGATATGTCGTAATTTGACAGGGCTATAAAGTAAAATATTTCCAAGTCCTAAATTTACTTAAATCGCCACTATCAATCAGTATCAACAAATGTAGAGCAAATAACCGTATCCTGTTTAATCCTCACAAATCATGTGCTATGGGGTTCAAAGTGAACTTAGATCTATATAGTCTGATAATTTTGTTTGCTTGTTGGGGTTTTGCATCCCGGCAACATGTAAGGTCATGTCAGGATGGGCACCGACTTGTGACAGCGCACACTCATGGTGCCATTTTAGTTCCGGCCCACTGGGAGATCAAACCACTGCCACCATGACCTGATTTCCCAATCAGTCACATTATTCTGATACTGACTGATAGTTTTTTTTGAGTTTCTGCTATGTTTTGAGATAAATCTGTTAGGTTGATTGTTATATCTTACCTTAATTTAGTGTGAACCAGACGGGATGGCTGAATGAGTTAGAGCGTCCGTCTCCCGTGTTGGTAGACCGTGGGGTAGTGGGTTCGAACCCTGGTCGAGTCAAACCAATGACTTAAAAATTGATATTTGTCGCTTCCTAGCCAGGCGCTCGGCATTATTAGGATAGGGGAAGGACTGGTTGGCTCAGTGTCAGGATAATGTGACTGAGTGGGATATCAGGTCATGGTGCTGGTGGCCTGGTCTCCCAGTGGGGTAGCACTATACAGTCACCATGAGAGCGCACTGTCACAAGTCGGTACCAGTCCTGATATGACCTTAGATGTTGCTCAGATGTAAAACAACAAAAAAGATAATTTAGTGTGTACTAATAGTTATTCTGAAAGACCAGACGGGTTGAGTCCTCGTCTCCTGTTTTGGGACATCGGGGGATCCTAACCCATGGAAACATGGGTTTGATTCCTGGTCGAGTCTAACTGATGACTTGTAAATTGATAAGTGTCACTTCCTAGCCTTGCACTCAGCATTATTAGAATACGGCATTGACTGGTTGGCTCAGTGTAAGGATAATTTGACTGAGTGGCGGCCTTATCGCCCAGTGGGGCATCACCATAAAGTTGCCATGAGTGCCCACTGTCACAAGTCCGTACCCGTCCTGATATGAGCTTAGATGTTGCTACAACGTAAACAACAACAAACAAGCGAACAAACAGTTATTCTCAAAGGGTGATTTTGAAGATAGTTGAAGCGACAAAATGCAATGTTAATTTCAGTGTGCATGTAAAACTATGGGACAATTCTCCCATCATAGGGTTTAGCATTAAAAGCTTCAACAAAACTGATGACGTGTTTCCTTCTTTGCAGTGGTGTCCACTTCAGGGATGCACTAGTATCTAAGTTGGATATGTATAATCAAATCTAGACAGGTGTTTTAGTTTTTTTTTAATTGATGCTTTCATCGGACTATGTTGGGCCTATGGGAGAAAATATGGCCAGGAGGTTGGTTGTTGGAATTTTATGTTCTGGCATATCAGGACGGGTACCGACTTGGGACAATGTGCCCTCGTATCGACGTTATAGTGCTGCCAACTGGGACACAAGGCCACCAGCACCATGATATGTTATCCAACCGGAATTTAAAGAACTTGGTAAAACAAAAAAGAAATCCTTCCTCAAAAACCCGAAATACCTTATCTAACCCTGATAACCATTTTTCATTCACAGGTGAGTCCAAATGTTACGCGATCGAAGCAGGGCATGTATGGTAAGCTGGTATGTTGATTCCTTCCATTGCTCACATTCTTGTAGGAAGACTTTTGATTTCATATTATCAGTCTGGTCAATTGAGGAAACCAGTCCTTGCCCTATACTAATAATGCCGAACGCTTGGCTATGAAGTGACTAGTATAAATTTTAAAGTCATTTCTTTGAATCCTACGATCTGCCAAAGGATGAGACTGACGCTCAACTCATTCAGTCAACCCGTCCGGTGCTGGGAGGTGGTGCACGGCCATCACTCCAGCTGTGTGAACACAAATTTCAGTTCCTCATCAGCGCCTTGTGGATCCCATCCCCAGATGAGGCGAATTAAAGCGCTGCCTCCAGGGCATTAGGACATGCGTGAGCACATGCCGCATGTTTAAGCAGTTACTTCGCCACAATGTGCCGGGTCTTTGACATTTGGACATGTCCTCGCAACCAGCAACCTCATTCTGTTGGTACACTGCACACCCGGATTTCTTCTCCACCACATGGTGCTTGGTTCTTGGTAATTTGCAGGATATTAATTTGTTTCTGGAAGAAAGTAGATCAAACTTCTTTTTTTGGGGTAAATAATTTATTCATCTGGATAGGTAGTGGAGGCTAACATAGTTGAATGTAGTTGAACAGTTGAACGTACCAGAGAAGTATGGATGCTGGTACGTTCAACTATGTTCAACTACGTTCAACTATGGTCAACTACGTTCAACTACGTTCAACTATGTTCAACTACTTTCAACTACGTTCAAGTACTTTCAACTAAGTTCAACTACATTCAACTACGTTCAACTATGTTCAACTACGTTAAACTATTAGCCTCCACTACGTTCAACTGCATCCACTAATGCGTATGTATGTAACCGGACCTTAAGAGTGTATTATATTAACTTACATTTGGTAGATGAACTGTACTTCTTTATATCCTTTCCTTGTAAATCAACAATTGCATTTGTTTGTTATTGATTATGTTTTCTATGATAATTTGACATTATTATCAGTCAACAATGTCAGAAACTCGATTCCTCCATCAAGAGCTCTGAAATGCATGGACTATTGCTATGAAAAACCAAATATCAATATATGGCTAAACATAGAACAAGTATCCGAATTCATATATCTCGGACAAAAGATTACAAATGATGGGAGATGTGAGGAAGAAATTAAAAGAAGGATAACAATAGCCCAAGCAACATTCTCCAAAATGTATAGAGTGTTAACATCAAGTAAGATATTAATACAACCAAGGAAGCGTATTCTTCAGTGTTATGTGTGGTCTACTCTAATGTATGGGGCTGAGACATGGACAATCTCTACAAAAATGTACAAACGTTTAGGAGCATTTGAGATGTGGACTTATCGAAGGATGATGAAAATATCATGGACAAAGAAGATCACCAACAAAGAAGTTCTTAGAAAAATTAAAAATAAGAAAAGCTTGTTTGCCACTATACAGACGAAGAAACTTATTTATTTTGGCCACATCATTCGTCAGAGTTCAATACGCCGTACATTGTTGGAAGGGAAGGTGAATGGCAGCAGAGGGAGAGGGAGACCAAGAACATCATGGTTTACAAATATTTCACAGTGGACAGGCTTGAATTATTCACAGTCTATCAGAACAGCACACCATCGGGACAAGTGGAGAACCATTGCATCCAACCCTCGACTAGAGGACGGAACTATTGAGTGATTGATTGCTATTAAACTAGCAATAATACTTTTCTGGCCCGATTCTCCAATCTGCTGATTAAATGCGTTCAAATTCAACTCAAGTCATCAAAAATGCTAAAACTGCCTTTCCATTTTGGAATGGATCCATTCCATTTTGGAATGGCCCCATTCTTGCGAGGATCTTCCACTGTGTCTGGAGGGTTAGCATGCATGTTGATAAAGTTTCATAGTCCGATGGTTTTAAGTTTCTGTCATTTTCTGATGTCTGTTACTGTTAGGTTGACTGTGATAATCTATCGTACATTGGTTTAAATTAAAGTAAGTTGGATTTAAAATGGCTAACTTTGAAGTTATTTGAAATGTAAGCATGCACAATTAATTTTGGCATGCATGGCCATGGGCTTCTCCAGTAGCAGGTTCTATTAAATTACCTCAGTAGTCCCTTCGGTGTGGCGACAAATGTTTAATGAGTGCACCAGTATCTAACTGAAATATCTCAAATTAAATCTAGACAATACATGATTTCCGCGACTAGTATGACACCTGGTGATAGGCAACAACACTTGGGTGTGGGTCGACAGTGTGTCACTGTGTTGCTTTACACTGATGATCAAGCTTTTCAATCAATCAATCAATCAATAGGATACAGCTATAATGATCAAAAATGATTAAAAAATGGTAAGTATGTTTTCTCTATAAATCCACATTTGTGCTGAAAAGACTGTGTCAGGTGCTCAATATGAAGCCAGTGTTAACAGAGCCTCAATTGCCTCTCCACAGACTCTGTGACCCACAAGTCTAGGCTGGATTATGCTCTGCGTGTGCGTCGCGGAAATCGTGTATCGATCTGGTTTTGAAAATGTGATGTTTTCATCAGACTATGCAACTTTAACTCTGGGTAGCCGTGCCTTACTCGTGATGACGTGAGCTGTGATAACGTGAACGTTAAAAGGTTGTCATGCTGCAGTTACATCCCATTAGCTAGTCAGGTTTCAAAGTGGTTTTAAATGCAACATAACGCTCGTGTTGACAGACCCACAATACGTGCGCGCTGTGAACGGGGCTGGGAAAGTGCTGCTTCAAATACTAATAATACCACGGTGAGCCGGACAGCTGGGAGCTAAGAGCTCCCATTATATATAAGGGTGCATTATCTATATATATATATATATATATATATATATATATATATATATATATGGGGTACACTATACACAAGGGTGCATAGTATATATAAAGGTGCATATTAATATTATATAAGGGCTCATATTGTATATAAGGGTATACCTTAGTGTTGAAATGCTGCTGGATTTTACAAGTTACCAGCAGCACTCTCTCAGGGAGCAAATAGAGGTCTCACACTGGCAAGAACATGTCCAGACAGGCACATAACTATTTGTCCCTGCAGTGGCTGGTCGGGAGATGTTGGGAGTTCCATACATCAACCACCCTTAATACTGCGACAGTGACATGGTTTTCTGTTTAGGGTTTGCTCCCTTAGCCTTCCGTTCTGTCAAGAACATGTACCACAAGGCAGTGTTTTACAACTCTGTAGGGCGGGGGCGTCAAACTCCCTGAGGTATTGCAATACCTGCATACCCAATGTATGCAGGTGCATACCCAATGTGTTCAGGTATTGTATTTGTATCACCCCCACGATAATATTTAAGCATACATATTATATATATGGGTACATATTACACCTAAAGGCACATGTTATTCCCAAGGGCACATATTATATAAAGGCACATATAATATATGAAGGCACACATATATAGAGGCATGCGGTATATATAAGGGCACATAAGGGTACATATTATATATAGGCATACATACAATACAGCAGGTGTATATTAAATCATATATATAACGGCACACATTATGGAATAAATATTAGGGCACATATATAGGGGAACTTGTTACATATAAGGGCGCATATTATCAATAAGAGCACCTATTATAGAAAAGGGAACATATTATAGATACTAATACATATTATAGATAGGAGCACATATTAAACATAAGGGCACGTGTTATAGGAAAGAACACATATTATAGAGAAGAGTACATATTATCCATAAGAGCACACATTATAGATAATAGCACATGTTATAGATAATAGCACATAATATACATAATAACACATATTATGGATAACATTATTCCAAGGAACAACAATGAGAAATCAGACAATTTACATTATGGATACTAGGTCTTGTCGCTTCCTAGCCAGGCACTCTGCTTTGTTAGGATAGGGCAATGAGTGGTTTGCTCAGTATCAGGATAATGTGACTGAGTGGCATATCAGGTCATGGTGCTGGTGGCCTGATCTCCCAGTGGGGCAGCACTATAAAGTCACCATGAGTGTGCACTGTCGCAAGTCGGTACCTGTCCTGATATGACCTTAGATGTTGCCAGGACGTAAAACTCCAACAACCCTTGAACTAACGCCAACTGTTGCAGTGAAGGACACACTTCTGCCTGATTTGACCCTAAGTAACACAGGCTTGGATACAGAGTATAGCACCAGATTTATTTTATATTATTTTATTATTTTTATTTTTATTTGTTTGTCATTAAATCCCAGAACGACGGGTCAGTCTGGATTTAATAGGATTGGCCGAGTTCACAACACCAGGACAGAAATGGGTGTTTGTGTGACAGGGACAGTCTGAAGTGGGAGGGGGGGTTGGTGGGGGTGGGGGCTCCGTCTAGGGAGGGGGGTTCTAAATGCTGTGAATGGATATAATAGTGTGTGGCGTTGAGTAGGATAAATGATGTGGCACAAGCAAGGAAAAGAAGCAAACGCAACAACAAATCATAAAACAATTATAATTGTGTTTACCGCATGTGATACTGAGAAGGGTTCATTATATGGCATAAGAAGAACAATGCCAGCAAAAGCAGCAAAATGACTAACATTAAAGGTATACAAATAAAGCGATGACAAACAGAAAAAAAGGCAAAGAAGCAAATGCAAGCAAAAATACATTTATGATTTTGTTCACCGCATGTAATGGTGAGAAGGGTGGATGAATTATATGGCATAAGAAGAAGAATGAAGCAAAAGCATCAGAAGGACTAACATTGAAGAAATACATTGAAGAAATACAATTAACAACTTATATTAAGTAGACCTACTATTCTATTATAATTATATACAGGGAAAAATGCTTAATGAATGCACTGTTATCAGCTAGGAATATAGAATCAAATCTGGGTAAGTGTTTTGCTTGACAAAAGTTGATGCTTTTGTCTTGACGGATGAGGCAAAAGAGAATCATTTGATATAGTGAACGATTCAAACCGACATTTCTTACCATTTCAGGGCTAGCATGTTAGCTATTAGACTGTCTAAGCGCCCTGATGCACTCATCCTATTCATGCATAACTGTCTATCTTGCTGAGTGAAAAGTACTATAGTTTCATTGTACTGTGCAAGTTCTTCTTCATGTGTCCTTCCACCAGTTATCTCAAGGGATTTTCGAGCAGAGGTATGATTTTTATTCGTGGGGTGTGCTCACAGAGGTGGATGGTGGTAGCAGGATTTGCAATCAGATAGCTGATTCCCAGGGCAGCGATGTGGATGCTTCTGCTGTGGCCAGTTTGTCAATAGAAAGCCCGGGCCTACACTTTTACCGACCCAAGGGATTTTTAACCTCCCACACCACATAGACATGGTATGAGGGCAACTGGCCTTTGATGATGCTGTAAGTTATACACAGCGGTGGAAATCCAAATTGGCAGAGGTGGGGGGGGGGGCACGGGCACTCAAACCACCGACCCTCAGATCAGGGATCCTACCTATAAAAAAGTCAGACACTCTAACCACTCCGCCACAGAGAACACTGTGCAAGTTGAAGCCAGTAGATGGTATTGTCATGGGGGTGATGAAGATGTGAAATATTGCGCCTAGAGCGGGACTCAAACCCACATATCTTTGCATTCCGGGGCAGTGTGCTAACCATCACACCACCTAGCCTCCTTGATGTCACCCGGCTACCTGTCTATGTGGCTCTTTGCTGTCTATGTGTCTCCTTGCTAGAGAGGTCAGTGCAGACCACTGCTCTCGTCCCCCTGGAATTGTGAGTCTGTTAATGCTTACAATTACATACATACAGGCCATGCAACACACTTACATACACAGGGTAGGTTCAACAACTATACAGCGCATAGCTTGTACAGGATGATGGTCACAGCACCAGTGTTGTGGGGGTGATGAAAATGGGAAATATTGTGACTAGAGCGGGACTCGAACCCACATCTCTTTGCATTCAGGGCCAGTGTGCTAACCATTACACCACCTAGGCTCCCTGATGTCACCACGCCTACCTTTGTATGTGGCTCCTTGCCCGATAGGTCAGTGCAGACCACTACATTATCTATGGATTGTAAACCGCTGTTGGTTTTTTCTAGACAGACAGGTTACAATGATTTCAGCAGGTTGAATATTGTTACAGAATAAATGTGTAAGCATGACTCTACTTATAATGATGCTACTTATGTAGAAAACATCAGTGCTGATTCAAGTTGAGGTGTGGTCATAGTAGAATTCATCCACTAAAGCTGGTATTAGTAATTTCCTAGTGATGTAATTTACCAAACGGGATGACCAAAATGAGTTGAGCGTCCGTCTCCCAGTTTGGTAGATCATGAGATTCAAACCCATGTCGAGTCGATTCGAACCAATGGCTTAAAATTTGATACATGTCACTTCCTAGCCAGGTGTTTGGCATTATTAGGATAGTGCAAGGATTGGTTGGTTCCATGGCAGGATAACATGACTGAGTGGGATATCAAGTCATGGGACTGGTGGTCTGGTCTCCTAGTTTGGCAGCACTATAAAGTCACCATGTGTGTGGACTGTCACATGTCAGTACCCATCCTGATATGCCCTTAGATGTTGCCAGGAGATAAAGCTTCAACAACCAACCGACCTAGTTGTGTAATTCTGTTAGCTCCAAAGTTCTTACTATGGGGGTATGTGGGGGCTGGCATGTGAGGGTGGGGGGGGGGGGGAGACACATCGTGGTTCGATATTCCACCAGCTGAAAATACTGAATATTGTATGGTTTTCATTTTACCTTTCAAAGGAAGGAACATGCAAGGTGTTGGCATTAAGAGGATAACAATACGACTGGGTACCTCACTGGTTAGGATCAGGTGACTCAGTAGGATATTGTGTCATGGTGCTGGTGGCATCCTATCACACTGCCGAAGAATTATAGCAAAAGCCAACCAGGAAGGATCCCTGCAGGAAACCAGTTCACGTTGTATTATTACCTCTAATGTTGCTAGGATTCAGAACTATAGTAGGATGCCTTCCCTCAGTTTGTTAGTATGGGTGGGTGGAAAAAAACAAAACAGAAAAGGTAGTGTAGGTGTACGCGCATTGCCAAAACCGCTGATGAGTACAACTGGCTGATGGCGGGCCGGATTATATCTAGCAATGTGGGGGTGTAAAAGTGCCCCCCCCCCACCCTCTACCGCGAATACTGATGTGCGTGGGGGAGGGCTCCCGACCACCCATGAACCGTTCAGGCGTTCTAGCAGGGGGGAGGGGGGTGTAGTCAGTCCATTTGAATCAAGTACAATCCTTAGCCTTGCAACTAATAATATTTTGTAAAGTGTAAATAATTGTAGTAACACTGGCTGGAAGACCAGTGTTTTTGGTGCTGAAGAAAAACACCACTTTGTTCAGAGGAATAAACAATGTTTACAGCAATTAAATATCAAATGAATGTACTGTGATATGTGCAAAAGACCAGGGCTGTGGCCTTCGGAAAGGATAAGTTTATTCGCTGTATGAAATACATTTATTCAAAAATATTTAAACAAAGGAAATAGTTCTGCAAACGGTTCTGTACCCATCTACTTACTAAGTGTGGTTAATGGGGCATGCATATATATGGATAGTGATAAGCCCCTTATAGCCTGTAATAAGCTCTGTATATATATATGTATATATGTATATATATATATACTATATAATTCATTATGTGGATATAAATAATGGCAGCCCCTTAAATGTTTCCCCCCAT
Organism: Branchipolynoe longqiensis; assembly: GCA_030323885.1. Taxonomy (NCBI): domain Eukaryota; kingdom Metazoa; phylum Annelida; class Polychaeta; order Phyllodocida; family Polynoidae; genus Branchipolynoe; species Branchipolynoe longqiensis. The sequence continues at coordinate 41,107,651 of CM059199.1, read as the reverse complement.
TACCATCTTCTTCCATGTTATTTGCTGCGGAGCGGGTCATTCTCTACTCTCCCCCCCCCCCCACCCCCTCCGCCTCCTATACCATGAGCCAACTCTCACTCTGCTCACTTTAAAACTATATAAATTGGCTATTTCCGAGTTCTGCTGGTCCCTCAGGATAAACTGAAGCTGTGAAGTGGTATGCTTGGTCACATCTGCAGTTTACATGGCCATGACATACGGTTCAGCAAGCACCGCAAGATCCCACTTACAATACAAAGCAATACATGTGGTGGAATGGTGGAAGTTTCTCATGAAGGATCCTTCTGGCCGACATGCAATGGAGTACTATTATTTACCTTATGTCATATAGCATCTTGTTCCCAAAGCCCCTACCTCCACCCCACCCCCACTACCATCTACCCCCACTTACCACCCCAAACCCCCAACTCCATGCCAACGCCCACGACTCCGCCGCTCTTAAATGCTGACTCAGGTATGTGAGCGGTGATGAGTCATGGACAGGTAGTGGCAATGTGCAGCTCCCATGATATCAGTCCCTGTCTGCACGCAATCATACTGGACGCGATGGCCGAATCGGCAAAGCGCAGGATTTCCATGCGGAAGTTCGGGAGTTGGAATCCCAGCCGAGTCAAACCAATTACTTTTAAAATTGATACTTGTCACTACCTAGCCTGGCGGCCGGCATTACTAGGATAGGAAAAGGACTGGTTCGCACAGTATCAGAATAATATGACCATAGGGTGATGGTGCCAGTGACCTGGTCTTCCATTGGCGCAGCACTATAAACTCGCCATGAGTGCGCATTGTCACAAGTTGGTACCCGTCCTGATATGACCTTAGATGTTGCTAGGATGTAAACCAACGACAACGCAATCACACACGTGCAATCATGGCCGATCCACACATGCAATGCTCATTCATACCCACATGTGGGTGAGGAGGGGTGTGTTTTTGTAACGGTGACATTGCAAGTTGCTTGTGAAGGTCGTCAGTTTGGATGAATGATAATATTCCAGATGGTGCGTGTGGGGTTCGTGGGTGATGTCGTGGTGGTGGTAGTGGCGGTGGTTAAGTGGGCGTGGGTGAGTGGGGCGTGGGAAGGATCATGAACTCAGTTTCTCAGGTAAGGGTTACAGATTATAACTAAATATAAGACAGGCCTGGATGATGATGGTGTTACCTAGCTGGTTCAGGTGCTTCGGACACTCGCTGAGGAATGGCGTAATTAATCTTGTGAGATACACTTTAACTGTTCTGTCAAATATATCGATGTGATGGGGTTAGTTTTCCATATGCGAATCAATTTTTTCATGAGATAAAATACCACTTTTGTGTATGTGCGTTCACCACTTCCACCACCTTCCATCGAGTAAACTGAAGCTGTGGCTTAGCATGCCTGAAGGACCATTGGAACTCAAAATACACATATTACGGCGCAAGTTAAACTGAGCAAGTGGGCAGAGCCTAAATTTTGTGCAAGGAAAGGTCCCAGTCGAATACGTCCATTTTTTATCCATAGAGGAATCCTCTCTGGTGAGAGAATACCATGCAGTGGGACTGGAGAACAATTTTCTAAACCTCTACTAGATACCACAAGGAAGGGAACTGTGGTACTGAGAACTGAGCCATCAGTGGTTATTGTTAATGTTAAGGTGCCAAAGACATCTGCTGCATAAGGTCTATTGCAAGCAGCAATTGCCGCCAAAGTAACACAGCCGGCACCAGCTACTGTTTCTGCTGGAATTACTATGCCAGCTGCTGTTCTGCCTATATTTGTTTGTTATGTAAAGCGCCTGAGAACGGCTTGCTGGATCGGGCACTATATAAATGTTTTATTTTTATATATATATTTTTTAATTATTTATTATTATATTAACACCACCACCATCACCACCATGAGACCATGCCTACTCACCCCTCACAATCGCCCCCTCCACCACTCACCACTCACTATCGCCCCCTCGACCACTCACCACTCACTATTGCCCCCTCCACCACTCACCACTCACTATCACCCCCTCCACCACTCACCACTCAATATCGCCCCCTACACCACTCACCACTCACTATCACCCCTCCACCACTCACCACTCATTATCGCCCCCTCCACCACTCACCACTCACTATTGCCCCCTACACCACTCACCACTCAATATCACCCCCTCCACGAATCACCACTCAATATCACCCCCTCCAACACGCATCACTCACTATCGCCCCTCCACCAGTCACCACTCACTATCGCTCCCTCCACCACTCACCACTCACTATCGCCCCCTCCACCAGTCACCACTCAATATTGCCCCCTCCCCCACTCACCACTCACTATTGCCACTCCACCACTCACCACTCACTATCGCCCCCTCCACCAATCACCACTCACTATCACCCCCTCCACCACTCACCACTCACTATCGCCCCCTCCACCACGCACCACTCATTATCACCCCCTCCACAACTCACCACCCACTATCGCCCCCTCCACCCATCCTAACCCCATCAAGCTGTACCTGACGCAAATGCCCAATCGGTAGAGTGCATGCTTCCCGTGCGGACGATTGACAGTTCAAATCAATGACTTACAGAAATTGATACATGTCACTACCTAGCCTGGTGTTCGGCATTACTAGGATAGGGCAAGGATTGATCATTGCCGCTACATAGTCTAGCTATCAGCATTACTAGGATAGGGCAAGTACTGATTAGCTCAGTGTCAGGATAATCTGACTGAATCGGCCATTATTGATACATGTCGCTACCTAGCCTGATGTTCGGCATTACTAGGATAGGGCAAGGATTGATCATTGCCGCTACATAGTCTAGCTCTCGGCATTACTAGGATATGGCAAGGACTGATTAGCTCAGTGTCAGGATAATCTGACTGAATCGGACATTAGGTCTTGGTGCTGTTGGTCTAATCTCCCAGTGAGACAACACTACGATAAAATTAAAAAGACTTGAACCACATTGGATTAGTGCTGCCCAGCAGTGAAAACAAGTGTTAACACACTTATCCGTTATGAGCATAGAATAAATTCATCAAACACACAACAAAAATGTCGCCAAGAGTGCACACTGTCACAAGTCAGTATCTACCCCGGTATTACTTACATGTTGCTAGGACGTAAAACCCCAACAAACAAACCAAGCCCTCCACTTCAAATGCCTCCCCCCAGCACTGCGCCTCGTTCTGGTGTACACTTATTTTAATGACCTTATCAATCTGTGCCGTGCGCGAATCTGGATCCATATATGATCGAATCCCAGGCGCCCAGACAAAAGGCCAACTCTCCTGCAGTGCTGGTGAGAAGTGGTTGGGCTTATTCTTCTGACCGGACCCAGAGATAATCGAATCCCAGGCGCCGGGACAAAAGGTGTAACTCTACCGCAGTGCTGGTGAGAAGATGCTGTGCTTAGTCTCTAATAGGCTCACCCCCGGACCCAGAGATGATCGAATCCCAGGTGCCCAGCGAAAAGGTGCAACTCTACCGCAATGCTGGTGAGAAGGCATCAGGCTTAGTCTCCAATAGGCTCACACCCGGACCCACAGAGGATCCAATCCCAAGTGCCGGGACAAAAGTTGCAACTCGACCATAGTGATGGTGAGAAGGCATCGAGCTTAGTCTCTAATAAAGTAATAGGCTCATGCCCAGACCTAGAGATGATCTAATCCCAGGCACCCATACAACAAGTGCAACTCTACCGCAGTGCTGGTGAGAAGGCATCGGGCTTAGTCTCTAATAGGCTCGCTCCCGGACCCACAGATGATCCAATCCCAAGCACCGAGACAAAATGCGCCACTCTACAACAGTGCTGGTGAGGAGGCGTCAGACTTAGTCTCTAATAGGCATCCGTTTGATGTATCAAATGGTACCAATCTCAGTGGCTGCCTTCCCAAACTGACTACCCCCCCCCCCCCCCCACACCAGACACGTCCTATGGACGCGGTGGCTGAATCGGTAAAAGCGCAGGCCTCGCTGTTTGTTTAACGACCCCCCAGGACTAAAAGTAGACACCGGATATTTGGGGTAGCGCAGGCCTCCCGTGCGGGAGATCGGGAGTTTGATTCCCGGTCGAGTCAAACCAATGACTTACAAAATTGATAATTGTCGCTTCCTAGCTTGGTGCTCGGCATTAATAGGATAGGGCAAGGACTGGTTAGCTCAGTATCAGGATAATGTGCCTGAGTGGAATATTGGGTCATGGTGTTGGTGGCCTGATTTCCCAGTGGGGCAGCACTATAAAATTGTCATAAGTGTGCACTTTCCCAAGTCGGCACCCTTCCTCATAGGACCTTAGATGTTGCCAGGACGTAAAATTCCAACAAGCAACCAACCAGCCAACCAGACACGCCACCCCACATACACTATCCTACAGCCCACACACCCCCACCCCACATACACTATCCTACACCCTCACCCCCCACCCACATAAACTATCCTACACCCTCACCCCACATACACTATCCTACACCCCCACCCCACAGACACTAGCCTACACCCCACACCCCCACCCCACATACAATATTCTACACCCCACACCCCACATACACTATCCTACACCCACCCCACATACACTATCCTACACCCCCACCCCACATACACTATCCTACATCCCAGCCACCCTACCCCACATGCACTATTCTACACCCCCCACTCCACATGCATTATCATATACCCCACCCCCACCCCACATTCACTACCCTACACCCCCAGCCCCCACCCCGCATACACTATCCTACACCCCCCACCCCGCAAACACTATCCTACACCCCACTCCGACCCTGCAGACACTATCCTACACTCCACACCCCCAACCACACACACATTATCCTACACCCCACACGCACATCCCCACATACAATATCCTACACCCCCACCCACCCCACATATACTATCCTACACCCCACACACCCACATACACTATCCTACACCCCACACCCCACACACACTATCCTACACCCCACCCACCCCACCCCACATACACTATCCTACACCCTCACCCCCCACCCCACATACACTATCCTACACCCTCACCCCCCACCCCACATACACTATCCTACATCCCACACACCCCACACACCCCACACCCCACCCCACATACACTATCCTACACCCCCACCCCACGCGCCCACCGAGCCTTCCTAACGCCTCAGCTCCTCTCCGCAACTCCCGCCTTCCCAACCTGGCCGCCGTCGTACCTTATTTGTCATACTTACATGATCACGTGGTCGCTCATTCATAATCACGTTGCCTCGTCTAGTCTAGCGTCCGCCAATTGACTTGTAACAGGCACACAAGTCCAGGCAACAAAGCATCGACAGGATGACTTACAGGTTGCATAGTCCGATGATTATGAGTTTTTGTGATTTTTCTGTGATAAATATATTACTTTTGTTGTTGTAATCTACCTTTCTTTAGTATGGAGTAACTTTTATTTTAAAAGGCTACACTTTGATATATTTGAAGTTGGGAAGGCGGGGGTTGCAGAGGGGAGCTGAGGGGTTAGAAAGGCTCGGTGGGCGCGGGTGTCGGGTGTAGGATAGTGGATGTTGTGGTGTTCTCTGTGGCGGAGTAGTTAGAGTTTATGGCGTTTTTCTAGGTTAGACTCCTAATCTGAAGGTTGGTGGTTCGATTTCTCATGCCCGCACATCTGCCAATTTGGATTTCCACCGCTGTGTATAACTCACAGCGTCATCAAGGGCCAGTTGCTCTCATACAATGTCTATCTGGTGTGGGAGGTTAAAAATCTGTTGGGTCGGTAAAAGTGTAGGCTCGGGCTTTCTATCAACAAACTGTCTAATGGTGAAAACAAGTCTATTCAGACTTATCCATGATAGGCGGTATAAATCTTCAAGAAAACCACCCAAAGAAACATGGCAAATAGCATGGCAAAACTCTGATACCATAGGCTTCAGCAGAAACAGGTTCTATTCAATTAACTCAGCGTTCCTTTTTATGTGGGAACATGCTTAAGAAGTGTATCAGTGTCTAACGTAGAATCAAATCTAGCATATTGTTTTGGTTTTGAAATGTTGATGGTTTCATCGGACTATGCAGCTTTAAACTTACAGACACTCAGAGACACATACATACACACTCACATATATACACACACACCCACAGACACCCACATACACCCACATACACAACCAAAGACATACACACGTGCATACATGTGCATAGAAAACTAAATTGTTTGTTGAGATTTTAAGTCATCGTAACATATCTACTGTTATATCGGGACTGGTAGCTTATATATGTAGTAGCGCGAGCGACTGGTAGATGTATAGTGCTGCCAACCCCGGCACCATGGCACGATATCCCACTCAGTCATGTTATCTGGATACTGAGCAAACCAGCTCCTAGCCCTATCCTACTAACCAGATCGCCAGGACAGGTTGCATCATAAGACTGTCCTTGCAGACGAAGGGAACCATGACTCATATGCATTGAAAAATGTAGATGTGGGTGGTGTGTGGGTGGTGTGTGGGCGGTGTGTGGGTGATGTGTGGGTCGCGTTTGGGTGGTTCATGTGGTGTGTGGGTGGTGTGTGTGATGGGTGGGTGATGTTGGGTGGTGTGTGGTTGGTGTGTGGATGGTGGGTGGTGTGTGGATGGTGGGTGTGTGGTGTGTGGGTGGTGTGTAAGTGGTGTGAGGGTGGTGTGTGGATGGCGTCTGTGGGGTGTGGGTGGGTAATGTGTGGGTGATGTGTGGATGGTGTGTGGGTGGTGGGTCGGTGGTGTGTGAGTGGTGTGTGGGTGGTGTGTGGATGGTGTGTGGGTGGTATGTGAGCTATGGCTGGGTGGTGTGCGGGTGTGTGGGTGGTGTGTCGGTGATGTGTGTGGGGTGTGGGGGTGTGGTTGGTGTGTGGATGGTGTGTGGGTAGTATGTGAGTTGGGTGGTGTGTGGGTGATGGGTGGGTGGCTTGTGGGTGATGGGTGGGTGGCTTGTGGGTGATGGGTGGGTGGATTGTGGGTGGTGGGTGGGTGGTGTGGGGGTGATGGGTGGTGGCTGTGGGTGATGTGCGAGGTGGGTGGGTGGTGTGGGTGGTGTGTGGTGTGTGGGTGATGGGTGGAGTGTGTGTGGGTGGGGGGTGAATCAAACTTTGATATATGCGAGGTGTGTTGATGTGTGTATTGCAAGATGGATTGGTGATGGCTCATCAATTGATTGATGATGGCTTACTACCATATCGGCAGTAAAGCCGTATTCACAGTGATAAGTTACTGGCATCTATTCTAACGCTTTGGTTTCACACGCAAAGTGTATTTCTGACATTTATATGTGCCAGTAAAGGCCATGTCCTCAGTGAAAGGTTTGTAGCATTGATTCTCTCACTTTTATCTCACATGAAAAATGTGATGATCTCATTTACATCTTTACATTGAAATTTACCCAGAGATCTAAAGTGATAACATTTGAGTGAAATGATCTGAAATATTATTATCGAGTGGTTCAATTTGTTTCAAATAACAGCAAAAGAGAATTCTCAAAATATGGGTCAAGTTAGCGAAGGACGTCCCGTAATATTTTTCTTTTTTGTTGCGGGGCGGGAAGGGGGTGGGGGTGGGTGGGGGGTGGGTGGGGGTGGGTGGGGTTGGGTGGGGGGGGGGGTGAGGGGGGCGGCGTTCCCTTGCTATTTCAAATAAATCCAAACCCGGGTCCCCTCCCTTCTCTTGTAAACACTGCACCACCACTGGATAGAATCCAGTTTTCCTTCGAAATGCAGTGGTCTAAGATGGGTTCAAGTTTCTGTTAACAAACCTGTATATACTTCCTTGATTCCTTCATGATTTAGTGGTAGCGGTCAATGCGGTTCTGGCTAACAGTTATTGATACCGGCTGGTTAATATTAGCTTCCCGTTTCAGTCTAATTTCCGCTATTTTCACCAATTTCTGATATTTTCCACTGACATTATGGTAGGCCTTCATATATTTAGCACTGAAAGGGAATCCGTCAAAATTTACCGGAAGTTCAATTTCTGTTAATTTTGTTATATTCTTTTTGTTCATCAAAGGCGATTCCATCCTTGCTCTGTCAGTGTATATGTGCATGTTGTATATAAAGTATAATGCATCACCTCTGTGATTTAATCCTTGCTATACCAGTATCCATGTTCACATTGTATATAATGCATCACCTTTGTGATTGAATGCTTGCTATACCAGTGTTTATGCATCGTCTGTGTGATTTAATCCTTGCTATACCAGTGTTTATGTGCACATTGTATATAATACATCACCTGTGTGATTTAATCCTTGCTATACCAGTGTCTATGTGCACATTGTATATAATGCATCACCTTTGCGATTTAATCCTTGCTATACCAGTGTCCATGTTCACGTTGTATATAATGCATCACCACCGCAAGCAGCGCAATCAAGGACACTTTGTAATTAACGCATCACACCTAAACCACCTCATTAAAGCAAGCTATATATATAAAGTATGTCCAAACTTTGCCTATAAATTCTATGTAGCGTTACATCGCAGCGTGTGGTGAAATATATTACCTCCATATGTGTGCACAAAAATAGTTATTTTTTACTATAACGAGCTAGCATTAGAGACCCAATAGGATCTGTAAGTTAATCTGTAAGTTATATGAGGACATACTTTAAACAAAAATGTTATGCAATTTTCTTTGATTTATTTGAAGCGTTTAAGGGCCTGTCACACTATGGCGTATCCCCTCAATGTGCAGCAACGTATGTATTTTTCTACCAACACCTTGGCATATGTCATCGTACGTTATGTGTACATTGGGGATATGGCGTATATGTTCTGGATACATCGGTATACATCAAGACGCATCAAGGCTCCGAAATAATATTGTGTATGCTCAAAATTCTCAACGTGTGTCGATGTATGGCCCATACTTTGAATGTATGCTGTGTGTACATTTGGGATATGTCAGCGTACATTGGGAGTATGTTAGGAATACATAGTATACAATGCTGCACATTAGCCATATGTTCAGCCAGTCAGAACGTGCAGTCAGCGTACAGTCCGCGTACTGCCAACGGATGCATTACATACTCCTAACATACTTCAAAAGTATGCCTGCCGTATCTCTGACATATTTAATGTATACGCCATCCTTCTAGTAATGCAGTAATGTATGCAATATTGGTCAGCCTTCCGTGAGCGTATGCAAGCATTTTGCGAATGTTTTGCGAGGCACATGAACGCTCTCATATGCTAGCAATATGCCACAGATATGTTCCATTTTTACCCCCACCACTGAAAAGTTTGACGAATGCCGACATACTGGCCAATTTTTTAATGTTGAACATGCACTGATGCTGTACGTCATAGTGTGACAGGGCCTTTAGGTCCTATGTAATTATATTTATGATGGTGATGGTTTCACAATTGCAAAGGCCTACATTTGAGGGGTGACACCCATCCTTATTTATGAAGTAATTCAGTGTTGTCAAAATGATGCGGTGTGTTTCAGTTATATATGGCCGCTGCAATTGATATAGTATGCTGATAATATGCCCTACTTTAATTCGAAGTAAGTTCGCTTTAAAATGAATAATTAAGAATATATTTGAAGGATAAGCACGCTAACTTAAAATTGGCATGCTTGTCAAAAGTCTTACTTCATAGGTTTCAAAATGAATATGACTGTGGCTATAAGTATGGCTGTGACCACAGCGTTAAGCCATCACAAATTAATCAACCGATCAAACTATCCAGGCTCTTGGCGTTATTAGGATAGGGCAAGGGGAAGATGTTTGCAAGGGAGTGACAATAGGTGGCATGAACGTCAACAATCTTAGATATGCCGATGAGAGTGTAATACTAGCAGGCAGTGAGAAAAACCTACAAGATATTGTGAATAGAATCAATAAAGCTGGAAAACTATTCAACATGAAGATGAATGCCAGGAAGACCAAAACAATGGTTATAAGTAAAAAGACAGATAAACCAAATATCAATATAACCATAGATGGCACAAACATAGAACAAGTATCCGAATTCATATATCTCGGACAAAAGATTACAAATGATGGGAGATGTGAGGAAGAAATTAAGAGAAGGATAACAATAGCCCGAACAACATTCTCCAAAATGTATAGAGTGTTAACATCAAGTAAGATATTAATACATACAAGGAAGCGTATTCTTCAGTGTTATGTGTGGTCTACTCTAATGTATGGGGCTGAGACATGGACAATCTCTAAGAAAATGTACAAACGTTTAGCAGCATTTGAGATGTGGACTTATCGAAGGATGATGAAAATATCATGGACAAAGATCACCAACAAAGAAGTTCTCAGAAAAATTTAAAATAACAAATGCTTGTTTGCCACTATACAGACAAAGAAACTTAGTTATTTTGGCCACCTCATTCGTCAGAGTTCAATATACCGTACATTGTTGGAAGGGAAGGTGAATGGCAGCAGAGGGAGAGGGAGACCAAGAACATCATGGTTTACAAATATTTCACAGTGGACAGGCTTGAATTATTCACAGTCTATCAGAACAGCACACCATCGGGACAAGTGGAGAACCATTGCATCCAACCCTCGACTAGAGGACGGAACTATTGATTGATTGAAGGGGAAGAACCAATGAGGAAGCCAAAAATGTAAGTGATTGATCACTGCTTAATCACCAAATGTAGCAAACAACAATAACGAAGTGGAAACTATGCAGCTCATGACCAACAGAAAAAAAAGTAAAAATACCCAAAGGAAGAAATAGAAAATAAAACACCAGCGAAGCTATCGGCGAAGCCAATTAAGGAACCAATACATGTCTGATTATGCATCCTTAATCCATTTCCTGATCAGCCATAATGCACACCGGGCGCAGTGGCCGAATCAGTAGGGCACGGTGGCCGAATCAGTAGGGCGCGGTGGCCGAATCAGTAGGGCGCGGTGGCCGAATCAGTAGAGCGTGGTGGCCGAATCAGTAGAGCGCGGTGGCCGAATCAGTAGGGCGCGGTGGCCGAATCAGTGGGGTGCGGTGGCCGAATCAGTAGAGCGCAGTGGCCGAATCAGTAGGGCGTGGTGGCCGAATCAGTAGGGCGCGGTGGCCGAATCAGTAGAGCGCAGTGGCCGAATCAGTAGAGCGCGGTGGCCGAATCAGTAGGGCACGGTGGCTGAATCAGTAGAGCGCAGTGGCCGAATCAGTAGAGCGCAGTGGCCGAATCAGTAGGGCGCGGTGGCCGAATCAGTAGGGCGCGGTGGCCGAATCAGTAGGGCGCGGTGGCTGAATCAGTAGAGCGCGGTGGCCGAATCAGTAGGGCGCGGTGGCTGAATCAGTAGAGCGCAGGCCTTGTGGATGGGAGATCGTGAGTTATTTTCCAGGTCGAGTCAATCCAATGACTTATCAAATTTATACTTGTTGCATCCAAGCTTGGCACTCAGCTGCTCAGCATTAATACGATAGGGCAAGGACTGGTTAGCTCAGTGTCAGGATAACGTGACATGAGCTGGATATCAGGTCATGGTGCGGGTGGCCTGATTTCCAAGTGGAGAAGCACTATAAAGTTTTCCTGAGTACACCCTGTCACCAGTCGGTACCTGCCCAGATATGACATTAGATGTTGCCAGGATGTAAAACTCCAATAACCAACCGATCAACCCATAAAGCATTGCTGCATTATCGTACCCACACTAGATGCCACTTGGCGCTGAAAGAGCAAACAATAATTATCTTAAAACAATATTCCCTAAGGACTTCCTGTTGAAATAAAGCCACCACACTCCTCGTCTATAACTAAGCCCTTTAATATTTGGATTATATGGGGCCCGCCCACGACCAGGATTATTCCAGAGGGTGGCGGTGCGTTGATTGAAGTGGAATTTTGTTTAAGCATTAGTTGTTTAAGCAGGGGAATTTTCAATCGCGGACGATTGGACGTCCTCGTTACACTGCTCCTTGCCCTATCCTAATAATGCCGAGCACCTGGCTAAGAAGTGACAAGTATTCATTTTTAAGTCATTGGTTTGACTCGACCAGAGTTTGAACCCATGATCCCATGATCTACCAACACGGGAGACCGACACTCTAACTCATTGGGCCATCCCGTCTTTGGGCGGTGAGATTTCAGGCCGGTGGTGGGCGTGGCGGCGGCTTAGATGGGTGGAGAGCCGGGGGGGGTGGGGGGAGCCATGGCGGGGCAGGGCGCCGGGGCGGGGAGTCGAGGCGGGGACTACGGGGCGGGGAGCCGGGTCGGGGAGCCGGGTCGGGGAGCCGGGGTGGGGAGCCGTGGCGGGGAGCCGTGGTGGGGAGCCGGGGCGCGGACCACGGGGCGTGGATAATGTGCGGGGAGCCGGGGTGGCGAGCCGTGGCAGGGAGCCGGGGCGGGGAGCCGGAGCGGGGACGAGGAGACATGGCAGGGAGCCACGGCGGGGAGCCACAGCAGGGAGCCGTGCGCGGACCACGGGGCAGGGACCACTGGGTGGGGAGCCGGGGTCGGGAGCTGGGGTCTGGAGCAGGGCCGGGGAGCCAGGGTGGGGAGCCGTGGCGGGGAGCTGGGGTCGGGAGCCCTGGAGGGTAGCCAGGGTGGGGAGCCAGGGTGGGGAGCCAGGGTGGGGAGCCGGGGTGGGGAGCCAGGGTGGGGAGCCATGGCGGGGAGCCATGGTGGGGAGCCATGGTGGGAAGCTGTGGCGGGGAGCCGTCGCGGGGACCATGGGGCATGTAGCTGGGTTTGGGAGCTGTGGCGGGGAGCTGTGGCAGGGAGCCTGGGAGGGGAGCCTGGCCGGGGAGCATTGTGAGGAGCCATGGCAGGGAGCTGTGGCGGGGAGCTGTGGCGGGGACCATGGGGAGGGTAGCAGGGGTTGGGAGCTGTGGCAGGGAGCCATGGCAGGGAGCCTGGGAGGGGTGCCAGGGTGGGGGGCCGTGGCGGGGAGCCATGGCGAGGAGCCAGAGCGGGGAGCCATGGCAGGGAGCCATGGCGGGGACCATGGGGCGGGTAGCTGGGGTTGTAAGCTGTGGCGGGGAGCTGTGGCAGGGAGCCTGGGAGGGGAGCCTGGGCGGGGAGCCGGGGCGGGGAGCCAGGACAGGGAGCCGGAGCAGGGAGCCGGGACAGGGAGCCAGGGTGGGGCGGCGGGGCGAGGAGCCGTGGCCGGGAGCCTGGTCGGGGAGCTGGGGCGGAGCGCCGGGACGGGGAGCCGGGGCATGGAGCTGGGGCGGGGGGCGGGGAGCCAGGGCCGGAAGCCGGGGCGGGGAGCTGGGGCGGAGAGCCGGGGCGGGGAGCAATGGCGGAGAGCAGAGCACATGGCTGAGCGCAGCTCCACAGTCTAGACGGAGCAGGCAGTGGTGGCAGGCGTCTCCGAATGACCTCCAAGCTATCTCTGACACCAGGAGGCCTATTGTGTGAACAGTCGATAATGGGGGAATATACACTATGCACTATATATGCGTTTGGCATGTACTCTTCTTTGGTTGTCCATTGGTGGCGATGATGACAACGGCTCATCATTTGTTGCGAACCTCGTCAATGACTGATGAGTCCAATTTGTGCTCGGAATATGTGGTGGCACGTTGGACATGTGTGTGTGTCTAGGTGCAGTCAGACAGTCTGGTGGATGATGGAGATGATCTTTACTCTGGTTGACACTTTTGTTTAACTTGACATATATATGATCAGTTTCCAACCATTCTGTTAAATGGAAATAGGCCAAGGATGTTATGTAGGGTGTAGGGTGGAAAGAAGACCGATCAACCTCTCCCTGGATACTCATTTTCCCATGATGGTAAGGGTCTTGCCCGCTAGGTGAACTGGTAGAGCTGTGGTCGCCTATATAACCGTTATATGTGTGCATAGCATAATGAGATGTAATATTAATACCTACCCGTATAATATTATACACGTTTATAATAATTGTCAATATAATATAATAGGCATCCATCGCACCATTATCTGATTCCATAGCAGAACAGCATCATTTCTCATATTTGTATTTCATTTTAAATTTATTTCTTTTAAATTTTATTTTTAAATTCATTTTATTCTTCTTTATTAACCCTTCAACAGAACATAAATGTATGACGAATTGCGCTATCCACACAAAAATATAAAGCATCTTCTCGCTCGGCGCTACGTATGGATCATCTATTCTGAAATCCCCCCGTGGTTAATTTAAAATAATTGAAGTTGCATAGTCCGATGGTGTTGAGTTTCTGCCATTTTTCTGAGATAAATATATTAAATTGATTGTTAAGACCAATCTTACTTTTGTTTGAAGTAACTTTTATTATAAGTGGCTAAGTTTTCAGAAAAGTGTAAAGATCTCAAATTAGTTGTTGGCAAGCACGCCAAAACTCTGACACCTAAGGCTGCAGGAAAAGGTTCTATTAAATTTACTCTGTATTCCCTTATATGTGGAAACAAATGCTAAATAAGTGCATCAGTGTCTAAGTTAGACATGAAGAAATTAAATCTAAATAATGACTTTAGTTTTGAAAATTTGACATTTCATCGGACTATGCAGCTTTACTTAAACATTGCATCGACACAGTTCACTAGCATTGCCTGCAGGGTGTATGGCGTGGTTGAGCTGTAGTATGAGTGCTGTTATATGGGCGGGCTCCATCCACTGTGGCGAAATGTGACAGTGTGCGCCTGCAATGCGATAGGCCAATTTGTCACTCGTATTTTTCTTTAAATTGTTTATTTTTGTGCGGGTGTTTTTAGAGGGATAATGAAGTGTCGGAGCTCCAACATTATACATCGCCTCAGGGCCTGGTGCAGTGGAGGATGGTGGGTGGGCCGGAACATGGATTTTCTGCGCATAATGCCCGCTTACACCACACCTACCCGGCTGACAATAGACGAGATCACTGTTCCGACTGCGCATGTGCTGAAAACGGTGGTGGCAGCAAAGCAAGGGCGTACAGCCATTGAGTTTCCCGATACGCATAGGGAAAACCTTTGTTTTTATTCCAAATTAATAAAAAATACATAACAATTTGGCACAAACATGGATGGATGGATGGATGCAATATAATAATATAATGAATGTGTTTAAGACACAACTCTCCATAATTAAGCATTTTGAGCTAAGATTTCAGTCACTTTACAGGCTGATGTTTACATCACCATTCGGTCGATTGATTATACAAGTAGTTCCCGCACAGCGGTATATGAGGAAACCCAATAAACATACGCCCTAATTATTATATGTGATAAAGAGACTGGTCAGGTCATATACATCTGTATATATGACCATATATTTATATATAGTAAAACCTCTCTATACCGACCCCTCCACAGATCGACCACTCCCCTATATCGATTGCTTTATTTGGGTCCCAACAATACCATTGTAAGGATATTCTACCTCTCTAAACCGACCACCTCCCTAAATGGACCACCTAAAGTTGGTCCCATGGTCGGTCGATTTAGAGAGGGTTTACTGTCTACAATATAACCCCGTTAACCTAATATATATATATATATATATATATATATATATATATATATATATATTTAACATTGACTGAATGGCATGTCATAACCCGACATGGTTAATATTTGCATTAGAAATGTGCATGGCATATCGCATGTGTTGGTGTCAACAATGTTTTGGGGTGCGTGACAAGCGGCCGAAAAAACGTGTGTAATGACATTTCCATTGAAACCTCTGGAAGCAATGCGACAGAGAACACTGTATCTGTTTGCGCTATATTTCCATAACAATTGTAATTTACTAACGTTATTTCCATGTAATATGTTATAATTGACGATGAACTTTTGCAGTAATTTACTGATTTATGCGCACTGCTATAGTCTGTAAAGACAAATCTTGGAAAAGGAACCAGGGAAGGATGGTCAGTTAGTTGGTTGTTAGAGTTTTACATCCTGGCAACATCTAAAGGCATAACAGCACGGGTACCGACTTGTGACAGTGCACACTCGTGGCGACCATATAGTGCTGCCCCACTGGGAAACCAGGCCAACAGCACCATGGCTCGATATCCCACTCAGTCACATTATCCTGACACTGAGCTAACCAGTCCTTGCCCTATCATTTTAATGCTGAGCGGAAGGCTCGGAAGGAACACATATAAATTGTTAAGTCATTGGTTTAACTCAACCGGGAATTGAACTCCCGATCTCCCACACGGGTGGCCTGCGCTCTATTGATTCGGTCACCGTGTCCGATGCTGGCAATTGTCAGTGGAGTCGAAAATGTCATTAGGGCTGATTCCAACATTAGTATTATTATCTCTAAAAGTATAAAACCCTACTTACCTCAGTTGTATATATGGGTCAGGATCACAAAAAGAGGCCAATTGGGGGAAGTTGTCGGCGTCGATCAGTGGATGTTGGCGTCGATCGTCATAATTATAGTTTAGCATTGACAGAGGTATTGGAAAGTCCTTAAATTTATCCTGAATGTAAAGGTAGAGAAAATACAACAACCTTATTTGTTTTTTGATAATTTAATATAAAACAAAGAAATGCACTACACTTTAAGAATTGTGACGCCGACATCCTGGTAAAGTTGTCGGCGTCGATCATTCGATGTCGGCGTCGATCATCATAATTATAGTTTAGGATTGACAGGGGTAAAGCAAAGTCCTTACATTTATCCTGAATGTAAAGGTAGAGAAAATACAACAACGTGATTTGTTTCTAGGATAATTTAATATAAAACAAAGAAATTCACTAAGCTTTAAGAATTGCGACGCTGACATCTTAAATAAACGACCAATTGGCCCATTTTCGTGAGGCTGACTCATATATATATCTAAAGTAGTATGTGCATATAAATAAAGAATACTCCCTAATCTTTGTCGGTGTCCTCGTTTGGACACCTCCCGATTCCCAACACCCCTCATTCTCTGCACGACCCTCTGTAACCGGGCACTCTCTGCTTCCCTCCCCCTGGGAACTGACTCCAATGGTCTCCCGCCACTCACTTCAAACTTTTATCGTTAGGCAATATATTTCCCCTGCTAGAGGAAATAAACTCAACCCAAACTCAAGTCTAGTCTTTTTCTCTTTCATTCCTGTTCGATTATGTATATATATATAGTTAATTAATTGAACGAGAAGTTCACTTCTCAAGTTCCAAAGCAATTATGTGGAGATTACCATAAAACGTCAAGTCCTGGGATGGAGTATGTAAGCTTGGATAATTTTTCAACACTTATTATGAATGTTGTTCAGTCAGCTAGAAAGCAGGCATCAATAAATTAAGGAGTGGCTGGTGGATGTGGGCGAGGGGGGGGGGGAGCCCGCACACCACACAAGAAGGAAGGTGGCAGCAATTCATGATCTCCCCGATGCATGCTATATTGACGCTAATTAGCTCTCACCAAAATTGATGCTTTTATACTGATTGCATCAATCCCGATATGAAAATGTAGTATGATGGCTATGTGATTAGTTTGAAGGGCTCTATGTGTGCGTGTGTTCATTAAAGTTGCATAGACCAATGGGGTTCAGTAAATGTGATGGTTTAAAGATAAATTGATCGTTACAATCTACCTTACCTTAGTTGGAAGTAGCCTTTATTTCAAACGGATAACTTATGAGATATTTGAAGAGCAAACGTGAAAAGGTTATTTTGCGAAGCACATCGAAATAGTCTTCAGCAGTACCATGGTCTATGTAATTGACTCAGTGTACCCTTTTATACAGTACTACATGATTAATATGTGCATTGTTTTGGTAAATATTTGTATTTATCTGAATACAATCTTTGTTCAGCGCCGAGGCGCTGGTCTTCTGGCTAAGCTTAAAGTTGCATAGTCCGATGGGTTTTGAGTTTCTGTCATTTTCTGAGATAAACATATTAGGGTGATCGTTATAATCTACCCTACTTTCACTTGAAGTAACTTTTATTTAAAATAGTGAACCTTTGAGATATCTGAAGTGCAAACAGGCAAAATTAGTTTGGGCAAGCTTGCCAAAACTCTGACACCATAGGTTTCTGCAGTAATAGATTCTATTAAATTGCGTCGGTATTCCCTTCTATGTGGTGACAAATGTTTACCAAGTGCACCAGTATTTAAGTTAGATATGTAGAATCAAATTGAGATACTTGTTTTAGTTTTGAAGATTTGACACTTCATCGGACTATGCAGCTTTAACTTCAGTCATTTACACTATTTAATTAAAAGAACATATGAAGAGCCCTTTTCCAAAACGCGATAAGCACCAATCCAAATAATGAGTTTGCAATGCCAAGTTTCTAGATGGTATTTTCAAAAAGAGCTCTTCACATATATAAATACAAGAGAAGCTTTATGTGCTGTATAAGAATTATGCGAGTATAAAGGCGTGTAAGGGAACATTCAATATATTGGTCACACTTATGTTGTGTGCTACTTTACGGGTCACCCCCCCCCACCCCCACCCCCTTTCACTGGTGGGACAGGTGGCGCCACCACACCCAACCCCTACCAGTGCCGGGAATACTGGCATATATATGAACAGCTCTTTTCGAAAACACGATCTACAAACTTGGTATTGGCATTGCAAACCTTTTTTTTTGTATTGGCGTTTATCACGTTTTCGAAAAGAGCTCTTAAATTTTGAGATAGTCGCACATGGCAGATAAAAGATTCACACCGTACTTCCAGTACAGGGGGTGAAAACCAGCCTTATATAAAAACGGTCGAAAAATCAGGCTAATGAACTGAGTCTTTATGAGAGCCTAATTTCACAATCTAAGAACCAACATTTATTCTTTGTATATGGGTCACTCTCCTGAAAACTGGTCAGCATGAGATGGGATTTTAAAACATCAATAAAAACCTTCCTACTTATTTTTTTCCTTATACTTTTCATATTCATGTTCAGATTTGATGAAAGAAATAAGGGAAATAAAATAAAACTGTGTGCAACTTTGGTATTTTTAGTTATGAACTGTTTTTGTACCAAAAAAACGCATTTTACAGTCAGCCATTTGTAACATGACATATGGGACGTTTTTGAATCCTTATTAAAATCTTGTATTGCATTGATATATCAAACAAAACAGTTCCCAAATCAAAGAGGAAGTATTTATTAGCATGAATGCATGCTTAAATTAAAAAAAAAAATTAATTTAATGTCTTCAGAAATATCATTACAAATTTCCGTCACACGTTTAACCGTGGTGTCTGGATGCCACACAAATATTGTACACTAATTATTCAGTGAATAAAGCATGGCTGGGAATTACTTTTTTTATCAATATAAGCACTATATATTTCTGTATATTATGCCATGATTAATATGCTTCTAAGTATGATATTATTTAATTCTGATTAGATATTTATTAAGCAGACTGTGTGGTGTCCTAAACATGTTACATGTGTGATGCACATGTTATACTGCCATAAGAGATATCTTATTCATGGACTACACCTATATTTGTTATCTCATCAATTTATATTTTATATAGATGTAAAGGGGAGATTTCCAGCTTTCATTTGCAACCAAAAAATGTAAAAAATTCAAATATTAAATTTTGACTCTCCATGTGACACTTCTGGCCAGTTTTCAGGAGAGTGACCCATATGTCTTCATGTTTACCCGCTACTTTTGATTTGGAAAATATAATAAAACATAGACTTTACTACAATCTAGAAGTGAAATCGACGGCGTATTCTGGCTACCATCTTGTCTTTTTGCATTCTCTCCCATTTCACCAACTCTGTTCTGATATAAGTAACCATTTGACACTGGTGCCAGGCATTCTACTTCTTGTTCCATACTAACGCTATTTTCGCCCGTATTTATATAAGGCTGGTCTTCACCCGTGTACTACAAGTACTGGGTGAATCTTTTATCTAGGGTCCCTCACGCACCCCTCACCCACACGCCCACACGCACGTCCATACACCCACCCAAACACACACACACACACACGTCCATACACACACACATCCCACTCTCACAGAACTAACACTCCCAACAACCCACAGTCTGATCAGCGCCATTTTCTAGTCTGGTCACGCGTTGTCATGTCTCTAACCACCATGTCTGCAAGCCCTCCCAGTACTCCGCCCGCACTACCCGCCAGACGGCGACACTTTAAACGCCGATGGGGGTGGGGGTGAGGGGTGGGGGCAAAAGAAAAATATGTGAACACAATTGGTGCCGAGGAGGAACGAGGAACGAGGAGCAGGGCGGTTGTGTTATGAGGAAAGTCAAGGCTAACCCAATAGGCGTAAAGTTAATTTCCTGCAGATCCACTTGATAGAAATATCGACTAGATTGCCTGGGTGTCGAATGTCAGTGAAACTAGACCCCTGGTAGATGGGGGTGGTGGGTGTGTGGGTTTGTGTATGTGTGTGTGTGAGGAAGGCTGGCTTCTTGTCGCTGTGCCCTTGTCAACCGCCGCCACCTCTCACCCGTCTGACACGCGAGAAATTCGCGCCCGGTGTCGCGGTTTAGATTCTCGGTGGGTTTAGAGTCTACGCTCTGGATTCTGCGCATGCGTGTATTCGATTAACACGACCCGGGCGACTCGGGTCACCCGAGTTGCTAGAAATTCAAATAGAACACTGCGAGTGGAGTTGACAAAAACACGTGCCATGTGCAAAAAGTCCCGACCCCAGCTTAGCTGGAACTGGGGTTGGCTAGGAGCGATGACATCACATTTGTGCATCAAAAAGTTGCTCGGGTCACCGGAGTTGATTAATCGAATATGCTGAAATGCCATTCGATTTTGACGCATGTGCAGAACCCCGAGCGTAGACTCTAAACCCACTGAGCATCTAAACCGCGACACCGGCATTTCCGGTGGGCAGCTGAAGCCAGATATTTGTTCCTTTTTTGTCTTCTTTTTGTAAAATTTTAAAATTTAGAATTCATTTTTGTATTTGTTGTAATCTCCAGCATCCGTTTAAACTGGTTCGAGTTGGCGGTTATCGATGCCCCCCCTACCCACACACACACACACCCACCCTCCTTTCTCCGGTCTAGTGATGGTCGGACGAAGGGACCCACCAACAACCATCGCCGAGCCAACGACCAGACGGGATGACCAAATGAGTTGAGCATCCGTTTTCCATTTGGTAGATCGTGGGATTCAAACCCAGGTCGAGTCAAACCTATGACGTAAAAATTGATATTTGTCACTTCCTAGCCAGGTGCTTGGGATTATTAGGGTAGGGCAAGGCCTCGTTGGCTCAGTGTCAGGATACTGTGATTGAGTGTCATGGTCCTGGCAGTGGGGCAGCACTATAAAGTCACCATGAGTGCACACTGTCAGACGTAAAGCTTCAACAACAACCAACCAATCAATGGGTGGACTCAATCACTGCGTTCTGGGGTCACGCCAGCAGACGACATTTAACCGATTGTGTGTTGCTGCTGGCAATGGGGGAGTGGCGGATTTTTGTTCTTAAAAAGTAGCAATGTAATCTCCGCCAAATTGCACCAGATTGAGTGCGGAATAAGAGGGTTGGGGGCTCTGCAAAAGACTCCCGAATCCATGTTCAGCGGGTGTGGTGTGTATGGATGGTTGGTTGGTTGTTGGAGTTTTTCGTCCAGGCAACATCTAATGTCATATCAGGACAGGTACCGACTTGTGACAATGCGCAGTCATGGTGACTTTGTAGGGCTGCCCCACTGGGAGACCAGGCCACCAACACCCTGACCCATTCAGTCATTATCCTGACACTGAGCCAACCAGTCCTGGCCCTATCCTAATAATACCGAGCACCTGGATAGGTAGCCACAAGTATACATTTTTAAGTCATTGGTTTGACTCGACCAGTGTTCAAATCCGTGGATTCGAATCCCACGATCTACCAACACGGGAGATGGACGCTCAACTGATTAGACTCCAGATTGAGTGTGGAAAAGGGGTGATCTACATTGGACTCCTGCATCCAGGTTTATGAGGGGTGTGTGTATGGATGCTTTGCTGGTAGATGAGGGGGTGGGGGGAGGGGAGAAGGCAGCAGTTACTCGAGCTACTGTTTGTTTGTTGGTGTTTTACATCTTAGCAACATATAAGGTCACACCAGGATGGGTACCGATTTGTGGGAGTGCACACTCATGGCAACTTTAGAGTGTTGCCGGCACCATGACTTGATATCCCACACAGTCACATTATCCTGATTCTGTTCTAACCAGTCCATGTCCTATCCTATTAATGCTAAGCTCCAGGCTAGGTAGCAACAAGTATCAAGTTTATAAATCGTCGGTTTGACTCGGCTGTGATTCAAATTCCCACCCTTCCGAACGGGAAGCCTGCACTCTGCTGATTCAACGACCGCGTCCAGTTACTTGAGCTACTCCTTCTTAATTCTCTCTTTCTCTCCGTCTCTCTCTGTCACTCGCTTTCTTTATTTCTTTCTTTCTTTTAATGTCTTTCCTTCAGAGGCAAATCGGATACTCCCCGATTATCGCCCTTGGTCGGTGATGGTAATTTCCGGTCCGTCGGGATAACAACATTGCGCTCTCCAAGCGGTGGTATTGACTGTGCGATCTGTTTGTTGGATTAGTACTTGTATTGCGATTGCTTTCGGGTAAGGGAGCGTTTTGTATGGGGTTTTTCTTTATAAGGGTTTACTTGGGCGAAGCATCTAGATGTGTATGGTTGGTTTGCAAGTGGGAACACACAGAATATCAGTCTTAGACTTATCCTCTTCTGTTTATACATTTAGGCATAATAGCCTGTTATCAGATTATGCCTGTCTATATATGAAGAAATCTTTTCCAAAACGCGGTAAGCGCCAATTAATTTTTTTTTAAAGTTTTCAATGCCAATACCAAGTTCATAGATCGTGTTTTGGAAAATAGAGAGCTGTTCATGTATTTATATATGGGAAATTTCCTAAATACTGTCTAGAAACTTGGCATTGGCATTGCAAACTCATTTTTTGGATTGACGCTTATCACTTTTTGGAAAAGAGCTCTAAATATGAACTGTCATAATGTTAGTGGTCATGTGGTGAGGACTGACAATACGGATACTGACTCCTTCTCCCTCTCCCTCTCCCTCTCCCTCTCCCTCTCCCTCTCCCTTTGCCTCTCCCTCTCCCTCTCCCTTTGCCTCTCCCTTTGCCTCTCCCTCTCCCTCTCCCTTTGCCTCTCCCTTTGCCTCTCCCTCTCCCTCTCCCTCTCCCCCCCACCCCTCCCTCTCCCTCTCGTTCTTCCTCTCCCTGCGTGGACTGGGGTGTGTGTGATAGTGAGTGACGTCAGTGGCCACTGCTGCCTTAATAAACCAGCTAGATGTCACGTGACGAACTGGCCACGTGACACCTACGTCAGGCCTTATTCTGCGCGGGCACCTCCCGCCGCCTCTCGCCGCTCAGCGCCGCCACTGTTTATCGGCTGTCAATACCGGAAATGACTTGCCGCAGCGCCGCCTGGCGCCTTTACCGGGTAAAAGAGATCACCGGATCGCACCCGTTAAAGCAGGTATCAATGCCGTGTGGCTATGGGTCCCCAGGTACCAGCGGGCACTGGGCGATGGAGAGTGGTGAGAGGAATGAATGATGCACTGGAACGACGGTCCATAATGGGGTCTGTCCGCTATAGCCGACATACTCATACCGTTTTGTCTGAATGGATGTATACACGGCAGTATTTGGCATGTTTGTATGATGTGTAGTGGATTATGCGTGTATGAACTAGCTACCGTTCTATTGCGCGTTTGTTTGTTGTTTTACGTCCTAGCAACATCTAAGGTCATATCAGGACGAGTAGCCACTTGTGACAGTGCACACTCATGGTGACTTTATAGTGCTGCCCCACTGGAAGACCAGGCTGCCAGCACCATGACCTGATATCCCACTCAGTCACTTTATCCTGACCCTGAGTCAACCAGTCCTTGCCCTATCCTAATAATGCCGAGCGCCAGGCTAGGAAGCAACAAGTATCAATTTTTAAGTCAGACAGATCCCATGGTCTACCAACACGAGAGACGGTCTATTGCACGTGTTAATGGTGTAGTATAAAGATTGCCGAGTTCAGGTTTATTATGCAACAGTTTAATTGTACAGCATCACTTGATAAATATAACGCTATCCCAGAGATAGGCCTGCTTAAGGTAACTTGTTAGGTGAACCAAACCTTCTACTACATACTTCAATTATTTTACCCAGACGGGATGGCTGAATGAGTTGAGTGTCCGTCACCCTTTTTGATAGACCGTGGGATTCGAAACCGTTCCACATATTCGAAACCTGGTCGAGTCAAACCAATGACTTAAAAATGTATACGTATTGCTTCCAAGCGAGGGGCTTAGCATTATAAGGATAAACCAAGGATTGGTTGGCTCAGTGTCAGGATAATATGACTGAGTGGGATATCAGGTCATGGTTCTGGCAGGCTGGTCTCCTAGTGGGGCAGCACTATAACATTACCATGAGAGTACACTGTCATAAGTTGGTCCTGATATGACCTTAGATGTTGCCATGACGTAAAACTCCAACAACCACCCGATATGAACATCCGAAAATGCTGCTAGGACATCAAACCACACAAGAAACAACAACTGGTCATGTTCCACGCTGGAGCTCCATCGCATTCAACTCGTGCGATTTGAGCTATAGCGCATAAGCAATCCGGTTAGACTGCCCGAAAATTGGTGGTTCCTGCGTTGACGGACCTGATTATCTCGCCGCTAGGTGGCCAGCCCCGCTGCTAGACCAATCACAACAGCTTTGAATAGTGTATGAACTCGCCGGTGGCGTCAGCGACCACAGGGCATCACCAGACACGGCCCCGCTCATGTAGGCGACGAGATTGGCTGAGATGAGCACGGAGAGAGGTGTCAGTGGAAGTGCGTAAGTGACTGAGAGATTGATGGTTTTACCTCCCAGACACACCTGTTGTCATATGAGGACCAGTGGCGGAGTTGTTTGGTTGTTGGGAGTTTGATGTGCTAGCAATATCTAAGGTCATATCGAGATGGGTACCGACTTGTGACAGTGCGCGCTCATGGCGACTTTATAGTGCTGCCCCATAGGGAGACAAGGACATCAGCACCATGTCCTGATATCCAACTCAGTCAGATTGTTCTGACACCGAGCAACCAGTCCTTGCCCTCTCCTAATAAGTAATACCGAGCGCCTGGCTGGGAAGTGACATGTATCAATATTCTAAGTCATTGGTTTGACTCGACTTTGAATTGAACTCCCGACCTGCCACACGGGAGGCTTGCGCTCTGCCGATTCGGCCACCGCGTCCGGGGAGATGAGCACGGATGGAGGTGTCAGGGGAGGTGCTTAAGTGGCTGAGAGATTGGTGGTTTTACCTCCCAGAAACACATGGTGTCATATCAGGAATGATGGCTTTGCTTTGTGGCTCTAATTATTATAAATTATGATACCTAACGGTGGTTAGATTTTATGGTTGTTCTGATCACTACTCCTCTGTTCATCGGTGCTGCCATTGCACATCATCATACTCCACTGATGCTTTCGCCATATCCGGGCTTTCAAAAGCATCTGTCTTTGTGCCTCCTGTACATATTTATCTGATGGCTCTAGTCGCAGTGATCTATCTGATTAAGGATTTTTTTCGGCTGAGCAACATCTGAGGTCAAAAATATTTGTTACAATGTGAACCACTGATTAATTCAGTTCTAGTGGTGTATAACTTAAGCTCAATATTACTAGCAAAATTATATGATCTTTCATTCAGTTATGTCACATATTTGTATTATATTATTTGACACTCCGTGATACATAACACATTTCTTATGGTCAACATTTCCAACGGGAGTGATAGCGATAGTGGTGCTCGTGCCAGCTCGGCAGCTACTCGTGGTGGGCTTGCCAACCTGCATGCAAACCCAAGTCGCCCAGGTCACTGCCATCAGCGGTTCGGGCGATAGTTGTGTCTGGCGGACGAGATGCCAGGCACTCCGTTAATAATATTAATACAATATATTTATATTTCGCATATAAATATATAATGTGTTCTATTCGCTGATTAAGCATTGGAAATTGCAACCATGGACAGCTGATCTTCCTCATTTCACTGTTCTCTGCCCTATTTTAGCAGTGCCAAGTGATACCATAGGTGGCCACAGTTACTGTATATATATATATATATATTTTACCTCGGTATGCCGCCTCTGGCTAGCCGTAGGCTAGGGAGAAGGAAGCACATCCGGGTCCAGCAATTAGCATAAGTAACTCACAACGGGAGGACGTTTGTGAGTTGCTCCACAGGATTTATCTACTACTACTGCTTTTATCCAAAAGTAAGTACTGTTTTCTTCGATAACTTTGTTTATCATGCTCTATAGCATCTTTTTATGAAAGTTCAGAACTTTCTTCAGTCCTGTTTGGACTTTGTACGTTTTTTTAACTTACGGATAGAACATTGCGTGCCGCTGGCACAAACGAAACCGATACTGAGTTCTATCGACACCTGTTTTTCAGACAGGGAGAAATGGCAACCCGAGTTGCTCATTTCCTAAGAAAAGTCTCCCGGATCCTAATAGAGGATGATGTTGGGGATGCTTCTGGGTGTTTTTTATAAACACCCCTGACCGGTTTAAGGCGAACCTCCGAGTTTCGTAATATTTTCTCCAACTTGTTGGCGCTGTAGCCACAGGTGGGAGATGAAGTGTACGGAACAGAGAGAGGGGCCGATCTCACGATCGATGCCCTCCGTTTGGTTGGTTTCGTTACCACACACCTACGGCAAATTTAGCTTCACGCCTGTACTGACACGTTGCAACACACGTTCTCTGTACCATGTTCCTCAACCCAGTTTACTGGCTTACACTTGTGTAGTTGAGATGATTCCGGGTTAGTAACGCTTTGGTTTCGTTACAGTTCCCGATGGCCACTCGCCGGAATAAGCCGCCCGCTGCAGCGGTGGGTGTCCCCCCGACGGATTACGATTCGTCTCCACCGGCTACGGCTCCGCCGTCCCCACATCCTGGGGCTCATGCCTCGGATCAAGACAGTGATCACGCCCCTCAACCAGTGGGGTGGGAGGCGAAAATGGCGGAGATGATGGAGGAGAAGATGCGCCTTTTCCAGGCGCAGACCTTTCCAGATCCTTCCCAAATCCCTGATGAGGATTGGGAAGACTTTTCTGAGGACGAACAGAGGACACGCTTTCGGCACCTGAGGTTCCGAAACCGAAAGCGCGGGGCAAGAAACGCCGCCCAGTGAGCAGTTCTGGTGACGAGTTCACAAAGAAAGCGAACTCTAAGCGCTCCAAAAAGTCCAAAAAGAAGAAGAAGAAGAAGAAGAAGGACTCTTCTTCAGACTCGTCGTCCGACTCTTCTTCCACCGAGTCGGATTCCGACACGGAACGAGCGGGGGTCTACGCCAAAATAGGCGTTAAAGCTGGCAAGAAAATTGTCAAAAAGAAAGCTCAGAAAGTGCGCACCACTACCATGATGCGCAAAACGGTGAATAGCCATTTCACTACGTTTAAAACCGATCGAAGTCATCAACAAGTTGACTGAGCAGATTTCAGGAGTTAAGGGCATTCCTGCTTCGGTTTTCAAAGAGATGGATTCCGGCATTCATCTTTCCGACGAACGCCGTCGTTATGAAACTTCCCTCTGCCTTATCCATAAGGCAGTTTTGGGTGCCTTGACGTCTGTTATCCCTGTGGCTAACAGGATGCAGACAGAGAACAAGTTCTCGTCTTTGGCGCGGGTTATGGACCGGGGCATAGCTTTGTTAGCAGCCGCTAGTAACTACATGACCCATCGGAGATTTGAAAACGTTTTCAAATCGGTCACCACAGATGCCGGAAAAGAGGTTGCCCGCTCGAACAAGGTAACGGACCATGATGGTAAGGAATACACCGTGTATTCCGGACCTACCCCTATCAAGAGCAAACCGCTAGATAAATCCAAGATGTTTGGGGGTCAGCTAGCTTACCTGTACAAACAGGTAGAGGTCGACTACAAGAGTGCTAAAAACACTGAAGCAAAGAGTCGTCGCTTCCAAAACCCAGCAGGGTTCAGAAAGTCTAGGACGGATTTTCGATTCCGCAGAGGAGGAAGGCCGTTCAGGGGCGGACCGTCCTTCCAGTTCAACCAGCGAGGAAGGGGCCGAGGCGACAGGCCGGCCTCAAACTGGAACGACAACCGCGGCTACAAGAGGGATTTCGTTCCCAAGCCCCAGTTCCCGAAACAAGGGAACAAGTAGAGATTTCCACACAAACAGTGCAGCCTCCTGACCCTACAATGGTCACGGAGGAAACTCAAACTGAAGTAAGCCTTTTTCAAGCAGGGAATGTTTCTAATTGTTTACATCAATGGCAACAGTTAACCACTAATCCAGAGGTCCTGAATATTGTTAAAGGCATTCACATCCCTTTCACACAATTGCCTATACAAAAGAGAGCGCCTTTTCCGTATCAGTTTAATTCACTAGAAAAATCTCAGCTAGATCACCAGGTTCTACTGTTTGAGTCTAAGGGCATTGTCAACAGAGTTGAACATACTGAAGGGGAATATATTTCCAATATCTTCTCTACTCCTAAACCTGATGGTTCAATCCGAATGATTTTAGATTTAACTCAGTTGAATGAAATCATTGAATACAAACATTTCAAAATGTTTTCTTTAGAAACAGCTCGTGATTTAATTACCCCAGGGTGTTGGCTAGCGAGTGTTGATTTAAGGGATGCGTACTACACCGTTCCTATTCACCAGACAGATCGGAAATACCTACGTTTTCTCTGGAATGGCCAACTTTTTGAATTTACATGTTTACCTAATGGTTTGGCCTGCGCACCGCGTCTGTTTACTAAGTTGTTGAAACCAATTTTTGCACACATGGCAAAATTGGGGCATTGTATGTTTCCATACATAGATGATTCTTTTATTATGGGCCAATCTTTCACGCAATGTGAACTCGCTGTTAAAGATTTATGCAACATTTTCACCAAATTGGGTTTCTTCATACATAACAAGAAATCGGTTTTTTTCTCCTACTCAGGAGCTTAAGTGTCTCGGGTTCATTCTGAACACCACGGCTATGACCGTTTCGCTTACACGCCAAAAGAAAGATAAGCTTTACCGCACAGCGATACAGCTGTTAGACACTTCTAGGCCAAAGATTAGACAGGTCGCGGGTCCTTATCGGGGTCATGGTTTCGTATAGTCCAGCTATTCTATACGGAGCGGCACACATAAAATCCCTCGAAATTGATAAAAATTTGGCGCTGGCCCGCGCAAAGGGAAACTTTGAAAAGACCATGTTTATTTCGGAGAACGGCCTAGCCGACATTGATTGGTGGCTAAACCACTTTGACCATTCCCCCAATCCCATTAGAATGGGAGAGCCTGACACTACCGTTACCACTGACGCGTCTCTCCAAGGGTGGGGAGCACATCAAAATGATGTAGCAACGGGAGGAAGATGGCTAGAATCGGAACTCCCCGATCATATTAACGTTCTAGAACTAAGGGCCATTTACTTGGGATTAACCAGTCTAGTAAAAATACCCAAAAATAATGTACGTATCCTCACGGATAACACCACAGCTATGGCTTATGTCAGAAATATGGGAGGTACAAAATCGATTAAATGTAATGCAATGGCACTTCTCATTTGGAACTGGGCTCAAACCTTTGATGTCTGGTTAACTGTTAATCACATTCCAGGCACACAAAATTGTCTAGCTGACAAGATGAGTCGCCAGTTCCATGATCACTTAGAGTGGTCACTTAATCCATCCATTTTCAAACACATTTGTCACACATGGGGTTCACCTCAGATCGATTTGTTCGCTTCGCGTAATAACTTTAAAATTCCAAAATATGTTTCGTGGCACCCGGAACCCAATGCTTGGCACATTGATGCCTTCTCCCTAAAGTGGCGACATCATTTCTTTTACATTTTCCCCCCCTTTACTATCATTAGCAAAGTCGCCAGAAAGATTCAAATGGAGGGGACACACGCCATACTCATCGTCCCCGAGTGGCACACGCAACCGTGGCTACCGACGTTACTAGCCACAGCCAAAAGCAGCCTTCGCTTCCCAAGATTCCGAGGAAACCTCAAACATCAGGGACCACTAGAACGCCACGGAAACGTGTCGACAACTCCGTTAGTGGCATTCCTTTTTTAAATAAATATTTAGAACAGTTTGGCTTAGACAAAATTACACAACAGCGTTTGGTTGATGATGCGTGGAGAAAAGGAACGGTGAAAATGTATACTACGTATTTAAAGAAATGGGGGTATTTATTGCCTGCTTAAGAAAGTCAAGCCAATGACTCCCACAGTATCCCAGGTAGGACTCTTCCTACGTTACCTAGAGGACGAAGGCCTAGGATTATGGCGCTATTAACGCTGCCAGATGTGCTCTGTCGATAATCCTACCGCGGGTTAATGGACAAACAATGGGTAAACACCATGTTATTTGTTGGATCATACGATCAATTTATCAGAGGAATCCGCCTAAACCCAAATATAATAGGTTTTGGGATGTTTCTCTAGTGTTCAACCTCTTCAAGAAATGGCCAGAAAATAAGTTTCTGGACGTTAAACTTTTAGGTTTCAAAGTCGCAGTTTTGCTTCTCCTGGTCACTGGACACAGAGGCCAAACTATAGTTGCCCTGTCGCTGAATGGTCTAGAAATTGACAGTAAAGAGGCCACGTTTGATTTATCAACTTTATTAAAATCAAACCGATTAGGTGACCCCCTTTCTACGATAGGGGTGTCCAGTTTCACTCAGGATCGCAAGTTATGTGTCGTATCTGCGATACGAAATTATATATCCAAGACAAGATTAATAAGAAACTCAAGACAGCTATTGGTCAGCTTTATTAAGCCACACAAGGCCATTTCCAGGGATACCCTCGCCCGATGGACAATGAATGTGTTAAAACTGGCGGGAGTAAATACAGACAGGTACTCATCGCACTCTACACGTGGTGCAATGGTGTCCAAGGCAAGATTGCTAGGCATCTCCGTTAAACGGATCCTAGCTCACGCGGGATGGAAAACCGCTACTTCGTTTGCTAGACATTACCACAAACGACTAGAGAAGCCTCAGCCTATAGCGCACAGGCTACTCACCAACTGAAAGAGAGAGGTAAGAAAAACATTGGTTTTTCCTCTTTTTTGCCATACAAATCGCTTTTCCATTGTTGCATACATAAGACATAATCACTAAAGAATAATAACAAAACAAGAATATCAGGATAAAAATTATTTTACGTAAAGGTCTCCCTAGCCTACGGCTAGCCAGAGGCGGCATACCGAGGTAAAATAGATTAGTTAGACGAATCTTACCTGGGTATAGATGATGGATAACTATTGTTTTACCGAGGTAGAAGCCTCGGTTAGACGTGGGCGAGGGCCCACCCACCACGCCCTGCCACGTCTAGTCAATCACTCAATTTAGCATGAGGTCACTTGACCTTAGGTTGTTTTTTAGAATCATTTTTATCCTGAATTAGTAGGTAAAGATTGCTGGACCCGGATGTGCTTCCTTCTCCCTCGCCCACGTCTAACCGAGGCTTCTACCTCGGTAAAACAATAGTTATCCATCATCTATACCCAGGTAAGATTCGTCTAACTAATCTTTATATATATATATATATATATATATATATATTTAACCGTTCGGCTATTCCACCCCTGCTTAAGGCGAGCCAACAAGTTAATTTATGTAATTATTTCCATGTGAATTTCCTGGGCCTGCCGCGGGCTGATGCGGCCTCTCGTCCCGTCTGCAGGTAGTCCGTTGCCATCGATGTCTTCCCCCGGCGCAAAAGGCGTACAGCCAGAGTCTCATCTAAATACTGAATCTGCTATGAAACGCATTTATCGGCCTATAGTATATATGTGTCTATAAGTTAGATTATTTCAACTACTGGCTGTACCCCCTCGCGGATCGGGGTGTGTTTCATGTTATTAATGTTACTGAATGAATCTAGAAGTATGCGGTCTAGCTAAAGATGCTGCCACTGTCACTGATAATCAGTCTAATAAGGTAACGTCGTAATTTCCGCCCGAATGTAACACTAAGTTAATTCCGTTAATGTCTCGTCTTAATATTCCTGCAGATGGGTAAAGGAACTGTGTAAGGCTTTCTTAGGCATAAGGCCCTTAATTACGTATAAAGCAATCGAATATCAGGTTTTCCATATCGGTTAATCTACAGTATTACTGGAGGATAGTAAAGAATGCAAGGAACGTCCCAATCCACCTTCTCAAGAACTCACGCCTTTATTCTTACCCAAAACTAACAATGATACCAGCGAAATGGATGTATGAAATGAATAAATATAGTTTGCCCTTTTTCCCCCCCTTACCGTTTCATTAATAAAGTTTGGAATTTCGATAATAAAAGCCTAAATATTGGCTTAAATATCAGAGCATGTTAAACACACGTCTGAACGGTCTGGCCCCGAACGCCCGACCACATGATCGTTGCTTAGCTAGTCGCTAAGCAACGCTTTACCACCGAGAACCCTCGCGTGCACAAGTGTTAGCAATGTGCACGCTCGCAAATTGCGCGTACGCAAATTGCTCACGGCGAATAGACACGCCCACTTCATATATATATATATATATACGAAGAGATCCTTTCCAAAGCATGAGCTACTAGCTTGGCATTGGCATTGCAAGCTCAATTTTTGGATCAGCGCTTATCGTGTTTTGGAAAAGAGCTCTTCATATTCATAATCTCTTTTCCCTATCCTTCCAGTTCCTACGTTATGGTTGATCGTGGGATTCGAACCCACGGGTTCGAACCCAGGTTGAGTCAAACCAATTACTTAAAAATTGATACTTCTCACTTCCTACCTAGGCACTCAGCATTATTAGGACATATCAAAGATTGGTTCACTCAGTCCCAGGAAAATGTGGCTGAGGCTGGTGGCCTAGTTTTCCAGTGGGGCAGCACTATGAAGTTACCACTAGTGCACACTGTAAGAAATCGGTACCTGTCCTGATATGACCTTAGATGTTGCCAGGACGCTAAACTCCGACAACCCACCAACTTGTAATACTAATACATGTTGTTAGGGGAGGAAGGGACATATGCAACTTTTCGTATAAATATTACTTCCTTATCCGCATTATTCCTTGTCCCTATGGGCATAATTCCTGGTGCTAGCCAAGGTAGAGAGAGAGATGCGAATGAGTAATGTTGTCTACATATGGATTTTGCCTATCTGCATAATTCATCTGATGCAAGGCGAGAGGCCGACACGCATACACATTTTCATGAAAAGTCTGTTTCCTTATCAACTTAATTCCTAGCTCTAAGGACCAGACGGGATGGCCGAATGAGTTAGAGCGTCCGTCTCCCGTGTTGGTAGATCATGGGGTCATGGGGTCGAACCCTGGTCAAGTCAAACCAATGACGTAAAAATTGATACTTGTTGCTTCCTAGCCTGGCGCTCGGCATTATTAGGAGAGGGCAAGGACTGGTTGGCTGAGTGTCAGGATAATGTGACTGAGACGGATATCAGATCATGGTGCCGGCAGCCTGATTTCCAAGTGGGGCAGCACTATAAAGTCACCATGTGTGCACTGTCGCAAGTTGGTACCCGCTACCCGTCCTTATATGACCTTCGATGTTGGCAGGACGTAAAACTCCAACAAACAACGAACAACAACCTTTTGTGTAGTTAAAGTGGTAATGGATTGGTAGCCTGTGCTGTGACAGAAATGACAGTTCATGACTAAGATGAAGTTAGCATTTAAATTATTTTAATACAGTGAGAGGCATATCAATCTCTCCGCCTTCAAACGCAGGCATGTTTCTTGAGTCTGAAACAGTTAAATGTTATTTTCGGTTTTACATCCTAGCAACATATAAGGTCATAGCAGGACAGGTGCCGACTTGTCACTGCACACTCATAGTGACGTTATAGTGTTGCCCCACTGGGAGACCACGCTGCCAGCACCATGACCTGACACCCAACACCAGCACATTGACCTGATACTGTACTAACCAGTCCTTGTCCTAGCCTATTAATGCCGAGAGCCAGGCTAGGATGCGACAAGTATCAATTGTATAAGTGGAAGGTAACCATGCCAAAAGTAGCGAGATAGCACACCACACAGCTATGTACAAGCCTATGATATGTAAATATGAGTAGGCTAGTCTAGTAGTAAGAGTAGAACAAATAAAACTGATATGCCAAGAAAATCCTAACAAATTAAGATAGATTACTAACCAGACCAACAAACTATCTATCTGCTGCTTAAATGCAGGCAATCAAATACCTTATCAGCAGCTACTGTGTGATAAGATAACACCAACACTACAGCTGGCCAGCATTGAAAACAAGCCTGAATACCCAGGATTATATGCTATGGACAGTATAAATACAGCCTCAATAAAATAAATTATTTAAATAAAGTCATTGCCATGACTAGGCCTGGACTGATCTCTCGCCCCCCTCAGCACGGGAAGCCTGCATTCTCCCCATTCAGCCAGTATGTCTGGTCATGACTTAAGCTGTGTTTACATGGGCAATTCCAAACCAATTTAAGACAAGTCGATTTATATGAATCGATTTAGTGTCGTGTTCACACACGCAGTACTTTTAGCCAGAAAACGATATCTGTGCATGAGCAAGTCCAGTCTGACCAGCACCAGTTTTCGGTTAGGTGACATCACCATGAGAGAGTGGGTTCGACCTAGATATGTATGGACTGAAACGTATTGGTTTGGAACGGTCAAAACTTCTGCTGGGCAGTGAAACCCTAAAAATAAATGATGAAAAACATATCTGTGCACAGCTAGCGGTTTCATAGACTAAATTCTATAATATGACCGGAAAGTCAACAAACTAAGGTCTCGATTGTGCATGCGTGTGACGCTCTTAAGCTAGATCACTTCATCTATACTACCTCGGAAGGTGGTTTACATATACCGATTTATATGAATCGATTCAGCCCTAAAACGCCATAGCATCGCGTTTACATGCCAAATGTAAATCGATCTAGACAACTGGTTTTATATGAAGCGTTTTAACTTGCCCGTGTAAACACGGCTTAAGACTGAGATTCCATATACCTGGTATGCAGCATGCGATTGCGACAACAAATAGAAAAGCATGTAAATGCACAGTGGTGCTTCCTTATGTCCGGATGCGGATTCAGAAGATAATGTGAATAGAGCAAGTGGATCGCTAGATGGACCGATCGGGTGCGAATGGTGCTCCTTTTTCCATAGGAAACCAACAACTTTGACTTTCCTTCACAAATTTAGGGCAAGAAAAACTGAAAATTGCATTGGCTTAGGATTAGCATTTGCATGCCGCATTTACATCCCGCATACCGCGTATATGGAAGTTGCATAGTCCGATGGTTTTGAGTTTTTGTTATTTTCTGAGATAAATATGTTAGGTTGGTCATTACAATCTACCTTCCTTTAGTTTGAAGTAACTTTTACATTAAATGATTACCTTTTGAGATATTTGAAGTGAAACATGCAAAATTAATTTGGGCAAGCTTGCCAAAACTCTACCACCATAGGCTTCTGCAGTAACAGGTTCTATTAAATTGACTCAGTATTCCCTTCTATGTGGCGACAAATGTTTAACAAGTGCATCATTATCTAAGTTAGATATGTAGAATCAAATCTCGATAATTGTTTTGGTTTTGAAAATTTGGTGTTTTTATCGCACTATGCAGCTTTAAGATGAGGTTAGGATTTAATACAGCGAGGGGAGAGTATCAATCTCCGCCTTCAACTGAAGGCTTGTTTCTAGATCTGAAACCAAAAAAAAAGAGAAATGATTGAGAGAGGGGACAAGTACAGGCCGTGGGTGCAGCTGCACTTAGCAGCGTAACTGGTGCAAAGTGCGTCAGCTGTGGTCACGTGACTGATACATGGCCTGCGTCCTGTGGGTGCGGTGGTCGCTGCTGCAGTGCTGCACCATTATGTGATCGCTTGCTTGTTGGAGTTTTGCACCCTGGTAACATCTAACGTCATATCAGGATGGGTACCGACTTGTGACAGTGCACACTCATAGTGACTGTATAGTGCTGTCCCTCTGGGAAATGAGGCCACCATCACCATGACCTTGATATCTGATGCAAGGCGGGATCAATCAATCAAACCATGACCCGATATCCCACTCAGTCACATTATCCTGACACTGAACTACCCAGTCCTTGCCCTATCCTATTAATGCTGAGTGTCAAGCTAGGAAGCGACAAGTATACATTTTCTAAGTCATTGGTTTGACTCGACTGGGACTCAAACTCTCGAACTCGCGCATGTGAGGGCTGCACTCTACCAATTCGGATACCGCGTCTGGGCCATTATGTGATCGAATGCTTATTACAGTCCATGAAAGAAGCCGACGAAAGAAAAATGAAATAGAAATCAAAGTCGGTCAAATTAAATTTGCCCGTTTTCCGCGCTTTTTGATGTTTCAGACATTGATCAGAATCAGGAAGCAAACGTCTTCAAATGCGAGGGTTCGGTAAAATGTGTCGGTGGTGCAGTTAAGACAATTTTATGGGTGGGTGGAATCAAATATCTGTAATCACTTTACAGGCTGACATTATTAAAACATGGGAAATATAGTCTACAGATGGATACCATGACATTTTTTACTTTTCTTCTGGATGCATTAAGTAATTATATAAATATTCGACTCAGTCACATTATCCTGACACTAAAGTAACCAGTCATCTCCCTATAATATCTATGCCGTGTGCTAAGCTAGGAAGTGGCAAGTCCCAATTTTGTAAGTCGTCGGTTCGAATCGACTAGGAATCCAAGTCCGGATCTGCATCGGATGCCTGCGCCCTCCCGATTCGGCCACCATGTCCGGTCTTATGAACATAGAAGTTGCCAATGCGCAAAACCCCAATCTGCGACTCCTTCCCTTCAGTGGCATGCTTGCACTACATTAGGAGTGCGTCGTCATCATTCTCTCGACTGTATGGCATTCCAAATCGGTAGCACACCCTTTACCGCTGTGAACTTAGATGTTGCCAATGTGTAAAACCCCAAGCTGTGACTCCTTCCCTGCAGTGGCCTGCTGGTGCTAAGTTAGAATTGCATCCTCCCCGTTTTCTCACTGCGGCGCTGACTGCCTGGCGTGCCAAATCGGTAGCGCACCCTCTACCACTATGAACTTAGATGTTGCCAATGCACAAAACCCCAATCTGCACTCCTTCCCTTCAGTGGCCTGCTGGCGCTAAGTTAGGAGCGTGTCGTCCCCATTCTCTCGCCGCGGCTCTGATTGAATGGCGTGCCAAATCGGTAGCACACCCTCTACCACTATGAACTTAGATGTTGCCAATGTGCAAAACCCCAATCTGCACTCCTTCCCTTCAGTGGCCTGCTGGCGCTAAGTTAGGAGCGTGTCGTCCCCGTTCTCTCGCCGCGGCTCTGATTGAATGGCGTGCCAAATCGGTAGCACACCCTCTACCACTATGAACTTAGATGTTGCCAATGTGCAAAACCCCAATCTGCACTCCTTCCCTTCAGTGGCCTGCTGGCGCTAAGTTAGGAGCTTGTCGTCCCCGTTCTCTCGCTGCGGCTCTGATTGAATGGCGTGCCAAATCGGTAGCACACCCTCTACCACTATGAACTTAGATGTTGCCAATGTGCAAAACCCCAATCTGCACTCCTTCCCTTCAGTGGCCTGCTGGCGCTAAGTTAGGAGTGCGTCGTTCCCATTTTCTCGCCGCGGCTCTGATTGAATGGCGTGTCAAATCGGTAGCACACCCTCTACCACTATGAACTTAGATGTTGCCAATGTGCAAAACCCCAATCTGCACTCCTTCCCTTCAGTGGCCTGCTGGCACTAAGTTAGGAGCGTGTCGTCCCCGTTCTCTCGATGCAGCAACTGATTGAATGGCGTGCCAAATCGGTAGCACACCCTCCACCACTATGAACTTAGATGTTGCCAATGTGCAAAACCCCAATCTGCACTCCTTCCCTTCAGTGCCTTGCTGGTGCTAGGTTAGGAGCGTGTCGTCCCCGTTTTCTCACTGCGGCTCTGACTGCGGGGAGCGCAGGTGGCGTTTCATGTATCTTTAAACGGGGCGTTTAGTAA
The DNA here is from genome assembly GCA_030323885.1 of Branchipolynoe longqiensis. NCBI lineage: Eukaryota > Metazoa > Annelida > Polychaeta > Phyllodocida > Polynoidae > Branchipolynoe > Branchipolynoe longqiensis. Next base: position 41,069,746 of record CM059199.1, on the reverse strand, counting down.
ATAAGGCATGGGGCTTCTTAAGGCCCTTGTGTGCGCGCCTTTAATGGGGTGTCTCCATTAAGGATCGCAGACGAACGGGCCCCACTATGAGGCGGAGAAGTGCCTAGGCCAAGCCAAACGAACATTCGTTTATCTGGAACATTTTATCAGAATTTAAGGCGGGCTTACAACTTTTTGTCATTAAAAAAAAGATTCTTTTGCCAAATTTGGCCGGTGGTATTTTTAATGATATTGTTATCTTTATGTTGTTAGATAAATATTAATTGAATGTGAATTTGAGCATATATATTGCTAGGTTGTGAAACTAAAACAAAAACACCACTGCAGAATCTACCAAAACGGACAGTGACATTTGGTGTGTTGGGACTTTTGTCTTATTTTTCCTTCTTTTCCCTTCAAAATGCCCGAGATTAACATGAAATGCCTATTATACCTGATATTGTGATAAAATGCCAATATACCTGATATTGTGATAAAATGCCTATTATAGCTGATATTATCATGAAGATCATTTCAACCCCAAAGCCCCACCCTACACCGTACAATCACAACCCTTTTAAAAAGTATGGCACCCTTAGAGGATACCATCAAGAGAAACCTGAAGCTGAGAGACATTAAGACCGACTCATGGACATCACTCTCACAGCAGAGAGCTAAATGGAGAGTGGCAGTCAAGTAATGAAAGCAGTCTTTGTTGCATCGCGACCGATAGCATGATGATGATGATGACCCCTAGACAGATATTCTGTTATGCCCTCCCTTCATATTAAAGTTGTATGGTCCGATGGTTTTGAGTTTATGTCATTTTCTCAGATAAATATATTTGGTTGTTCACTATAATCTACCTTACTCCATTTTGAAGTAATTTTTAATTTCTAATGGCTATCTTTTGAGATATTTGAAGTGCAAACATGCTAAATTAATTTTGGCAAGCATGCCAAAACTCTGACACCATAGGCTTCTGCAGGAACAGCTTCTATTAACTTCCCTCAGTGTTCCCTTCTATATGCCGACAAATGTTTAATGAGTGCACCAGTATCTGAGGTAGATATGTAGAATACAATCTAGATAATTGTTTTGATTTTGAAAAGTTGATGATTCATCAGACACTGACCAGGTGCGGTCGCCGAATCGGTAGAGCGCTCGAGTCAAACCAATGACTTAAAAATTGATACGTGTCACTTCCTAGCATGGTGCTCGGCATTATTAGGATAGGGCAAGGACTGGTTAGCTCGGTGCCAGGATAATGTGACTGAGTGGGATATTGGGTCAGGGTCTCAGTGGCCTGATTTCCCAGTTGGGGCAGCACTATAAAAAGTGCCACGAGTGCGTACTGTCACAAGTCGGTACCCGTCCTGAGATGACCTTAGATGTTGGTAGGACGTAAAACAACAACAAACAAACAGACACATCATATTGACACTTGCCATGTAAGTCCAATATATCTAACTCCCCATATATGTCTCTTTGGTCTTATCTCATTCTCTACCAATCATTCCTATCAATTCTTTTCTTTTTTCCCATGTTGTTTGTCAATTTATATTGTTATCCTTTTGTTTATTTAGTCTACACTGGAATTTGTCATTAGGGCTGATAGACCAGTTCATCAGCACTGCATGGTCTGAACGGGGTCTGGAAAAGTCAGGAAAAGTCTTGAACTTCATTTGGCCCACTTCAAGGCCTTGACAAATCTTGCATTTATCCTATGGGTATTTAGTCTTGGAAAGCCTTGAATTCTATTAAAACTATCGCAACTGATCTAAATGAGTCCGAAATCGCCATTCCAAATCGAAATCGAAATGAAAATAGTCTTGAAACCCTAACAAAAACAGACTTGAAAAGCATTGAAAAGCATTGAAATAACATTGAATTCCATATCTTCACATGTGTACGGACCCTGGCACAGACAACATATCTTTCAGAGGAATAAAATCACATGAACACAAAATTAATTAATTAAAAGGGCTGGAGAGGTATTAAACATTGTTCCGACCGTGCCTGAGAAACAGCTATGTTTATGTTATTGTTTGGCTTAATGTGTGGAGAGACTACTGCAGGATTTTTCTTGAAGATTTATAGTGCCTATCATGGATAAGTCTGAATATACATTAGACAGTTTGTCGATAGAAAGCCTGAGCCTACACTTTTACCGACCCAAGGGATTTTTAACCTCCCCCACCACATAGACATGAATGAGAGAAACTGGCCTTTGATGATGCTGTAAGTTATACACAGCAGTGGAAATCCAAATTGGCAGAGGTGGGGGCATGGGTAATTGAACCACTGACCTTCAGATTAGGAGTCTGACCTAGAAAAAAGTCAGACACTCTCACGCCAAATGATAATACCAAGTCAGCATTATCGGTGCTTGCTTTTATTTGTACTATTCATTCTTCTTGGCCTAGCTGAGATAATCGAATGGTCCAGTGATGATCCTATAAAATATTAACACAGAGGCCATGCTGAAGGCCTTATGCCTAGTACACACCTCCCGTATAGGATTCGCGGACTAAAACTCGCGACTCGACCCGACTTGCTTAAAACTGAAAACGGGCCGATTCGTTTTTCGAATCACGAATCGCAATCGTAAACGGCCGCTTTTAGCACTAAAAACTGAGTTTTATGCGCGAATCGCAATCGCTAAGTGTGCGCGGGGGGCGCACACCTAGCGATTTTTGTGCGCGAAACACCAGTTTTTTTATTGTAAACGGGAGGTGTGCGCGCACAAACGGTAGGTGTGTACCAGGCTTTACACTTAATTGCTACGTCATGCGAGGGGAGACTGATGATTAGCAAAGCCCCTATCGGGAATTGAGTAAATGTAGATAAAAATAAGTCATTTGGTACCAAATTGCAGAACTCCTTACTAATAGTAATATGCGGGTCAGTCCTGAAGTCACATGTGTTTAGTTGTCGTTCAACCTCATACATTAGTATTTTATATTTGTTAAATTCACTATTATTATCCTCCTCATTCTCACTGCCAGCATCATTATTCTTCTCCACAAAGGATGGCCGAATGAGTTATGCGTCTGTCTCCCGTTTTAGTAGAACATGGGATTCAAACCCATGATCGAGTCAAGTGGATGACTTAAAAATTGATACTTTTTGCTTCCTAGCCGGGTGCTCATCATTATTATAGGGCAAGGACTGGTTGGCTCAATGTCAAGATAATGTAAGTGAGTGGGATATTAGGTCATGGGACCCGTGGCCTGGTCTCCCAGTGGGGCAGCACTATAAAGTCACAAGTCGGTATCCACCCTGATCTGACCTTAGATATTGCCAGGATGTTAAACTCCAACAACCAACCATATTATATATATATATATATATATATATATATATATATATATATATATTTCGCAACCAATACCTGCCGCTCGTGGTCACCACCATTTTATATACGCATAATAAATTATACATTGTTGTGCATTGGCTATATATATATATATATATATATATAGATATATATATATATATGTATATATGTATATATTTGCATATAGATTATATATATATATATATATATATATATATACCGTATATGTCCCAATAGAAGCACGCTACCCGATAGAAGCACATCCGCCATTTCAAGATTGAAAGCATGCACAAATTTATGATCATATTCAGACTGAATGCACATAAAATAAGACAATCACACTTTATTTCAGAGGCACAACAAAAACAAATCCATGAAATTCTTTAACTTTGAATAGACGTGCATCCATGTGTCAGCACTCATGCAGTGCACATCTATTGGGACATACACGGTTATGTATGTGTATCTATGCATATATATATATATACACAATAATATATACATATTTATATCTATATAATATCGTGGCCATAACCTGTGAGAACAGCATTTCTATTTCAAATATGTCCAAACTTGTGTTCTTTCACTTCTTGTTTTTAGCATGACACCACATTGGCACGCACACATATATGTAATAATACATTTTACCAGAAGCTCATTTTTCAAGTTCCACGGCAATTATCTGGTGGTTACCATACAAAGTAAGTCCTGTGATGGAGTATGTAGACTTGGGTTATTTGTCAGTACTTATTATAAATGTTGTTCAGTCAGCTAGAAAACATGCATCAATAAATTATGACCCAGGAGGGGCTGCCTGCTGGAGTGGAGTGGCGTGGCCAGTGCACCACAAAAGAGCGAAGGCAACAGCAATTCATGATCTCCCCAATGTTATATTGACGCTAATTAGCTCTCTCTGAAATTGATGCTTTTATCATGATTGCATCTATCACTGTATGAAAATGTTGTGCATTTGCTATGTGATTACTTTGAATGCCTCTACATGTGGGAATGTTCATGTATTCATTAACAATCTAAAAGGTGGCTATAACAGATTCACTGTGCTGATACCCAGTGGGTGCCTGATGCTTTACCAAGTCTGATAACAGTAATATCATTAAACGTGCATTTACCGATTAAGGCATCATATTTTCAATCCAAAACACTCACTTAGTTTTGATCATACCTAGGTAAATTAGATACCGGTACAATCATTAAACATTTATTGCAGATCTTGTTTACCATCTTCAAGCATGAATCAACATTTCGTTGTGCATACCAAAACTAATTGGCATGTGTTTACCTCAGAGATGGCCGAATGAGTAAAGGCACTGTCACATTACGACGCATCTCACAAGCGCGCGGCCAATGCGTAAAATCACTTTTTTATGACGAGAAGCATCAAACTTTTCAGCGCAGGGGGCAATGTTGGATGTATGCATGCCATATACATAGCGTATGGCCAACGTAGGACCAACATATGGCTAACATGCTTCCAGGTGAAAACCGCTTGATTTACGCTCACGGAATATTCACACAATGCCGGTGAACGTTATATACATTATTCGATCGCCAGAACTATGCCTCATACGTTACATACATCAAGACATGCTGAAGAGATGCTAAACGTACGATGACTACGTTACATGTACATTACACATACGTTAGACTACGTTAGACTATGTTAGACGTATGTTATCCATAAATTGTCAGTAAGCAGACTGTACATTCCCATTGCCTTTAATGTAGGTCAATGTAGTGCAATGTAGTGAACAACATTTGTCTAACGTAGTCTAATGTACATCGATGTATGGCTAACTTATACATAACGTACAGCCGACGTCAAATCCACACATGGTCAAACATTGTCGTATGTCAAAAGTTTTGGCACGCACAAAACTTTGCTGACTCCCTGACGTGCGACGCCGTATCTCGATGAACATTGACGTACATTGACGTATACCAATGAGCGCCTAATGCACAGGTAACGCATAACAATGTATCCTGATGTAGCTGGCAAAAATCACATACGTAGCTGTACGTTGGCGCAATGCATCGTATTGTGACAGCCCCTTTAGAGCATCCTTCTCCTGTGTTGGTAGACTGTGGGATCATGGTTTTGAACCTGGTCGAGTCAAACCAATGACTTAACAATTTATACTTGTCAATTCCTAGCCTTGTGCTCAGCATTATTAGGATAGGGCAAGGACTGATTGGCTCAGTGTCACGATAATGTGACTGCGTGGGATATCAGGCCATGTTGCTGGTGGCCTGGTCTTCCAGTGGGGCAGCACTATAAAGTCACCATGAGGGCGCACTGTCAGAAGTCGGTACCCGTCCTGATATGACCTTATATATTGCTAGGATGTAAAACAACAAACAAACAAACGAAACCTCAGAGATTTCCAATGTTAAGCATTTAAAATAAAAGCTACATTACCCTAAGCTATAATAGATTTGAATGATCAACCTAAGATATTTATGTGGAACCTTTAAACCTTCGCTCGGCATTATTATGCGGTGGGAAGGACTCAGTGTTGGGATAATGTGGCTGAGTGAGATATCAGAGCATAGCAATAGTGGCCAGGTCTCCAAATTGGGCAGCACGGAAGTGCAAGGAGTGTGCACTGCCACAAGTGGGTGTCATTCTTAATGTGACCTTAGTTATTGCTAGTACATCTACAACTATCAAGACAGCAGACTCTTCCCAACAACCCACCTGAAACTGTACTGGGTGTGTGTAGGCAGGGTGTTCTTCCATATAATGGTTGCACCCCCTCCTCCACTCCCGATCCCCCATCCTCCATCCCCCATCCCCCATCCCCCATCCCTCATCCCCCATCCACTCGGGAGTCTGCACACCTCCCTCTCTCATACATATGTCTTAATTACATGGTCAGAATCAGGTATATATTGTGATATATAAAAATATGTATATATCCTATATAGGACTTTATGAGAATATAAATGTAGCAATTTTCTGAGATATACCCATGTATATGGCTATATATGGGCATATTATATAACAATGTAGTATACAATCTGACCGTCAGAGCAGGTCTGGAGCCGGTAATGACCAGACGCAGCTGGTATCAGGGTGGCCTGAAGCCACTCGCAGGTGGCGCCGGCGTGGCGGAAGTTGTAACTAACTATTGTAGTAGTAGATAGTAGTAATAAAGCACACATAGAAAGGGAGCTGATATATGGTAGTGTCCTTGTTTATATTCCCATAATATATTATAGAGCATATATATGACTCACCACATTGTACCGGAACTTACTTCCATCTTCTCTCACATGGTGCCACTTATAAGTGGCAATTGCCAAACTTAGATTTCTAGTCTTGGCTGGATTTCCAACTAAATCTCTTGCTCTCTCCTATAAGTGGCAATTGCCAAACTTTAATTTCTAGTCTTGGCTGGATTTCCAACTAAATCTCTTGCTCTCCTAAGGCAATTGCCAAACTAATTCTAGTCTGCTGATTCCAACTAATCTCTGCTCTCCCCTCTTGCTCTCTCTATATATATATATATATAATTAAAAACCCAGATTTCGACTAGTAACTGCAGCCTTATGGAACTTATATTGAATCATTGGAAACCTGCAGCCTTAGGGAACTTATATTGATTCATTGGATACCTGTAAGCTGAGGTCACTTGTTGAATAATTATCCTGACTTGATGTATAGATGTCTTGATTGTCGTACAACTATCCTGGTTTCCTGCACATCTTTCATCTTTGACTACATATATATTTATATATACCTTCCCATCAGCTCATCATATGAAGCAGAACTGTTAAGGCTAGAAGACCAGTGACTTGGTGCTTAAAACGAACGTTATCCAACCATAATTTAAAGAAATTGCTAAAAGAAAATCTCCCCTCAAAACCCCAAAGCACCTTATCTAACTCTGATAACCATTTCCATTCACAGGTGAGTCCAAATGTTGTGCAGTCGAGGCAGAACATGTATGGTAGGCTGGTATGTTGATTCCTTTCATTGCTCACATTCTTGTAGAAAGACTTTGAATTTCATATTCTCAGTCCGGTCAAGTGAGGTCAATGATTACGCCAAGTTTGGAAAGTTGTGTCTTAAAACTACATAGTTTGATGAAAGCATCAAAATTTAAATTCCCCAAAAGTTTATCTAAATGTGATTCTACATATCTAAGTTAGATACTAGTACACTTATTAAGACCAGACGGGATGGCCGAATGAGTTAGAGCATCCGTCTCCCGTGCTGGTAGATCGTGGGGTCGTGGGTTCGAACCCTGGTCGAGTCAAACCAATGACTTAAAAATTGATACTTGTTGCTTCCTAGCCAGGCGCTCAGCACTATTAGGACAGGGCAAGGACTGGTGTGCTCAGTGTCAGGATAATGTGACTGACTGAGTCATGGTGCCGGTGGCCTGGTTTCCCAGTGGGACAGCACGATAAAGTTGCCATGAGTGCGCACTGTCACAAGTCGATACCCATCCTGATATGACCTTACATGTTGCTAGGACATAAAACAACAACAAACAAACAAGCAAACAAACAAAACACGTGTTAAGCATGTGTTACAACATAGAAAAGAATACAAGGAATTTAACAGAACCTGTTACTGCTGAAGCCTATGGTGTCCGAGTTTTGGCGTGCTTGCCCAAATTATCTTTGTGTATTTGCACTTCAAACATCTCTAAGGTTAGTCATTTTAAATAAAAGTTACTTCAAACTAAAGTCAGGTAGATTATGACAATCACCCTACTATATTTATCTAAAAAAGTGACTACCAGACGGGATGGCAGAATGAATTGAGCGTCCACCTCCTCTTTTGAGAGTTTGGGGGATATGAACCCATGGGTTCGTGGGTTTGAACTTTGGTCGAGTCAAACCAATGACTTAAAAATTGATAGTTTTTCGCTTCCTAGCCAGGCGCTCGGCATTATTAGGATAGGGCAAGGACTGGTTGGCTCAGTGTCAGGATAATGTGACTGAGTGGGACAGCAGGTCATAGTGGTGGAGGTATATTCTCCCAGTGAGACAGCACTATAAAGTCACCATGAGTGGGCACTGTCACAAGTCGGTACCCATCCTGATATTACCTTAGATGTTGGTAGGACATAAAACAACAACAAACAAACAAAAAGTGACATACTTAAAACCATCGGACTATGTACCTTTAACGTTGGTTGCAGCCACATCGAGGCTGAACCCGATTATCACCAACCACCAGTAATTCTACTTATGTATGCTCATTTAGTTAGGCGCAGTTACCTTTGTTGTAAAGTGCTATGCATAAAGGCCCAGTCAGACTTTACCCGATTGAGCAACGGACACCACCGGACAAAAAATTGTCTAGTCCGGTGTTGAACTGTTGCAACGGCCACCGGACGAAACGGATGCTAAACGGACGCTAAACGGACATTAACAAATAGTTAAATGGATGTCAAACGGACATCAAACAGACGGACTGGACACCAAACGGACACCAAACGGACACCAACCGGACACCAACCGGACACCAACCAGACATCTACCGGACACCTACCGGACTCTTCACGGACACGCCAAAAACCGACGGACCAAATTCCCTCAGCACCGTCAACGGACTCTTCAGGATACAAACCGGACACCTAACGGATGAGTAACGGACATGAATGAAACGGACAAAACGGACATAAAACGGACACCAACCGTACACATCTCTCCAGTGGTGTCCGGTACAAGTTTTGAACATGTTCAAAACGTGTACCGGACACCGCCGGACACCTCCGGAGATAGAATGGATATGCTGGATCGGTACCATAAATAAACCGTACATTAGCATACTTCACCGGACAGTGTCCAGTTTCTGTCCGGTTCCTCAATCCGGTGAGGTCTGACTGGGGCTTAAGCTAGAGGTATCATGTTTGGGATAGGCAGCTCGGCGTAATAATAGACCGATGCACACATCTTTACATGGGTACACACAGCAATATATACATGGAAGAGATGAGCAATTGAGTTAATTATCTACCTATCATATGCCCTCTCATGGTTGGGAATAATAGCTCATTCCAACCGATAACTTAGCCAGTGCCGCTGACGCTACCTAGCATGGTACTCGGCATGACTAGAATAGGACAAGGGACATGAATAGAATAGGAAAAGGGGCAGCACAATGAGGGAGACCAATTTTCTGTGATTGGAAATTCCCGTCGCTAAAGTTGCATAGTCCGATGGTTTTGAATTTCTGTCACTTTTCTGAGATACATATATTAAACTGATTTTTATAATCCACCTTACTGTAGGTTGAAGTAACTTTTATTTTAAATGGCTAAATTTTGAGACATTTCATTGATGTATAAACATGTCAAATTAGTTTTGGACAAGCACGTCAAAACACTGACACCATAGGCTTCTGCAGTAACAGGTTCCATTAAATTGCCTCAATATTCCCTTCTATCTGGCAATACATGCTCAATAAGTGGATCACTGTCTAAGTTAAATATGTAGAATCAGATCTAAATTGTTTTGGTTTTGAAAATTTGATGCTTCATTGTACTGTGAAGCTTTAATCATCAAATGAAATCAAATGACATACTTTTCAAGATACAGTGATGTAGGGTATTATGATCAAGATAATGGATCCATTTAAATAAAATGCCGGCGACTCTTAACCCTCCTGGTATGGAACCTTAATCAATGTTTTATTTGTTATTTGTTTGTTGTTGTTTTACGTCCTAGCAATATCTAAGGTCATATCAGGAGGGCCTTAATCAATGAATGTAGCTAACGGTTAAACGGATGCACAAAGAAGCATGTGGGTAACAACCCTGCGCACACAAGGCTAAGGTTTATTTGTTGTTGTTTTACGTCCTAGCAACATCTAAGGTCATATCAGGACAGCCTTAATCAATGAATGTAGCTAAGGGTTAAATGGATGCACAAAGAAGCATGTGGGTAACAACCCTGCACACACAAGGCTAAGGTTTATGTGTTGTTGTTTTACATCCTAGCAACATCTAAGGTCATATCAGGACAGCCTTAATCAATGAATGTAGCTAACGGCTAAACGGATGCACACATAAGCATGTGTGTAACAACCCTGCACACACAAGGCTAAGGTTTATTTGTTGTTATTTTACGTCCTAGCAACATCTAAGGTCATATCAGGTCGGCAAAGGCCGAGGAGACAAGAAGGGCTAAGTTGCACTGAAAAAACGCAGTGAGAAATATGCATGGTAGCACAAGGAAGTTCTGACAAACGCATACATAGGCAGACAAGCGCCTCAGTCCATAAACAGACATGGGCTACATTAGATGAACAATGTGATACTGGTCACTCACCACAAGTCTGTATAGAATCATAAGGATATTCAGGCAGTACAAGACTAGCAAGGCAACTGGAGTGTCATGTAGGCAATCAGGCATACATTTGTTTTTTTGTTTGGTTAATGACCACAATTCAATCATAAGGATATTCATGCAGAACAAATACTAGCAAGGAAATGGAGTGCTATGCAGGCAATGATACATACAGTTGTTTGTGTGTTTGCTTAATGACCACAAGTCAATCATAAGGATAATCAGACAATATAAGACTCCCCAGGCAACTGGAGTGCTAGATAGGCAATCAGACATACATTTGTTTGTTTGTTTAGTTAATGACCACAAGTCAATTACTCAGCAGGCAACTGCAGTGATATGCAGGGAATCGGACATACATTTGTTTGTTTGTTTGTTTAGTTAATGACCACAAGTCCATCATAAGGATATTTAGGAAATACAAATAGTGGCCAGACACCTGCAGTGCCATGCAGGCAATCGGATATACATTTGTTTGTTTGTTTAATGACCACAAGTCAATCATACGGATATTCAGGCAGTATAAATACTAGCCAGGCAACTGGAGTGATATGCAGGCAATCAGACATACATTTGATTGTTTGTTTAGTTAATGACCACACGTCAATCATAAGGATATTCAGGCTGTGTAAAGAGTAGCGAAGCAACTGGAGTGGTATGCAGGCAACCAGACATACATTTGTTTGGTGTTTGGTTAATGACCCTCCAGCACAAAAAGTAGACATTCGCTATTGGGGATCATAGCAGGCCTCCATACAAGCAATAACAGTGATATGGCTGATATAGTGATCGATTGATTGATTGGTGATGGTTGAACACTGTGTTGGCAGCAAAGACCCTGTACCTGATGAAAGTTTAGTGGCATTTATTCGCCTTAGTTTCATGACAAACATGTGTTAATCCGAGTTATCAGTTAAAATTTCATTTTACATGAAAATGGTAAATGTTGAGATTTGTGTCAAATAACCAGAAAGAACGGTCTTAAGCCGTGTTTACACAGGCGAGTTAAGTCGCTTCATATAAATCGCCTCACATTTGCCATGTAAACGCGACTCTGAGGCGGATTAGGGCTGATTCGCTTCATATGATTCACTTTATGTACACCACCTTGCGAGGTGGTTTATATGAAGGGAACTAGCTTAAGCACGTCACACGCATGCGCAGTCAATACCTTAGTTTGTTGACTTTCCGGTCGATCAAAAGCGCATATTATAGAATTTAGTCTATGAAACCGCCTGCTGTGCACAGATATTTTGTTCATCATTTATTTTTAGGGTTTCACTGCCCAGCAGAAGTTTTGACCATTCCAAACCAATAGGATTCAGTCCATACATATCTAGGTCGAACCCACTCTACTTGTGACGTCGACTAACCAAAACTGGTGCTGGTTCGTATGGACTTGCTCATGCGCAAATATCCATTACCGCCTTCAAACTCGGTCCGTGTAAATGCGCCACTACATCGCTTCATATAAATCGATTTGCCTAATTCGCTTCACAATTGCTTGTGTAAACACAGCTTATGATGCAAATTAGTTCAAATTGTTTCAAAAGACAGTAAACATTAACTGACAGTGATAAATCAAATAAAAGCAGGGTGTATAATAACACAGTACAGCTGTAGACTGTATCACCTCCTGTTAGTGTTATGTTAGCTATGTCAGAGAGACAGCCAAATACACCCACCATTGCATGGATGCGTAAACATGACTCTACCAGACACGCCCTGAGCTCGGCAGTCATTAATGGCTAAGACAGCAGCATAACAAAGCCAGAAAACCTAGACAAAAAGGGTACGCGGATAAGCATATCAATAGAAGCAATCCTAACGCTGACATGCACAGGAATGGTGGGACTATGGATGACATGCATACGTCTGTACAACATGCTAAGTGTGCACCTGTAGAACATGCATGGCATATGCATGATTGTTTGTTTGGGGTTGTACGTCCTAGGAAACCAGATGCAGTGGCCGAATCGGTAGAGCGCTGGCCTGACATGCGAGAGATCGGAAGATTGAGTCATTGTCGAGTCAAACCAATGACTTACAAAATTGATACTTGGCACTTCCTAGCTTGGCGCTCGGCATTAAAAGGATATGGCAAGGACTTTTTAGCTCAGTGTCAGGATAACGCAACTGAGTGGGATATGAGAACATGGTGCTGGCAGCCTGATTTTCTACTGGGGCAGCACTATAATGTCAACATAGGTGTGCACTGTCACAAGTCGATACCCATCGTGATATGGCCTTACATAGCTCGAAGACATAACATTACAACAAGCAACGCCCTAGCAACATCTAAGGTAATACTGTTTGTGAGTTGGGTTTCGCTGTCAGTTGACACAAGTCCAACCACTTCAAGATTCTATCAGAGATGGTTTTTGCTATCATTTGACACACATCTGACCTTTTTCGGAATTTTATGTCAATTTCATTTCAGTTCCTCTAAATTTCCTCTACAATGTTACCTCCATTTCTATGTAGGCATGAGAATGTGGTTGACAAGACTGAGAGAATAGATACCACTAGCTGTTTACCATGGCGATGACCCTAACAATCAATCTAAGGTCATATAAGAATGTGCACGGACTTGTGACAGAACCCACTAATTGTGACTTTATAGTGTTGCCCCACTCGGAAATCAGGCCACCGGCACCAAGACCCAATATCCCACTGAGTCACATTATCCTGGTACTGAGCTACCCAGCCTTGCCCATTCCTATTAATGCCAAGCGCCAAGCTAGGGAGAAATGTGTATCAATTCTGTAAGTCATTGGATTGACTCGGCCTGGATTCAAAATCTCACCTTCAGCATGGGCAGCGAGCTCTCTTACCGATTTGACCACCAGGTCGTCTTGGTGCAGATCTACCTATAATGCATCACGTGCTCATGCATGACACTCTGATATGCTAGGAAGTAAAGCTCCAATGGGACCCCGGCCTAAATCTAACCTTAGTTGAAAGGTCACATGCACAGGTAGCATAGATAACCTAATGGTTGCGACACTTGCCCCAAAATGGCAGAGACATCAGTTTGAATGCCCGCCATAATCACAATGTTCTCATTGTCTGCAAAATAACACACAAAGCAATCTTTTCATGAAGATTTATACTGCCTATCATGGATAAATCTGAATAGTCTCATTTTCATGATTAAGCAGTTGGTCAATAGAAAGTCTGAGCCTATCATTTTACTGAGCCAAGGGATTTTTAACCTCCCACACCACATAGACATGGTATGAGAGCTAATGGCCATTGATGACACTGTAAGTTATTTACAGCTGTGGAAATCAATATCGGCAAAGGTGATTGCATGGGGGAATCCTTGACTAATGATACTTATATTTCATTACACTAATTGCATCTATCATTATAATAATGGAACTTATGTTTCCAACCACCAAACATATATCTCAATTATCGCTCATGTATAAGAGGACTAGGCCGCCCCCCCCCCCCCCCCCCACACACACACACTAAGTCACCCACACTGACTGGTTTATTTGACTGAGTGAGGCTGTCCGCCTCCAACAACAAACAGTCTACGGAAAGCCGCTATTCATAGAGGAAAACAAGATGTGGAATGTGTTCTCCTCAGAATTAGAGGGTACCCAACGTACCTAGGAATTAAGTGTGCTCTCGGAATAGCCCTTACTCGACAGGCCCTTCATCCCACCGATTGATGAAAACCACCCTAGCCTACAATTCCTGAGCATTGGCACTGGTCCCCCTTGACCCCCCACCCCCTGACCCCCTCCTTATTCCCCCCTTCCTGCTCCCCCACCCTGGCTCAATCAATAAAATGTCAATGTACATATTCTTGTATCACTCATCGCATTCTCAGTCCTTGTTTGTTTGCTGGGGTTTAATATCCTGTTAACATCTAAGATATTATCAGGACAGGTACTGACTTGTCAAAAGTGCGCACTCATGGCAATTTTTAGTGCTGCCCCACTGGAAGACCAGACTGAGAAGATGTCTGTTTTATTACTGCTTTTGTTTCATACCGTCGTCGTTATAGTTAGGTGGTCAGAACTGTGGTTATAGAATATGACACCCTCTCCATCATTGACCACACCTCACCCAACGCCACCTTCCCCAACCCCACCTTCCCCCACTCAACCCCACCCCCCTCGCCCTATGTTCTTGTCAACTTAGCCCGACCTGATCTGAGAGCAGTAAATAATTGAGTAGGTTCTGTTCGCCCACTTGAAGAGGTCATCACGTTCCATTACGTAAATTCACTCACGCGTCACTAACGCTACATAACGCCACCAGGGGGCGCACCAGCTCTTCACCCCCACCCCTACCTATCCCGGCGTGTATGCCGTGCATTTTGGGCGAGTGCCTGTCGATCAGGGATGGGAATTGGGAGGTTGAAGGTAAGGCTTCACTACTTTAATATTGATGACAATGGATTACAAACTCTTTACATCCTTTACTATATATATATATGAAAGTAGACAAACTACACCCCACATATGACCTACACAAAAGAACTAAAGTAAAGCTACTAGAAAACAGAAGGATAATCCACCTACAAACATTAGCATATGGATATAGCCAAGACATTAAGTGTCTAACCCAACCACTAAGGGACACCAGAGCAAGCAAGACACCACTACTAAGGCAGACCAGAAGCCAGATCAAAGCCCATGAAAGGAGCACACTGGAAATGGCCGCCAAGGCATGGAATGCGCAAACGGTGAAAGAAAGACAAATCCTTGACCTAAAAATGTACAAAGAATATCTGTGCAAAATAAAAACTGGAAACCCCAACTGAGCTGCACCACAAGGGCGCAGGTGATATGTCACGTCCCACCAACTGGACAGCCCAGGGCGGGATAACCGGAAATATAAAAGCCAGATAACATATCCAACAACAATATAAATCAAATCAAATTCAAACAAACATAACTCAACCACCTATTACTTACAGGCCTATGGACATGTAAATAAAATAGGCTAGTATAGAATTAAGTAGAAACAAGCGGAAAACTCTTCCCAAAGATACCCCAAAACACTAACATAGAACCTTAAGAAAACAACTAACATAGTAATAAGAATAGAACAAAAATACAATGCCAAGAGGGCCCAAAGAAACTAACATAGGCTACTAAACGTACCAACAGACTATATGTGTGCTACTGAAATGCAGACAATCAAATAACTTATCAGCAGCTACTGCTTGGTAAGACACCACCAACACTACAGCCTGGGTACCCAGGCTTACATGATATGGACAGTATAAATACAGCCTCAATAAAAAAATATATATACAAAATATATATATGTATATGTATATATATTTATTTTACCTTGGTACTATGCTTCTGGCTGCTCGTAGTCCAGGGAGAAGGAAGCAGATCCGGGTCCAGAAATGAGCATAATCTAGTCACAACGGGAGGACATTTGTCGAGTAGCTCCGGCAGTTTTTCTACATTAACTACTAAACCAAGCACGTTCGTATCTTTTTAACTGGTGATGTTATGGTAGTTCATAATAGCATTCACATACATCAAGTTTTTATAACTTTTTAGTGAGTTTTAACTGTGTGACAGTTAATTACGATGTGTCATAACATTGGTAGAACAATACAGCCATTGCCGAATGGAGAGATGTTGGGCAGGAGCCACTTCATCATTAGGATTTATTCCTGGGTCTCTTTAACATTCCCCTCTTGTTATTAGGCGCACCTCCGAGTCCGGTAGTATTTTCTTCAACTTGTTGGCAATGAATGCCACAGTTGCGAGAAGTTTACGGGACAGAGAGAGTGGGAGGGACCGCTACACTGGTCCCTACCCCTCATGTCGTTTCGGTTGGTTTTATATATCTATGTGTATATATGTATATATATATATGTGTATATATATATGTGTATATATATATAGTATAGTTATACAAATCTTACCTGGACTCTCTGTTCCGTACACATTTCCCCCCTGCGGCTACTGCACCAGCAAGTTGGAGAAAATGCTACAAAACTCTGAGGTACGCCTAAAAAATGTGGGGAATCCATAAAAGAAACCCAGGATTAATTCCCAACGCCAATCCTTAAAAGAAACCGAGGAAAAATCCAAATGAGATGTGGCTCCAGCCAACATCGCTCTCCGTTCGGCAATGGGCGGCTTGTAGAACAAAGGACAAAATGGGCGCTTTGTTCTATAGATGTTTCACAATAGTAAAACACCCATAAACGTAACAAATAACATGTCACAGTAATAAAACCTGTGCCAAAAAGATGCTATAAGGTATCATAACCAAATTGCACATAATTTTTAACCAATAGTTACAGTTATTATCTTGTCATAGATAAAAAAAATGACGGAGCATCTCAACAAATATCCTCCGGTCGTGAGTTGATTATGCTAATTGCTGGACCTGGATGTGCTTCCTTCTCCCTCGGCTATGAGTAGCCTGAGGCTTAGTACTGTGGTAAAATGTATATATATGTGTATATATGTATATATATGTATAATCGGATGTGAGTGACACTGGGCTACATCCAGTGGAGGCGAGGAGGCTGCAAGTGGCGCCACCAGCACAGCGTTGGATCTTACAGAGTATAAATAAAGATAGCAATTCCCTTACGTATCTTTATGCTTGCATAATTCGTTATGCATCACATATGTATAAATGTACATATATATTTATATATAGAGGTATATATGTATATATCTATATATATCCACTCCGCCACCCCGCATATTGAGGAATATAGTGAGAAGTATATGTTCCCCTTGCATTTATACTTGTATAATGCCTTATACATCACATGTATACAGGTTGTGCCTTTTTATTCCGACAACCATGGGCGATGGCTATTCTCCAAATGCAGAAATTGCTTGATTAAATATACATTAATGCTTCCAAACAAGGTTATTTTAAATTGTTTCATGAAATAAATAATATAAAGCCGAAAACCAAAAATAAAACCTATAGTGTCTGCGCTAGACCAAGCGAGTTGCCGAAGATTGGAGTGTATTATGAAGGTATAACCAGTATTATGTACAACCAGTAATGAGGTGTGTTTGTTTGTTGTTGTTTTACGTCCTAGCAACATCTAAGGTCATATCAGTACGGGTACCGATTTCATAGTGCTGCCCCACTGGGAAATCAGGCCACTGGCACCATGATCCAATATCCCACTCAGTCACATTATCCTGACACCAAGCTAACCAGCCCTTGCACTATCCTAATAATGCCGAGCACCAGGCTAGGAAGCGACAAGTATCAATTTTTAAGTCCTTGGTTTGACTCGACTGGCAAACAAACTCTCGACCTCCCGATCTTCCGCACACGAGGCCTGGGCTCTACCAATTCGGCCACTGCGCCCGGTAGTAATGAGGTACACCTGGTACTGTTTAGATATTTATATTTACAGATAAATTATTCAATGTCAACCTATCAACCAACCACCAACCACAATTGCGATACGGCTATACTCCTTTTGAGGACCTCAGGCACTAAAGCTACCATAAACACAGTGCCCCAAGGTCGCCACACCTCTCAGGTGCCCTGCAAGTCATTGGACAGACTTTGGGCTGCGGGGCTTAAGAGGTGGGAAGTATCAGACTGTCAGCCTAACTGGTGGTTCTGTGGGAGGCTTGCCACTCACTTTCACTGGCTGGAGACATGGCGAGAAACAGTAAGGTTGGTTGGTCTTTGGAGTTTTACGTCCTGCCAACATCTAATGTCATATCATGACGGGCACCGACTTGTGACAGTGCACACTCATGGCGACTGTGTAGTGCTGCCCCACTGGGAGACCAGGCTGCCAGCACCATGACCTGATATCCCACTCAGCCACACTATCCTGACACTGACCCAATTACTCCTTCCTCTTTCCTGATAATGTCGAGCGCCTGGCTAGGAAGTGACAAGTATAAATTTTGAAGTCTTTAGTTTGATTCGAGCAAGGTTCAAACCTGTGGATTCGAAGCCCACGATCTACCAGAACGGGAGGCGGATGCTCAATTACTTTGGCCATCCCATCTGGTCGGAAACCTTAAGGAGAGGGTTGGTTGGTTCATTATTGGAGTTTTACGTCCTGGCAGCATATAAGTTCATATGAGGACGGGTAAGGAGAGGGGGATGAACATGTGCTGGTTCAGGAAAGAGGGTCTTTCTTGCGGTGTTAAAGGTCAGAGCAGCTGTGAGAAGAAAATGTAGAGAGGAAAGGAGAACAGGGAATGTTAAGAGCAGGTGTTAGGGAGAATGTGTACAGAGGAAAGATGAAGTAAAGTTTGTTTTATTTAACGACTCCTCTGGAGCGCATTGATTTCCATATGATCTGCTATTGGACGTCAAACATATTGTAAAATGTTCCGATATATGAGATATGGGATATGGAGAACTCTGCTATAATAAATTGCAAAATTGTCTATAAAATGGTGAATAGTATATAAAACCAAAGGCATATAAGGTATATGTGGAGTTGGTGAGCTACTACTCATAAAAGATAGAAATTGTATATTAATATAGTGTAGACAGAGAGGGTCACTTCTTGACCTGAAGGAGTGTCACTTCTCAGGTGGGACAGTCTTTGGGAAGTTGCCTCACATACCCCCTCCCCTCAAGATTTATGTATGGATCCCTGCCACAGATACAGATCTAACCATGCCTTGGCAACACCCTCATTGGTGGATAGAGGAATGCTTGTTAGGGGTTGGAAGATTGGATCATGTGATCACCACCATCTTGTTCTGGAAACTATAAAAGTAATAAATGAGAGAGTCTCACTCTCCTACCTTTCACTCTTTATCTACTTCCCTTCCTTGCTTGTAGTGATTTCTTATTAGCCTGTCCACACCACTCAAACCGCCAGCTGTCGACTTTACAATATGGTCATTCTGACATATTTTTTGGAAGAAACTGCCGGCTGCCATATAGGCTACTCTTCTGATAAGCGGCAAGGGGTCTTTTATATGCAATTTTCCACAGACAGGACAGTACATACCACAGCCTTTCATGAAGCAGTTGATGAAATTGTTGGAATGGAAAATAGCCCAAACTGCAAATGGGTCCACTGAGCAGGATCGATCGGATGATCCACACCTTCACAGGTGAGGTGGACACTTTACCCTCTGAGACCCCCAGAGAGGAAAGATGCACAGATAATTTCAGAACACGTTTTGGAGAGAAGGTGTAGAGAGGGAAGGTGTGATGGGTCTGTTCAGAGCATGTGTGGGGATAATGTGTAAAGAGGAAATCTGTAAAGGGAATGTTCCATTTTCACCACCTGCTTCCCAACTTCTGGAGTCTAATCAGAAGCTGTACCCTGTGTCGCGGTTTCAGCCCTCCGTCGGTTTCAGCTCTCTGCATCGCTTCTGCGCATGCATCAAAATCGAACAGCATCATCACTAACCTTATACATTTTATATAATGTTTTTGGACAAGATGTTTTCTATATGTGTAGCAAACGATTTGTTCCTAGGTGGTGTGCTTTTAGAGATATTTCACTTTTTCTGTATTTTCTGTATGAAGATTGCTCACGACCATTGACAATGCCTTGAGTTTGACAGTACGACCAGTGCAAAACATTAGTTTTATTCAAAATTAATAGAAATCAAGAACCCTAACCTTATCAATTTAATATAATCTTTCCAGTAAAGATGTATTCTATATGTGTACCAAGCGCTTTGTTTCTAGGTAGTGTGGTTATAGAGATATTTCACTTTTTCTGTATGAAGATTGCTCACCGCCATTGACAATGCATTTGAGTGTAGCGTAGGGCTGAAACCGACAGAGGGCTGAAACTCTAACACCGGCGTGCTGGGTCATAGCTTCAAGCCTTTCTGAGGGACAAGCGGAAGTTGCTAGATACATAGTGCAATTTATGACAATGCACACTCATGGTGACTTTATAGTGCTGCCCCACGGGGAAATCAGGCTGCCAGCATCATGACCATATATCCCACTCAGTCACATTATCCTGACACAGAGCTAACCAGTCCTTGCCCTATCCTATTCATTCTGAGCACCAAGCTAGGAAGTGACATGTATCAATGTTGTATGTCATTGGTTTGACTCGACCGGGAATCGAACTCCCGATCTCCCACATGGGAGGCCTACGCTCTACCGACATACACCGTGTTCAGTAGATAGATAGTAGTTGGTGCATCCATCTACCTGCTCTGTTGCTTTTTTTTCGTTGTGGATTTTTTAGGTTATGTTTGTGTTCTCTGCGTGACGTGGACATGTCGGGGATTGTATTTCTCTCATCCAGAGATAACATATGGCGATCTACGCACATTGTACCTGATTAGGTAAACATGAGTATGGTTATCAGTTCAACTGATTAGCCAGGGTACTCGCCTGCTGCTGTCACCCAGCAACTGGTTTGACTACCCACGTACCTGTTAGCCTACACACATGTAAACCTATCTCCTTGCTCATCCACCGGCCGCGTGGTCGAATCGGTAGAACGCATGCCTCCTGTGGGACAGGTTATAAGTTCAATTCCAGATCGAGTCAACCCAATGACTTACACAATTTATACCTGTCGCTTCCTAGCCAGGTGCTCAGCATTATTAGGATAGGACAAGCACTGGTTGGCTCAGTGTCAGGATAATGTGACTGAGTAGGACATCAGGTCATGGTGCTGGCTGCCTGGTCTCCAAGTGGGGCAGCACTATATAGTCGCCATGAGTGTGCACTCTCACAAGTCAGTACCTGTCCAGCTATGACCTTAGATGTTACCTTCAACAGACACAAGACATAAACACCCATCCGTTAGCCTAGTTACCCGCCCACCTGTTCAAATGTCTCCTTGCTCATCTTATATCCCAATCAGAGCAGGTGTGCTGAAGGCTGTCACCTGTATGCTCTCGGGCTGGTGGTTCTAATTAACAGCTTGGGTTCTTCTACCCAACATCACAGCCACCTCATAGCACCATCCCCGTCCCCCTCCCACACACACACACACAACACGCACACTCCCACACACACACACTTCTAAGTGCTACTGACACTCTCACACACGCACACACTGCCACAACCAAACCACTCAACGCGCACACTCCCACACCCACACACCAACAACACGCACGCTCTGCCACACACTGCCACATGTACACTCCCGCACTCACTTCTACTGACGCTCTCACACACACACTCCAACAACCAACCCACTCATCACACACTCACACACGCTGCCACAAGATGCACACTCTCACACATACTGCCAAAACATGCACACTCCCACACAGACGTCTACTAACGCTCTCACACACACGCCCACAACCAACCCACTCAACACACACACTGCCACAACACACACACTCCCACACACACTGCCACAACATGTACACTCCCACACACACTTCTACTGACACTCTCACACACACACTCCCACAACCAACCCACACAACACGCACACTCCCACACACACTTTCACTGGCGCTGTCACACACACTCCGAAAACCAACCCACACAAATCACACGCACTCCCACCCACATTCCCACCCACACTTCCACTGACGCTATCATGCACACACATTCCCAGAACCATCTCATACAACACAAACACTCCCAGACACACCCCCACTGACGCTCACACACACTCCCGCAACCACCTCATATAACGCAAACACTCCCACACACACTCTCAGTGACGTTCACACACACTCCCGCAAGCACCTCATAACAACACAAACACTCCCACATACACTCCCACTGATGCTCAAACACACACTCAGGCAACCACATCATACAACACCAACACTCCCACACACACTCCTACTGATGCATTCACACACCCACCCACACACTTCCGCAACCAGTTCATGCAACACACACACTCACACACACACCTCATACAACACACACACTCCCACTGACACTCCCACTCACATTCCCACCCACACTTCCGCTGACGCTCTCATGCACACACACTCCCGGAACCACCCCATACACCACAAACACTCCCACACACACTCCAACTGATGCTCGCACACACACTCCCGCAACCACCTCATATAACGCAAACACTCCCACACACACTCTCACTGACGTTCACACACACTCCGGCAACCACCTCATAACAACACAAACACTCCGACAGACACTCCCACTGATGCTCAAACACACAATCCGGCAACCACCTCATACAAAACCAACACTCCCACACACTCCTACTGACGCTTTCACACACACACACACACACACACACACTTCCGCAACCAGCTCATGCAACACACACACACTCCCGCACACACCTCATACAACACACACACTCCCACTGACACTCCCACTCACATTCCCACCCACCCTTCCGCTGACGATATCATGCACACACACTCCCGGAACCACCCCATACACCACAAACACTCCCACACACACTCCAACTGATGCTCGCACACACACTCCCGCAACCACCTCATATAACGCAAACACTCCCACACACACTCTCAGTGACGTTCACACACACTCCCGCAAGCACCTCATAACAACACAAACACTCCCACATACACTCCCACCGATGCTCAAACACACACTCAGGCAACCACCTCATACAACACCAACACTCCCACACACACTCCTACTGATGCGTTCACACACCCACCCACACACTTCCGCAACCAGCTCCTGCAACACACACACTCCCACACACACCTCATACAACACACACACTCCCACTGACACTCCCACTCACATTCCCACCCACACTTCCGCTGACGCTCTCATGCACACACACTCCCGGAACCACCCCATACACCACAAACACTCCCACACACACTCCAACTGATGCTCGCACACACACTCCCGCAACGACCGCATATAACGCAAACACTACCACACACACTCTCACTGACGTTCACACACACTCCGGCAACCACCTCATAAGAACACAAACACTCCCACAGACACTCCCACTGATGCTCAAACACACACTCCGGCAACCACCTCATACAACACCAACACTCCCACACACACTCCTACTGACGCTTTCACACACACACAGACACACTTCCGCCACTAGCTCATGCAACACACACACTCCCACACACACCTCATACAACACAAACACTCCCACTGACACTCTCCCCGTAGCTAAGTCCCGCTCCCTCTCCTTTAGTTTCCGGTAACTTATAGTTATCCTCCATTCACCTTACGCTCGCCCTGTCCAGATTAATTTTGGCAAGCAGGTTAAAAGTATGGACACCATAGGTTTATGCAGTAACAGTTACCGTTATATTGACTCAGTATTCCCTGCTATCTGGCAACAAATGTTTCATAAGTGTGTCAGTATCTAAGTCAGATATGTTGAATCAAATCTAGGTGAGTGTGTTGGTTTTGAGAATTTGATGCTTCATCAGACTGTGCAACTTTGATGGTCGCTGTGGCTTTGGCGTGCCGGGCGCCTCTTAGTACGGACCGCCTTCATGCTTCCTGCGGCCCCAGCATCCTGCGGCCCCGGCATCCTGCGGCCCCAGCGTCCTGCGGCCCAGGCGTCCTGCGTCCCCGCTTCCTGTTGTCCTGCGGCCTCGGCGTCCTGCGGCCCCGGCCTTCTGCCGCCCCATGCGTGGCCATGACTGGAAGCCTTTAAGCGGCAGGAATCAGGCCGGGCTTTTTTTGTTTGTTTTTTTGTTTGTCTACATTAGTTGTTCAAGCAGGGGAAATTTCAGTCGCAGACGACTGGTCTTCCTCATTCCACTGCTCCTTGACATATCCTAGTAATGCCGAGCATCTGGCTAGGAAGCGATACGTATCAATTTTTAAAGTCATTGTCTTGACTCGACCAGGATTCGAACCCACGATCCCACAATCTACCACCACGGGAGATGCACGCTCTAACTCATTCGGCCAACCCGCCGAATTTGGCCGTGTTTGGCGCGCGCAGAGCCAGGAAATTAAAAGTCGGGAGATCGGGCCGGCGGGGAGAGTAGGGCCTGCGGGAAGAGCGGATGATAAGTTATTTGATTGTCTGCATTTCAGTAGCAGATAGATAGTCTGTTGGTATGTTTAGTAGTCTATGTTAGTGGTTTTTTTTGGGCCCTCTTGGCATTGTATTTTTGTTCTATTCTTATTACTATGTTAGTTGTTTTCTTAAGGTTCTAGGTTAGTGTTTGGGGGTTTTCTTGGGAAGAGTTTTCCACTTTTTTCTACTTAATTCTATACTAGCCTATTTTATTTACATGTCCATAGGTCTGTACATAATAGGTGGTTGAGTTATGTTTGTTTGAATTTGATTTGATGTATATTTTTGTTGGATATGTTATCTGGCTTTTATATTTCCGGTTGTTCCGCCCTGGGCTGTCCAGTTGGTGGGCCTTGTGGGGCAGTTCAGTTGGGGCTTCCAGTTTTTATTTTGCAGAGATATTTTTTGTAAGTTTTTATGTCAGGGATTTGTCTTTCATTCACCGTTTGGGCATTCCATGCCTTGGCAGCGATTTCCAGTGTGCTCCTTTCATGGGCTTTGATCTGGCTTCTGGTCTGCCTTAGTAGTGGTGCCTTGCTTGCTCTGGTGTCCCTTAGTGGTTGGTGTCCCTTAGTGGTGGGGTTAGATGCTTAATGTCTTGGCTATATCCATATGCTAATGTTTTTAGGTGGAATATTCTTCTGTTTTCTAGTAGCTTTACTTTAGTTCTTTTGTGTAGGTCATAAGTGGGGTGTAGTTTGTCTACTTTCAGGCAGATTTTCAGGGCCCTATTTTGTAGTATCTGCAATTTTTTGAGTAGCTCTTTTTTAGCACCCATGTAAATTACATCCCTATAGTCAAAGTAGGGGAGTACCATGCCTTTGAAGATTTTAATTGACATATCTTGTGTCATATAGTGTCTTAGTTTAGCAAATAGCCATAGTTTGTGATTTACTTTTTGTATGATTTTTGTTACACACAGATTGTAGTTTAGCTGGCTATCTAGTTCTAGGCCTAGGTATTTGTAGTGGTTTACACTTTCCAGTGTTTGGTTTCCTAGTGTACATTGTAGGTTTCTTCCTGTGATTGCTGTATGTGAGAAGAGTACAGTTTTAGATTTATTTGCATTGATGGTTATTTTATTGGATTCACACGAGCCATCCAGCTTTAGCAGGAGGTTTTTCAGTTTGGTTGCTACCTCCTCTACTGTGCTTCCTTCTGCATATACGACAGCATCATCCGCATATAGCTGGAGACATTCTGTCTCCAGCCATTTTTCTACGTCGTTTATGTATCTTTATGTATGCATTTGATATAATTCTCAACCTAAGATGTTCAACTCAACAGTGGACACATTTCCAACAACATTCAAAATGAGCGGATTATTAAACTGTCATTATGCCAGGTGCCTCTGTTTGATTGATGGTGATGATTCTCTGAACAAATAGACTTTTCACTTATGTCAGCTTGTAGAGGTGCCAAGTGACATTTCTGCACATCACATCTAATACCCGATAGCCGAGATCACCGTTCCGAGTATGCATGCGCTGAAAACGGCGTTGGCAGCAAAGCAAGGGCAAACAGCCATTGAGTTTGCCGGTATGCGTAGAGCGAAAACTAAAATTGTATTCAAAATTAATCAAAATGCATAACCATTTGGCACAAACATGGATGGATGGATGCAATATAATAATATAATGAATCTGTTTAAGACACAACTCTCCATAATTAAGCATTGCAGAAACATACAATTGTAGTCACTTTACAGGCTGATGTTTACATCCCGATGCGGTCCATTGATTAGACATAAGTAATTATTGTTCTAAATATTGAAATGTAAAATGTGTCAAGAAAAACTTGTTTCAAAGAAATATATAACCAATGTCTAATTAACCCTACACATTTCCTAGCTGCACAAATGTTATCAACCATAGGATATAAATAAAAACATGAATAAAATGAGTCAACCTGACTCTGGCTAAGGCTCAAACACTAGTCTGAGTGCCCAGATTTGTCTCAATCTAAATGCAGATGGTAAAAGATGTGCTAATTAGATTGATCTAAATGCAATGCTGGCTAAAAGATTAACATGTTCCTTTGTTATATATATTTTTGTAGTTGGTATTCTATGTTTCAAATAGGGGCTGAGATGAGCTGAAACTAGCACATTTCATACCTGCACCCAGTGTCTTACCATTATCCATGTTCTTTGTGGGGGTTTGTTTATCTTCCATGCATCCCACAATGCACTGTGCGGCTGGAATGGCGATGTAGTCTATTCACCTTACCCTCGCCCCATGGCCCCTCTATCCATAATGGCATCTCTCTCAGCACACACTGTGTGTCTGACCCCAGGGCTGGGTCTGTGACCTCTCGCCAATAGACCACTGTCAGTATGCCCCACCCACCCACCCACCCACACATCCACACGCCCACGCGCCCACGCACCAACAGACCGTCACAACCTCATACTCACACACCCACACAGCCTCACACCCACACAGCCTCACACCCACACACCCACACACTGTCATAACCTCACACCCACACAGCCTCACATTCATACAGCCTCACCTCTACATCCACACACACACATACATACCCACACAACCTCATACTCACACACTCACACAGCCTCACACCCACACAGCCTCACACCCACACACCCACACACCCACACACTGTCATAACCTCACACCCACACAGCTTCACATCCATACAGCCTCACCTCTACATCCACACACACCTACACACACACACAACCTCATACTCACACACTCACACAGCCTCACACCCCCACATCCCCACACCCACACATCGTCAGACACCCACCCACACAACCTCACACCCACATACACACACAACTCACGTCCACCCACACAACCTCACCCCACATACCCACACACATACTTACACATCCTCACACCCACACACCCACACACCCACACCCACACATCCACACCCCATGTGTACTGGGCGCATCAGGATCCTTACCCCCGCCCCCTAGGAATACTTACCCCACTTTATCTCACTTTAGCCGTTGCCACTAATCCCCGCCGCCACCCGTAACCCAGACCTCTTCACCTCCACCTCACCCGGCCTAAGCTACTGCGTCCTAACCTGTCATGCCCCCACTCCCAATTCACTCCTGCTCACTCTCACTCACTCCATTCCGCTCTCTGCCATCGTAGCAACACCACTGCTCCCCCCCCCCCTCCCCGCATCGCACCCTGTCCCACCCTACCCCACCCTACCCCACTCCACTCCACCATATTCCATCACACTCCACCCCAATTCCCTCTACTCCCCCCCCCACTCCACTCCACCACCATATTCCATCCCACTCCACCCCAATTCCCTCTACCCCCCCCACTCCACTCCACCATATTCCATCACACTCCACCCCAATTCCCTCTACTCCCCCCCCCACTCCACTCCACCATATTCCATCACACTCCACCCCAATTCCCTCTACTCCCCCCCCCCCACTCCACTCCACCATATTCCATCACACTCCACCACACTTCCCTCTACTCCCCCCCCCACTCCACTCCACCATATTCCATCACACTCCACCACAATTCCCTCTACTCCCCCCCCACTCCACTCCACCATATTCCATCACACTCCACCACAATTCCCTGTACTTCCCCCCCCCCACTCCACTCCACCATATTCCATCACACTCCACCCCAATTCCCTCTACTCTCCCCCCCCCCCACTCCACTCCACTCCACCATATTCCATCACACTCCACCCCAATTCCCTCTACTCCACCCCCCCACTCCACTCCACCATATTCCATCACACTCCACCACAATTCCCCTCTACTCCATCCCCCCACTCCACTCCACCATATTCCATCACACTCCACCACAGTTCCCTCTACTCCACCCCCCCCCCCCACTCCACTCCACCATATTTCATCACGCTCCACCACAATTTCCTCTACTCCCCCCCCACTCCACTCCACCATATTCCATCACACTCCACCACAATTCCCTCTACTCCCCCCCCGACTCCACTCCACCATATTCCATCACACTCCACCACAATTCCCTTTACTCCGCCCCCCCCACTCCACTCCACTCCACCATATTCCATCACACTCCACCACAATTCCCTCTACTCCCCCCCCCCCACTCCACTCCACCATATTCCATCACACTCCACCACAATTCCCTCTACTTCCATCCCCCCACTCCACTCCACCATATTCCATCACACTCCACCACAGTTCCCTCTACTCCACCCCCCCCCCCACTCCACTCCACCATATTCCATCACACTCCACCCCAATTCCCTCTACTCCCCCCCCCACTCCACTCCACTCCACCATATTCCATCACACTCCACCCCAATTCCCTCTACTCCACCCCCCCACTCCACTCCACCATATTCCATCACACTCCACCACAATTCCCTCTACATCCATCCCCCCACTCCACTCCACCATATTCCATCACACTCCACCACAGTTCCCTCTACTCCACCCCCCCCCCCCCACTCCACTCCACCATATTTCATCACGCTCCACCACAATTTCCTCTACTCCCCCCACTCCACTCCACCATATTCCATCACACTCCACCACAATTCCCTCTACTCCTCCCCCCGACTCCACTCCACCATATTCCATCCACACTCCACCCCAATTCCCTCTAACTCCCCCCCCCACTCCACTCCACTCCACCATATTCCATCACACTCCACCCCAATTCCCTCTACTCCACCCCCCCCCACTCCACTCCACCATATTCCATCACACTCCACCACAATTCCCTCTACTCCATCCCCCCACTCCACTCCACCATATTCCATCACACTCCACCACAGTTCCCTCTACTCCACTCCCCCCCCACTCCACTCCACCATATTCCATCACACTCCACCACAGTTCCCTCTACCCCCCCCACTCCACTCCACTCCAACCTACTTCACCCAACAAGCGCATGATCCGTCTCCCATTGTGGTAGATTGTGGGATTCGAACCCTTGGGTTCGAACCCTAGTCGAGTCAAAGCAATGACGTAAATATTGATACTTTTCACTTCCTAGCCAGGGCTTGACATTATCAGGACTGGTCGTTCCAATCTCGGTCGATTCAAAAGTAATCACTTACACAATTAGTGCTTAGCATTAGAAGGATTGGTCAAGGGGTGGCTTGCTCCCTCCTTTGTTCCCTCCTTTGCTCCTTCCTTTGCTCCCTATACCCTTCCCTCCTTCTTCCCTCCCTCCCTCCTTCGTTATCTCCTTAGCTCATTCCTTCACTCCTTCCTTCACTCCCTCCTTCAGTCACTCCTTCAGCCCCACCCTCCTTCAGCCCCTCCTTCGTTCCCTCCTTCGCTCAATCCTATGCTCCCTCCTTTGCTCCCTTCTTTGTTCCCTCCTTCGCTCCCACCTTCACTCCCTCCTTCGCTCCTTTCCCCGTTCAATCCTTCGTTCCCTCCTTCACCCCCACATTTGTTCCCTCTTTGCTCCTTCCTTCGCTCCGACCTCCCCATCCCTGCCTTCCTTCTCCCTCCCTGTCTCCCTTCCCCCTCCCTGTCTCCATTCATCCTCCGTGTCCCTTCCCCTCCCTGTCTCCCTTCCCCCTCCCTCTCTCCCTTCCCCCTCCTTATCTCCCTTCCCCCTCCTTGTCCCCCTTCCCCCCCTTCTCTCCCTTCCCCCTCCCTGTCTCCCTTCCCCCTCCCTGTCTCCCTTCCCCCTCCTTATCTCCCTTCCCCCTCATTATCTCCGTTCCCCCTCCCTCTCTCCCTTCCCCCTCCTTATCTCCCTTCCCCCTCCTTATCTCCCTTCCCTCTCCCTCTCTCCCTTCCCGCTCCGTGTCTCCCTTCCCCCTCCCTGTCTCCCTTCCCCCTCCCTGTCTCCCTTCCCCCTCCCTCTCTCCCTTCCCCCTCCTTGTTTCCCTTCCCCTCCTGTCTCCCTTCCCCTCCTGTCTCCCTTCCCCTCCTTGTCTCCCTTCCCCCTCCCTCTCTCCCTTCCCCCTCCTTATCTCCCTTTCCCCTCCCTGTCTCCCTTCCCCCTCCCTGTCTCCCTTCCCCCTCCTTGTCTCCCTTCCCCCTCCCTGTCTCCCTTCCCCCTCCTTGTCTCCCTTCCCCCTCCCTATCTCCCTTCCCCCTCCCTGTCTCCCCTCCCCCTCCCTCTATCCCTCCCCCCTCCCTGCCTCCCTTCCCCCTCCTTGTCTCCCTTCCTCCCTTCTTCCTTCGTCCCCCATCCAGCTCCCTTCCCCATTTTCCCTCACATCCCCTCCTCTACCTGGCTTCCCTCCATTCCCCTCTCTCCCCTTTCCTCCCTCCCTCTTCGTTCTCTTAGCAGTCACACCCCACTTCCCTACCTACCGATGGCTCTCGGGGAAATCCCCAGTGCCCAGCTAGCGCCCATTACCGAGTGCTAATCAAGGGTTCACTGAGTTCTCCATGGTTGTCTGTGCGTTATCCCGAAGGCCATGCCACGGTGTACCAAGTAGTGAAGTGAACTTTCCTTTAACATAAAATATGGACGGATGGATTTGATCAGCTCCTCCTAACCTCCGATGCACAGACTGGATGACACCCCTGCCTCTACACCAAAAATGAATCAGTAAAACCTCTCTAAATCGACCAACCCACCGACTTTAAATAGTCTATTCACGGAGATGGTCGGTTTAGCGAGATTAGTTTTTATCGTCACAATGGTATTGTATGGGCAATGCTTTGGGACCGAAATAAAGGGATCGATATAGGGGTGTGGTCAATCTGAGTTGGTCGGTCAGAGAGGTTTTATTGTAGTTATCTAACACAATTATCTATAAATTTACAGTTGCATAGTCCGATGGATTTGAGCTGCTGTTTTTTTTCTGAGATAATATAATTGAAGGGTTCAGGCGCAGAACCACATACACGCCAATGCAAAAATGTACTTTAAATAAAAGATCTTCACCTGAAAATAATTTTAATTCTCACTAATTCCACTTTTCATATGAACACATTGTTATGGAGCGATGAACAAAAAAGAAGGAATATAAAAAAAATACCTTTTTGAATGTTTGATTCCAATATTTATCTCCATTTTACATGGTTTTGTGCCTGAAATCTTCATAATAAATTGATGGTTATAATATAGCTTACTTTAATTTGAAGTTAATTTTATTTCAAAGGGCTAACTTTTGAGATATTTGAAGTTCAAACATGTCAAATTAATTTTGGCAAGTATGCCAAAACTCTGCCAACATTGGCTCCTGCAGTAACACATTCTATTAAATTGACTCAGTATTCCCTTTCTCTGTGACAGCAAATGCTTAATAAGTGCATCATTATCCAAGTTACATATGTAGAATCAAATCTAGATAATTGCTTTGGTTATGAAAATTTGATATTTCATCAGACTATGCAACTCTAAAGCTGCATAGTCTGATGAAAACATAACATTTTCAAAACCAAAACAATTATCTAGATTTGATTCTATATATCTAACTTAGATGATGGTGCACTTATTAAACATTTGTCGTTACATATAAGGGGATACTGAGTCAATTAATAGAACCTGTTACTGCAGATGCCTATGGTGATAGAGTTTTGGCAAGCTTGCCAAAATTAATTTAGCATGCTTGCTTTTCAAATATCTCAAAAGTTAGCGATTTAAAATAAAAGTTACTTCAAATTAAAGTAAGGTAGATTATAACAAACACCCGTATATGTTTATCTCAGAAAAAGCGAGAAACTCAAAACCATCAGACTATGCAACTTTAAGTGTTTATCCGATAACATCAAATTAAAGCGAACTAAAATTAGCATGCATACATATACGATCTAAGATATAATTGTGTACAAAGTTAGCCAAAGTGGCACTTCACACAAAGCGTACATCGGTTATAGCATTATGGACATGCATAAAAACACGTAACAGTATACAACATGTAATGCATAATGCATGAGTCAGTAAGATTCATAAGACCTGGTCCTGGATACCACAGAGCAGTTGAAGTGATGTGTAATGGATGAGATGTTGTTCTATTTATTAGGTCAAAGTGGCCTGTTTCCCTTTATAATATTACTGGGTTACTCGGCCGCTCAGAGCTCCAGATAATACCATAAAACTCTTCCCCTTCATATCAACTGTGATGCTGTTATTCAAACCCAGACTATCAACTCTTTAACCACTCCTAAGGAAGAATGAAGACAAGTCACACAGATGAACAGTGGAGAAGTCTCCTGTCCACCTACTAGTGACCTATCACCCACACCCCTTACCTTCTGTCCACACAGAATCTCATTACCCCTTTAGCCTGTATAGAAAGCAGTGCCTACAGCCCATTGAACCTGAGTCCTATGGCTGTGTACACACTCAATTGGAATATATGAATGTTGATAGCATCAGACAGAGTGTCTGGGGTCCTGCTCTAGAGTAGGTGTGTCTCACTCAAGAGACAGGAGTAGAGTGATCTCTGTTCAGTGTGTCTGAAGCAGAGTCCTGAATAATTAATTAATCTCAAAGTGAGGCTAGTGTGGTCAGAGGGCCAAGGTAGTGTAGGTGAGTGAGCAGCCCCACAGCCAGCCAATCAGGCACCCCCACAGCCTGGATGGGCGACACCCCCCAGTAGTGGTGTCTCAACCCAGCTGCAGGTGGTGCCCTGGGTGTATATGCAAATTAGGCTGGTGGGCCTGCCCAGTGGTCAAGGGTGACCAGGTAGTTGCAAACAGTTACAAATACATATTTATATATATGTACCAAAAATGTCCTTTTTCTCCAATTGCATTCTTTATGAATACATAGAGGAACATTTCATCAACCTTGAACTGTTTCTTATATAACACATTTCTTCATTAATCTCAGGCATCATATATGAACATACCTTTCACATAGCTTACATCATGTCACACTGGGAGTGGGCTACTGTTGATTTTAGTTTACATAACATTGTCCCCACTCCGTCGCCCAAGAATAATAATGCTCTCTGCCAACATATAATTCTTAACTGAAAATCCGTATAGTTTGGCACCCTGATTCTTAAGATATACAGCTGGCCTTGCCTGTTGTGTTGATCGGTAGAGCGTGGGCCTTGTGTGCGGAAGGTCGGGAGTTCAGTTCCTGGTTTAGTCAAACAAATGACTTAAAATTTGATACTTGTCGCTTCCTTGCAAGGCTCTCGGCATTATGAGGATAGCGTAACAAGGACTGGTTGGCTCAGTGTCAGCATAATGTGACTTAGTAGGATACAAGGTCATGGTGCTGGTGGTCGGCACTATAAAGTTGGCATGAGTGCGCATTGTCACAAGTCGGTACCTGTCCAGATATCACGTGGTGCCAGGATGTAAAACTCTAACAACCAGCCACCCATACTAAAGTAAAACAAGAAAACATTTTAGCCTTTTTGAGGGCAGCTGGTCTGTACCACATCATATAGTTTACTAAATAAATTCGATCAATTACTAATAAATTCTTATATTATTTCCGGGGAATTTTATTTCCCTTAGCCACAAATATACAATTGTGAGCTTTTTAATTTAATGAGTGTCTATTGACATATAATTGATTGCATGCTTTTAACATGTAACAGTGATGGTCTAAATAAAAAAGCAAACATTTCTCTCTGTGAATATGGCCTATGCTGCCGACATGGCATAAAGCAACCATGAATCAATCAAAAACCAACCAACCACCCCCCTTTTACTGGCAACTTATGAGCCAGCCAACAGAGGCAACCAGACAGGATGGCTGAATGAGTTAGAGCGTCCGTCTCCCGTGGTGGTAGATCGTGGGGTCGTGGGTTCGAACCCTGGTCGAGTCAAACCAATGACTTAAAAATTGAAAATGGTCGCTTCCTAAACAGGCGCTCAGCATTATTAGGACAGGGCAAGGACTGGTATGCTCAATGTCAGGATAATGTGACTGAGTGGGGTACCAGGTCTTGGTGCCGGTGGCCTGCTTTCCCAGTGGGACAGCACTATAAAGTTGCCATGTGTGCGCACTGTCACAAGTCGGTACCCGTCCTGATATGACCTTAGATTTTGCTAGGACGTAAAACCAAAACAAACAAACAAACAATCCAAGAGAGGCCAAGGCGGCAGTAGGGGAGGCCCACTTGGTCCCGGCGACACTTTGCAGGGTTTAATCTACAAATGGAATGATGTCACGCACCTCGAGGTTCAGATGTTTGTCCCGCCCATTGATGGATCTGCGAGATAAAGCCCTTATGATAACCGTGCAGAACACTATAAACAAATGATCAGTGGAAAGCTACTCACATGTTGGTGAATGCCGCTAGCAAGTGTGCCCATGTTTGTGTTTTTTAGTTGAACTAGTGCCAAAGTGGGGCTTCCTAAATATGGGGGCAGCCACCCGGTCCATTAGCTAGCGGTTCTGGAGAAGCACACGCATGCGCAGTGTAACTACTGAAGTGTCCTTTGTGTGTGTGGGGAAAACAGTAAGTTCACCGTAGCAGGTAGCGGAGGGTGCGTGTGTGTGTGTGTGTGAGTGTGTGTGTGGAGGGGAGAGGGTTTGGTGTAAGGGTGTGGTGGTGGGAAGAAGGGTGGATGGAAAATACTAACTTCACCATAGATGGGGCGGAGGGTGTGTGTGGGGAGGTTGATTGATTGATTGGTGGTTGCTTTACGCCGTGTTGGCAGCATAGGCCATATTCACAGCGAGAAATGTTTGTTTTTGTTCAAACCATCACTTTTACGTGTAAAAGCATACAATCAATGTTGTGTCAATTGACACTCATGAATTTTGTAAACTCACAATCATAATAGTTTCTGGTCAAGCTAAATAAAATTCTAAGTGATATTATTACTCACTGATGACATTTGTTTAAAAACCTATATGAGGTGGTACAAACCAGCTGCCCTCAAAAAGCCTAACATGTTTTCTTGTTTTACTTTCGTAAAAAGGTCATGCATGTTGTTTGCAGTGTAAAATTGTTGGCGCAGGGCCATGCAATCCACACAGTTTAATAAAGTGTGTTTTAATGTCAGTGGGGACTGACATCCAATACATTCACGGGGAGGGCCCCCCTTGAGCAGAAAAATGTGTGTTCGCCACGAGTGGCCAATATAGCATCTTGATAAAACAACCTGGTTGTGTCGCCCTTGAAGGCAACTCTGCAGCAGTCCATTCACGGAGGGGGTAATTCTATGGAGTTTGTTGTTTGGGTGTTCATCCCATTCGATCTGCAATAGGTTCCAGATGTATTTTTGAATTGTAGGTTTCAGATCAGAGTGGAGAATATGTCAGTCTTCCAAAGGAGCAGTCAGGGCTCGGGTGGCCGCTTGATCTGCTCTCTCATTTCCTGGGATACCCACATGAATGGGCACCCAACATAGGTGAATGTCAAATTTTGCTATTGAAAGAGAGTTTAGTTTAATGAGTACTTTAAGTAGTATTGGGTGGTCCAGTTTCCTATTGTTTAAAGCCTGAAGGCAGGAAAACGAGTCAGGGACAATGATGAATTTATGACTGGCTGAGGTTTCAATGCACTCTAACGCGAGTTGGAGTGCTTGTGCCTCAGCAGTAAAGATGGAACTCTGATCTGGAATACACATACCTAATTCACCTCTGTGGATGATTGCTGCCGCAGATACTCTGTTGTCTGTCTTTGACCCATCAGTGTAAATGGCTAGGTGGGAGCTAAAAGCACTTCGCACATTGATAAAGCTTTCATGATATGAAAGTGGGTGCGTTTGAGATTTCTTCGACATGGCCACCTGGAGGATGATGTTTGGTTTCCTCACCTGCCAGGGAGGAACATCTGAATATTGTGAGGGTGTGGGGAGGAGGGAGGGTTTGGTGGAGGGTGTGGGAAGGAGGGTGGGGGCGAAATACTAACTTCACCATAGCAGAGGGCTGAGGGTGTGTGTGTGTGTGAAGGGGGGGGGAGTGGATGCGTGTTGGGGTGGGAGGGAGGATGGGTAGAAAATACTAACTCCACCATAGCAGGGGGCGGAGTGTGTGTGTGTGTGTCGAGGGTGCATGCAGAAAACACGAACTTCACCATTGTGTATGAAGAAGGGGGAGGGCTTGTTTTTTTTAGTTTTGCGTACTGCCAACATCTAAGGTCCAATCAGGACGTGGTGGAAGGGTGTGGAGGTGGGAAGGAGGTTGGGTGGAGGATACTAACTTCACCATAGTGGAGACGGTAGGTGTGTGTGGATGGGTGTTGGTGTGGGAGGGGGGTAGGAGGGAGGGGTGTAGAGGTAAGACTAACAGTGGGCGGATGCGGTGTGTGTGCAGGAGGGGGGGGGGGTGGGAGGGTGGAGGAGGGAAGGAGTGAGGGAGTAAAACAGTAACTTCACCAGAGCAAGAGGCGGATGGCATAGCACCATAGTAAAAGGGTGCATGGAAGGTTGGGGGGTTTGGTATTGGGTGTCGGGGGTGGGATGCACTCAGGGGGTAAAGCACTAACTTCACCGTAGTAAGAGGAGTTGGGTTTGTTTGTGTGTGGAAGGGGGAGGGCTTGGTGGAAGGTGGTGGGGGTAGGAGGTGGCGTAGGATGTGTGTGTGGAGGAGAGATGGGTTGGTGGAGAGGTGGTGGGGGGGAGTAGGAAGGGGAGGAGGAGAAACATTAACTTCACCATAGCATGCAACATAGGCCATGCAAGGTACCTCCACCACCCACCACCACCACCACTACCACTACCACCACTTCCACCACCACCACCACCACCACTACCACCACCACCACCTCCACGACTACCACCATCTCGACTACCATCACCACCGCCATCACCACCACTGCCACCACCACCACTACCACCACCACCCCTACCACCACCACTGCCACCACCACCACCCCCACTACAACCACCACCACTACCACCACTACCACCACCACGACCCCTACCACCACCACCACCACTTCCACCACCACCACCACCACTGCCACCACCACCACCGCTACCACCACCACCACTGCCACCACCACCACCACCACCACCACTGCCATCACCACCACCACCACCACCACTACCACCACCACCACTGCCACTATCACCACCACCCCCATCACTACCACCACCACCACCGCCACTATCACCACCAACACCACCCATCACCACCACCACCACCACCACCACCACACCACCACCACCACCACTGCCACTATGACCACCACCACTATCACCCTCAACACCACCACCACTACCACTACCACCACCACCACCACCACCCCCATCCACCACCACCACCGCAACCACCACCACTACCACCACCACTGCCACTATCACCACCACCACCACTACCACCACCACCACCACTATCACCACCAACACCACAACCACCACCACCACCACCACTACCACCACCACCACTACCACCACCACCACCACTACCACCACCACCACCAATGCCACTACCACCACCACAACCACCAGCACCACTACCACCAACACCACCACCAACGCCTTCTCCCCACCGGCACACTGTCTACAATTCGAGCCCTTTAATAGGTCTGGCGACCATTAAATCTAGTGGTGGTAAACACGCGAACTCCTCTAGTCACAACAATAGGTGGATTTCACCTAGTCAGACAGTCCTAGAATCCCCCACCCTGGGTTCGACGATGTACGTACTATTCGTCAACGCTATGCTCTTTATTGCATTTGCTGTATGTGTATATGTTTAAGTGAGGCGAATTATGTATGTTGAGGTATGTATGTAGGTATGTATATGTATATATGAGTGTATGTATGTATGCATGTATGCATGTATGCATTATGTATGCATGTGTGTACACATGCATATCTGTGTGTAGGTGTGTATGTATATACATAGGTGTATGTGTATATAGGTGTGCATGGATGTATGTATGTGTATGCATATATATAAATATATGTGTATATGTGTTTATATGTGTGTGTGTATGTGTATGCAAGTATGTAGTATGTGTGTATGTATGCATGCATATATATATATATATATATATTTGTTCATGCATATACATATATGTATGTATGCAGGTATTGCAGGTATAGCAATACCTCAGGGAGTTTGACGCCCCTGCCCTGCAGAGTTGTAAACCACTGCCTTGTGGTACAGGTTCTTGAACAGAACGAAGGCTAAGGGAGCAAACCCTAAACAGAAAACCATGTCACTTTGGCAGCATTTAAGGGCGAGTTCGATGTATGGAACTCCCAACATCTCTCCCGACCAGCCACTGCAGGGACAAATAGTTTTGCTGACCGGTCTTGACATGTTTCTTGCCGAGTGTGAATACCTCTATTTGCTCCCCGAGAGAAGTGCCTCTGGTAAACTTGCAAAGCCAGCAGCACTTCAAACACTTTTGGCAGGCAGCTTTATGAGAAGCATGAAATATGAAAGACATTTAGACTGACTCATGGATGCAACTCTCACAGCAGAGAGCTAAATGGAGAGCGGCAGTCAAGTAATGAAAGCAGTCTTTGTCGCATCGCGACCGACAGCATGATGATGATGATGATGTGTATATGTGTGTATGAATGTATGTATATATATATATATATGTGAACATATATGTATATATATATATGTATATATGTATTTATGTATATATATATGTGTGTAGGTGTGTATGCATGTAAGTATGTATTTATTAATTGTGCACGTACACTACAATAAAATAGCAATGCATTGTACATAATAATATATAAAGAGAGAGGCGATGTTAATTTATGTTTCACATAACTTTGTTTGTATTCGGGTATTATGTTCTAGCAACATTTAAGTTGCCATGACTGCGCGCTGTTATAAGTCAGTACCCGTTATGAGTTACTGTTATCCTGTCAGTATGACCTTAGATGTTGCCAGGAAGTAAAGCTCCAACAACCAACCAACGGTTTATTTAGTTACACTATATATACTTTAAAGAAATAGGGAAGGGATGTTCTACTACAACGATTTTAAGATCTAGAGAGAGAGGAGATGTCAGTTAATGTTTTACATTTAGCTTCGTGTTTGTTTTTGTTGTGGTTTTACGTTCTGGCAACATGTATGTCCGTATCATGACGATTAATATAAGCTATACTACTTATACTGCAAACAAATATTGAATGCAACAATTGCTGTAACAATTGCAAACCCTTTTTATACAACGCTTTAATTGTTAAAAGAAAAAGGTTTAAGGAAACGATGGAACTAAATAGTTAATATAAGTGATAATAGTAAGAATGCAAGCAAATAGATTTCTAGTCAAAATATAATATAATGCAAGCGAGTATGTTTAGCGATGTAATAAACCAAATGACCGAACTCAATAATGTTTGATGATATATATAGTGTATATCAATATATAGAAATATGTATCTTGGAACCCAATAGTTTATATAGTTAAGAGTAGCAAATAATTCACTCAAAATACCCCAAAAATAGCACATTTGATATGCATGAAACAAATAATTCAAACAAATACGTTATATTGTTACCAATACAAACTAAGGTAATAATAATACTCACATATTGTATAGAAGTAATAAAATAACCGAGCCAAACAAATAGCAGTAACAGAAATGAAACAAATAAATAGTTTATATTATTTATAATTTTAAAAAACAATGTAAACAAGACAACTGTGCATTTAAAAAAACCATTAATGTCAGAAAACTTCGTATGCAAAATCTGCCAATTTTCGCGATTGATACGCGAAAATAGGGAGCTCGGACGCCCATTGATGAGAGTGTTTAGTGGTATCTTCCCAGGGTTCAAAAAGCCGCCTCGTCATTGAGTTTGTTCAATTACAATAATGTACCTGTCGCTGCCATCACGAAGCCTACATAAAATATGACTTGCCACAACACACCTCTAGACAGATACTCTACCACTCTCTGACCTCCCCCCCCCCCCCACCCCACTCACACACACATGCCACATCTCCATCACATACTCTCCCTCCACCACCTCTCTCCTCGCTGAACCCTGTCCCACTCACACACACATGCCACGTCTCCCTCACATCCTCTCCCTCCACCACCTCTCTCCTCGCTGAACCCTGTCCCACTCACACAAACACATGCCACGTCTCCTCACATCCTCTCCCTCCACCACCTCTCTCCTCGCTGAACCCTGTCCCACTCACACACACATGCCACATCTCCCTCACATCCTCTCTCTCTCCACCACCTCTCTCCCACTGCTCTTCCCCCCGCTCTGACCCACTCCCAAACCTCTTCATCTGTCCTATTCTCACTTTCTACTGCTATTACTTTCTTTTCAAACGCCCTCTTCTGAACCGCCCATATCCTCTCTCCCACCCTCTCCTCTCTCCCACCCTTCTCCTCTCTCCCACCCTTCTCCTCTCCAACCCATCTCCCACCCCTCTCACATCCTCTCCCACCCATCTCTCACTCCTCCCCACCAATCTCCCATCCCTTTCCCACCCCTCGCCCACCCCTCTCCTCTCCCACCCCTCTCCTCTCCCACCCCTCTCCTCCTCCACCCTTCTCCTATTCCACCCCTCTCCTCTCCCATCCCTCACCTCTCCCACCCCTCTCCTATCCCACCCCTCTCCTATCCCACCCCTCTCCTATCCCACCCCTCTCCTCTCCCACCCCTCTCCTCTCCCTCCCCTCTCCTCTCCCTCCGCTCTCCTCCTCCATCCCTCTCGTCCCCCATCCCTCCACCAAGTGTCTCCCACCCCTCTCCCACCTCTCCACCACTCTTCCACCCATCTCGCATTCATCTTGCAGTCCACTCCCACCCCTCTCCTACCCCTCTCCCATTCCTCTTGCATTACTCTTCCACCCTCTTCCTCCTCCCCTCCCCTCCCCTCCCCTCCCCTCCCCTCCCCTCCCCTCCCCTCCTCCCACACATATTCTCTATCCCGTCCCACTCCCCATCTCCCCATCTCCCAGTCTTTCCACCCCTCGATCTGCTCGGCCTCCATATCCCCCCCCCCCCCACACACACACATCGTCCAACTCCCCATCTCCTGCCCCCCTGCATCTCCCCATTTCCCTTATATCCCCCACCCCTCCATCTCCCCTCCTCCCTCCCCCACATCCCTCTCTACCCCGTCCCACTCTCCATCTCACCCCCTCTCCCCTCCCTCCCCCACACCCCCTCCCTCTCTAGCCCACCCCGTCTCCCTCCCCACCCCTTTCCGTCCCCCACCCCCTCCCTACCCCGTCCAACTGCCCATCTGCATGTATAATTCACAGGCTCACCTCGCCGCGCATGCGCCCAAACGCTGGGTGCGTGGTGCCAGATTTGTATTGACCGGCACGTTGTTCCGGCGTGGCCTGTTCGCGCGCGGGGTGTCGGGATACAATGGCGACGTGCGATAAAGAGCGATGGACCAATTGTGTGCTGGCTGGCGGCGGGCATGCGCGTTCATATACGGGTGGGCATCACTACCGCTACACTCATCTCACCTCCCCCTATACGCGCACACGCCACACTGCCCACCCCACCACACACACACACACAACACGGCACTCTCGCACAGACGCCATGCACCTCCCTCCCCTCCCCCATCCCCCACGCCGTGCTGTGCACCCTGCCACCCACCAGCACACACATACACACACACATATATATACAATAACAATATGACCATTTCATTTGTAGTTACAGGGTATCATAGCAACAATATAACAACACATACATCACGCATCCATCCCTCCCTCCACACAAACACTCACACACTCACACATTCACAGACTCACACACACGCAGCACGACCAACAGTTTGACAAGTCAGGCCGCCAACCCCACCCACCCAAACCAACATATCGACAACTCAGGTCTCCACCCCCACACACCCAAACCAACAGATGGACAAGTTACGCCTTCAACCCCACCCACCCGAACCAACAGATCTACAAGTCAGGCTGCCAACCCCACCCACCCAAACCAACATATCGACAAGTCAGGTCTCCACCCCCACACACCCAAACCAACAGATGGACAAGTTACGCCTCCAACCCCACCCACCCGAACCAACAGATCAACAAGTCAGGCCGTCAACCCCACTATGCAAACCAACATATCTACAAGTCAGGCCACCAACCCCACCCACCCAAACCAACATATCGACAAGTCAGACCTCCAACCCCACCCACCCAAACCAACAGATCTACAAGTCAGGTATCCACCCCCACCCACCTAAACCAACAGATGGAAA
Organism: Branchipolynoe longqiensis; assembly: GCA_030323885.1. Lineage (NCBI taxonomy): Eukaryota > Metazoa > Annelida > Polychaeta > Phyllodocida > Polynoidae > Branchipolynoe > Branchipolynoe longqiensis. The sequence goes on along the minus strand of CM059199.1, from coordinate 41,027,171 downwards.
AGTTACGCCTCCAACCCCACCCACCCGAACCAACAGATCTTCAAGCCACCCACCTGAACCAACATATATATACAAGTCAGGCCGCCAACCCCACTACCCAAACCAACAGATGTACAAGTCAGGCCTCCAACCCCACTCACCCGAACCAACATATTGACAATTGAGGCCGCCAACCCCACTACCCAAACCAACAGATGGACAAGTCAGGCCTCCAGCCCCACCCACCCAAACCAACATATGGACAATTGAGGCCGCCAACCCCACCCACCCAAACCAACATATCGACAAGTCAGGCCTCCACCCCCACCCCCCCAAACCAACATATCGATAATTGAGGCCACCAGCCCCACCCACCCGAACCAAGAGATGGACAAGTCAGGCCTCACATAAAACAACAGATGGACAAGTTATGCCTCCAGCCCCACCCACCCAAACTAACAGATGGACACATCAGGCCGCCAAGCCCACCCACCCAAACTGACAGTTGTCCAAGTCAGGCCTCCCTCCATCCACACATTACTCACCCAAACTTACCCGCCTAGACAAGCCATCGGACGCGGTGGGCCAATTGGTAGAGCACATCTTTCCTGTGCGGAAGGTTGGAAGTTCGAATCATAGCCGAGTCAAACCAAAGACTTATCAAATTGATACCTATCCTGGCGCTCAGCATTAATGTGATACGACAAGGACTGGTTTGCACATTATCAGGATAATGTGACTGTGTGGGGCCGCACTATTAAGTCACCATGAGTGCACAGTGCCAGAAGTCGGTATCTGTTCTGATATGACGTTAGATGTTGCTAGGACATAAAGCCACAGACAAACTTAGCCAAGCCAATGAAAAGACAAGGCAAACATAGACACGCTATAGATACCCAGACCCACATCCCCTGCACACAGCCAACCCCAAACACTGATATTGTGATAAGTGATATCACCAAAGTTACAGGCCACACATCCAACGCCACATACATAACGCCACACACCTAACCCCACACACCTAATGCCACACACCTAAAGCCACACACCTAACGCCACACACCTAACGCCACACACCTAACGCAACACACCCATACGCCATGCCTCGCACCCACATACAACGGCACGCCATACACCGATCTCAACATACACACTCACACACGCGCACACCCCCAATACAATACAGGGGCAAGGCAGCCATCAACCCCCCCCCCCCCACACACACCGACACATACACACACCGTCCACAACCACTTGCCGTCACACACACACACACACCAACAACGCGCACAGCCAATCCCACACAACACGCACTCCACACTCACCACCTCGAAACCCCACCTCCACACCCCCACACCCCCACATCCCCACACCCCCACATACCCACACACCCCCACACCCCACACACCCACACACCCACACACCCACATCCCCACACCCCCACACCCCCACACAATCCACGCGACTTCCCCACACGCCATGCCCTACGCCGCCACCCCCACCCACCCACCCCACCACACCACACCCTCCATTACCAATAATTGCATTATTGGATGGCACTGTGGGAATTCGCCCTATGGGGACACTGATCAGTCTACCGGGCGCGGTAGCCGAATCGGTAGAGCGCAGGCCTCCCGTGCGGGAGATGGGGAGTTCAATTCCCGGTCGAGTCAAACCATTGACTTACACAATTTATACTTGACGCTTCCTAGCCAGGCGCTCGGCATTAAGAGGATCGGACAAGGACTGGTTAGCTCAGTGTCAGGATAATGTGACTGAGTGGGATATAGCATCATGGTGCTGGCTAGATAAAAGATTCACCCGGTACTTGGAGTACACGGGTGAAGGACAACGTAGTGTAAATACGAGCGAAAATAGCTTTACTATGGAACAAGAACTAGAAACTGTGGCTCCAGTATCAAATGGTTACCCATATAGGCCAGAGTTGGTGAAATGGGAGAGAATGCAAAAAGACAAGGTGGCGGCCATAGAATGCCGTCGATTTCACTTTAAAACTTATTAAACTAGATGTTTTATTATATTTTTCAACTCAAAGGTAGCTGGAAATATGAAGACATATACAAAGAAATGTTGTTTCTTAGATTGTGAAATTAGGCTCTCATAAAGACTTATTTCATTAACCCGATTTTTCGACCGTTTTTATATATACAAATCAATGCGCTCTCGAGGCGTCGTTAACAAAAAAAACGTCAACAAACAAACAAAACAATGCAAGCATCAAACTTTCAAAAATAGACCACTTCTTTATTCTCTCTGTCTCCTCATAGTGTTCTCATTCTTCCTGTCTCATTATTCTCCCGGTCTCTACTCATGTTCTCCCTGTCTACTCATAATTTACTGCAATAACACAGTGCTGTATGTCTATTAATTGTTGTTTTTTAATGACAGGTTTAATGTATTATTGCTATAATCTGCTATGCCGTGCGGAAAGTTGCGACTTCGGTTCCTGGTCGAGTCAAACCAATGACTTTAAAATTGATTCTTGTCACTTCATAGATTGGTGCTTGACATTAATAGGATAGGGCCAGAACTGGTTAGCTCAATGCCAGGATAATATGACTGAGTGGGATACCAGGTCATGGTGCTGGCAGCCTGGTTTCCAAGTGGGGCAGCATTATAAAGTCGCCATGAGTGCACACTGTCACAAGTCGGTACCTATCCTGATATATTTTTTTGTTGTTGTAAATATAGTTTATTCATTGAATAAAGTCTTTTGTCAGCGCCGTGGCACTGGTCTTCCAGCCATGTGACAATACAGTTATTTACAATATATGACTGTAGATGTTGCTAGGATGTAAAACAACAACAACCAACCAACATTGTGCTATGGCTTTTTTTTAGACAAATTATTTTTAATTATTTTGTCCCCCAGATGATGCACCAATTAGAAATAATATCGTCCTAATATATAACACACTGTTTCTTTCTGTTAATATATTAGTATTGTGAACCAAATACGTGTTGGTATTTTGGGCAAAAGTATTTCCACTAAGGAAATGCGAAACTTTCTATTTGCTGCATTCATTCCATAAATACTGGATAATTTCAACTACCTTCGGTATCTGCCTATCGATGGATTAAATTGTCTGACTTGCTTAAAAAATCAAATTAATTTCACATCCATTTAATAATTAGGGGAAATATCAATCTCAGAAAATTGGTCTTCCTCATTCCACTGCTCATTGCCGGGTCCTAGTGATGCCCCATCACCAGGACATGACAACTACAGTAAAACCTCTCTAACCGACCACCTCCATAGACCGACCACTCCCCTATATCGATCGCTTTATTTGGGTCCCAAACGATCCCCATACAATACCATTGTGCCATTATTATAACTATCTAAACCGACCACCTGCCTAAATAGATCATTTCTAGTCGGTCCCATGGTCGGTCAATTTAGAGAGGTTTTACTGTATATATTTCTAAGGCATTGGATTGGCTTGGCATGGTTCTGAGCGCTCACCTCATTCATTCGGTGTGATTTTCGCTCCTTGGCTCGGCATTGAGTGTTTTAAAACATGTCGCATCTACTCATATGTGGCTATTCAATACCTGATACCCCAGTCTCAGGAGAACCAGCGTTCGCCGCCAACCTCCTTACAGCCAAATGGACCCAAACTATCAGTGTCCCACTCGATACATTGATTCAAATACGCGGTCGGCGCCAGGGCCGGTGCTGGGTTGGGGCCAGGGCGGCGCAGAGTCGCCGAACACACGGGAAGTGTCACTGACCACACAGTGAGTGTGACATTGCATGAGTTGGCGCCGCCAGATCGGCACCAGGTCACCGCCAGGTCGCCGGCAACTCGCCAACCAAGATGTCGGTGACCTGGCAGTGCCAGATTAGCACCAGGGCGGCACCAGGTTGCCAACCAGTTTTGAATGGCGCTGCCGGAACAGGGCCCAAGGAGGTTGCAGGTGCAGCAGCTGCATCCTCCGTGTGTCAACAATTTCCGAAATGGACCCTATGAGGTTGGCATGCTCACGGTGTCAGCACTTAAGGAGGGCATAAGGAGGGCACAATGAGGACACTTTGACGTCGTGAATCGATTGTAGGCGAACACAGCCCTCGTGTGACTGGGCTATGACAGCTGGCTTGCACACATAGACAAATATCGGAAAATGTAGAAGGTGTGTATTTCCTGTTTGCATCCGAGTTCCACCTTGTTGCACACGTGTGAAACGACTTCCTCTTCACCGATTATCGCCCAGTGCTTGCAGTAGAGATTAGAAACAAAGTCCACAGTATTTCATCGATTGATACTTCTTTGTCAAATGATCCCCACTCTCAAATACATCGCGTTTATTCCCCGAACCAACAAACCCCCGCCCCCCCCCCTCCCATCCAGCTCTGCCTAAGCAATTAAATCAACTTAAATGTTGTTCTAATCAAGCAGGCAGACAAGATGGCCTAATGGGTTGAGCGCCCGCTCAATGACGTACAATTTGAGACTTGTCGGCACCTCTAGCATGGTGAAAACTGGAATAGGGAAGACTGGAGTTAATAACTTCCACTGCTTAAACCGTCCTTAGATGTTGCCAGGACGTACAACTCCGACAACCAACCAATCCACTGCTTAGATCTACGTGGTCCGATATTCAAAACAAAAATGACCTAGATTTGATCCTACATTTACAGATTAGATATTGGTGCACTTATTAAGCATTTGTTGCTGCATAGAAGGGGACACTAAACTAATTCAATAGAACCTGCTATTGCTGAAGGCTATGGGTGTCAGAATTGTTATATGCACACACAAATTAATTTGGCATATTTTCACCTAAAATATCTCAAAATTGAGCCATTTAAATTACAAGTTTATGAATTTGGCATATTTTCACTTAGAATATCTCAATATTGACCCATTTAAAATAAAACTTTATTACTTGGTCCTATTTTCACTTAGAATATCCCAAAATTGAGCCATTTAACATCAAAGTTAATTAATTTGGCATATTTTCACTTAAAAGAACTTAAAAGTTAGCGATTTAAAATAAGAGTTACACCCACCTAAAGTCAACTAAATTATAACAATCAATCTACTGCATTTCCCTTAAAAAAAGAATAGCACAAATTCAAAAACAATGGGACTATGCAAATTCAACCGCTGATTGCAACCAACTACACACATTTTGATTTATTATAAATGTGTGGTGGGATTCGATTCATTAACCCTTTGTTGGCGACACCTGCATTTGCGCATCCCCCCAGCAGGTTGCCGCCTGCATTCATTATGCAAGGGGCATTAATGCAAGTGGCATGGGGCAGCATTGGGGATGTCTAACACAAAGGGGGCAAACAGTGGGCACACTGAAACCACGTGCATTAATAATAACCATAGCAACACTGACTAGGCCATGACATCACATTATTCTGGTTGTCGCCAATGGCTTTCAAGTTTCAGGCGTTCAGCAGTATTAGGATAGGACAAGGACTGGTTGGCTCAGTGTCAGGATAATGTGACTGGGTGGGATATCACTTGCCGTCCAATAGCCGGTGATACTAATCAATGTTCTCTAGATGCGTTGTTAAATAAAACAAACTTTGCATGGGATATCAGGTCATGGTGCTGGTGGTCTAATCTCCCAGTGTGGCAGCACTATAAAGTCCCACACGATTTCGCACTGTCACAAGTCGGTAGCCATCTTGATATGACCATATGAGTAGACAGGGAGAACATGAGTAGCGACGGGGAGAATAATGAGACAGGAAGAATGAGAACACTATGAGGAGACAGAGGGAATAAAGAAGTTGCCAGGACGTAAAACTCCAATAACCACCCAACAAGTCGGTACCATTCCTCATATGACCTTTGATGATACCAGGACGTAAACATTCTCTCCAGAGTGATGCTCAGGCTCTCCTCTGTGTCGGACTTGAACCACAGGGTTTGCATTCGCATGTCACCCACCTTCCGCCACCCAAGACCAGACGGGATGGCCAAATGAGTTGAGTGTCCGTCTCCTGCTTTGGGAAATCGGGGGATCCAAACTAATGGATTTGTGGTTTCGAACCCTGATCGATTCAAACCAATGACTTAAAAATTGATACTTGTCACTTCCTAGCCAGGTGCTCAGCATTATTAGGATATGGCAAGGACTGCTTTGGCTCAGTGTCAGGATAATGTGACTGAGTGGGGTATCAGGTGATGGTGCTGACGGCCTGGTCTCCAAGTGTGATGGCACTATAAAGTGGCCATGAGTGCGCACTGTCACAAGTCGGTACCCGTCCTGATATGACGTTAGATGTCGGTATGATGTAAAACAACAATAAAAGCAAACAAATCCGACACCCAACCGGTTACCGGGTTAGACGGAACGACTGGAAGAAAAACAAGAAAGTATATCCCACGACAGTCAACCTCTCTCTGCTTCCTGTTTCCGGTATCCGGTTTCCGGTGGACCCATCCATGCGTGGGACGCTACCTAGGAGATTAAAAGATAACACACGCAAATAGAACCGGCCTCCCTTCCGCTGTCTTGGAGATTGGACCTTGGGCTCGGATGTTGGTCGGGAGGAAGGTCAAAAGAGCAGACGGGACCAGAGCTCTTGTGACAATTTATACTTCTTTTGTAGCATCAGCGGTAAGTTTTACTATGAATTTATCTATTATTTCCGGTTAAATAGGAAGTGTGTTCATGGTCAGTAAAACTTGGCAACTGGGTGTACATGTCATATGCATATATACATATGTTTACATCTGTACATCATATGTGTACATATGTGTAAGTATATGTACAAATATTTGGCGGTACGTGACTCAGGATGTGAGCAAGGTGAGCGGTGGCGCCACCGTCGGAGCTGAGGTTGAGTAGGTTGGAGCAGTAGATGACTAGCCTGAGGCTCTACCACCTGCATACTGGTGAGTGGGTGTGAGGAGCGAGTATGGAATTCTGGGTTATTATGCTCGTATAATTCTTATACAGCATATATAAATATATGCATGTGGGTTCGAATCCCACGATCTACCAAAATGGGAGACTAATGCTCAACTCATTCGGTCACACCGTTTGGTCCATACACATAGAAAATATATATGACACATATATGCATTGAACATAAACAAAGTATATATATGCTATGTAATGAACTATGGGAGTATAAACGAAGGGCACACGATCTCACAATTAAGCCTCATCTGTGTGCGTGGCGAGGTTCCTATTTCCACCGCTATCGCCCTCAGCGCATGGCCAAACCCCAGCACTCTTAAACTGTTATAAAAACAAACAGATCCAATTCTCTTTCAAGCTGATGCTGATGAAAGGAAGTTCAAATTGAACATTCAAGATATTCATTTCTTAGAGTGAAATTGGCATAGATGGAAGAATATTACTTGGGAATGCTAGAGTTTAGTTCTACAGACCAGACGGGATGGCCGAATGAGTTAGAGTGTCCGTCTCCCGTGCTGGTAGTTTGAGGGGTCGTGGGTTCGAACCCTGATCGAGTCAAACCAATGACTTAAAAATTGATACTTGTTGCTTCCTAGCCAGGCACTTGGCATTATTAGGACATGGGAAGGACTGGTGTGCTCAGTGTCAGGATAATGTGACTGAGTGGGATACCAGGTCATGGTGCCAGCAGCCTGGTTTCCCAATGGGACAGCACTATAAAGTCACCATGAGTGCGCACTGTCACAAGTCGGTACCCATCCTGATATGACCTTAGATGTTGCTAGCATGTAAAACAACACACAAACAAACAACAAACAATCTACATTGTAAGAGCCAGGGAAGGCTGGATGTCATTGCCGGGGTGGGGGTGGGTGGATAGTGGATGCTTCTTTGTAGGTGGTTGGTTGGTGAAGGCTCTGCTAGGGAGGACAGCGTAATCTTCAGCAGCATCCTCCGATAGCATCTCCTGCTGCAGGGACGCATCTATCTCCAGACATGGAAGGTATTCATCGTTTAGCTTGATTGGGGTTTGGAATTGTACGTCCTAGCAACATCTAAGGGTACCGACTTGTGACAGTGGACACTCATGGTAAATTTATAGTGCTGCCCCACTGGGAAATCAGGCCACCAGGACCATGACCAGGCCACCAGGACCATGACCATGACCCGATATCTCACTCAGTCCCATTATCCTGACACTGAGGGAAATCAGGATGCTTGCATCATAACCCAATATCCTACCCAGTCACATTATCCTGACACTGAGCTAGCCAGTCCTTGCCCTGTCCTATTAATGCCGAGTGCCAATCTAGGAAGCGACAAGTATACATTTTTATAAATCATCGGTTTGACTCAGACTGGGATTCGAACTCCGGATCTCCCACACCGGAGGCCTGCGATCTACCAATTCAGCCACCAGTATCATTGTTTAGATGATGATGGTGATGATAATGATGGAAGATATTGATGATGAGGAAGGGGAAGAAAATACATACATGCAGAAAAGTCAATGGAGACAGATTGATTGATTGCTTGGTGGTTGCTTTACGCCGTGTCGGCAGCATAGGCCATATTCACGGCGAGAAATGTTTGTTTTTTGTTCAAACCATCGCTTTTACATGTAAAAAAAAGCAGACAATCAAGTATGTGCCAATAGATGCTCATTAAATTAGAAAGCTCACAATCATATATTTGTGGTCAAGGGAAACAAATTCGCATAGAAAAAGAAAATTTGTATTAATAATTGATAGAATCTATTTAGTCCAGCTGCCCTCAAAAAGGCTAAAATGTTTTCCTGTTTTACCTTAGTAAAAAGGTCATGCATACTGTCTGCAGTGTAGAACTGTTGGGGCAGGGCCAACAAATCAACGCAACTTAGTAAAATGTGTTTGAGTGTCAGCGGAGAATGGAGACAAGTGGCAATCACTCATTCACCCCAACATTCATTCATTCAGTCATTCAGTCATTTCGTGACGTGCTGACTCATCCCTGACACACTGACTCATTCCCTGATTCTCACTAATTGATTCATTCAGGCAATCGCTGACTGCATCATCCACTAAGTGACCGCTCTCACGCACTCACTGACTCATCATACATACACTGAGTCGGGTATTCACTCATTACCTCATTCATTCAGTAACTCACTAGTGCATCATCGACCCATTGACTAACTGACCCACTCGTTCACCTATTCACTCATGCACTCATTCAGCCAGCCAGCCACTCACCCACTCACTCACCCATTAACTCACCAATTCACTCACCCACTCACTCACCCACTCACTCACCCATCCACTAACCCACTCATTATCTCACGCACTATCCCACTCACCTACCCACTCACTCACCCTCTCACTATCCCACTCATTATCCCACTGCCTTACCTACTAACTCACCCACACACTCATCCACTCACTCTCCCATTCCCTCACATACTCGCCCACTCACTCACCCACTAACTCATTCTCCCACTCACTCACTCACCCATTACCTTACCTACTCACTCACCCACCCACTCACTCACCCACTCACTCACCAATTCAATCACCCAGTCACTCACCCACTCATTCTCCAACGCACTCACCCATTCCCTTATCTACTCACTCACCCACTCACTCAGCCACCCACTCACTCACTCATTCACCAAGTCACTCACCAATTCACTCACCCACTCACTCATTCACCCATTCACTCACCCACTAACTCACCCTCTCACTCTCCCACTCCGACTCTCTATGTGGCGTTCTCTGTGGCGGAGTGGTTAGAGTGTCTGACTTTTTTCTAGGTCAGACTCCTAATCTGAGGGTCGGCGGTTCGATTCCCCGATTCTGCCAATTTGGATTTTCACTGCTGTGTCTAACTTACAGCGTCATCAAAGGCCGGTTGCTCTCATACCATGTCTATGTGGTGTGGGAGGTTAAAAATCCCTTGGGTCAGTAAAAGTGTAGGCTCTGGCTTTCTATCAACCAGCAGTGGAGTGGGGAAGACCAGTTGTCTGTGACTGGGATTTCCCCTGCTTGGGACAACTAATGTACAAAAAAAAATAGAAAAAAAGAAAGAAAAAAAGAGAGACAAATAAGTGTTCACACTTCCTGTCTACCATTCGCTATATGACTCATTCATGCAGTGGTTTACTCACTCAAGTATCCCCCACTGAATCACTGACTCACTCACCAACTATTCTATTACTCACTTATTCACTTTCCAACTCAGTGACTCACCTACGCACTCACTCGCTGACTTAATCACTCAATCAGGTAACCACCCAAACACCCACTCACTAACTCACTCAACCCCTCGTCCACTCAATCAGGAATCCACCATTGACGCATTGGCTCAATATCTTACTCATTGCTTTACTCACGCACTCACACACTCATTGACTCATACATTCACTCCCTGACTCACTCACATAATGAGTCACTCACATAATGAGTCAATCGATCAGCCCTTCCCTCACTCACTCGCTAAGACACTCATTAACACATACACCCATTCAAACACTCACTCACGCACTCACTCACTCACTCACTACCCCACTGAATTGCTAACCTTCACATTCAGCTATTCAAATGGTGTTTTTCCTAAACTGACTAATGCCACATCGGGGAAAGGGTGCGTTTCTGCATTTAGAATAACCATATCTATCACAGTATCAGGTTTACTGGGCATTATTCCATAGGTGGGACATATATTGGGACATTTGTTCTTTTTCAAACTGGTGTATTGGTCAGCAACATATTCCATTGGTCCTTTTGTCTTTTTGTCTTCATTTTTAGATGTCCGAGTTGCCTAATAGGTTCAGTCTTTAGGGTATTAAAAAAAAGGATATAGCTTAGATTTCTTGATTAAGCAATGCAAATTTCAGTTGTGCAATTACGGTTCCTCATTCCACTACTCAATGAGCTATCCTACTGATGCTGAGCACCAAGCTAACTAGCGACACGTTTGTTTGTTTTTGTTTTACGTACTAGCAACATCTAAGGTCATATCAGGATGGATACCGACTTGTGACAGTGCACACTCAGGACGACTTTATAGGGCTGCCCCACTGGGAGACCAGGCTGCCAGCACCATGACCTGATATCCCACTCAGTGATATTATCCTGACACTGAGCCAACCAGTCCTTGCCCTATCCTACTAGTGACGAGCGCCTGGCTAGGAAGTGACAAGTATCAATTTTAAAGTCATTGGTTTGACTCGACCAGGGTTCGAACCCACGATCCCATGGTCTACCAACTCATTCGGCCATACCGTCTAACTAGTGAAAATAGAATTGTCATAGTACATTCGTTGATTAAAGAGGGGAGATTTCAATCGTAGATGATTGGTCTTCCTCATTCGACTGCTCCTTGCTCTATCCTAAGAATGCCGATTGCCAGGCTAGGAAGTGACAAGTATAGATTTTTACATCATTTGTTTGACTCGACCAGGGTTCAAATCCACGATCCCACAATCTACCAACACAGGAGACGGACGCTCTAACACATTCGGCCATCCCGTCTAGTATAACTTTGTATTTATAAGTAATGTATTTGACTCGGCCTGCTTTTGAACCCACGATTCAAATCCCAACAACTGCCTTACAAGTTACCGACAGAAATTCACTGAATCCATCCCGCACCATTCCGTTGTGTGTGTGTGTGGGGGGGGGGGGGGGGGGGGGGGGGGGGCTAGTTAGTTACTCGTAGATTTCAGTCTGTGGTGTCTTAGTGAGACGGGCGCGCGAACAAACACTGACTTGTGAGAAAGCTGTGTTGTCATTCCACCCATTGGTCACCACCCGGATCGCGATTGAATAGCAAAGACAAGGGCAGCGCCAGCACCAGCACCCCACTCTCCCACTCTCGCACTCCCCCCCCCCCCCCCCCGCATCCCCCGCACTCCCAGCTCCGCGCCTGTTTGCCGCTCCACCTCGAGGCTTAGCAGGCCGAAGGCTGTGGATGAGCGGGGAAAACTCCGATTGGAGAGTGACATCCGGCATCGGTGCTGGAAGTGCTATCGGTCAACTGGGATAAGAAACGGTGGACTTTTAGAGCAGCTTGGTTGGTTTGTTTTTTGGGTTTAACGTTCTAGCAAGACTGAAGGTCATATCCCGACATGGATAAAAAGATTCACCCTGTACTATACGCGGGTGAAGGACAACATAGTGTAAATACGGGCGAAAATAGCTTTAGTATGAAACAGGAACTAGAAACTGGTTTCAGGATCAAATGGCTACATATATTGGCACAGAGTTGGTGAAATGGGAGAGAATGCAAAAAGACAAGATGGCGGCCATAGAACGCCATTGATTTGACCTTTAAATTGTATTAAAGTATATGTTTTATTATATTTTTCAACTCAAAGGTAGCGGGGAAATAAGACATATGTATGTAGATTGTGAAATTAGGCTCTCATTTCATTTCCCCGCATTTTCGATCGTTTTGATATAGGGCTGGTATTCACCCGTGTACTGCGAGTACAGGGTGAATCCTTTAGCTAATCCCGACAATGTGTTCTGATGTCTTCATAGTGCTGTCTCAGTGGGATATGACCTAGCCAAGGGTCATATTATCAGGATGGGTATTGACTTGTGATAGGGCACCCTCATAGTGGCTTCATAGTGCTGTCCCAGGGTTTTATATCCTAGCAACACCGAAAGTCATATTAGGAGTACGGAGTGTGCTCTCAGTCATAGTGGCTTCATCGTGCTGTCTCAGGGTTTTACATCCTAGCAACACCGAATGACATACGAGGACGGGTATTGAATTGTGAAAGTGCACTCTCATGCTTGCTTCATAGTGTTGTCCCGGGGTGTTACGTGCTAGCCACACTAAAGGTCATATAAGGATCATATCGACTCGGGACCGTGCACTCTCATGCTGGCATCATAATGCTGTCCCAAGGTTTTACGTCCTAGCAACACCGAAAGTCATATCAGGACAGGTATGGACTTGTGACAATGCACTCTCAGGGTGGCTTCGTAGTGCTGTCCCAGGGTTGTATATCCTAACAACACCGAAAGTCATATCAGAATGGGTACCGATTTGTGACAGTGCACTGTCATGGTGGTTAATCTACGTTCACTAACATGTATGTGACCAGGGCTTGAATCTAAAAGAAGAAAGCAAGTGCGATTTGTGTCATGTTGGCCTTGATTGCCTTTACTTCATGCATGTCTCACAAATGGATCCTGACTTGGCATTGATTCCGCAGTGCAAGGGGGCGGAACCTATTAAGGTTAGGGTGCCCACCTACTGTGCAGGAGGCGGTGGGTTCGATCCCTGCCCGAGTCTAATCCAAGGATTTTCAATGATGGCCACTTAGGTGTGGCTGCTCACCTGGCGCTTGACATCAGTCGATATGGCAATGATACTGCGACTGAGTAGAGATATGACTATGGTGGTGGCAGCATGATGGCATTGCAGTATGGCGGTGCTATGAATCATCCAGGAGTGCACAGTGTCTCTGTTGCATAGGTCGGTATCCCTTTCTCCTCTGATCGCATATGGTGCTGGGATGTCAAACCCCACCTAGTGAATCAGGGAATCAAAAGTGATTCATACTTTCTTCAGAAGTAGGGAATTTTGAGGAACCAATAACAATTAGGCAACTCACGGTAATACAACGATGGTTCAACAAAGATTTAACCTAGCATGGCGATCGGCATTACTAGGATAGGGCAAGAAGCAGTGGAATGACGAAACCTAATTTTCAGTGATTGAAATTTCCCGTTTTTACTGAGCTATTGTACACAAAATAAAGAAAAAGATTTTGATTACAGGTTTTGATTAAGCATCGGACATTTCAATCACCGACGATTGGTCTTCCCCATTCCACTGTTCCTTGCCCTATCATTGTAATGCAAAATAGCATAAATGTTGAAGTCATTGCGCTGAATGCCAGGCTAGGTAATGACAAGTATAAATATTGACATCATTACATTGAGTTACGTCGGGTTCAAAACCCACCCGCCACCTGTGAAATGGGTACTCAACTCATGGAGCCACCTAGATAAAAGATTTACATGGTACTCGTAGTACACGGGTGAAGACCAGCCTTATATAAAAACGGTCGAAAGATCGGGCTAATGAAATGAGTCTTTATGAGAGCCTAATTTCACAATCTAAGAAGCAACATTTATTCTTTATATATGTCTTCATATTTACCCGCTACTTTTGAGTTGGAAAATATAATAAAACATATACTTTAATGCAATTTAAAAGTGAAAGTGGCAGCGTTCTGTGGCTGCCAACTTGTCTTTTTGCATTCTCTCCCATTTCACCAACTCTGTGATGATATAAGTAACCATTTGACACTGGTGCCAGGCATTCTACTTCTTGTTCCATACTAAAACTATTTTCGCCTGTATTTAGACTACGTTGTCGTTCACCCCTGTACTGGAAGTATGGGGTGAATCTTTTATCTATAGCCGTGTTTACACAGGCAATTGTGAAGCGAATTAGACAAAGCGATTCATATGAAGCGAAGTAGCGGCGCGTGTACACGAAGCGAGTTTGAAAGTGTTTCGGCGCCGGGAACCAGCAGCCTTAGTTCCGCCTGTAGTCGGCAAGCACTGCTATTTGTTTACTTTACACTCGTCGATTCGATGCCGATGTAGCTGCTACGTTAATATCGCTTGGAATTTATGGTTAATTTAATTAAATTTCATTATTTGAGGATTTAATTCGGTTAGATATGATCGCATTTAATAGATTTCGGCCTAATCGGGCCCTAACACTGCTGGGCACCAGCGATTAGTTACTGCTCCATCTGTAGCTGGCAAGTGCTACTATTTTATACTATCACCGCCCGGGAACCAGCGGAATGGCTTCATATAAACCACCTCGCAAGGTGGTTTATATAAAGTGAATCATATGAAGCGAATCAGCCCTAATCCGCCTCAGAGTCGCGTTTACACGGCGAATGTGAGGCGAACTAGGCAAGGCGATTTATATGAAGCGATTTAACTCTCCTGTGTAGTGTAAACACGGCTTAGGAGCCGCCCTGTCTGAAATTGAAAGTGGGAAGTCAATTGTGCAGGACAGGCTGGAAAGTATGACATTGTCATTCTTTCTTAGGATGATGCTCTCGCAGAGACAGGGGTATTATGTGACTGTTCGTGTGTGCTTCTCCTTTGTTTGACCTTGGGGGATGAGGTCAGAAGACTGTGTCTCTATGGAAGGGCTTTTGTTGTCTCTTTGTATTGCGCTTTTTATCATTTGTGTTTCAATCTAAATATGGGCAGTTGGCTTTAAAGTGATAACCGGATAAGGGTATTGTGATAAGACCATCAGAGGTGGGGCTTCATTGTGAAGTGCAAGCCATGGGCGAATCACTTGAAGAAGGCTTGGGTAATGTTTGGTGCTGGTACTAGTGCTAGGTGGTAAGTATTGTAGTGAGGTATTCACAGATGCAATGTACATAAAACATGCATAAGTGGATCAATGTATAAATGAAGAGTTCAGCCACAAAACCACTTAAACGCCAATCCAAAAATGTAGATTAAATCAAAGATTTTTAACTGAAAATAATTTTAAAGCTCAATAATTCCACTTTTCATATGATTACATGGGTATGGAGCAATGAACCAAAGAGTAGGAATATAACAAAATTAACTTTTTGAAAGTTTGATTCCAATGTTTATCTCCATTTTTGGACAGGGCATTTATGTGGTTTTACGCCTGGACTCTTCAAATTTAGAATTGCATAATTGCACAAATGTATAAGCGTATGCACGTATGAGTGCATACTTGTAAAGATACATGAAAGCGCTAAATGTGTAAGTTTATAAATGTATTAACAGGTAATACTTTGTTTGTTTTATTTCAAGATGCCTCTAGAGCACATTGATTTTTATCAGCGGCTATTGAATGTCAAACATATGGTCATTCTGACATTTTTTTTTTAGGAAACCCACTGCTGGCACATAGGCTACTCTTTCCGATAAGCAGTGAAGGTTTTTTTATATGCACTTTCCCACAGACAGGACAACACATACCACACCCTTTGATGAATCAGTTGTGGACCACTGGTTGGAACAGAAAATAGTCCAAACTGAAAATGGCGTCTACTGAGCAGGATCGATCATATGACCCACACCTTCACAGGTGGACAATCTACAGCCTGAGCTATGTCCCGCTCCCCTAAGACATATTACATGCACATATACATATACACATGAATATATCAATATTGGATAGAGTAATATGTATAGAACAGGAATGGAAGTAAATATATCTGTATACATATTGAAATAAACAATATAGATAGATATAATATATTAAGATAGATATACTATTATATAGGTAGATATCATATATGAAGATATAAATATATATATATAAAAAATGGATATTGACGATGGATGATGAAAATGGGAAATATTGTACGTAGAACAGGATTCGAATCCACACTCTTTCTCTTCCGGGCTATTGTGCTAAGCATATCACCAGTTAGGCTCCCTGATATCATCATCACCCTATAGACGAGCATCTTTAGATGTGGCTGCTTGCCTGAAAGGTCAATGAAGACTGTTACATTATATAAATATTACATGGAGTAATACGTAAATAAATTGGCATACGTGTTTCCCTTCGGCAATATCGAAAACAGACTTCCAAGAAGTTGGAGTTCTCAGTATGTACCCTATGTCTCATTTCCTTTCTGTTTGCGTTGTTTTGGGTGTTTTGGGTGTTTTGTATGGCTGATTTGAAAACCAGACACACTGTAGACAGTGTCATTTCTCCTTCTTTTTCAGAGTTTCTGAAAATGAACATGCAGTCATTGTGAGCCAGATAAACAAAGTGCATGGATACAAATGTGGCGATTCAACGAAAGAATAGAGTTATGACAGAAATTAAAGCTGCATAGTCCGATGAAATATCAAATTTTCAAAAACCAAACCAATTATCTAGATTTGATTTTACATATCTAACTTAGATACTGATGCACTTATTAAACATTTGTTTCTGCGTAGAAGGTAATACTTAGGCAATCTAACATAACCTGTTACTGCAGAAATCTATGGAGTCAGTCTTGCCAAAACTAATTTTCCATGTTTGCACTCAAAATATCTCAAAATTTTACCATTTAAAATAAAAGTAACTTTGAACTAATGTAAAGGGGCTGTCACATTAGGGTTTTTTGCGGGAGCGTATGGCAGCGTAAGCGCGTTACGTCATATACGTCGGCATACGCCGTATACGCTACTCATACGCTACGCATACACTACTCATACGCTACTCATACGCCGCCAGATGCCGCCAGATGCCGGCGTATGTGAAGTGTATGAGGCATACGCTGCCATACGCCGCCATACGCTTTCATAAATCCGTCCGTCCAAATTTTGTTGTGCATGCTAAAAAAAACTCGACCTATGAGGGCGTATGGCCCATACTGTCAAAAAATGTCACAGGACGCTCCCATACGCTCCCATATGCTCCTCATACGCTCCTCGTACACTCCTCGTAGGTTCCACATATGCTCAAAACCACCCGAAAGGTCACCAAATGTCATCATAGGCCGGCATGTGCAGGACCTATGTAGGTTTTCAATACACTCCCGCCATACGCCGTAATGTGACAGGGCCTTCAAGTAGATACTAGTGATTGATCTTATATATTTATCTCAGAAAAAATACAGAAATTTAAAACCATCGGACTATGGAACTTTAAGTAAAGTGTCTTTCTGAATAACCTCTCGATGAATATATTTACCAAATTTGGAACTATCAGGGGTTTGGTTGGTTGTTGGAGTTTTACATCCTGGCAACATCTAAAGTCATATCGGTGTGGATACCAACTTGTGACAGTGCACACTCATGGTGACTTCATAGTGCTGCACCACTGGGAGACCAGGCTGTCAGCAGCATGACTGGATATCCCACTTAGTCTTATTATCCTGACACCGAGCCAACCAGTCCTTGCCCTATCCCAATAATGCCGAGCACCTGGCTAGGAACCGACAAGTATCAATTTTGTAAGTCCATGATCCAGGTCATAGTATCCCGTGTTGTGCAAGTCATGAGTGTAGGAAATGTTGTCCTTGGAGTGGGATTCGAACCACCATGACTTGGCATTCTGAGTCTACTGTCTTAACTCTTACACTACCTAGGCTCCCTATTCCAATCACCCTACAATTCACACCAACCTATGTATGTGGTTCCTTGTCTGGGATGTCAGGGCGGCTAATAGGCCTCCCCTTGTCCACCCGGAATTGTAAGTATTTTACGTGGTTTACACCCATGAGTTGTTTAATGCTGGCAGTGACATTCATACACAACTGAACAGTGGACAAAACTAAGCATTCAAGCATAAACAACCAAATAACTAAACACCGAACACAATGAAACATCGACCATAATTAAGCACCAATCATGATTAAACACCAATCATAATTGAGCACAATACACAATTAAATACCAACTAACCAAACATCATGAAATATTAAGCACCAAGCATAATTAAACACCAACCATAATTAAACACCACACATAATTAAGCACCAACCACAATTAAACACAATCCACAATGTTAAACACCAAACACAGGTTAAAACAACATGAACACACAGTATTAAACACCAAATACAATGATAAACACCAGTACAATACTAAACCCCAAATACAATACTAACAATCAAATACAATATTAAACACCAATACACTATTAAACACCAAATACAGTACTAAAGACCAAATAAATATTAATTGCCAAATACAATATTTAACACCAAAAACAATAGTAAACACCAAATACAATAATAAACACCAAACACAATATTAAACACCAAATACAATATTAAACACCAAATACAATACTAAACACAAAATACAATATTAAATACCAAATACAATATTAAACACTGAATCCAATATTATACATCAAATACAATCTTAGACACCAAATACAATATTAAACACCAAACACGCCTAGCAGAACAAGGTGTTCTAATTTGACTGGTATCCTCTGAATTTCCCCAGTTACATTTATGTTCCCACATCCCAATGTGGCTGGATATGGGTTTAAAAAGAGAGAAAAAAAAAACCAACAGAATATAACTCTCCTAAAGAAGCTGAGGGCAGAATCTACACTTAGCAAGCCTTATTCCATAGGGTCGGTGAATTTAGGAGAGAAGCTTTACAGAGTGCGCTGTCTCTTATATTAGAGTAAATCTGGCCGACCGGTGCTTGGCGCGTCCGTAACCATGAAAGCTCCGGACACTAGGCGTGAATAGCCGACCCCAAGCCTGCTGGGCTTCATTCACTAGGGGTCTCTATGAGAACCCGAGGCCGGCAGCCTTAGAGACCACTCACCAATTCATTGGCATGGGGAAAGTAAAATCAGAAGAGGGTGGCGGAGAAAGAGAGAATGTTTTTTTGGTTGTTTTTTTTAAAGGGGATAAAAGATGGGGAAAGAGAAGAAGGACTGGACTGTGGAAAGGTAGATAGATAATGCAAAGTAAAGAGAATGAGAATGAGCAGATGAAGGGGTAAGAGAATGGGAGAAAGAAAGAGAAAGGAGAAAGAAAGGAAAATAAAAAGGTAAGAAAGAGAAAGAAAGGGAAATAAAACTGGATGAAAAAAAAAGAGGAAGAAAGAGACAGAAAGAAAAGGGGAAGAAAATTACAGAAAGGGTGAATAAATAATCAGAAAGAAAGAAAAATATCATACGGAAAGAAAGGAAAATGAAGACAAGTGTAGAAAAAGGAAGAAAATGGAAGAAATGGGAAGAATGAAAAGGGAAGAAAGGGAGAAAAAGGGGAAGAAATGGAAAGAAAGGTAATGAAGAAGAAAGAACGAGAAAGATGTAGAAAAGGAGACAAACAAGAATGAAAGAAGGAGAATGAACGAGATAATGATAGAGATGAAGAAATAACTCTAGAGAAAGACAATGAATTAAATTAATTCTTTTCAGAAAGATAATTGACGCGAAAAGGAAGGACAGGAAGATTGGAAGAAAGAAATCAAACAGAAACGCAACGAAAACAACTAAAAAAATGAGAGCAGGAAATCAAAACTGAAGGAGAGGGAGAGAGCAAAGCTGAAAGAAGCAATTATGAAGGGAAATAAAGAGTGTGGGAGAAAAGGAGCAGGATAAATAAGGATGGACAGAAAAGAAACAATTTAAAATCGGTAATTTGTGCGGAGTGATGACTGAGAGGAAGTATTGAATGTCACTGTGGGGAACAGACAGGTAGTGACACCAAACGACGTGCGGTATCTAATAGCCACGGCCATTTTACTTGTGTCCGCCATTGATGTGCTGACAGAGACACACGCCAACAAATAGCGGTGTCAAAGTCAATAGTTCGTTTGTGTGTTGTTGTTTTACGTCCTAGCAACATCTAAGGTCATATCAGGACGGGTACCGACTTGTGACAGTGCGCACTCATGGCAACTTTATAGTGCTGCCCCACTGGAAGACCAGGCCACCAGCACCATGACCTGATATCCCACTCAGTCACATTATCCTGACACTGAGCCAACCAGTCCTTGCCCTATCCTAATAATGCCGAGCGCCAGGCTAGGAAGCAACAAGTATCAATTTTTAAGGCATTGATTCGACGTGACCAGGGTTCGACCCCACGATCTACCAACACGGGAGACGGACGCTCTAACTCATGTCAAAGTCAGTATGGTTATGCCACCATATTAACTTACATATTAACATATAGATCCTCTTCTGGCCCTCTAATGCCAGCTCGGTATGGCAAACAATTTAATTTTTGTGCACACACATGTGAGATGAGGTGTGGTGTGTAGGGATGTCCTTTTATGTGTATGAAACGAAATAATTGTAAGGATGTTGGTGTTCTTTATTTGCAACGGTTGGATTAGTGATGAATAATTGTGGTATTTAAAAAAAAAATTGAACTTGGTTGTAGCTTATACATGACTAAAGGCTTGACCATTGTGGATTGGTTTGGTGATTCTTTTATTGTTTATCAATTATTTCTGTAATAATGGTTACTTTATTTGACAGTACTCGGACGAGCAATGACTAGTTAGTTTTCATCAAACTTGGCTGAAGACGTAGTTGACTAACTCTCAACCCATTATGTTTTTTGCTTTGTGTAAATAA
Organism: Branchipolynoe longqiensis; assembly: GCA_030323885.1. Lineage (NCBI taxonomy): Eukaryota > Metazoa > Annelida > Polychaeta > Phyllodocida > Polynoidae > Branchipolynoe > Branchipolynoe longqiensis. Next base: position 41,006,207 of record CM059199.1, on the reverse strand, counting down.
ATTACTTATTTGTTGTATGAATGCTTTATCTATTTACATTGTTGCGATCGGTAATGAGTAATTGGTTTTGACCAACCTTGCCTGCAGCCATAAATAGCTAACTCTCAACCATTATGCATTGTTTTTGTCATCAATTATTGTGGTAATAATGGTCCATGTACAGTGGTCGGATAAGTAATGAATACATGGTTTTAGTTGAGCTGGGTTCCAGCCAGACTTAGCTAACTCTCAACCATTATGCATTGTTCTGTCATCAATTATTGTGGTAATAATGGTCTATGTACAGTGGTTGGATATGTAATGAATACATGGTTTTAGTCGAGCTGGGTTCCAGCCAGAAATAGCGTTCCAGCCAGATCTAGCTAACGTCTCAACCAACTAGCATTGTTTCTGTCACAATTATGTGGTAATAATGGTCTATGTACAGTGGTTGGATATGTAATGAATACATGGTTTTAGTCGAGCTGGGTTCCAGCCAGAAATAGCTAACTCTCAACCATTATGCATTGTTCTGTCATCAATTATTACCACAATAATGGTCTATGTACAGTGGTTGGATATGTAATGAATACATGGGTTTAGTCGAGCTGGGTTCCAGCCAGAAATAGCTAACTCTCAACCATTATGCATTGTTTTTGTCATCAATTATTGTGGTAATAATGGTTTATGTACAGTGGTTGGATATGTAATGAATACATGGTTTTAGTCGAGCTGGGTTCCAGCCAGAAATAGCTAACTCTCAACCATTATGCATTGTTCTGTCATCAATTATTACCACAATAATGGTCTATGTACAGTGGTTGGATATGTAATGAATACATGGGTTTAGTCGAGCTGGGTTCCAGCCAGAAATAGCTAACTCTCAACCATTATGCATTGTTTTTGTCATCAATTATTGTGGTAATAATGGTTTATGTACAGTGGTTGGATATGTAATGAATACATGGTTTTAGTCGAGCTGGGTTCCAGCCAAAAATAGCTAACTCTCAACCATTATGCATTGTTCTGTCATCAATTATTGTGGTAATAATGGTCTATGTACAGTGGTTGGATATGTAATGAATACATGGGTTTAGTCGAGCTGGGTTCCAGCCAGAAATAGCTAACTCTCAACCATTATGCATTGTTTTTGTCATCAATTATTGTGGTAATAATGGTTTATGTACAGTGGTCGGATAAGTAATGAATAAATGGTTGTCTTCAAAATGGGCTCCAGCCATACATAGCTAACTCTCAAACATTATGCATTGTTTTTGTCATCAATTATTATTTTGTATGAATGATTTATATTTTTACATTGTTCGCGTCAGTAATGAATAATTGGTTCTGATCAAACTTGGCTGCAATCATATATAGCAAACTCGCAACCATTATCCATTGTTTTGTCATCAATTATTGTTGTACCAATGCTTTATTTACGTGCAGTGTTCGGATTAGTAGCGAGTGGCTTTCATCGAACTTGATTGCTGTGACACATAAAATATTCTGATATACGGCATAGGGGGGAATGCAAATGTTCTATTACTGATCGGTGTACATGACCAGGCGCATGTATGTATATATATATGTATGGGCTGGTGGTGCCTGAGTGGGATGTAAATAGACATAGTGGTGCTGGCAGGTATGGGTCTGATTGCACTCAGGACCTACCCCCTCTGATGGGATAGTGATCACCACACTCAAAGGTCAAGGTTGCTGGTGGTCATGGGGGCCATACAGCTTGGTGGTGGTGGGCAGACGACTGGTAGCCATGGGGATGAGGAATACTGGATCCCTATTGGTAGGGCCAAGAATGCTTGTTTTCCATTGGGGGAAAGGGGTGGGGTGATACTCTACAATGAACCCATGTAACCATATAAATAATAAACCAGAGGGCTGGACTCTTGTCTTCTTCTTTATGGCCCTGTCACACTACGACGTGACTACGTCAGCGTAGGCAGAACGTGAAAATAATTATATTACGTCGACGTTATGGGCGTAATATGCAAATTGTGGACGTGAGCGTAACGTGAAAGTAACGTGGGTGAACGTCGTGACCTTAGCTGTAACGTTACAACGTTAGGGGGGAGGGGTAATTGGCGACGTGACCGGGCGTTAGTGTAACGTGAGCGTAACGTCGCCGTAACGGGTGCGACGTGGACGTAACGTGACCGTAACGCCACCGTAACATGACCGTAACATGACCATAACGTGACCGTAACGTGACCGTAACCGTGACCGTAACCGGGACCGTAACGTGACCGTAACGTGACCGTAACATGACCGTAACGTGCAAAACGCTGCCCACACGTTGCTCCCACCCGGGCCGTCGGTCTGATGTGATATAACGTGACTCTAACGTCATTTACGCTGCTATAACGATCGCGGAACGTCAACCTAAAGTCATTGTCACGTCATCCCAACGTAACGGCTTCACGTTGAGATACGTCGAAAGTTTTGAACAGGTTCAAAACCTCGACGCGCGCCGACATAACACGACGTGACATGACGTAGCTCGACGTCACTCTAACGTCATTATGACGTCATCATAACGTGACCCAACGTACGGCAACGTAATGACGAAAAATCATCACGTTAGGCTCACGTTGTCTCGTTACGTCGTAGTGTGACAGGGGTATAACACTTTATACTATTCCTTTCTCTTTGTCTGTACTGATTTCACTATAGCCTGCCTACACAGCCGCATATTCTAGCTTTAGCATTTTACAACATGACTAACACTCAAATTTATAAAAAATTGTTTCTTATCCATTATTTTCGTAATAACAGTTTCTTTATTTACAGTGGTCCGATCAGTGATGAATAATAGATTTTGATCGAACTTAGCTACAGCCACATATGAGTAAGTCTGAAGCATTAAAACAACTTGTTTTTTTACCCATTATTTTTGTAATAATAGTTTCTTTATTTACATTGGTCGGATACGTAATGAGTAATTGTATTTTTCCTCCACTTTGGGCGGAGGCCCAGTTGACGAACTCTCGACCGTTCCGCAAACCGATACAGATGTTTATGGAGAGCGGCAGCCAGACTGATGGCCGCCATACACTACACGATATTTTAAAGTTTGATGCAGACTATGGATTGATATGATTACTTGTAAGCTTGTCTCAGACTACGCACTCATTTTGAAGACTGGCTAACACTAAATGACAATCTGAAGGTCGTCTCACACTACATGACAATTTGAAGACTGGCTAACACTACATGACAATATGATGGTCGTCTCGCACTACATGGCAGTTTGAAGAGTGGCTAGCTCTACATGACAATATAATGGTCGCCTCACACTACATGACAATTTCAAGGCTGGCTAACACTACATGACAGTATGACGGTCGCCTCACACTGTATGGCTTGGCAGTTTGAAAGAGTGGCTAACTCTCCATGACAATCTGATGATTGCCTGACACTACATGACAATTTGAAGACTGGCTAACACTACATGACAATTCGAAGGTCGCCTTACACTACATCTCACTATGAAGGGTAACTAACGATATATGATAATTTGAAAGGTGACTCGCGCTCCATGAGAACTTGAAGTCTGCCTCACATTACATGACAATTTGATAGATTAATCAAGCGACACAACAATGTCGATGCGTGAGTCACACTAGACAACAATTTGAAGGGTAAGTTAGACTACATTACAAGGTAAAGAGTGACGTATATTATGCAAAAATGTGTGAAGGGTAAATCACATGTCATGATACCCTGAGCGGTTACTCACACTACATGACAATTTAAAGTGTGAAGTCAATTTGATAGAATTTCGACCTGACGCCAAAAGTAATTGTGCATGCTGTCCCTTCAAATATCTCCGGCGATAGTCATTTAAAATAACAAATATTTCAAAGTAAAGTAAGGTACATTATAATGATCAACCTATCCTATTTATTTTTTAAATTTACAGAAACTCAGAACCATTCGGATTATGCAATTCTAACTAGGACGGCGGAGTTGGGGATTCGCTGCAAAGGTGGATTAAGGGGTTGTGGGTGATTGGGTGGGGTGTGAGGGAGGGGTGGGGGTCCAATTGGGTTGTGTGTCTCACTGCTCTTTTCTCCCGACAAGGAAGCCTGGAGCGAACGCCCTGGAGGAGTGGAGAGTGCAGCTTTGTGATAGCATATCCGGGTAATCAGATACCCCATTGTTCCGGGGCCTGGAGCTGGGCAGGGGGAGGGGGAGGAGAAGGGCGGGTCGGGGGAGGGGGGGGGGTCCTGTGTTTGGAGTCAGTTGAACCTCATAGGGCGATGTTTGCTGCATGAGAAGTTAAGGGCATGTCACACTACGACGTATAGCCTTAGTGTATGCGGACATATGTGATATTCGACCAACACGTTGGGGTACATCGTCATATGTTACGTGTACATTGGGCATACGGCGTATACATTCTGGATACGTTGGTATACGTTGACGCGTGCCGAGGCTCAAACAAAATGTTGTGTATGCTCAAAATTGTCAACGTGTGGCTTGTACGTTGAACATAGGCTGTGTGTATGTTTGGGATATGTTGGCGTATCTTGTGAGTACGTTATGGATATGTATACTTTGCTGCATGTTAGCAGTACATTCAGCCGGTGGGAATGTGCAGTCCGCATACTACGTACTCACAACATACGTTGAACATACGCCTGCCATATCTCCAGCATATTTAACATTTATGCCATACTTCTAGCAATGGAGTAACGTATGTAATGGTGGTCAGCGTTCTGTGAGCATATGCAAGCATTTTGCAAACATTTTGCGAACGTTTTGTGAGGCACATGAACGCTCTGATATGCTAGCAATACATCAGAGATAAGTTCTGCATATGTTACATATTTTGTATGTACGTTGTGTATACACCCATTTATACCCCCCACTGCTGAAAGTTTTATGAATGCTGACGTACTGGCAAATTTTCTGAGGTTCAGCACGCGCTGACGCCATATGTTGTAGTGTGACAGACTTTAGGAGTGGGCTCATAAGTTATCGTTGGATATCAGTGAGTGTCATTTCTGTTTATATTGTTCAGGGACTACGTGTGACTTCGTTTTTGCTCGTCCTGATATGACATTAGATGTTGCTAGGACGTAAAACAACAACACATACATTTTGTTTGTTGTTGTTATCGTTTCCTTTGAATTGTATTTTGCAAAGAGACAACATGTTCATTCAACCAAATAATATGGCACTAAGTTTAGTAGTGCTAGTGAAAGTATCGATTTGTGTAAATTGTTGTTTGTTGGTTGTTGTTGTTTAACATCTTAACAGTATCTAAGGTCAATATTAGGACGGGTACTGACTTGTGACAGTATGCACTCATGGCGACTTTATAGTGCTGCCCCACTGGGAGACAAAGCTGCCAGCAGCATGACCTGATATCCCACCCAGTTGCATTATCCTGACACTAAGCTAACCAGTCCTTGCCCTATCCTAATAATGACAAGCACCTGGCTAGGAAATGAAAAGTATCAATTTTGAAGTCATTGGTTTGACTCGGCCAGGGATCAAACCCACAAACCCATGTGTTCGGATCCCCCGATCTCCCAAAACAGGTGACGACGCTCAACTCTTTCAGCCATCACGTCTGTTGATTTGTGTAGAGTGCTCGCACATGTAAATGTACATTTCACTGTGATGTCATCCAGGAATATATACAGTCTACTCTGTCTATAACGGACACCCATGGAACTGGAGAAAGATGTTGTTATAGAGAGAGATCCGTTGTAGGCAGAATCTGTCTGACGGAATGGGTTGAAACCAATGTTTTTCTTTTATACTCGACTGACTAGGATGGTCCTTACAAAGTCATTTCTACAATTTGTCACTTGTACAATTAGTCATTTCTACTATTCATCACTTCTACAATTAGTCATTTCTACAATTAGTCATTTCTATAATTGGTCATTTCTACAATTGGTCATTTGTACAATTAGTCATTTATACTATATTATAACTATATGGCATGTCTGTTTATGCGGGTAATGCAGTACCTATCTGCTAAAAATACCTCAGGGTGTTTGACGCCCCTGCCTTGCAAAGTTATAAACCACTGCCTTGTGGTATAGGTTCTTGATAGAATCAACGGCTAAGGGAGCAAACCCTAACAGAAAACCATGCTTCCGTGGCAGCATTAAGGGCGGTGATGAAGGGAACTCCCAACATCTCCCGGCCAGCTACTGCAGGGACAAATAGTTTGTGCCTGTCTTGACGTGTTCTTGCCGGTGTGAAACCTCTATTTGCTCCCCGAGAGAGTGCTGCTAGTAACTTGCAAAAGCCAGCAGCACTTCAACACTTTGCAAGCAGCTTTTATGAAATGCACAACCGCACAGAACAGCGGCGGTTAAGAAATAAAAGCAGTCTTTGTCGCATTGCGACCGACAGCATGATGATGATGATGATGATGATGGACACAGAGGCAATGCTATTAAATTAAAGGGGTGCCGTGATGGGACCAACACTTTTTTACATTATTGACAGAGATCCGTTAGTGACAGAGGACATTATTGACAGAGTAAACTGTAAAATATATATATATATATTGGGGTAACAAACAAACCAGTAATGTACACACGTCCTTCATTTCCTTGTCTAATAGAAACCCACTCATCGAGAAGAGCTTGGGTAGGATCTCTACCAAGGGAAATTGACATCAGTCCCTGGGTGTAGGAGTGGGTGGGAAAGATGTCATGTGATCTGGTGTGATGTGATGTGAAATACCTCAGATACTCGACTGCGGTGAGAAGTGCGTCAACACACTGACAATGTCAGGATTCAAATTCAATCTTATCCTCACATGGTCATCTTGTTTTAAACGCAATAAGGCATTGCAGACTCACGGACTGCCTCTTTTAGACGATGCATCACGATGAGTTTCTTACTAGTGCACCATGACACACAGACACCAGGCGCTGGGACCTGAGTGGGGTAGCTGACAGTTTGATTGGTTGTTTGTTTGTATAGCGCCCTCCGGCTAAGGGTGGGAAGAGGTGGGATTGAAATAGAAATTGCCTAATTTTTATTTTTTTTAATTTTGTTTGGGTAAATATGTTTATTCTGCTAAATACGTCTTTTGTCAGTGCCGAAGCAAAGGTCTTCCAGCCATTTTTCAATTCAGGGTTATTTACACAAAAGGTATATAGAATAAGGTATACAATAACTGTTGAATACACAATTTGCAGCATTGGTCGAATAAGTAACGAGATGAAATTGCATATATTCCAATTGACTCTGTAATGTTGGTTGTCCTGAACCATGGGGCTGAATCTCTCATTCTCTTTTTTTGTTAATCAGACATATATATCTATAACTAAAGAGCATTTAGTTCTTTTAAATGTTGATTAGCAACAATTGGTAATCAATTTCGAAATTGATTAGTAATTGCTCATTTTGTGCAGCAATTCTTGTTAAGGCAAGTAAGATATAAACGCTCAACAACAATTTTGTGATTGTGTTTTATTTTAATGTTACCGTAACTAGCGAGACGTGGAAGTTTGTATATATGGTGCGTGATTTTACACAATGCGTTTTGCGAATTTCGTAGCGATCTAGCTACATATCTTGTATCGCGATTCGCAACATGATCCCGATTAAAATGTTCCCTGATATATATATATATATATATATATATATATATATATATATATATATATATACATGTACACGCAATGGCAGCAGTATGGGCCATGATGGCAGCAAGGGGACAAATTCACGGACATATTCACGGACATATTCACGGACATATTCACGGACATATTCACGGACATATTCACGGAAATATTCACGGACATATTCACGGCCGATTGTTATAATCCATTGACAGATTATGCCATGTTTTGTTAATCACATTGATATCCCGACATTGAAATTTAGACAAACATCTGAAAGGGGTAGATGTGTCTCAAATGACTGTAAAGATTATTTCCGATGCAATTTTGAAGTGGTTGAATTTGTGTTAAACGACAATAAAGTTTACTTCACAAAAGAAAAATCTGTGAGAGGTATATATATATATATATATATATATATATATATATATATATGCATGATATATATATATATATATATATATTTGTGTAGGTCACGTGATTCCCACCCCTAACGCTGGTGCGTATAGACCCCTTTCAGTTTCAATGTTTATAAACATTCTGTATGCGCGCGCAGGTTGGCTGCAGAACGAAGGCACACTGCCGTTGAGTTTGCCAGTATGCACAGTGCAAAACGTTTATTTTATTCAAAATTAATATAAATGCAGAACCCTAAGCACATAGCTTTAATATAATCTGTTCGTTAAATATGTTTTCTATTTGTCTTCCAAGCAGTTTGTGTCTAGGTGGTGTGGTTTTAAAGATATTGCACTCTTCCTGTATGAAGATTGCTCATAGCCACTGACAATGCATTGAGATTGCCGGTATGCGCAGTGCAAAACGTCTATTTTATTCAAAATTAATAGAAATGCAGAACCCTAACCGTATAAATTTAATACAATTTATTTGGTGGATATGTTTATTATATGTGTTCCAAGCGGTTTGTTTCTAAGTGGTGTGGTTCTAGAGATATTTCACTTGTTCTCTATGAAGATTGCTCATAGCCATTGAGTTTGCAGTGTGACAGTGTGTCGTCCTGCAGCCAAAAGGCTCGCGTACTGACCTAGGTACCTCTGCTGATGTCATAGGAAATAGGTCGATATAACACTGCCCTGTTCTCACTTGTCAGGGAGTTCAGCTCCAGGTCGCATCAAAGAAATGACTTATTATAAAAGTTGATACTTGTCGCTTCCTAGCCAGGCGCTCAGCATTAATAGGATAGGGCAAGGACTGGTTAACTCAGTGTCAGGATAATATGAGTGAGTGAAATATCAGGTCATGGTGCCAGTGGCCTGATTTCCAAGTGGGGCAGCACTATGAAGTTGCCACGAGTGCACACTGTCACAAGTCAGTACACCGGGCGCGGTGGCCGAATCGACAGAGCACAGGCCTCGCATGTGGAAGACTGGGAGTTTGCGAGTTCGGTTCCCGGTTGAGTCAAACCAATGACTAAAAAATTGATACTTGTCACTTCCTAGCCTGGTGCTTGGCATTATTATTGTCATGGGGGTGATGAAAATGGGAAATATTGTGCCTAGAGCGGGACTCGAACCCACATCTCTTTGCATTCCGGGCCAGTGTGCTAACCATTACACCACCTAGGCTCCCTGATATCAACACACTCCCCATGCCTACCTGTCTATGTGGTTACTTGCCTGAGAGGTCAGTGCAGACCACTACAATCGTCCCCCTGGAATTGTAAGTGTGTTAATGCTTACAATTACATACATATAGGCAATGCACTAACATGCATACACAGGGTAGGTTCAACAACCATACAGCGCAAAGCTTGTACAGGATCCTGATCACGGCAACCAGTGTCATGGGGGTGATGAAAATGGGAAATATTGTGCCTAGAGCGGGACTCGAATCCACATCTCTTTGCATTCCGGGCCAGTGTGCTAACCATTACACCACCTAGGCTCCCTGATATAACCACACTACCCACGCCTACCTGTCTATGTGGTTACTTGCCTGAGAGGTCAGTGCAGACCACTACATTATGATAGGGCAAGGCAAGGACATTATCAACCTTACTTTAGTTTGAATCAATTTTTATTTTAAAGGGCTAACTTTGAGATATTTTATGTGTAGACATGTAAAATTAGTTTTGGCATGCATGCCAAAACTCTGATACCATAGGATTCTTTAGAAACAATTTCTATTAAATTTGCTCAGTATTCCCTTCTACATGGCAACATACTTAATAAGTGAAGCAGCATCTAAGTTAGATATGTAGCATCAAAATTAGATAATTGTTTTGGTTTTGAAAATTTGATGCTTCATCCGACTATGCAGCCTCAAAAATCGAACTTGGAAGCCAAAGTACTTATCTATATTTGATTCTACATATTCAACTTAGAACCTGATACACTTTATTGAGCATTTTGTTGTTCTATTGAAGGGGAAATTAAGCCAATTTAATAGAAGTTATTGCTGCGGAAGGCTATGTGTGTCAGACTTTTGACTAGATAAAGGATTCACCTGTGTACTCACAGTACACAGGTGAATACCAGCCCTATATAAAAACGGTCGAAAAAGTGGGGAAATGATTTGAGAGCCTAATTTCACAATCTAAGAAGCAACATTTATTCTTTGTGTATGTCTTCATATTTCCCCGCTACTTTTGAGGTGAAAAATATAATAAAATATCTAGTTTAATAAGATTTAAAAGTGAAATCGATGGTGTTGTATGGCCGCCATCTTGTCTTTTTGCATTCTCTCCCATTTCACCAACTCTGTGCCTATATAAGTATCCATTTGATACTGGAGGCAGGCATTCTACTTCCTGTTCTATACTAAAGCTATTTTCGCCCGTATTTACACTACGTTGTCGTTCACCCGTGTACTACAAGTACCGGGTGAATCTTTTATGTAACTTTTGACGTGCTTGTCAAAATTAATTTGGCATCTTTTCACTTCAAATGTCTCCAAAGTTAGCCATTCAAAATAGAAAGTACTTCAAATTAAAGTACGGCATATCCTAGCAATCAGCGTAATAGTCCTTTTGTCTGGCCTCCCAATAGTCCCTTCCCACCAACATCGGGATTCCTCATTCCTCACACCAATGCATGAATATATTTCTATATGACTGAACAAACGAATATCAAGACATCTTGACTTACTAACACAAACATACCCCAACTAACATCCAATCCTACTGCGTACAAAACAACACAATGAATAAAAGACTGATCACACTGAACTAAGACTAAGTAAAGGTAATGTTATCTACTTGAATTTGATATATATTGATACTTGTCGCTACCTAGCCTGGCACTCGGCATTACCAGGATAGGGCTATGACCAGTCACCTCATTATCAGGATAATTAAAAAGGTGACAGAGTAGGATATCAGGTCTGCTTTCCCAGTGGGGCAGCACTATGAAGTTGCCGTGAGTGCACACTGTCACACGTCGCTATCCATCGTGATATGACCTTAAATGTTGCCACGATGTAAAACTTCAACAAACAAAGAAATCAACCATCATATTCATTTAGTATTTTTGTTCATGTCTGTTCTCCCTGTATTATCAGAGAACGCATGTAGCAGTGTTATGGTTATTGTTCACTAATTTTACAAATTTATTTATGCACTGTGATTTGGAAGCATTGGACGGAAACACCGAGCAGAGCTTCGGTGTGTTTGACAGTGTTGTCACTTTGGATGTCATCAACATGATCAATTCAATTCAAGTATCGCTCTCCCGATTGTTCTGCAAAATGTCCCCCCATTTTTCTCTGTTTTGCCAACCAGGGCCAGTTGGAAATGAAAGTCAGGTGACAGTCATCTATCCGATAAATGTGTTTCCAGATTGTTCCAAGATGGGGTGGCTGAATGAGTTGAGCGTTCGCCACCCGATTTTGGTAGGTCATGTGACTCGAATCGGCAGGTTTCAAAACTGGACGAGTCAAAGCAATGCCGCAAAAATGTATACTTCTCACTTCCTAGCCCGGCATTTTGCATCAGTAGAATAGGAAAAGGAGCAGTTTAATGAGGAAGACCAATTGTCTGTGATTTGAAATTTTCCGCATTTAATCAACTAATGTACCATTGATCAAGATATATGTGGGCCAGTTTACATTTATAGATATTATATTTCTTTTTTGTCTTTTAAAAGGATTTCTCCAGTAAGTTGAGAAAATTTCAATTGTAAACAATTGTCTTCCTCATTCCACGGCTCTTTCTAATGTCAATCACCAAGCTAGCTAGGGATAAGTATATATGAGACTGTCTCAAAAGGTGCTAAGCAATATGGGACAAAACTTTGTCCATTGTAACGATCAACATACTATCTGCTTATGTATTTGCTCAGGATAAACTGATTTGTTTTTTACATTGTGTTTCATAATCCCAATAGAATACGTATTGATTTGAAGCAAAGGTCCTTGTGTTTTCAGTGGTACCGTTTCTGTGCTGTTTTGTGCCAATCGTTATGATGGACAAAAAAAAGAAGAGGTATCACCTTTTGAGTCAGGCTCATATGCTCTTCAATTCTTCGCAACCAGACAGGGTGGCCGAATGAGTAGAGCGTCCGTCTCCTCTTTTGGGAGATCGGAAGATTCTAACCGATGAGTTTGTGGGTTCGAATCCTGGTCGAGTCAAACCAATGACTTAAAAATTGATACTTGTCGCTTCCCAGCCTGGCATTCGGGATTAGTAGGATGGAGCAACGACCGGTTGGTTCAGTGTCAGGATACTGTGGATATCAGGTCATGGTGCTGGTGGCCTGGTTTCCCAGTGGGGCAGCACTATAAAGTCACCATGAGTGTGCACTGTCACAAGTCGGTACTCATCCTGATATCACCTTAGATGTTGCTAGCCTTTTTAAAGCCTATATTCGCTAATGTACCCAATCTATGCAGGTATTGCAGGTATAGCAATACCTCAGGGAGTTTAACGCCCCTGCCCTGCAGAGTTGTAAACCACTGCCTTGTGGTACAGGTTCTTGACAGAACCGAAGGCTAAGGGAGCAAACCCTAAAAAGAAAACCATGTCACTGTGGCAGCATTAAGGGCGGTTGATGTGTAGAACTCCCAACATCTCCCGTCCAGCCACTGCAGGGACAAATAGTATTGTGCCTGTCTTGACATGTTCTTGCCAGTGTGAAACCTCTATTTGCTCCCCAAGAGAGTGCCGCTGGTAACTTGCAAAAGCCAGCAGCACTTCAAGACTTTTGTAGGCAGCTTTCATGAAATGTACAACCACACAAAAAAATGGAGAGCGGCAGTCAAGTAATGAAAGCAGTTTTTGTTGCATCGTGACCGACAGCATGATGATGTTGCTAGGACGCAAAACAACAAACAACGAATTCATCGCTTTGACTCACTCAGGTTGCGAATCCCATAACCCACTGCATGGGAGGTGGGTGCTCAACTCATTTGGTCAGTCGGTCTGGCTCTTGAAGTATTATATGTTGAGGTGTGTCATCAAAATGGTACAAATAGTTACCCTATTTACTCATGAGGATGATTGTTGTAATATATGTTACTTTGGTTTGAAGTAAATTTTATTTTAACAAGCTAACTTTTCAGATATTTGAAGTGCAAACAGGTAAGATAAGTTTAAGCAAGCATGCCAAAACAGTGACACCATAAGCTTCGGCAGTAACAGGTTCTATTCAATTGGTTTAGTATCCCCTGGTATGCAACAACTAATAATTAATAAGTCGACTAGTATCCAATTTGGATGCGTATAATCAAATCTAGACAATTGTTTTGGTTTTGAAAAATTGATACTTTCGTCGGACTATGCGGCTTTAAGCACGGACACACCGACGCACACGTCCTATTATTCCTTACCCAGAACCCACTGCTTCTACCATCTGGTTAAAACGTGGTGCCATGACGCCATCGTTGCTAACAGAGAGCAGGACCCTAGTAACCACGTCACCAAGTCTCAGTAAAAGATTACTCACTCTCAGCAGGCCACCACACCCACACACCTACACACACACACACACACACACACACATACGTTTGTTTTTGTTGTTGGGGAGTTTTCAGTTGCATTGGTGCGCTGAAGGCTGCAAATCTGCAGCACTGTATGGGCACAGCTGAAAGTGGTCCCATGTGGTCGGGAGTTGGCTTCAGATGGGTAGTGGTCAGAGAAATTGGGGGTGGGGGGGGGGGGGAGGAGGAAGGAAAGAGGCAGCCTAAGAGTCCAACCACAGTCCTCTGAGAGGGCCGGGGGAGGCTGGGTGGTTGGTGTAGTTTTACGCCCCAGTAAGACCCTAGGCCATACCAGGACGTGCACTGACTTGTGACAGTGCGCACTCGTGGTGTCTTTATAGTGCTGCCCCACTGGGAAATCAGGCCGCCGGCACCATGACCTGATGTCCCACACAGTCACATTATTCTTGACACTGAGCGCCTAGTCCCTGTCCTGAACTCATAACATACGTATGCACCCCAATCCCCCCCCCCACCTACACCCACCCACCCCCACGCTCACCCCCATTACCGCTCCACACACCCACACCCACTCTCACCCCCACTCCCCACACACACGCCCTTCCACCCCCACCGCCACACCCACCACCCATACCTACCTCATCCCCACGCCCCCACCCACCCCTACACCAATCACACACTCCTAAATAATACCCACACACACCACACACACACACACGCCGTCAAACCAACCCCCACGCCCACCCACCCACAACCACCCATCACACCCACCTAAATACCCACACCCGCTAAAGGACGCTCTCCAGACGCGGTGCAATGCCCGGCGTACACAAATCGATACCTGGGGCCATATGCAGGAGTCGGTGTTACCGAGCCAAAACACGTTTAGACGGGATTTCTGGTTTAGCGCCGAAAAGTCGGTATGCACGAGCCAGTGATAGGCCTAACACCGCAAGCTTAAACTAGGTTAAGCTAAACCAGAAAAATAGCTGGTTTACAGGCGGTGTTAGGTATCAAATCTATTCAATGCGATCATATTTAACAGAATTAGCTATCCAATAAGTGAAATTTTATCAATTTAACCCTAAATTCGAAGCATTATTAAGGCTACCGCCAAATCTGCGCAAATCACACACGCGCACACACACAGTCACACATAGACATACTCGTAATCACACACACACACTGTCACACATACACAATCGCCGGCGCCGCCGCATCGATGTCGCTCTCCATACTGGCGGCGGCGGCGGTTTGTTTACTGTACGTTCGTCGATTCGAAAATATTAATATTAATATCGCCGCCAATGCGGCGTTAGCCTTAATAACGCTTCAAATTTAGGGTTAAATTGATAAAATTTCACTTATTGGGTAGCTAATTCTGTTAAACATGATTGCATTTAATATATTTGAGCCTAATATATGCCTACAAACACAGAGGGATTTCCCAAATCTATAAATAAATTCACGTTTAGCTATAATGAAAGTGTTACGCGCTCCTGCATACAGTTCCCAACGTTGGCGATAGCTACCCGGTAATAGGCTGTAACACCAAAAGCCGCTATCACCGACTCCTGCATATGGCCTCTGGTGTGGTGGTCGAACAAGTAGAGAGCAGCCCTCCCGTGCGGGAGATCGGGAGTTCAATTCCCGGTCAAGTCAAACCAATGAATTACAAAATTGATACTTGTCGCTTCCTAGCCAGATGCTTGGCATTAATAGAATAGGGCAAGGACTGGCTGGTTCAGTGTCAGGGTAAAGTGACTGAGTGGGATATCAGGTCATGGCGCCGGTGGCCTGATCTCCAAGTGGGATATTGGGTCATGGTGCTGGTGGTTTGATTTCTCAGTGGGGCAACACTATGCAGCTGTCATGATTGCGTACTGTCACAAGTCGGTACCCGTCCTGATATGACCTGAGATGTTGCCAGGATGCAAAACCCAAACAAAGAAAGAAATGAAGGGCATAGCCAGTGAATACAATTTGGGATTCTTAAGGCCCAGTCACATACACATTAGGCTAACGTAGTTGAACGTAGGTGAACGTAGTTGAACGTAGTTGAACGTAGTTGAACGTAGTTGAACGTAGTTGAACGTAGTTGAAAGTACTGGAGAAGTGTGGATGCCAGTCCGTTCAACTATGTTCAACTACGTTCAACTACTTTCAACTACTTTCAACTACGTTCAACTTGGTTAGCCTCCACTACGTTCAACTACATCCACTTAGCTCTCTGCTGTGAGAGTTGCGTATGTGACTGGGCCTTTAGGCAGGGCGAGGAGGGTTGGGCTGCTCCTGGACAGGGAGGTGGGCGGTACGGCAGTGTGTGTGTGTGGGGGGGGGGGGGGGGGGTGTTGATTGCTTGTTGGAGTTTTACATACTGCCAACATCTAAGGTCATATCACGACGGGTACCAACTTGTGACAGTGCACACACATAGTGACTGTATAGTGCTCTCCTAGTCCTACTGAGAATCAGGCCGCCAGCACCATGACCCAATATCCCACTGAGTTACATTATCCTGACACTGATCTAGCCAGTCCTTGCACTATCCTATTAATTCCAAACACCAAACTAGGAAGTGACAAGTATCAATTTTGTAAGTCATTGGTTTTACTCGGCCGGGAATTGAACTGCCAATCTCGGACACGGGGCGAGGTCTGCGCTCTGCCGATTCGGGCATCGCGCCCGGTGTGTGTGTGTGTGTGGGTGTGTGTGAGTGTGTGTGGGTGTGGGTGTGTAGTAAGGGGGGTTATTAGGCCAGGATCTGATACCCTGGGGGTGGAACTACACGCTAGGATTAGTCACAAGCGCGTTGTCATAACACACAAAAGCAGACCCGAAATCTCTTCGAGGCAAAAAAAGAAAAGTGAACAGCTTGGGTTAGTGAGGGACCATGAACACCAATTGCTCTAGGCTACCACGTGACCTCAATTAGGCTAATCAGGTGGACTTTACACACAAATACGCGCACACAACACACCCGCGTCACCATGAGATCTGTCGGGCGAGGTAGCCGAATCGGTAGCGCGCAGGCCTCGCGTGCGGGAGATCGGGAGCTCGGTTCCTGGTCGAGTCAAACCAATGACTTATACAATTGATGATTATCGCTTCCTAGCCAGGTGCTCGGCATTATTAGGATCGGGCAATGACTGGTTGGCTCAGTGGTGAGATATTGTGACTGAGTGGGATATCAGGTGATGGTGCTAGCGGCCTGGTCTCCCAGTGGGGGAGCAATATGAAGTTGCCATGAACATGCACTGTCACAAGTCGGTACCCGTCCTGATTTGACCTTAAATGTTGCCAGGAGGTAAAACTCCAAGGACCAACCAATGGAAATCCGTCTTTCTCTGCCAACTCAGCTCGGTTATATACTTTGTTGTGCAGATGGTATCCCCTTGTGTTCGGGTTTATTTTGTTATTATTGCCACACTTTTACATTGAAGTAAACCTACAGAGACAGAGAGTGTAGCAAAAATGGTTGGGAACTCAGTCTCTCGGTGGTGAAAACAAATAGTTGATTAGCAGGAATAAGTAGTTGCTGTTATTTTAAATATCGCACAAAAAACCACGAAAACACCTCAGGAAAAACCTACACATAACCATATGGATAAAGCAACCAATAAAATCCACACAAAAATACAACAAATACATACAAAACTCACAGAAAGAAACTAACAAGATACGAAAAACATACAAAAACACCACACACACACAAATGTGGATATTTATGGTTTATATCGTCATCATCATCATCATCATCATCATGCTGTCGGTCGCGATGCGACAAAGACTGCTTTCATTACTTGACTCCCACTCTCCATTTAAAAGTACATTTCATGAAAGCTGCCTGCAAAAGTGTTGAAGTGCTGCTGGCTTTTGCAAGTTACGAGCAGCACTCTCTCGGGGAGCAAATAGAGGTTTCACACTGGCAAGAACATGTCCAGACAGGCGCAAAACTATTTGTCCCTGCAGTGGCTGGTCGAGAGATGTTGGGAGTTCCATACATCAACCGACCTTAATGCTGCCACAGTGACATGGTTTTCTGTTTAGGGTTTGCTCCCTTAGCCTTCGGTTCTGTCAAGAACCCGTACCACAAGGCAGTGGTTTACAACTCTGCAGGGCAGGGGCATCAAGCTCCCTGAGGTATTGCTATACCTGCAATACCTGCATACCATGGTTTGTATCAATCAATCAATAGTTCCGTCCTCTAGTCGAGGGTTGGATGCAATGATTCTCCACTTGTCCCGATGGTGTGCTGTTCTGAAAGACTGTGAATAATTCAAGCCTGTCCACTGTGAAATATTTGTAAACCATGATGTTCTTGGTCTCCCTCTCCCTCTGCTGCCATTCACCTTCCCTTCCAACAATGTACGGTATATTGAACTCTGACGAATGATGTGGCCAAAATAAATAAGTTTCTTTGTCTGTATAGTGGCAAACAAGCTTTTCTTATTTTTACTTTTTCTGAGAACTTCTTTGTTGGTGATCTTCTTTGCCATGGTTTGTATAATGTACCTTTAAATAACCACGCTACCCATATGTATATTCTGATGAATAAACTGTTTTATCAAAAAAATATAGTTTTATTGATTTAATTTCTCACCGGTCACGGTGGCCGAATCGGTAGAGCGCAGGACTCCCGTGCGCGGAAGGTCGGGAGTTCGAATCCCGGCTGACTCAAACCGATGACTTATAAAATTGAAACTTGTCTCTACCTACCTAGGATAAGTATATACAATTGGAAATCTCTCTTTAGTGTTCTCTGTTTTATGACAAACCCAAAACATTTCGGTTTTGTTTTGTTCCATATTCCCCCTTCGAGTGTGCTGTCGATTCTTTATGGAAACTACCCCTGCAGTGTTTAAAGCTGCATAGTCCGATGAAAACATCAAATTTTCAAAACGAAAACAATTATCCTGATTTGATTCTGCATATCCAACTTAGATACTGGTGCACATATTAAACACTTGTCGCCATATAGAAGGGCATACAGAGCCAATTTAATAGAACCGGTTACTGCAGAAGCCTACGGTGTCAGAGTTTTGGTGTGCTTGCCACAATTATTTGTGGATGGTTGCACTTCAAATATCTCAAAAGTTAGACATTTAAAATAAAAGTTACTTCAAATTAAAGTAAGGGAGGCTATAACAATCAATTTAATATATTTAACTCAGAAAATGACACAAACTCAAAACCATCGGACTATGCAACTTTAAGGTGATCAAGTCGCAGATTTTCCTTTGTGAAGGGTGTGAGGGTTGTTAGTGACGTGTGGGTGTGGGTGTGGGTGTGCATGGCTGGTGATCTGTGGGTGTGGGTGGGTAGGGGGGGGACGGTCCTGATGTCTTAATTAATCAGATGGATTTATTTAATGCCCTTGCCCTCTGCTCACACTCAACCACATCCCACCCACACTTCACCCATCCACCCACCCACCCAACCAGACGGGATGGCCGAATGAGTAGAGCATCCGTCTCCCGTGTTGGTAGACCATGGGATCGTGGGTTCGAACCCTGGTCGAGTCAAACCAATGACTTAAAAATTGATACTTGTCGCCTCCTAGCCAGGTCCTCGGCATTATTAGGATAGGGCAAGGATGGGTTGGCTCAGTGTCAGGATAATGTGACTGAGTGGGATATTAGGTATATGGTGCTGGTGGCCTGGTCTCCCAGTGGGGCAGCACTATAAAGTTGCCATGAATGTGCATTGTCACAAGTTGGCATCCGTCCTGTTATGACCTTAGATGCTGTTAGGACGTAACACAACAACAAACTAAACTAACCCACCCGCCCACCCACCATCATCATCATCATGCTGTCGGTCGCGATGCGACAAAGACTGCTTTCATTACTTGACTGCCGCTCTCCATTTAGCTCTCTGCTGTGAGAGTTGTGTCCATGAGTCGGTCTTAATGTCTCTCAGCTTCAGGTTTCTCTTGATGGTATCTTTGAACCGGAGACGGGGGCACCCTCTCTTTCTGTAGCCAGAAGACAGTTGAGAATAGAGGATCTGCTCTGGTAGCCTGTCTGATGACATCCTCATGAGACATTTCATGAAAGCTGCCTGCAAAAGTGTTGAAGTGCTGCTGGCTTTTGCAAGTTACCAGCGGCACTCTCTCGGGGAGCAAATAGAGGTTTCACACCGGCAAGAACATGTCAAGACAGGAGCAAAACTATTTGTCCCTGCAGTGGCTGGTCGGGAGATGTTGGGAGTTCCATACATCAACCGCCCTTAATGCTGCCACAGTGACATGGTTTTCTGTTTAGGGTTTGCTCCCATAAATCCACCCACCTACCGACCACACAAACACACACACACACACATACACACACACAGGCGCACACTGATTGAGACAAACAGATTAGGAACACAAAAGCTCGCTGCTTTCCGTGGGTTGTTGTATTTTTGTTGTTATTGTTTTCGGAATGAAAGTTTAAAGTTTCAATTCCGTTCTGCCACTGATTACTTTTATGTGGGGGCGAGGGGGTGGCGTCTGTGTGTGTGTGGGTGTGTGGAGCCGCATTGTATTGGTGAGAATGCTCATTAGGCTAAATGACGTGTCCTCTTCATTAGGGACTATAGTGGCAGTAGCTTAGAGAAGGAAGCTTGTAACTATTAAGGATGAATTGTGCCCTCAATGACTTCCTTCCCAGTTATGTAATAACTGACAACATGGTGTTCTCTGTGGCGGAGTGCTTAGAGTGTCTTACTTTTTGCTAGGTCGGACTCCTAATGTGAAGGTTGGTGGTTTGATTCCCTGTGCCCCTACCTCTGCGAATTTGGATTTCCATTGCTGTGTACAACTTACAGCGTCATCAAAGGCCAGTTGCTCTCATACCATGTCTATGTGGTGTGGGAGGTTACAAATCCCTTGGGTCAGTAAAAGTGTAGGCTCGGCCTTTCTATTGACAAACTTGTCGAATGGTGAAAACAAGTCAAATCATACTTATCCATGATAGGCAGTATAAACCTTCAAGAAACCCCCCCCCCCCCCCCCCCGCGAAAAACAAACAAAGAACAACAAAATCATCAATATCATCGACATCACCAACACCACCAACATCGTCAACGTTATCAAGGTAACCGGCATCATCAAAATTATAGTTATCAATGCCAACGTCATCAAGATAAACACCATCATAGGCATAACTATCATCACCAACATCGTCTCCATGATCAACATGACCAACATCAGCATCACCAATATCAAACTCATCAAACTTCCTCAACATCATGAATATGATCAACATCACCAACATCATAACATCATCATCATCATCACCAACATCGTAAACATAATCAAGATCACCAACATCGTATGCCTTAGATTTTGCTAGGACGTAATACAACATCAACCAAAACAAAACCAACATCCTAAACATCATCAACATCAGGAACATCACTGACATCATCAACATCACCGACATCATCAACATCACCGACATCACCGACATCGTCAATATCAACCACATCACCAAAATCATCAACATCATCACCACCACCAACATCATGGACTTCATCAATATCACCCACACCACCAACACTGCCAACATCTCCAACATCTCCAACATCGCTAACCTGCTCGATGTCCTTAAAGTTGTTTGCTTTTGTTGTGTTTTTTTTAATTGAGGATGTGTTTATATTGTTCATAGCATATAAGCTTGAGTACTGGGGTTTGTTTTCAATGCTGACCAGCTGTAGTGGTTATCACACAGTAGTAGCTGATAAGGTGTTTGATTGCCTGTATTACAATAGCAGCTAAGTGGTTGGTTAGTATGGTTAGTAGTCTATGTTATTTTTGGGGGGATTTTCTTGGTATATATATATATATATATATTATTTTATATTAACAAAAAATATATATACATATTTATATATATATATATATATATATATATATATAAGTTAAACTGGGTTTTATCTCAAGTTGTCTAATTTTATGTTGTGTTATGCCTTATGGGTATATAATAATACTCTTGTCTTTTTTTGCAGGTGAGTTTCCAACATATTTCACTCAAGGCTTCCAGGCGGTGTTCTACAGGTAATTATGTCAAGTGTATCTTCACACGTGCACAGACGTGGAGATACTCCAGTATATATACACATGTATATGTATATAATACAACTTCTGAACGAGTCGAGTGTCACGCCCCACATAGGGTGGTGAGCGGTACATGCGGTGCATGCCAGACCCGCCCACCCACATAGGTGGGAGGGTGTACTCCAGATCTTATTGTGTAAAATATCAGTCTTATCACTATCCATATACTGGATCATATATGTGATGTATAACGCATTACACCAGTATAAGTACAATGGTAACATGTACACCCTATATTTCCTCTGTGCGCCCTGGTGGAGTGCCCTCCCCCCCCCCCCCCCTCCCAGCTGTCGGATAAATTATCTTTGCAAACAATGCCCATACCAAGGAGCGGGACATAGCTCAGGCAATAGAGTGTCAACCTGTGATGGTGTTGGTCATCCGATCGATCATGCTCAGTGGACCCATTTGCCATTTGGGCTATTTTCTTTTCCAACCAGTGGTCCACAACTGGTTCATCAAAAGCTGTGGTATGTACTGTCCTTTCTGTGGGGAAGTGCATATAAAAGACCCGTTGCTGCTTATCGGAAAGTGTAGACTATGTGCCGGCAGCAGGTTTCCTTCAAAGAAATAGGTCAGAATAACCATATATGTTTGACATCCAATAGCTGATGATAAAAAGCAATGTGCTCTAGTGGCGTCATTAAATCAAACAAACTTTCTGAGACCCATACGGTGCCTCCCAGCGACACCACATGGAAAGTGCAGACCTTGCAGCTCCAGGGTAAACTGTACGGGATCTAGTGGTACCAGCCACATTTTTCGCTTCCTAGCCTCGCGCTCGACATTAATAGGATAGGGATATGGTCTGGTTAGCTCAGAATCAGGATAAGCTGACTGGCTGGGATATCGGGTCATGGTGCTGGCGGCCTGATTTACCAATGGGGCAGCACTATACAGTCACCATGAGTGTGCAGTGCTACAACGCACAGATCGGTATCCATCCTGATATGACCTCAGATGTTGCCAGGCTGTAAAACTCCAACAACCAACCAAACCTGAGAGTTGTGTGTCTTTTTCTCTTTCAATTTTCAATGAAGAGAAACAAAAGTGACCGCGTGTGCACACGTTTCAACCAGTTTCAATTAAAGTAAATTAAGGCGCAGATAGTTGCCGCGACGGCCGCTAGGTGGCCGGCTTATCGAGCGGCAGGCAGGAAGTGTCCGGGTGCGGTGATAATTACGCGCACGTTCACAAATGGAGTTCGATGGCTGGGTCCCGGTCCGGGGGCGCGGTTTGCTAACGATCTCCTGAGATCCACCACACCCCCTCCACGCCCATCCCCACCCCCACATTACCCCACCCACACTCACACCCCCACATTTATCCGACTCAAACCCGAACCCCACATTCACCCAACTCACACCCAACTCACACCCAACCCACACCCCACCCATATTCACACCCAATACACACCCAATCTACAGCCTCACCCCTCTGTACCGGGTGCGGTGACCGAATCGGTAGAGTGCGGGCCTCGCATGCGGGAGATCGGGAGTTCGGTTCCCGGTCGAGTCAAACCAATTACTTATAGAATTGATACTCGTCGCTTCCTAGCCAGGTTTTCGGCATTATTAGGATAGGGCAAGGGCTGGTTAGTTTAGTGTCCAGACAATCTGACTGAGTGGGATATCAGTCCATTTTGTCCTTTTCATGTCCGTTACTTATCCGTTAGGTGTCCGGTTTGTATCCTGAAGAGTCCGTTGATGGTGCTGCGGGAATTCGGTCTGTCGGTTTTTGGCGTGTCCGTGAACAGTCTGGTACGTGTCCGGTTGGTGTCCGGTTGGTGTCCGTTTGGTGCCCAGTCCGTCCGTTTGACATTCGGTTGCCGTCCATTCTTGTCTGGTTCTCGTCCGTTCGCTATTCGTTAATGTACCTTCCTTGTCCGTTTAGCATTCGTTTCATCTGGTACATTTTGACACCGACACCAGCGGACTAGACAATTCTTTGTACGGTGGTGTCCGGTACTCAGTCTGGTAAAGTCTGACTGGGCCTTTAGCAACAGTAACATAACTGTAAGGTTGAAAGTTTAAACGATGTCCGATGCATTGTGGGCAGGTGATGTGACTCTGGCCCTATATTAATTATTTGGAGAGGACCGAGCTAATTATAACGCATGACCTGTTTTCCATGTTGATGTGTGGTTCCCTGCTTGTTGCTGGGCGAATCCTTGATTCTGCTCATGCATACACCACCACACTGCCGATTATCGACAACCCATACAAGGCACCTGGTGAACATGACATACCCAAATTAATCTCACCCAGGCTGAGGATCTAATAGAGGCTGTGGTAGGAGGGAGGCCAGTTTATTAAAACCGTCAACAGGAACTCACTACAGTTTGGCTGCCATGTTTCCTTTATTGATGTGTGGTTGGGAACTTGTTGTTGCTGGGAGAATCATTGATTATGCTCATGCATGCAACATCACACCGCCGATTGTCGGCAACCCCAATATGGCTTCTGGCAAACATGACATACCCAATTAATCTTGCCAAGGCTGAAGAATTAATAGACACTGTGACAGGAGAGGGGATAGTTTACTGAATCTGTCATCAGGAACTCGCTATGAAGACCACAGTTTCGCTGCCATGTTTCATGTATTGATTGATGTGTGATTGGGCACTTGTTGATCTGGGAGAATCCTTGATTCTGCTCATGCATACACCACCGCACCACCGATTATCGACAACCCCTACAAGGCACCTGGTGAACATGACATACCCAAATTAATCTTGCCCAGGCTGAGGATCTAATAGAGGCTGTGACAGCAGAGGGGTTAGTTTACTGAACCTGTCGTCAGGAACTCGCTACGAAGACTGCAGTTTGGCTGCCATGTTTTGTGTGTTGATGTGTGGTTCACTGCTTGTTGCTGGGCGAATCCTTGATTCTGCTCATGCATGCACCACTGCACCGCTGATTATCGATAACCCCTACAAGGCACATGGTGAACATGATATACCCAAATTAATCTTGCCCAGCCTGAGGATCTAATAGAGGCTGTGGCAGGAGGGAGGGTAGTTTATTGAACCCGTCGACAGGAACTCACTACAGTTTGGCTGCCATGTTTCCTGTATTGATGTGTGATTGGGCCCTTGTTGTTGCTCAGAGAATCCTAGATTGTGCTCATGCATTCACCACCGCACCACTGATTATCGACAACCCCTAGAACTTAGTAGAAGGCAGCTGGTGAACATGACATACCCAAATTAATCTCGCCCAGAACTTATAGAGGCCATGGCAGGAGAGAAGAATGTTTATTGAACTTGTTTGACAAAAGCTCGCTAAGAAGGCCATAGTTTCGCCGCCATTTCACCAGAATCTTGGGGGAACCATTCATAGACACATATGAGCCTGTCTCAAAAGGTGATAACTCTTTTTTTTTTGTCCATTGTAACGATTGAAACAAAACAGCACGGAAACGGTTACACTGAAAACACAAGTACATTTGCTTCAAATCAATATGTATTCTATTGGGATTATGAAACACCATGTTAAAAACAAATCAGTTTATCCTGAGCAAATGCATAAGCAGATATTATGTTGATCGTTACAATGGACAAAGTTTTGTCCCATATTACTTAGCACCTTTTGAGACAGTCTCATATATACACATACATAGGCATATGCATATATAGGCCATGGATATGTGGATTATAACCAATATAACAACGTATTACACAGGATGTCACTTGTTTTTCTCTTGAAGATCTATACTGCCTATCATGGATAAATCTGAATAGACTTGTTTTTGCCATTAGACAGTAGTCGATAGAAATCCTGAACCTACACTTTTACCGACCCATTGGATTTTTAACCCACCCACACCGCATAGACATGGCATGAGTGCAACTGGCCTTTCATGACCTTGTAAGTTATACACAGCAGTGGAAATGGTAATTGGCAGAGGTGATGGCATGTGGAATCAAACCATTGACCTTCAGATTAGGAGTCTGACCAAGAAAATGTCAGACACTCTAACCACTCCACCACAGAGAACACCACATACATATATGTATATAGAAGGCTATACAAGAGGTTTAATTGCCACTGTTATTTTTCCATTTCCCTCAGCCTTTGAGGATGACAGAACCACACATAAAAATACCACGCCATCAGCAGTTCTCTTCTAGGGATAGTACTCTGTTTCACTACTGTCAATCACTGCAGGAATTATTATCCTAGATGCTAGGATATATCATGTTTGTTTACAGACAAAACCATATATATATATATATATGAGATGAGCGAGCACCTGTCAAGTGCAGTCCTTTTTTCAATCAACACAATATCTATGTTTGATTTTACACCCTCCCTTGTCAGGACACTTTCTATGTCAGGACACCATTGGTCTGGGTGCATAGTTGTCCGTTGAAGACATACTATATATGTGTTTATAAACAATTGTAACATATCAAATATATATTTGCTGTAAAGGGACAGCTAGAGATGGGGAACTCTTTAGTTGGATACTACTTAAAGTTGCATTGTCCAATGGTTTTGAGATACTGTCATTTTGTATAGAATTGATACTTGTCGCTTCCTAGCCAGGCGCTTGGTATTATTAGGATAGGGTGAGGACTGGTTAGCTTAGTGTCAAGACAATCTGACTGAGTGGGATATCAGTCCGTGTTGTCCGTTTCATGTCCGTTACTCATCCGTTAGGTGTCCGGTTTGTATCCTGAAGAGTCCGTTGATGGTGCTGCGGGAACAAGGGTAAGTGTAATAGTTATAATTCAACCTATTTTATTTTATGTAACTTTTATTCTAAATGCCTGACCTTTGATATGTTTTTAAGTGCAAATATTCCAAATAAACTTTGGCAAGCACTTCCTTCAATAAACTGGTAACATAGACTTCAGCAGTAACAGGTTCTATTAAATTTTCGCAGTATTCCCGTTCTATGCAGCAGAAAATGCGTAATAATTTATATATATATATATATTATAATAATTCTTCCGTTAGTGGTTATGACAATAATAATATATACAAATAAGCCTCCGAGCTAGAAGGAGGCGGAGAGGTGCATGCTTGTACCCACCCCACCCCCAGTGAGGGGGAGGAGTGCAACCCACTCCAGGTCTTATTACAATTTACATGAGATAACGGACTTATCACTATCCATATATGTATATATATATAATCAAATCTAAACAATATTTTTTATTCAGGAAATTCGATGGGATTATGCGGCTTTAATGAAAGTGCATGGCGTTTTATTAGTACAACGAGCCTCGGGCGTTGTGCGTGGGATGGGAGTAAATGGCGGTGGGTGGGAGGGGTGGTAATCTGGTTTTATCTTGGGGATCCCCTTTGATGTAGTTGGGTGTTATCAGCTTATCTGGAGGGGTGCAGCCTGCTCCGGGGCATGCCCGGAGGAATGGGCGTTGGAGGGCGGGTCTGGCCGCAGTCTCCTTAAACCGGGCACTTCTCCTCTGGGCTGAATCATCAGGACATCCGTCTTCTTGGTTCTCCCTCGGTGGCGACGACGGCAGCAACTCATCATTTGTTCGAACCCACGGGCGAGTCAAACTGGTGACTTAAAATTGTATACTTGCCGCTTCCTAGCCAGGCGCTCGGCATTATTACGATAGTATGAGGACTGGTTGGCTCAGTGTCAGTGACTGATGAGTGATCAGGTCATGGTGCTGGCAGCCTGGTCCCCCAGTGGGACAGCACTATAATGTCTCCATGAGTGCACACTATCACAAGTCGGTACTCGTTGTGATATGACCTTAGATGTTGCTAGGATTTAAAACAACAACACACAAACAAAAGCACTTCGACACTGACAAAAGACTTATTCAGCAGAATAAATATATTTACCAACAACAACAACAATGTGTTGTGAACTCGTCAACGACCGATGAGTCCAATTTGTGCTCCGAATGTACGGTGGTGGCACATTGGATATGTGTGTGTAGCTGCTGTCAGAGAGTCTGATAGATGAAGGAGACAATTTTTTCTCTGCTGACGCTTTTGTTTAGCTTGAGATATATGATCAGTTTCAAACTCTGTTGTTGCTTTATGAATAAGCACAGATTAATATTAAAACGGCACAATCCAAGTGAAGTGTAGCAGTATGGACTGGCCTCTCTAACTAGATAGGACGCTGTGGCCGAATCGGTAGAGCGCGGGCCTCGCGTGCGGAAGGTCAGGAGTTCAATTCTCTGCCGAGTCAAACCAATGACTTACAAAATTGATAATTTGACTGAGTCAGATATCATGCTGGCGGTCTGGTAGCACTATAAAGTATCAAGTCGCCATGAGTGTGCACTGTCACTAGACGTGGATATATTGATTGCATCAAGGTGCCTAGATATTCTAATAGTAATAGACTACAGAAACCTGAAGCTGAGAGACATTAAGACCGACTCATGGATGCAACTCTGACAGCAGATAACTAAATGGAGAGCGGCAGTCAAGTAATGAAAGCAGTCTTTGTTGCATCGCGACCGACAGCATGATGATGACGATGATGATGAATAGACTACATCACCGTTCCAGCGGCGCGGTGCATTGTGGAATGCATCATAGCAAAACAAACCCGCGAGAAGCACATGGCACATGCACTGGGTGCAGTTATGAAATGTGCTAGTTTCAGCTCATCTCATCTTTTGTTTGAAACATAGAACACTAATTAAAAAAAGATATAATAAATTAAGATATCAATCTTTTATCCAGCATTGCATTTACATCAATATAATGAGCTCATCTTATGCCATGTGCATTTAGATCTAAACAAATCTGGGCACTCAGACTAGTGTTAGAGACATAGCCAGGGTCAGTTTTACTTATTTTATTCATGTTTATATGTATATCCTATGGTTAATGACATATGTAGAAATAGAAAATGAGTAGGGTTAATCACATATTGGTTATATATTTCTTTGAAACAATTTTGTGTTGACACATTTGACGTTTTAATATTTAGAACAAGAATTACTTATGGCTAATCAATGGTGATGTAAACGTCAGCCTGTAAAGTGACCGAAATTGTATGTTTCTTAGCTCAAAATGCTTAATTATGGAGAGTTGTGTCTTAAGCATATTCATTATATTATTATATTGCATCCTTCCATCCATGGTTATGCCAAATTGTTATGTATTTCTATTAATTTGGAATAAAATGGAAGTTTTGCCCTACACGTATCAGCAAACTCAATGGCTGTACACATTTGCTTTGCTCCCAACGTCGTTTTCAGCGCATGCGCAGTCGGAACCGTGATCTCGTCTATTGTTGGGACAGTAACCCTGAAATGCCACAAGTGCTTTGAATACAGCTATGTCTGCAATATTCCCCTCCTTTTTTGCACCAACCCCATGACAAAGGCGTCAAATATTCGAAGGTTAACCCCTTGTATTTGATCGTACATCCGATACCGATACCTATGCAGTAAATACACCTTAGTTTGTCGGACCTGTGCTATTGTGCTTACGCTTAGCAATGAGTAAACCTAGCCCAGGTCCACAATTTTAATGTGCACACTAAAAGTAACTTGACATGCCTTCACATCATTTATATATCCGAAACAAAATTTTCTGCAATAAAGGTTACTCCAAACTAATGAATTAGAGTGGTGGCTTTCTCTGTGGCAGAGTGGTTAGAGTGTCTGACTTTTTTCTAGGTCAGACTCCTAATCTGAGGGTCGGTGGTTCGATTCCCCATGCCCCCAGGTCTGCCAATTTGGATTTCCACCGCTGTGTATAACTTACAGTTTCATCAAAGGCCGGTTGCTCTCATACAATGTCTATGTGGTGTGGGAGGTTAAAAACCCCTTGGGTCGCTAAAAGTGTAGGCTCGGGCTTTCTATCGACCAGCAGTGGAATGAGGAAGACCAGTCGTCTATGACTGAAAGTTCCCCTGCTTAAACAACTACTGGACCAAAAAATAAAAAATAAAAAAAAATAAAAAATAAAAAAAAGAGTAGATCAAGTCGATCATCTTAACATATTTACCTTATACCTGCATAGTCCGACGAAGCATCAACACCAAAATAATTATCTAGATTTGATTTCATATATCTAGCTTAGATACTGATGCATATATCTAGCTAGCTTAGATACTGATGCCACATAGAAGGGAATATTGAGTCTAGTTAATAGAACCTGTTGCTGCAGAAGCATATGGCGTTAAGAGTTTAAGCATGCATGCCAGAACTAATTGTACATTTTTACATTTCGAATATCTCTAAAGTTAGCAATTTAAAAATAAATGTTACTTCAAACTAAAGTGAGGTAAATCATATTCATAACACTGAAGTTAATATATATTTATCTCAGAAAAATGACAGAAACTCAAATCCATCAGACTATGCAACTTTAAGGATATAGCTGAAATTCAACACCATCGGAACTTTAATAGTCAGTAGTTGACATCCAATAAGTCAAACCGTGGGCTATACGGTAGAGCGTCCGCACCATTTCCTGTTTCGGGGGTCATGTGTTCGGTCAGTGACATAGTCAAAGCAAAGACGTGCACAAATTGGTACATGTGTAAGAGACTGCGGTGACCTCTCAGGCAAGGAGCGAGATGGACAGGTAGTCATGCTTAAGCTAAGATTCCTTCTACGCGGTATGTGGTATGGGGTATGTGGTATGCGAATGGGAGGATTCCTTCTACGTGGTAAGCGGCAAGCGTTTCTCCACCACCACCACTACCAGATGTTTCCACTTAACACCCCTGTGTGTGACCGTTCCGTACTGGTCAGTCGCCTCTCCTAGTCTTAAACTAATGGACACATGCGACTGAGGTTTCTATTCGCATGCCGCATGCCGCACCGATCGCTACAGGGACCGATCGAGTTTTCGCATTCGCATTCGCATTTGCATACCGCGTGTAAGGAATGTAGCCCATAGGCTTCAAGGCGTTTTGATTTGTTGTCACATTCGCATTCGCATTCGCATACCGCATACCACATACCGCGTGTAAGGAATCTCAGCTTTAGGGTGCTGGCATTACTAGGTGGTGTACTGGTTAGCACACAGGCCCGGAATGCAAGAGATGTGGGTTCGAATCCGGTCCTAGGCGCAATGTCACCAAATGTCATCACCCCCCCTCCTTCCACCCATGTCACATGTCACCAACTTGCCTGGCAATTGGCATATCTAGCACTGGTTGGCCCAAAGTCAGGATATTATGTTCCAATTGGTACCCGCGAGGCAAAACTATAAAACCACCACGCCTTGCCGGATGGCGCAAGTCGATGCCATCCCAGATGTGTGATCAGAGCTGTTCGAGGGATGTTATAAGAAGGTACTGAATGCGCGTCGATACCCGAGACTGCGCCCTTCATTCTCTCCCCATTACGCAATGTTGACGGTGGAGCCCCCCCCCCCCCCAAATGTTCGCTGTCAGTCACATAATTGTTGTTAAAGAAGGATTTTCACATTGATTTTCGGATAATCATCACCTACACATGCATTATAATAACTGAATATATTCAGCGGTACAGTGAGTGGTGGTTACAGTTTGCAGCAGGGGTGGTGGCGCCGCCATCGGAGCTGGGGTAGGGGTAGATAAAAGATTCACCTGGTACTTGTAGTACATGGGTGAAGGACAACGTACTGTAAATACGGGCGACAATAGCTTTAGTAAGGAACAGGAACTAGAAACTGTGGCTCCAGTATCAAATGGCTACCCATAGAGGCACAGAGTTGGTGAAATGGGCGAGAATGCAAAAAGACAAGATGGTGGCACTAGAACGCTGTCAATTTCAATTTAAAATCTTATCAAACTAGATATTTTATTATATTTTTCAACTCAAAGGTAGCGGGGAAATAATAAGACATGCAAAGAATAATTGTTGCTTCTTAGATTGTGAAATTAGGCTCTCATTTCATTTCCCCACATTTTCGACCGATTTTATATAGGTTTGGCATTCACCTGTGTACTGCGAGTACCGGGTGAATCCTTTATCTAGGGTAGGGGAGGCTGGAGCAGTAAATAACTGAGAGACTCCCAGACCATGGAGCTGAGTGAGTGATGATGGACAGGATGGATATTCTGGGTTATTGTACTCGTATAATTCTTATATAGCATATATATGACAAAGGCATCAAATATTCGAAGATTAAACCCTTATATTTGATCATATATCCGATACCGATAACGATGCACTAAATAAAGTGCATAGTATATATATATAATATATATATATATAATATATACATAGAGATGATTTTCAGACACATTGAAGATTGCACGGGAGTGACAATAGGTGGCATGAACGTCAAGAATCTTAGATATGCCGATGACAGTGTAATAATAGCAGACAGTGAGAAAAACCTACAAGATATTGTGAATAGAATCAATAAAGCTGGAATAGTATTCAACATGAAGATGAATGCCAGGAAGACCAAAACAATGGTTATAAGTAAAAAGACAGATAAACCAAATATCAATATAACCATAGATGCCACAAACATAGAACAAGTATCCGAATTCATTCTCTCCATCTCTCACTCTCTCCCTCTCTCCGTCTCTCCCTCTCTCCCTCTCTCCCTCTTTCCCTCTCTCCTTCTCTTCCTATGTCCCCGTCTGTGTCTCTGTATCCTTAATAATATAGAACTTGAATGAGACTGTCTCGCGTGGCCGATTTTAGATCACTGCTCGGTGAGGTGATCGGGGAAAGTACTAAAATTACTAAATATATTTGTTCACTGATTGTACTGTGACTGTGTGAGTTGTATTCCAGTCATAACGTACCAATGCTCCTCAATGTAACTGGTGCCGTATTCGATTAAACACCTCGGGTCACCCAAGTCACATGTTAGTGCATGCGCAGACCCACCTACGACCTCGGGTTGCATAAACGGACATGCTCGGGGTGTAAAAAATAGTGGCTTAATCCAATTTTTGCTTTTAATAACAGCAAAATAGGGTTTAAAGCATTTGTTGATTGCATAGTTTTGTTATATTTTCATTTCATTAATCTGGGTTATTTAACAACAAAAAACCATTAAAAAAACACATAGGACTTGCACTGCGACAGGACGGTACCAGCACAAATGTGACATCATCGCTCCTAGCCAACCCCAGCCAAGACGTGGGTTAGTGGGGTCGGGTCGTTTTGCACACGGCCTATGTATTTTTCTAATTCACTCGCGGTGTTCTATTTGAAATTCTAATGACTGTGGTGACCCGAGTCGCCCGGGTCGTGTTAATCGAATACGGACTTGATGACACTCAAATACTCGGTACATTCCCCATCCTCTCAACGTGCCCATTAGTCGAGGGGCAACACACAAATCCCCAATCTGTGCATTCAGTATCAAATATCCACAGATATTTAATTATCATTTCAGTTTGCTCTGAATCACATGCGTGTTTGGTCCCTTTTTGGTTTGTCGTTGTTTGATATTAATACCCGAGTGATTATTCTCGCTTAAACTTAAAGCAGTCGGTGCTTTTGCAATTTTGAAATTTAAACAGAATGACACATAATTTCCATTTTAGCACGAGCACCAGTATTAGCATTGCAAAGATTCACATTGTGTGGGTTTGCGTTGTCAGCAGTGGTATTGACACTGTAATTACCGAGTAGCGGCGTGCTTGTTAGGTAATGTAGTGGCGTCATTATAACCGCTACGGCTGACAGTGACAGGAATAATTGGGTGAAGTCACTGAGACTGGACAACGACGCTCGGGGAAGCCTTGGATAAATATGCTTATTTGCCCTCATAAAATATCGCTAAGATTATACAGATGGCTATATAATCCAATTGGTTTTCTGACTTTAAAAAATAGTTTTTGCTTTACATTGGTGAAGATGTTTCATATGTTATTTACACAGACCAGACGGAATGGCCGAATGAGTTTAGCGTCCGTCTCCCATTTTGGTAGATCATGGGATTCGAACTCACGGCAAGGATTTTGTCTCATTGTCAGGAAAATATAACTGAGTGGGATATCAGGTAATGGTGCTGGCAGCCTGGTCTCCTAGTGGGGCAGCACTATAACGTCACATTGAGCGCAAGCTATCACAAGTCGGTAGCCATCCTGATTTGACCTCAAATGTTGCCAGGATGTAAAACTCCAACAATCAACCGACCGAGTGGGGTAGCACTCCTACAGTTGCCATGACTCCACACTGTCACAAGTCGGTACCCATCTTGATATGACCTTAAATGTTGCCAGGACATAAAACTCCAAACAACCCACCAACCAACCAACCGGTTGACACTAAAAATTAAGATTTGGACAAATTTAAGTGAGGCAACATTGAAGCGATGCATTAATGAGTATATTCTCACTGTACAAACACTTAAAGTGGTCACGTGGTGCCTGAGTGGCGTTACCCCGATGGGCGTGCTGGAATAAAATGGCGTCAGTAATGTAAGTGTGAATTTGATAGGTGTTGCTGTCGAATGGCTGAAGGCAGCAACGTTAATGGTCGGCTGAGTGGAAATCCATGCAACTGTGATTATTTTATCACGTCTACCTGGCATTATATCAGTTAGGCGAAGCGTTCAACAACAGAAACTACAGTAAAACCTCTCCAACCGACCACCTCCACAGATCGACCACTCTCCTATATCGATCGCTTTATTTGGGTTGCAACAATATACCATTGTAACCATATACTAACTCCCTAAACCGACCACCTCCCTACATGGACCACTACAAGTCGGTCGGTCCCAAGGTTGGGCCGTTTAGAGAGGTGTTACTGTATGTTTAAACTTATAATGTCAAAAAGTGGTATGAGGTGGAGGCTGGGGGCTGGGGGCTGAGGGGATCTGCGTGTTATGGTGTGCGATACGAGTATTGGGAGTTCCCTTGGTCCGTCAGGAGTGTGATGCGGTGAGCCAGGACATCCGGTTGTAGCTTTTGACGTACATGGGGCGTATTCGATTAACACGACCCGGGCGACTCGGGTCACCCGAGTTGCTAGAGTTCCACGAGTGGAGTCGAGAAATACAGGTGTCGTGTGCAAAATGCCCGACCCCAGTAACCCATGTCTTTGCTGGGGTTGGCTAGGAGAGTAGGAGCGATGACGTCACATTTGTGCTGGTACCGTCCTGTAGCAGTACATGCCATATGTGGTTTTTTAATGTTTTTTGTTGCTGTTAATAATTCAGATTAATGAAATGAAAATATAACTAAACTATGCAATCAACAAATACTTTAAATCCTATTTTGCTGTAGTTATATCGGTTATTAACCCAAACGAAGACAGTTTTGGATTAAGCCACCATTTTTTCTACCACAAGGATGTTGGAGAGTGTTCGATTATGCAACCCGAGGATGTAGAATGTGCGCCTGCGCCAAAAAGTGGCTCAGGTCACCCGAGTTGATTAATCGAATACGCCAATGGCGGAAGGTGGGGGAAGTGGTGGATACACATTCACGGTGACACAGCAAGTGGACTTTTATTTCAGCACTGAATTCCTCGATGCAAACACCTCTGTTAGTGTTACCAGATAACAGCTAGCGTATAATCAAACATGCCGTGATACAGTATAACGCCGTTAAACCAAGCTCGGTTAAACCAAACATTCAGTTAATCCAAACTTTTGTCAGCGGCCCATTAAAATACTACCATTCATCATATAAAAAAAGTTGGTTAAACCAAAGTTGGTTAATCATAATTATTGGTTAATCCAAACAAGATTGTTGGACCCCAGGCCACTTCTGGTACAGTTAAACAAAACTTTCATGTGGCCATGAGGTCATCTGAGACCCCAGCAACTTTTTTTATATGATAAATGGTAGTATTTTGCCAGGCCGCGAAAAAAAAGTGTGGGTCAACCGATCGTTTAGTTAACCAAGCTTGGTTTAACATGGGTTATACTGTATATGCATAAAAAACAATAATCAAAGTGTCCACATACATTGTATATTGCATTCATAATGCACCCGCGTTTTTGCCAAAGCCGGGTCAAAATCGAAGAAAAAGCTCGGTTAAACCAATGACCAGTTAACCCAAACAAATTTCTAGGGTCCCTTCAAGTTTCG
The DNA here is from genome assembly GCA_030323885.1 of Branchipolynoe longqiensis. Lineage (NCBI taxonomy): Eukaryota > Metazoa > Annelida > Polychaeta > Phyllodocida > Polynoidae > Branchipolynoe > Branchipolynoe longqiensis. The sequence goes on along the minus strand of CM059199.1, from coordinate 40,970,663 downwards.
TTTTAATGGGGTTATTCTGTACAATGATGGGAACTAGAGCAATATGCCACACGAGGAACCGCCTTAATGGTTTAAATTCTCAGAATTTACCAAAGAGTTTTGATCACAGAAAGCTCCGCCCCCCCCCCCCCCCGCCATAACTAAATAAAATAAAAACTCCCCCATGTACCGGTAGTTCTGGTGTCACAGTTTAAAAAGGTAACCGGTTTAAAACGGGGCTTTTCACAATGCGCATGTGTCAAAGTCAAATAGCAAACCTGAAATCTTGTCTGAATTTCTGGCTTGCTTCTGTCTGTGGGGGCGCTCTCTGGAATTCTAGGGCGAGACGAGCAAGGATTCCTTTAGGAATCATTGTAGTGATTATGTTATGCTTGATTGTATATATTATCCTCTGCACTAACAAGTTAACAGGCAATTAACAAGTTATTAAACATGGGTACAATCTCAATCAGGCAGAAATACATGGGCATGCGCACAGTGAAAAGCTCCTATTTTAAACCGGGTACCCTTTTAAACTGCGACACCGGCCAAGGGTGTTGGAGATGCGGAGAAGGAGGAGCGAGAGAGTGCACACTGTTTCAGATCTTGATCTAGAAGGACTTGAGAGAAAAAAAAACAATCGCTGCAATTGAAGTGGTGGGGGGTGCTTTCTGTTTCAAATGGGAAATGTTCTATCTAGAACAGGAATCGATGCCACACTTTGTATGATTCCAGGGCTATCGTCCTCAGCATTAAGCAAGCTATGCTCCCTGGAGCAATCAACATATCGATGCCTAGCTACCTGTCTCTGTCGGTGCTTACCTGAGAGGTAAATTCAAATTCACACTCGCACACGGGTTATCCGTCTTCTTCTCATGTACAGCAAAACCAAGTATAAAATAATGCGATACCGTGGGATATATGGGATATCATAATACAGAATCCCCAAGACTTGAATTAATTATTTGTATTATAAAGCATTTATTCACATATTATTATTATGGAACCTTTTATTATATATTTTGCATATTGGATTCGAACCCCCAACCCCCAAGCTTGAGCGCTGGGCGGTGCTGGCGGAGAGGTTATCTGAGGGATCTAGGGCAGACCATATTGGGTGGCCGAATGAGTAGAGGGTCCGTCTCCTGTTTTGGGAGATCGGGAGATCCGAACCCATGAGTTTGTGGGTTCGCATCCTGGTTGAGTCAAACCAATGACTTACGAATTGATACTTGTTGCTTCATAGCCTGGCGCTCGGCATTATTAGTATAGGGCAAGGACTGGTTGGCTCAGTGTCAGGATAATGTGACTGAGTGGGATATCAGGTCATGGTGCTGGCGGCCTGGTGGCCCAGTGGGGCAGCACTATAAAGTAGTATTCCAAGTTATTGTAGACGATGCACATCTTATCTGAATCCTTTATAATATTACTTTATCTGATATGTCAATACTACTAAGAAAACCATCAGGTATTCAGCCTAATGGGGCTGGACAGATAAATAAAGTGGCTATATCTTCTGGTTTATTTCACAGGGACACAACATTTAACCCAGAGATAAATGATACGTAAATTGGCCCCTTGAGGGCGCCACCTACATTAATACATCCCTCCAGCAGGCTCACACACCCTTCCATGCAGCCTGCATTGTGATCTCCCAGAAACAGGAGCTTTGGAAGTACAGTCAACCTCTCTAAATCGACCGGTCATGGGACCGACTTTAACTGGTTCATTTAGGGAGGTGGTCGGTTTAGGGAGTTGGAATATCCTGACAATGGTATCGTTGGAACCCAAATAAAGCGATCCGTATAGGTGAGTGGTCGATCTGTGGAGGTGGTCGGTTAGAGAGGCTTTATTGTAATAGCAGTTTGCATGATTTTAAATGCCTTGGACTCATTGAACATTCATCGGTTATTAACCATAGTATTACTTAAACGGCATGTGGCTCCAGAAACGCATAACTTCACTTTATGGACCTTTAGTTGCGCCCCCTGGAATAGTGTGGGGTACTAACTGGCGCTAGTAATGCAGTGGTAGAATGTTAGGTGTCGCTATGAATGGCTTAATCTAAGATTCCTTACACGCGGTATGCGGTATGCAAATGCGAATGCGGCAACAAATCAAAACGCCTTGAAGTCAATGGGCTACATCCCTTACATGTGGTATGCGAATGCGAATGCGGCAACTCGATCGGTCCCTGTAGCAATCAGTGCGGCATGCGGCATGTGGCACGCAGTATGCGAATAGAAATGTCAGTCGCACTGGTCCATTAGTTTTAGACTAGGAGAGGTGACTGATCATTACAGAAGGGTCACACACAGGGGTGATGAGTGGAAACATCTGGTAGTGGTGGTAGTGGGGAGACGCTTGCCGCTTACCGCATAGAAGGAATCCTCCCATTCGCATACCGCATACCGCATGCTGCATACCACATACTGCATAGAAGGAATCTTAGCTTTAACCATCAACTTCCTGTCCACAACATTATCAAGTCAATATATTCGAAATGGTTTGAAGTGTTGATGAATTTAGGCAGAAATTTCCATTAATTCACCTCGGTACATGAACCGCCCCAGCTAAAATGCAACATATAGAGGTAGGTGTGGATATGTTGATTGCATCAGGGCGGCTGAATATATCAATGATTTAGCAGCCTCATACTTGAATGGCAGATATGTGGGTTCGAATTCCGCTCTGTTTATGGTGTTTCTAGATGTTACAACATCGCATATGGCAGTATGATATTATGTCCAGTGACTTTGCATTTAATTGGTCTCATTCAAACGCTGAGCCTCACCAATTCTTTGATGGGCGATGAACTGGGGATAACAGGTGTTTTAACTATCGTAATACTATCCTAAAGGCTCTGTCACACATCACTGGATTGGGGAAACGGAAAGAAACTGAACAAAGTCTGTTGATATCCGGCAAAGTCTGGTTTGTGTCCATTGCATATCCATTGATATCCGGCGTGATCCGTTACAAGATTTGAACATGCACAACACTTGGAACGGATATCGCTGGATTGCCATCTACAGTTCTTGTCCGGTTTGAGTCCATTTAGTCCGCTTATCGTCCATTGGCTATCCGTTCATGTACTTTTCATGTCCATTTCATGTCCGTTTCATGTCCATTCATCGGGCGGCCTTTGACCCGATATCGCAACATTTTGACACATCTTAATACATTTTGATACTTATCACACCCCAACACCACTGGACTAGACAATTCTGTCCGTTGCTCAATCCGGCATAGTGTGACAGGCACTTAACCCAGACATGGCGGCCGAATAGGTAGAGTGCAGGCTTCCTGTGTGGAAGGTCAGGAGTTTGAAACCCTGTTGTGTCAAATCAATGGCTTAACAAATTAATAATTGTCGCTACCAAGCCTGGCAATCAACATTACTGGGAGAAGGCAAGGACTGGTTAGCGCAGTGTCAGAATAACCTGACTAAATGGGAAATTGGGTCATATTGCCAGTGACCTGATCTCCCATTGGGACAGCACTATAAAAATCACTATGACTATGAGCGTGCACTGTCACAAGTTGGTTGCAATCCTTATGACCTTAGATGGTGCCATGATGTAAAACCCCAAACAGACAAACCTTGTAGTCTGGAATGTCAGTACGAACACAATTCCACAACCCGTTATACCAAACCAGGAAATGAGTGTGTGTGTATGTGTGTGTGGAAGGGGGCAGAGTCTTCGCGCCCAAACGGCAGCAGACGACATTTAGCGTGGGTGGGGTGGCGGGAAATAAACGACATTCCATGATGGAACTAATTAACGCAACAAAACGACAAGTTTGGCAGTTGCAGACGTGCAGTGCCGAGATGCTTTTCACAGCCGACTACTTTGGGTGGAAGCAGACGACAATTTGATGCCATGTCATCTAATTATACGCAGAAATACACTTTGTCATTCGACACGTTCCTTCAATTGCTTCTCATTGTTAATATCTATCCCCAGTTACTGTCGGTCCTCTGCCATTTTGTTAATATCCGTCTTCTTCTTGTATATTTGTTTCTTCCTCCTTTTCTTCACTCGGAATTGGTCTCTGCTACATTTCTGGAACCTTATAGAGTTGTTTCCATGCCCTCCCCCCTCCTTCCATTTCTAACCCCCCCCCCCCTCCACCACCACCATCTGCAAGTGACAGGTCCATGTTTCTAACCGGGCGCGGTGGTCTAATCGGTAGAGCGCAGGCCTCGCGTGCGGAAGGTAGGAAGTTCAGTTCCCGGTCGAGTCAAACCAATGACTTTAAAATTGATACTTGTCGCTTCCTAACCTTGCACTCGCCATTTATAGGATAGGGCAAGGACTGGTTAGCTCAGTGTCAGGATAATGTGACTGAGTGGGATATCAGGTAATGATGTCCCCATGGGGCAGCTCTATAAAGATGCTATAGGTGTGCACTGTCACAATTCGGTACCTGTCCTGATATGGCCTTAGCTGTTGCCAGGACGTAAAACTCCAAAAAACAACCGACCAATCCACGTTTCTAAAATGCATCAACACCGAAATCACGCGCACAATTCATGCACCCAAACCCATGGCAATTACAGTCAATTATATGACCTTATATGTTGCCAGGACCTAAGACCCCAACAAGCAATCAACAGTCAATGAAAGCTGTCAAGCTTTAGTGCAAACAAACGTTGATCGATTAGATATATTTCCAGTTAAAGGGCCTAAATATTGAAATTAAATAATCTATTGATTTGACATTTATTTCAAATGTGTGTATTTTGCTGCATTATGTTCTACCTTGCTCTATTTTATTTTGAAGTAACTTGTCGGATATTTAAATACCTTTCAATTCACTGGTATTTTCTGTAATAAGTTGTCTGATATTTAATAAAATTGCCATATATTTGCTGCATGACCATGCAACAAAATGTGGGGGTAGACCAAATTGCAGTGACGTGTAAGTCATCATTGTTTATTGTTTCATGTCCTAGCAACATTAAAGGTCATGTCAGGATGGGTACTCATTGTGACGTTTTATAGTGCTCTCCCACTGGGAAATTAGGCCACCGGCAACATTACCCAACAGCCCACTCAGTCACATTATCCTGACACTGAGCTAATCAATTTTTAAGTCATTGGTTTGACTCGACCACGGTTCAAACCCACGAACCCATGGGTTCGGATCCCCCGATCTGCCAAAACGGGAGACGGATGCGCAACTCATTCGGCCGTCCCGTCTGGTCTCGCATACCCATAGTTTCAGTCCCAAGCCGCCGCTAACATGCCCCCGCCTCGACCAATCCTACGAACACTATTAAAAGTATTATAATCAATAACATTTTATTTCAAACAACTTAAAACACAAAGGGCAGACGAAACGGCTATTTCACCGAAATGGCTGACGACTAGTTAATTAAACCGCCACCAGGTGTTTATGGCGCCGGTCACCCGGGTTACGTCGCTGTCATGCGCACTGCGCGCAGCGTTATTGATAAAAGACAATAAAACCTGGTGGCGAAAAATGGTCCATGACGTCACAGTCAATAAGAAACCGCCACCCACGCCGGTGTTGCAGTTTCCGCGGTACGCCAGTTTGCGAGGGACAGATACATTCAAATGCATTGTCAATGGTCATGAGCAAATCTTCATACAGAAAAAGTCAAATATCTCTCAAATTACACGACCTAGAAACAAGCCGCTTGGCACACATACAGAAAACATATTCAACAAACAGATTATATATTATGTATATGGTTAGGGTTCTTGATTTCTATTACTTTTGAATCAAACTAATGTTTTGCACTGCGCGTACTGCCAAACTCAAGGCATTGTCAATGGTCATGAGCAATCTTCATACAGAAAATACAGACAAAGTGAAATATCTCTAAAACCACACCACCTAGAAACAAATCGCTTGGTACACATATAGAAAACATCTTTACCACAAACATTATATTAAATTTATAAGATTAGTGATGATGCTGTTCGATTTTGACGCTTGCGCAGAAGTGATGTGTCCCTCGCAAACTGCGGTACCGCGGAAACTGCAACACCGGCGGACGTCTGATCGCCACGAAGAAGGCGACGCGCGCGTGTTAAGAAGTGACACGCCGACTGGCCGCGAATTAATAATGGCATTTCTAGTTCACACTAAGCTCTTTATCTGCACGGTACCAAATGATGTGCGCGTGTGTATTTATTAATTCAAATGTACAATATTCCTGATGATCTGTGCAACATTTTGACCTTCCTCTTATTCTCTTTTATAAACTATTTCAACTAAACATCTGTTGAACTGCCAAGTTCTCCGCCCCACGCACACACACACCCTCACACACAGTTCAACACCATCCACTTCCCAGCAGTAAAGCCAAGTGGCCTTCAAGTCGAGGGTGATGCAAATGGGAATTTCTCATGGCAATTTAATTAACATCATGAATAATAAGTTTTAACATGAATTTCATTTTAATTGTGCACACGCACAAGCGATGCCTTCTCCTCTCTCTACTCTCCCTTATCCCATCCCCCACTGGCCCTCTCGGCTCTCCCCTATCTCATCCCCGATCTCCACTCTCCCGTATGCGCTCTCCCCATTCGAGCCCCCCTCCCCACTCTCCATTTTCCCTATCACTGCTCTCCACACTCCCTATCCCGCTCTCCACTCGCCCTATCCCGGCTCTGTAGTATCGCCTATCCCCAAGCTCAGTTCTCCCCTCTCCCTATCCCCGCTCTCCACTGTCCTATCCCCACTCTCCACCCTCCCTATCCCCGCTCTCCACTGTCCTATCCCCACTCTCCACCCTCCCTATCATCGCTCTCCACTCTCCCTGTCTCTGTGCTCCACGCTCCATATCCCCGTTCTCCACTCTCCACTCTCCTAATCCACACTCTCTACTCTCCCTATCCCCACTATTCCTATCACCGCTCTCCATTATCCATATCCCCGCTCTCAACTATGCATATCCCCACTCTCCATTATTCATATCCCCGCTCTCCATATCCCTGCTCTCCACTCTCCATATACCCACTCTCCATGTTCCCTATCCCCGCTCTCTACTCTCCCTATCCCCACTCTCCATTCTCCTTATCCCTGTTCTCCACTCTCTATATCTCCACTCTCCATATCCACACTCTCCATTTTCCATATCCCCGCTATCCACTCTCCCAATCCCCGCTCTCTATTATCCCTATCCCCGCTATCTACTCTCCCTATCCCCGCTCTAGGCTCTCCCTATCCCCGCTCTCCACTATCCCCGCTCTCCCCTCTTCATAACCTCACTCTCCACTCTACTGTCCAGCTATCCTCTCTCTGCTCCCCTCTCCCATTGGCATATCCGGGGTCTCCTCTTCTGGGCCCCTCTCCAGGCTCCCATCCCCTCTCTACTCTCGCTTATCGCTCCATCTCCGCTCTCCATCCTCTCCTCCCATCCTCCCCACTTTCGCCTCTCCCCTCTCCCAACCGCTGGCAATACTTTGTCGAACTTACTTTGCACTCACATACTACGTTATATTTGTTTGTTACGGATTTAACCTCCCTCCCCCAAAGCACACACCTCCCCCCCCCCCCACACACACACACAACAAATAGGCTTTTTAAATGTGTATAATAGTTCACAGTAAAACCTCCCTAACCGACCACCTCTACAGATTGACCACTCCCCTATATTGATCGCTTTATGTGGGTCCCAACAATATCATTGTAACCATATTCAAAATCCCTATACCGATCACTACCCTAAGTCAACCATTTAATGTCGGTCCCGTGATCGGTCGATTTAGAGAGGTTATACTGTAATTATTTTAACCGAATAGATTCAACCATTCATTGCAAGATGCGTTGGGCAATATTCGGTGTGTTATGCTGTATGCCGGTATTCATACAATATGACCCGTGTATATTAATACCCTGTGAATCGCCAACCAGTCCCATGAGCAAACATTTATTCAATATACAAACTCTATTTTTACCCTGCTCTATGCCCAAGGCGGTACTATCCATTGGCTACTGCATTGACCTTTATGTGTATAAAGTAAGGTGTCTCCCCATATAATACTGAACCTGCCATAGACATTACCGTGAAGGGGTGCCATACGATGCATGCATACAACAAATTATGTGTTATGAAATTGAGTCCGATAAAAATATCAATTTTTCAAAAAGCAAAACCCTTCCCCAGATTTGAACCTATATGTCCACTTATACCAGAAGGGATGGCCGAATGAGTTAGAGCGTCCATCTCCCGTCTTGGTAGATGGTGGGTTCGAACCCTGTTCGAGTCAAATCAATGACTTAACGATTGACACTTGTCGCTTCCTCGCCAGGCGCCTGACATTATTAGGACAAGGACTGGTCTGCTCATTGTCAGGATAATGTGACTGAGTGTGATATCACGTCATGGTGCTGCCGGTGGGCTGGTCTCTCAGTGGGGCAGCACTATAAAGTTGTCATGAGTGTGCACTGTCACAAGTCGGTACCCGTCCTGATTTGACCTTATATGTTGTTAGGACGTAACACAACAACAAACAAACACAAAATATATCCACTTTAGAATCCTGGTACCACATACCATGTGAATTTAATAGAACCTGTTATTATTGACAGCTGATTGAAGCTAATGGGATCAGAGTTTAGACAAGCATTGCACATTAATTTAGCATGTTTAAACTTCAGAAATCGCTGATATTAGCAATTATATTTTTAAGGTACTTCAAAATAAAGTAAATTAGATTATACTGATCAACCGAGTGCATTTATCTCAGAAAATAGCTAACACTCAAAGCCCTCAGACTATCCAACTTTAATCTATCTCGATAAAAGTAAAGGACATATAAAATAGTATGAACAGATGTGGCTTTAATTTTGTTTAAAGCCCACCGAATTGTGTGACAACTCTGCGGTTATTCCTTGCCACAAAACAGATGTCAGTCAGTCAGTCAGTCAGTCAGTCTGATCTCACAGCACAATGCAGTCAGCTCCGCAGTGATGCGTGACCACACTGTCAAGCTGTCAACCCTCTCGTGTCAGGCGGCGTTCGGTGACAGCAGACGACGCAGCCGTTTCCGGTCTCCACCACCGGAAATGGCAGGCCCCCATTTTCTAGACGACGCTCTCTCGGACTTAACACAGTTACCGCCACGACAAAGGAAGACCGCATGCCTTGAACGCTGCTTAATACCCGGACAACATGACACCGCCGTCCCTGGCCCTTCCCCCGGCCCTTCCCCCGGCCTTCCCCCGGCCCTTCCCCGGCTCTACCCCGGGCGCGGTGGCCGAGTCGGGAGACCTCACGCCGTCCCCACCCCCCTACCCCCCACCCCCTCCCGTGGTGGAGGATCGGGAGTTTGATTGCCGGTCGAATCTAACCAATAACTTACACAATTGAAACTTGTCGCTTCCTCCTAGCTTGGCGCTCAGCATTAATATGATAGGACAAGGACTAGTTAACTCAATGTCAGCATTAATATGATAGGACAAGGACTAGTTAACTCAATGTCAGCATTAATATGATAGGACAAAGACTAGTTAACTCAATGTCAGGATAATGAGACGGAGTGGGATATCAGGTCATTGTGCTGGCGGCCTCATCTCCCAATGCTGGTCATGGTGGCCTGATTTCCAAGTGGGGCAGCACTATAAAGCGACCATGACTGGCATTGTCACAATTTGGTACCGGTACCGGTCCTGATATGACATTGATGTTGCCAGGACGTAAAACTCCAATAAACACCCAACTATATGTGCCTCTCTGCGTCTCTTTATATACGCCTGTGTGTCTGTATGTATGTATATGTGCCTGTGTGTATGTATCTATCTGTATATGTTTGTCTGTGTATGTGTCTCTATGTATGCATCTGTGTTTCTGTATACATGTCTCTGCATGTGTGCCTGTGTGTGTGTGTCTGTCTATGTATGTGTCTCTATTTATGCCCATGCATATATGTATGCATGTCTCTGTGAGTGCACCTGTGTGCATATGTTTGTATATGTATGCATCTCTATGTATGCACCGCTGTATATGTGTACATGTTTCTGCATGTGTGCCTGTGTGTATCTGTTTGTATCTGTTTGTATGTGTATGCGTTCTATGTATGCATATGTGTACATGTATACATGTCTCTGCGTGTGAACCTTTGTGTGTAGGTTTTTCTCTCTCCGTCTGGGTCTCTGTCTATGCGGCTGTGATCTATATACACGTCTCTGCGCCTATGCGTGTGTGCCTGTCCGTGTGCGCGTGTCCGTGTGCGCGTGTGCGCGTCCGTCTGCGTGACAATCCGGCCGACGTTAAAACGCATTTTGCCGGCGGATCGATGGCACGTTGCCTGTTTATGTGGGACGGAGCGTCTGATGTGTTTTCAGGCCTGCGTCTGACACCTCGGCGCGTCAACTGGTAGTCACGTGATGCATTAAGTCGGTCAACTTAAGTAGTCGCCCCAATTAATGTTAATCCGCTGAGCAGGTCCGGCACGGCGTAATTGGCACAGGCGCCGAATTCATTAAGCCCATACCGTGATGACGTCACACAGCACCCCCACTCCCTCCCCTCCACCCCCATTTCCTCAAAGCCCTCGGCCACTTTGAGAAAGTTGGTATAACCGGAAGGGTTGGTTGGTTGTTTGAATGTTATGTCCTGGCAACATCTAAGGTCATGTCAGGAAGGGTACCGACTTCTGACAGTGCGCACTCATGGCGACTGCATAGTGCTGCCGCCCAACTGGGAGATCAGGCCATAGGTACCATGACCTAATAATAATATCCAACTCAGTCAGATTATCGTGACAATGAGCTAGCCAGTCAGCCGGAAAGGTCTCTCTATCGAGGGAGGGGGGGGGGGGGCTGGAGGGTTTTGACATTCTAGTAACTAATAGTCTGTAATATATAGTTTTTAATAACTACATTAGTTTGATCATCATAATCTACTTTAATAATTATGACACCAGACGGGGTGGCCGAATGAGTTGAGCGTCCGTCTCCTGTTTTGGAAGATCGGGGGATCCGAACCAACAGGTTTGATTCAAACCAATGACTTAAAAATTGATAATCGGCACTTCCTAGCCAGGTGCTCGGCATTATTATGATAGGGCAAGGACTGGTTGGCTCAGTGTCAGGTTAATCTGACTGAGTGGGATATCAGCTCATGGTGCTGGTGGCCTGGTCTCCCAGTGGGGCAGTGCTATAAAGTCGCCATGAGTGCGCACTGTCGCAAGTCGGTACCCGTGCTGATATGACCTCACATGTTTATAGGACTTACAACAAACTTATACAAAAAAAACGTGTGATAAGTTTGATTACAAATGGCTAAATTTGAGAAAGTGTTCACAAATTATATTTCGAATGCGCTGCGAAATGCTGACCATGATAAACTTGCAGTGGTTTGATTGATTGATTGATTGATTGATTGATTGGTGGTTGCTTTACACTGTGTCGGCAGCATAGGCCATATTCACGGCGAGAAATGTTTGTTTTTTGTTCAAACCATCGCTTTTACATGTAAAAGCAGACAATCAATTATGTGCCAATAGTCACTAATTAAATTAGAAAGCTCACAATCATATATTTGTGGTCAAGGGAAACGAATTCCCATAGAAAAAGAAAAGGTTTATTAATAATTGATAGAATTGATAGAATTCAGAACCTGTCACCACTTGCAGTGGTGACAGGTTCTGAGGTTCTATTACATGCAACCTACCATTCCTTCTATGCAGCAATGAATGTTTCATTGCCAGAGTCGGGGAGAGAACGTGAAGGTAATACTAATACTTGGTAATAGTAATAGCTGGGGAAGAAACATGACTTTATTACCCCTCGCTGCATGGGGCTCGTTATTCAGGCAGTAATATTCATCATCAAAGCTGAGCACCAAACTGCCGATGAGAGAATGTCATGCAAACTTGTGCGGAGTAATTTGGACACAAGATGTAAGCAAAATAAACATATCAGTATTAGGATTAAAAGGGAACACATAATTGAACCGGTGGTCAATAAACAGAAAAGTATTGCAGTGTCATCTAAAATTAATAATTGTTTTATTGTTTTGTTTGTTGTTTCGGGTTTTCCATCCTGGTAATATCTAAGGTCGTATCAGGATGGGTACCGACTTGTGACAGTTCACATTCATGGCGACTTTATAGTGCTACGACTATTATTAGTACTTATGTGACGGCATACAGGGAAGGTAAGGATAGACTTACGTAGGGTACTAGGCATACTCAGGAGCTGTCAAATTTATTGTATGTGATAATAGGGTTTACGTGTGGAGGCTGGGGGCGCCAGCTGGTGACAGCCAATTAGCCGTTTTAACGGGAGAGTCCTCGAGCATTCCGGAACCCCCCGAGAAAGCCCTAGTTTCTGCCGCGTCCCGTCCCCCTCGCAGCCCCCTCGGCCCCTCCCGACCACCCCCTCTACACACATTCAGGTGTTCGCAACTCTCCTCAGCACCCTTCAGTTATGGGCAACTTTCCTAGGCTCCTTTCGCACTCCCCCACCGCTTCCCCCCCCCCCCCCCCGTCTCTGTTCCCCCCCCCCCCCCCGTCTCCGCTCTCCCCGTCTCCGCTCCCCCCCCCCCCCCCTGTCTCCGCTACCCCGTCTCCGATCCCCCCGTTTCCGCTGCCCTCGTCTCCGCTCCCCCGTCTCCGCTCCCCCCGTCTCCAATCCCCCGTCTCCGCTCCCCCCGTCTCCTCTCCCCCATCTCCGCTCCCCCCATCTCCACTCCCCCGTCTCCGCTCCCCCCATTTCCACTCCCCCCGTCTCCGCTCCCCCCGTCTCCGCTTCCCCGTCTCTGCTTCCCCCATCACCGCTCCCCCCTGTCTCTGCTCCCACCGTCTCTGCTCCCCCCGTCTCCGCTCCCCCGTCTCCCCTCCCCCCCGTCTCCGCTCCCCCATCTCCCTCCCCCTGTCTCCACTCCCCCTGTCTCCGCTCCCCCATCTCCGCTCCCCCTGTCTCTGCTCCCCCTGTCACCGCTCCCCCTGTCTCTGCTCACCCCATCTGCGCTCCCCCTGACTCCGCTCCCTCCGTCTCCACTCACCCTGTCTCCACTCACCCCGGCTCTGCTCCCCCGTCTCCCCTCCCCCCGTCTCCGCTCCCCCTGAGTCTGCTCCCCCGTCTCCGCTCCCCTCCATCGCCGCTCCCCCGTCTCCCCTCTCCCCATCTCTGCTCCCCCTGTCTCCGCTCCCCCCATCTCCGCTCACCCCGTCTCCGCTCCCCCCGTATCCACTCCCCCTGTCTCTGCTCCCCCCGTCTCTGCTCCCCGGTCTCTCCCCTCCCCCCCCCATCTCCACTCCCCCTATCTCTGCTCCCCCTGTCTCCCCTCCAACCGTCTCGCTCACCCCGTCTCCCCTCCCCCTGTCTCCGCTCCCCCGACTCCGCTCCCCCTGTCTCCGCTCCCCCGTCTCCGCTCCTGCCAACTCCGCTCCCCCCGTCTCCGTCCCCCGTCTCCACTCACCCGTCTCTGCTCCCCCCGACTCTGCTCCCCCCGTCTCTGCTCCCCCCGACTCTGCTCCCCCCGACTCCGCTCACCCGATCTCCCCTCCCCCCGACTCCGCTCCCCCCGGCTCCACTCCCCCACCCATTTCCGCTCCCCTCTCTCCCCTCCGCCCGTCTCCGCTCCCCCCATCTCCGCTACCCCCGTCTCCGCTCCCCACGACTCCGCTCCCTCCGTCTCCGCTCACCCCGTCTCCCCTCCCCCCGACTCTGATACCCCCGACACTGCTCCCCCCCCATCTCCGCTCCCCTCCCCCGTCTCCCCTCCCCCCGACACCGCTCCCCCCCCATCTCCGCTCCCCCCGTCTCCCCTCCCCCATCTCCGCTCCCCTGTCTCCACTCCCCCGTCACCACTCCCCCCGTCTCCGCTCCCCCCTTCTCCGCTCCCCCCTTCGCCGCCTCCGCTCCCCGTGCCTCCGTCCCCCCGTCTCCACTCACCCCGTCTGCGCTCCCCCCCGACTCCGCTCCCCCCGTCTCCACTCACCCCGTCTCCCCTCCCCCCGACTCCGCTCCCCCAGACTCCACTCCCCCCGACTCCACTGCCCCCCCCCCATCACCGCTCCCCTGTCTCCCCTCCGCCCGTCTCCGCTCCCCCCATCTCCGCTCCCCCTGTCTCTGCTCCCCCTGTCTCCGCTCCCCCCGTCTCTGCTCACCCCATCTCCGCTCCCCCTGACTCTGCTCCCCCCGTCTCCGCTCACCCCGTCTCTGCTCCCCCGTCTCCCCTCCCCCCATCTCCGGTCCCCCTGAGTCCGCTCCCCCCATCTCCGCTCCCCCCTCCCCCATCGCCGCTCCCCCGTCTCCTCTCTCCCCGTCTCTGCTCCCCCTGTCTCCGCTCCCCCCATCTCCGCTCACCCCGTCTCAGCTCCCCCTGTCTCCACTCCCCCTGTCTCCGCTCCCCCCGTCTCTGCTGCCCCGTCTCCCCTCCCCCCCCCCCCATCTCCGCTCCCCCCGTCTCCGCTCCCCCTGTCTCCCCTCCAACCGTCTCGCTCACCCGTCTCCACTCACCCCGTCTCGCCTCCCCCTGTCTCCGCTCCCCCCGACTCCGCTCCCCCTGTCTCCGCTCCCCCCATCTCCGCTCCCCCGTCTCCCCTCCCCCCGACTCCGCTCCCCCCCCCCCCCCCATGTCCGCTCCCCCGTCTCCCCTAGGCCCGTCCCCGCTCCCCCTGTCTCCCCTCCCCCCGTCTCCGCTCCCCCCGTCACCGCTCCCCCCGTCACCGCTCCCCCCCCCCCTCCCCCCCCGTCCCTTCCCCCTGCGGCTCTGCCCGCCAGTCCCGGCTCACCTCGCATACCCTCTCTCTACCCACCGACTCTTTGTGCAATTCAAAGAGGCAGGACCTGGTGTGGAAGCAACTACACAAGGTTGTGAATAAAGGGACTAGAAAAGAAACCAGACCACAACCCACAAACAAAACCAGCCCAGACGCAGAGCGCTCTTGAATATTCTACTTATTTTGGAATATACAGGAAAATGCTGCCCTGTTAAACTTAAGTGGCGTAGTCTGATGGTTTTCAGATTCTGTCATTTTCTGAGATAAAATATATTACGTTGCCCATTATAATCAACGTCACTTTAACTTGAAGTAACTTTTATCTTTTGAGATATTTTAAGTTCAACCATGCAAAATTAATTTTGGTAAGCACGACAAAATTCTGACACCAAAGGATTCAGCAGTAACAGGTTCTATTCAATTTCTGCAGTATTCCCTTCTATGCGGTGACAAATGTTTAAAAAGTGCATCAATATCAAAGTTAGATATGTAGAATCAAATGTAGATAATTGTCATTGTTTTGAAAATTTGATTCTTTCATCGGACCCAGACATAAGTAGTCATGTCTGCTGTGTGTATTCATATTAAAATGCCATATCCAATACTGCAACTTCAATATAAATGAAATATTGCAATTAGTAACAACAAGTTTGTTTTATTTACCGACGCCTCAGGAGCCCATTGCTTTTTATCATCGGCTAATGGACGTGAACCATATGGTCATTCTGACATATTTCTTCAACATATAAGGTCATATCAGTATGAGTACCGACTTGTGACAGTACACACTCATGGCAACCTTATAACTTATAGTGCTACCCCACTGGGACTCCAGGCCACCGGCACCATGACCCAATATCCCACTCAGTCACATTATCCTGACACCGAGCCAACCAGTCCTTCCCCTATCCTAATAATGCCGAGCACCAAGCTAGGAAGCGACAAGTATAAGTTTTGTTAGTCATTTGGTTTGAATCGCTCGCCTGAGAATTGAACTCCCGACCTTCCCCACGGGATGCCTGCGCTCTACCGATTTGGCCACCCCGTCCGGGTGAGACATTTGGTGAAAATTATCGGCGAAGCATTTGTGCAACGGCGCGTCTGCCGGCTGGCCCGCTGGCTGGCGGTAATAGACTTTTACTACGTAAACAAATATGGGCGCGTCCCCCTGGCGGACTGGTTACGAAACATAACCGTGTCAACTCTAAGTTATTATATATTTGGTAACATATAAACCCCTCTACAAAACACCAACAAACCTCTCACCCAGGCCATTTAAATACAAACATGTGCCGTGGGTGTGGTCATGATTATCGGACATCATTTTCCTCTGGCGATTTGTTTCATTTTCATTTTATTTTGACAAAATAGCATGTCTTGCCTACTTACTATGCTGAGCCCATTTTCTTCAAACAGAAAAGGCCCGGCCACATACACTTTAATGGACGTAGTTGAACGTAGTGGAGGCTAACGTAGTTGAATGTAGGTGAATGTAGTTGAATGTAGTTGAACGTAGTTGAATGTAGTTGAACATAGTTGAACGTAGTTGAACATAGTTGAACGTAGTTGAACATAGTTGAACATAGTTGAACATAGGTGAACCTAGTTGAACATAGTTAAACATAGTTGAACATAGTTGAACATAGTTGAACATAGTTGAACATAGTTGAACATATTTGAACATAGTTGAACATAGTTGAACATAGTTGAACATAGTTGAACATAGTTGAACATAGTTGAACATAGTTGAACATAGTTGAACATATTTGAACATAGTTGAACATATTTGAACATAGTTGAACATATTTGAACATAGTTGAACATAGTTGAACATAGTTGAACATAGTTGAACATAGTTGAACATAGTTGAACATAGTTGAAAATAGTTGAACATACTGGCATCTGTACTTCTCCGGTACAGTCAACTACGTTCAACTTCCTTCAACTACTTTCAACTATGTCCACTAACGTGTATGTGACTGGGCCTTAAAACTCCAACAACCAACTATCACACTCACACTCACTATCACACTCACTATCACACTCACTATTACACTCACTATCACACTCACACTCTCTTGCAAACATGGAGGTTTATGCGGCGGACCTGTTAGGAAGCAGTCTTCATGAGAAATATGAAGAATGGGACGGTGCAAACATGTAGGTTTATGTGGCGGACCTGTTAGGAAGCAGTCTTCATATTTGGGACGGTCCTAACATCCCTCAAAGCAAGCTAAACTGAGCCATGTTTGGACCGTCCCATTGTCATTCTCTGACTATGCGGCCAAACGGCCCCGGCGACAGCTTAACGACAGCTTAGCGACAAGACGACAGCGTAGCGACAGCGTAGCGACAGCGTAGCGACAGCGTAGCGACAGCGTAGCGACAGCGTAGCGACAGCCGAACGACAGCGTCTGTCGCCGAGGTTTTTCAACATGCACAAAAACCCGACGACAACCGGGCGACAGTGGAGAAACTGGAGTTGTCGCGGAGGTGTCGCGGCGACAGCCGAACGACAACATAACTACACCGTAGCGACAGCCGACGACAGAGCAAAACGACAAGTCGTTGGGCTGTCGTCGGCCTTGTCGTCGTAGTGTGACTGCTACATTAAAGGCATCACAGTATTCGCTGTTGCGTCATCAGAGCCTTGGTCACGAGTGGCGTACTCGATTAATCAACTCGAGCCACTTTTTGGCGCATGCGCACATCCTACAGATTCGGGTCGAATAATTGAATATGCTTCTCCATGCTCGGGGTGAAAAAAAATGGTGGCTTAATCCACAACTTTATTTTTTTTAATAACCGATATAACTACAGCAAAATAGGATTTAAAGTATTTTATGATTGCATAGTTTAGTTAATTTTTCCATTTCATTAATCTGTGTTATTACCTAAAAAAAACATGTAGGACTGGTACTGGTAGCTATTATCCCGCAGGACGGTACCAGTACAAATGTGACATCATCGTTTCTAGCAAACCGCAGCCAAGAGGTGGGTTACCGGGGTCAGGTTTTTTGCACACAGCACGTGTTTTTGTCAACTCCACTCGCTGTGTTCGATTTGAAATTCTAGCAACTCGGGTGACCTGTGTCACCCGGGTCATGTTAATCGATTACGGCCTCTCTGATGGATCTAAAATAAAAAAATGCGCTAATTTATGGGGGCCGACCAGGGGCCACGAAGAGGCTCCATTCACCACACTTCTGGCGTGGCAATCTGTCACTATTAAATAAAAAATCTCCCTCTTAAATACAAATTAAGGTGTTTTTTTAAAAGGCGCGTTTAGCTACTTCTCATTGTTGTTTTTCCTTGCGGTCAGGGATCTACAGTATAACCCCGTTAAACTAAACTTGAAGGGGCCCTAGAAATTTGTTTGGATTAACCGATAATTGGTTTAACGTGGGTGCATTATGAATGTAATATACAATGTATGTGGACACTTTGATTATTGTTTTTTTGTTTTAATGTATTTACAGTATGACCCCCTTAAACCAAGCTCGGTTAAAGCAGACAATCGATTAATCCAAACATTTTTCCGTGGCCCGGCAAAATACTACCATTTATCATATAAATGAAAGTTTGGTTTACCGTACTGGAATTTTCTTTGGATTAACCAATACTTTGGATTAACGTACTTTGGTTTAACCAACTTTTGTATATGATAAATAGTAATATTTTGCCGGGCCCAACAATTTTCTTTGGATTAACCGATCGTTCGGTTTAACCGAGCTTGGTTTAACGGGGTTGTACTGTATCTCTAAGTGAGCCAACTATTTATCAAATTTTCCTGCCGCCAGTGTCGCTACTTATCGCAGTCGATGTCTGTGGAGTGGTGGGTGTGGGGGGGGGGGGGGGAGAAGGCGATGGAAAGTTTGGATCCACCATGTGCAGAGGTGCCAAGTAGATAATATTTTGAGTAGGGAGATCTTAATACCCAATTTGTAAATAGGAAGAAATAGCATGACCGAAGGGGGACGGGGCGAGGGAGGGGGACCACCCTCTCTGATAGGAGGGGGAATAGGGGCGTCCGCTGGAAAATTTGGGGGTAAGATTGATGCAAAATGGTGCGTTCTGGTGAATTTTGATGAAGAGTATGCGTAAAAGAACCCATAAAGGGTCATATCAGCAATACTAGCTTGAAAACTATGATAGAAATGATCTTAATTTGGAGGAATTTTAATTATAAATGGCTAGCTATGTTGATATTTAAAACGAAAACATGCAAGAAGATTTTGGTACCCACTCAAAAATGCTGGACAGCATATATTTGTACTGACGTGTATTTATGACAGGTTGTAATATGATAACTTAATATTGAGTTTATACTACAAGACAGTGTACATTTTATATGTAAGATCAAATTGAGGCACTCCTACTTAGAAAGATTCTTCGGCAAGAGATTATAAATTAAAAGCGAGAAATCGGGAGATTGACCTGAATGGGAAGGTGTGAGAGGACGGTTTATCCCCTCTGATAGTGGGTTTTCTTTGGGGGGTGGGGCACCTTCCACGGAAAATGTTGGGAAAAAGTGATTGAAAATGGTGCATTCTTGTGCATTTTGATGACAAATATGGATTAAAAAAAAAAAAGACAACAACAAACTAACTAAAATAATTTGTTGGCGCGAGATTACAAATTAATAAAAGTCAGACCGCGGGGGATCAAGGCTATGTTGCTATATTATAGGTTTTTGTTGTTTGTTGGGGTTTTACATCCTAGCAACATCTATGGTCAGACCAGAACGGGTAATATTTTATTTTTAGGGAGAGCTCGTGTCAAATTGGGAGGCTTGGCTCATTTACATGTGCGTGAGTGTATGTGTGAGTGTGTGTGTGTATTTGGGCATTGGGGACCGATTGTGTGTCTGGTGAGTGAATTCGTAAACAGTCACCACGTGGCCAAAGAGCCCCGCAGCTGTGGATGTGTGTACTCCAAACAGCCTCTAAATTCAACAGAACCAAACATATGCTTTGCATAACAAACCAACAACGGTGAAGCGCTATCTAATCTTCTCAGTAATTTTCAATTTTGTCGACATTACATTTTGCATGAGCAAAACATTTTCTAAGCTGAAACACTAGCCTCGATTTGATCTTACATATAAAATTTACACTGTCTCGCAGTATATTACTCAATATTAGAACCTGTCATAAATACAAGTCAGTATACATCTATGATGTACATCATTTTTGAGTGGGTAACAAAATCTTGTTGCATGTTTTCCTTTTACATACACTCGTCCCCCTTGAATTGTACGTGTTTTAAAGCTTACAATTACAAACATACAGGCAATGCACTTACATATACACTGATACATAGGGCAGGTTCAACAACCATACAGCATGTATAGGATCATGGTCACGGCAAGCAGTGTCTTGGGGGTGATGAAAATGGCAATTATTGTGCCTAGAGCAGGAGTCGAACCCACATCTCTTTGCATTCCGGTGTTGCGGTTTCCGAGGCACACCAGTTTGCCAGGGACACATCGCTTCTGCACATGCGTCAAAATCGAATATCATCGTCACTAACCTTATAAATTTAGTATAATGTTTTTGGTAATGATGGTTTCTATAAGTGTACCAAACGATTTGTTTCTAGGTGGTGTAATTTGAGAGATATTTGACTTTTTCTGTATGAAGATTTGCTCACGACTGTTGACAATGCATTTGAATGGGTGTGTCCCTGGCAAACTGGTGTGCCTCGGAAACCGCAACACCGGGACAGTGTGCTAACCATTACACCACATAGGCTCCCTGATTAAACCATACTACGCACACCTAACTGTCTATGTGGTTACTTGCCTGAGAGGTCAGTACAGACTATTAGTATTACACTTCTTATACAGCATATATGTAAATTATTGCAGAAACACAAACCATCAGACTTGTTTTACCCTCAGTAATGTGCCATTGAGTAAATATTGCTGTAAATAATACTGTGGCTGACTTGCATTTGATTTACTGATGCAGGAGTGGCAGTCACAATTGGTGTTCTCTTTGGCGGAGTGGTTAGAGTGTCTGACTTTTTTCTAGGTCGGACTCCTAATCTGAAAGTCAGTGGTTCAATTCCCTGTGCCCCCACCTCTGCCAATTTGGATGTTCACGGCTGTGTATAACTTACAGTGTCATCAAAGGCAGGTTGCTCTCATATCATGTCTATGTGGTGTGGGAGGTTAAAAATCCCTTTGGTCAGTAAAAGTGTAGGCTCGGGCTTTCTATAGATAAACTGTCTAATGGTAAAAACAAGTCTATTCAGACTTATCCATGATAGGCAGTATAAATCTTCAAGAAAAAAAAAATAAAAGAAAAGAATTTCCTTTGATAATGAGCCTTTTTTTAAAAACCCAGCCTCGTGGTACGCCCCCTCAACGCTCACTGCTCACTTACTGCTCCAAGGTTTGTTGAACATTACCCTCACAAGTTTCCCTCGATGCAGAAAAACAAACATGGTACCGCGCATCCCGTTGACCACAGCCATCTCATTGGGTTTTACAATTGTTGATAAGTGTGCTCAGTAATTTCACCGGATATTTGAAGATTCTAGTCGATAGAGCGTTAGTACATTTGCCCATTGCCACGGTGCATGGTGGGTAGACGCTGAATGAGGTGACACGTCGTGACCTTGCCAGGTCACCTGTCGAGCCAACTTTTATTTTGGACCAGCCTGGGCCCGTATGCATGGACAAAGTTGTATCGCCTCCGGTGTTAACGGCGGGTCCCGGGTTATCTAATGCCAGTGTTCCAGATGTGTCATGGGGCATGTATGGGTACAAAGTGCGGCGGCGTTAGTTAACCTAGTTAACCTAATACATTGCCGCCTATGCAGCGGCGGCGGCGGCGGCGATGTTTTGTTGATATTTGACAGTATGGATAGCGACGTCGATGCGGCGGCGATTTGTTTACTTTACATTCGTCGATTAGACAATATGAATAACGCCGCCAATGCGGCGGCAGCATTGGTCGCAATGCGAAGCATTGCTTTTGATGCGAGGAGAGGAAGAGACCCTCCCCCGCCCCGCGCCGTCGCGCTGCTTTCTCACCTCGGCAGACGGCGCGGCGCGCCCCCACCTCCCCCGGCCCCCCCTGTCGCGCAGCACTCGCGCCTCACCCGACGCCCGCTGCTCGCCACCTCTCGCCCTCCCCCGGGCCGGCAGCATTCACACCTCACCCGCTGTCGCCCCTCCCCCTTCCCTTATAAGGTCGCCCGCCGGCCTCCCTCAGGCACTCGCCCTCCTGCCGTCTCCCAGCTCTCTGCCTTTTCCTCTTTGGGCCTACCTCCACCTCGGACCGCTGCTACACCATGCCTCGGAAAGGCAACGGACGTAAGGGCTCCCGGGCGGCCGCCCGCGGCACCCCGGCTTCAACACCGCGGCGGGACGAGTCCCGGGCCTCCGCCCCGGCGTCGCCCTCGGACCCCGCCTCGGGCGCCGAGACCGCGGCCATACTTGAGGCGCTCCAGCTTTTCCGACTCGAGCAGCGTCAGACTACCGCCGATCTCCACGCTCGGATCGACGGCCTGGAGGCCGGGGGGGCTCCGCCCCTCCCCGAGGCGACCTCCCCTGCGCCCAGACGCCAGGCCGCCGACACTGCCCGTCCACCTCGGGCGCGCGCTCCGGCCGGGGCCCGGCCCCCGCCGCCGCCTCCGGCGCCCCTGCCGGGGGCCCCCCACCCCCAGTATCAGCGCTACCATCACCTCGGGACCCAGGCCACAGCTCCCCCGTCGCCGGCCTACCACGAGGAGCCTACCCACCACACCCCGGCGTCCGCGGCCGACGCCGTCCGGGAAATACTTGCCTCCGCCGAGGCGCGGCACTCGGTCAGGCGGCGAGGGATCCCGGTCGACTATATCTTCCCATCGGACCTGGTAGAGAGGGGGCCTGAGAGGAAGTCGGTCAAGAGGGGGGAGGCAACCAAGGACGAATATAGCCTCGCCCTTCTCACCCTGATCGACCACCCCGACTTCCCGGCCCACTCCTTCCAGGGCCTACACCACCATCACCTCACCGTGCTCAGGGACGTCCTCCTCTACCCCTGGCCCACCGTCCGCCGCTACTCCGAGACGGTGTTCACATGGATAGCGGACGGGAGGCTCCCCCAGGGGTGGCACGACCCGGTCGCCCTCGACCTCCTGAGGGTCCAGACCCTCACCCTCCCCGCCCCTCAGGCCGCCCCAGCAGAAGCGGTCCCCCGAGGTGACGACCCTCCCCGAGGCACACACCTGCCCCGAGCCCACGTCGACGCCCGCACCGCCTACGATAGGCACACCCACGGGGCCCCCTGTCCGGCCTGGAACCGCGACCCCGCCTCGTGCGATCGGGCCCCTGTCGGAGAGGCCCACGGCGAGGCGGGGGACAGGCGCCGTCACATATGCGCCTACTGCGCAAACGTGAGGCGCATTCTGACTATGCACTGCGAGGCCGGATGCATGACCAAACAAGCCCGTGAGCGCCAGACCCCCCCCGCCTCGGCGGATTTTTGATCGGGGGGCCCTTCCCGGCGCCTCACCCTCACCACTGCCGACAGCCCCGCGACCTCCACCGACAACCTCCCAGCGACCACCGATCGCAGCGCCGCCCAGTCCCAGCCGGGGATCATCACCTCGGGCATCACACCTCGGACCACATCCCAGCCTAGCCTCAGGAGGAACCCTCTGCCGCCGATCCTCACGACACCGCCTTCAACAACAGCATTAATAACGGTTCAATTTTAGGGTTAATTTAATGAAATTTCACGATTTGAGTATGTAATTCTGTTAAATATGATCGCATTGAATAGATTTGCACCTAATCGGTCCCTAACCCCGACGGTAAACTTGATATGGTTTGGGGTTAGCGCAGACGATGTTAAACTCACGGAGTTTCCTTAACACTGCTCCATACATACCGACTTTACCCCGCTAACCCGGAGATCGTCGCTAACTACAGGTTTGGAGCGCTAACACTGCTTCATGCAAGGCCAAACGAGTTGAGCGTCCGGCTCCCGTGTTGGTTGATGGTGGGATTCAAACTAACGTGTTAGAGCCCTGGGGCCGTATGCATGGCGCGGTGTTAGCGACTCAAAACGTGTTTATGGCAGGATTTCTGGTTTAGCCCAGAAAAGTTGCTATGCATGGAGCAGTGTTAGGCCTAACACCGCACGTTTAAAGTCGAAGAATGTAAACCTGCCCCCTAGCAGGTTTACAGCGGTGTTAGTGTCAGGATGGACACCAAACTATTTAATGCTATCATATTTAACAGAATTACATACGCAATAAGTGAAATTTTATCAATTTAACCCTAAAGTCGAAGCGTTATTAAGGCTACCGCCGCATTGGCTTCGATATTAATAGTTATCTTTTCGAATCGACGGGGGTACAGTAAACAAACCGCCGCCGCCGCCAGTATGGAAAGCGATGTCCATGCGGCGGCGGCGGCGATTTGTTTACTTTACGTTCGTCGATTCGAAAATATAACTAGTAATATCGCCGCCAATCCGGCTGCTGCATTAATATCGCTTCGTTTTTAGGGTTAATTTGCTTAAATTTCACTTATTGTGTATGTAATTCTGTTAAATATGATCGCATTTAATATATTTGAGCCTACTATATGGCTACAAACGCAGAGGGATTTCCCAAATCTATAAATACATTCACGTTTAGCTAACACTCACCGTTTAAGCACCCATGCATACGGCTTGACAGAGTTCTCGACGACGTCGATAACCGGAGATAGGTACCCGGAGTTAAAGGTATAACACCACACGCCGCTAACACAGCTCCATGCATACGGGCCCTGGTCAAGTCAAACCAATGACTGACAAATTTATACCGCTCACTTCCTAGCCAGGTGCTCATCATTATTAGGATAGGGCAAGGATTGGTTTAGCTCAGTGTCAGGATAATGTGACTGAGTGGGATATTGGGTCATGGTGCCAGTGGGCTGGTCTCCCAGTTGGACAGCATTATAAAGTTGTCATGAGTGTGCACTGTCACAACTCAGTACCCATCCTGACATGACATTAGATGTTGCCAGGATTTAAAACTCCAACAACCACCGAACCCAGTGGGTCAGAACTATGAAGACGCCATGAGTGCTCAGTCACAAGTCGGTACCCGTCCTGCTAATTCCATAGATGTTGTTAGGGCGTAAAACAACAACACCCACCCAACCTATGTATAGATGTATATATATATGTAAAAATATGTATAACAATTGTCTAGGCCGTTCATGTCCAGTTTCAAAATGTACCGGATTAAACAGGCACTAAACGGACAAGGAATGTACATTAATGAATATCCACTGGACGCTAACCGGACGAAAACCAATTCCTGCAATAAAAAAATATAAATAAATACCCTCAACATACTTGGCAGGAAGCAAACCGGAGACGTAACGGATGGGTAAAGGACATTAACCGGGCAAAACGGACTAAACCGACTTAAAACGGACACCAACCGTACACTTCAGTCTGGTGGTGTCTGGTACAAGTTTTGTGCATGTTCAAAACTTGTAACATACACCACCGGACATAGAACGGACACGCTCGATGGGTACCGTATATAAACCATACAGTGCCGTATTTCACCGGACAGTGTCCGGTTTCTGTCCGTTTCCTCAGTCCGGTGTGGTCTGACTAGGGCTTAATGATCAGCGAAGTGGCTTGGTAAATACGCCTGAGGGAAGATCACACCTATTGAAACATACCGTAGTCATATTTGCATAACTACTCACACATCACATACTTAAATATCAAATGATCTATATTGGCACTTTCCTTATACTATAGCTATATTATAAATGTTTTGAACTGTCGAATTGTTTAGTAAAGCAGACCCGTGTGTCACTTGGCACTGACAGCGGGCATCGTGTACTACGCTCGCCAAACAGAGGCCGGGCTGCTGAGAGTGTGACAGATCGGCTTGGAGAGTGGCTGGCCCCGTGGCGACACCAAAGGAACGTTACCAAACTCGATCTGTCTGTCCTCCACAGGTTAGACAAGGGGCCAACCAGGAGCCAGCGTGGGCTTCCCCATTATTTATATATATGTATATACATGTATACATATATATATATATATATATATGTATATATATATATATACATATATACATATACATATATACATATATACATATATACATATACATATATACATATGTATATATATATATACTTTATATACATATATACATATATACATACATATATGCATATATACATATATACATATATACATATATACATATATACATTTATACATATATACATATATACACATATACATATATACATATATACATATATACATATATACATATATACATATACAGATGAACCTCGATCCAACGGACTAATAGGGGGGAGCAGTTGTCCGTTAAAGCCGTTTGTCCGTTGCAGCGACAACATTTTTCGGGGGCTCTACCCCACACACATTCACCTTTACCGATCGATGTTGCTCGTTCCTTGTATGTATATATATACTTTTGTATATATATATATAGATATATATATATATATATATATATATATGTATATATATACATGAATGACCCTTTACATCATATTTTCTAAGCTTGTCCTTAGCCTTACGGATATCACTCGGGGGTTTTAAACGTTCGGACCAGATATTCACTTTAGTGGATTGTGTCCGTTGTATCCGGAATCCGTTGCATCGGTGTCCGTTGGATCGAGGTTCATCTGTATATATATATATATATACACATATATACCTATATACATATATATATATATGTCTACATATATACACATATATACATATATGCATATACATATACTGATACATTTATACAAATAATACTTATTTAAATATATATATATATATATATACATATACAGTAAAGCCTGTATACATATATATATATACATATACAGTAAAGCCTCTCGACCACCTCCACGATCGCTCATACAATACCATTGTAACGATAAAAGAAAACCTCCGTAAACCGACCACCTCCCTAACTGGACCATTTAAAGTCAGTCGTGTGGTCAGTCGAGTTAGAGACGTTTTACTGGGTATGC
Source organism: Branchipolynoe longqiensis (assembly GCA_030323885.1). Classification (NCBI taxonomy): domain Eukaryota; kingdom Metazoa; phylum Annelida; class Polychaeta; order Phyllodocida; family Polynoidae; genus Branchipolynoe; species Branchipolynoe longqiensis. Next base: position 40,943,951 of record CM059199.1, on the reverse strand, counting down.
ATATATACCATGTATAGCGTGTATACCATGCTGCTATTAGTGCTAGGACTAAATTTAGGTCAGTATTTAGCTTTTTTCAAATTAGGGTCATTGATCTGACAAGGAAGATTTACTCTAAGATTGTATCCCTTGATATATATATATATATATATATATATATATATATATATATATATAAAAACAACAGTAAAACCGTCTCTACCGACCACCACTCCGCAGATTGACCCACGTCCCTTATATCGATTAACTTTATTTGGTCCCAACAATACATTGGTAACCCATATACTAACTCCCTGAACTCTCCCACCTCCCTAAATCGACCACTGTAAATTCGTGCTAGGTCGTCGCGATTTGGAGAGTTTTTACTGTATATGTAAATATATACACCTATATACAATATGACAATAGAAATTTTTAACTATCAGTATACAGCCTCAGTGCTAGACCACAGGCAAGGGTAGAAGGAAGCAACGAGAGGTACATCATTAGCATATACAACTCACGACTGGATAACGTGTCATTGGGTTGCTCCGGCAAAATTAGTCTACACACAAGCAAATACGCAGTAAGTATAATAAAAACTGTGGTTAGCTTAATTATGATGCATTAGAGCATCATTATGGAAAGTTTAGACTTTCTTTGGTCCATTTTGGACGAGTTATTTGGTTATAAAAAACCAAGGATAGAATTCCTTCTCGAAGGAACGAAAACCGATCATTAGCGGTTCTGTCAACACCCGAGTCACCGTGTGATTATGGGTAGAGATGTGGGCTCTGCCTCGTCTCCTGTGGAAATTCTCTCGTACTCTAATAGAGAGTAATGTTGGAGATGCTCCTGGGTTTCTTTTATAGATTCCCCACAAACTTTTTCAGGCGTTTCTCCGAGTTTCGTAGCATTTTCTCCAACTTGTTGACGTAGTAGTCACAGGTGGGAGAAGTGTGTGGAACAGAGGGATGGGCGGGACGATACACTGGTCCCGACCCCGCGTAAGGTTTGGGCTTGACCCACAATCCACAGCGAAAAACAAATTTGAGCTTTATTATACGCCTGTGTTTATAACGGTATAAACCCGTTCTACTCGTAACACAAATAGATGTCCCAGATGAGTTTGAAACAATCCATATTGTGACATATAAATATACCGGGACTGACCAAAAATTTTTGTTTCATTCCCGATGGCCACGAAGCGGTGTAAGCGCGGTGCAGCAGCAGCCGAGGGGCGTGTTCCGAGTGGATTGGACGAGGAGTATGACTCCTCACCCGTGTTGTCGGCAGTGCCTTCGACACAGCCCGGGGCGCATATTCTCTCCGAGGTGGACGAGGACATAGTGCCTGACGGCGCCGCGGCTCCAAATTGGGAGACTCGGTTTGCGGCGATGGAGAGTCATATTATGTCTCTCAAACTACCGGTGTCTCTTAAACGACGAATGCCGAGTGTCCAAGATGAATCATCGTTTGAGGATTTCTCGGAGACAGACTCAGCGATGGAGCTTAAGGCTCCTCCTCCTCCTTCTCCTAAATGGAGGAAGAAGAAGAAACATATCATTTCTTCTGGTGATGATTTCACCAAAGAACGGGGGAAGACTGGACTTCGCAAAAAGCGGAAGACCAAATCCAAGAAGAAGAAGAAGAGGAAAGATTTTTCTTCTTCCGATTCTTCCACAGATTCCACTTCCACAGAATCAGACTCAGACACACAATATGAAGGCGTCTATGCTGCCATTGGTGGCAAAGTGGCTAAGAAAGTGGAGAAGCCAAAGGCTAAGCGTGTTAAAACCACTACGCTTATGCGTGAGACCATTAATGGCCATTTCCGCACGTTTAAACCGGCGGAAATTATCTCTAAGTTAGGAGATGATTTAACAGGCATTAAAGGTGTTCTCATCTCCATCATTAAGGAGATGGATCGAGATGTTAATATGATGGATGACCGTAAGAAATTTGAGGGTGTGTTGCACACAGTGCATAAGGCGGTGCTTGGTACCCTAACAGCTATTGCTCCTGTGGCAAATAGAATGCAAAGAGAAAATAAGTTCTCGTCTTTGGCTAAGATGATGGACAAAGGAATTGCATTGTTGGCGGCGGCAGGTAATTACCTGTCGTATCGAAGATATGAAAATGTCTTCAAGTCGGTTTGCACAGATGCTGGCAAAGAAGTGGCTCGCTCAAAGAAGGTTACTGATAATGATGGGAAAGAGTTTACGCTCTTTCTTGCTCCAGAGCCGATTAAAGGGAAACCTTTAGATAACACCAAAATGTTTGGCGGTCAACTACAAGACCTCTATAAAGAGGTAGAAACTGCAGCCAAGAGTGGCAAAAACATGGATGGTAAGAAGAAACAGGAAACTCCTCGTTTCAAAAGGTCACGAGGGGATTTTCGTCCACGGCGGTTCACCAGGGGAACCAGACCGGGCTCAAACTTCGGTCAAGCTTTTCGGGCCGGGGCGCTCGCTCAGGCTGGACCGACAACACTGCACGGCCACTGGGCCGAGGTGTCAACTCGCCGAGACCCTTCCCCAGGGGCGGGTCCAAGTAGAGGACAAACAACACACAGACTTACAAGTACATTCAGCTACTAAAAACCACACAAACTTAAGCTAACTTTGTGGCGCGGCATAGAACCGTAACAACCCAGGTTCGAATCCTGGTCACGGCACCAATGTAATGGCCCACGGCCCTCCGACTCTCTCACACTCACGGAAGAACACCAAGATTCAATTAAGTGTACGCTTCACCCTTGGTTTATTGAACCATCTGCTCTTCACGGCGTCAGTAGCTGTCTGACCCGCCCCCTGACTCGCCAGATCCCACATCGACTCTATAGGTGTGTGTGGGGGGGTGGGTCAACCACACGCAGTAGAGGTCAGCCCGGCTAGGGTCTGACCGGTGGTGACCCGTGCCGCCATCTAGCGCAGTGTAGTGGTACTGCGCTGATGGCGTCATAGTCTCCGCTGCTACCGCGTGATAGTAGAGCTCATGTTCAGACTACTACAATATCATATTTCTGAGTGGCACAAAATTTCTAGTGACCAAGAAATTTTACAAATAGTTAGGGGTGTTCACATTCCCTTCACACAATTTCCAGTACAAGGCAGTATACCTTTTCCTTATAACATTGAACCGGTTGAACGAGAGGCATTAACTAAACAGGTACACAAATTCTTTGAGAAAGGAATTATACAAAAAGTGACACATACTGTTCAGGAGAGTTTATTTCAAACATCTTCTCGAGACCAAAGCCTAATGGCGAGGTTCGAATGATCCTGGATTTAACAATCCTTAATAAAATGGTTGAATATCGACGTTTTAAAATGTTCTCGCTAGATACGGCACGAGATCTGATTATGCCAGATGCGTGGATGGCTAGTGTTGATTTACAAGATGCATATTATACGCTTCCCATAAGGGAAAAAGACCGAAAATTTCTTCGGTTTCTTTGGGATAGGGAACCACTCAATGAGATTAACCTCTGCATCCCGCAATGGTGACTAGCGTTGTGCCCACAGGTTCACATAAACTGCTATAAATGTTTTTTCTCAGTAATGCGGCCGCGGAAGTCACATATAATCTGTTTCCCATACATCGATGAATCCTTTATTAAGCAATCAACACAAATTTGATTGTTGAAATGCTTTTGTATTATGTGCATTATCACTAACTGTGGTTTTATATGTACAGTCCCACAGCATCCACAAAAGTCATTGCTTAACAACCAACAAAACAACTCAAAAATGTTTTAGGGTTTATTCTGGCGATAGCACAGGTCTCTTACAGATGTACGGATATACACAGACAAGAACAAAAATGAATAAAGTTTATGAATAAACTAATTAAGTTTATGAATACAGCGACCCAGCTTATTAAGTTAACAAAACCTAAATTAGACAGGTCGCAGTCCTTATTGGGATAATGATATCGTATGCACCCGCTATTCTATACGGGAAGGCCCATATTAAATCTTTAGAAATAGATAAAAATTTAGCGTTAACACGAACTAAAGGGAATTTTGAGCGAAAGATGTTTATTTCGCAAGAAGGGCTACAGGATATTGGATGGTGGATGCAACACATAGCAAGTTCACCAAATCCAATCCGCATGGCGGAACCTAATACAGTAATTACTACTGATGCTTCGTTAGAAGGTTGGGGAGCTCATTGCGATGGGGTCACAACATGGCTTGATGATGAAAAATCAGACCATATTAATTCACTAGAATTGCGTGCTATTTATTTGGGCTTATGTAGTTTAGTAAAGATAAATAAATCACAAGTTAGAATACTAACTGATAATACTACTGCCATGGCATATATTCGTAACATGGGGGGAACCAAATCAAAGCCTTGCAATCAGTTGTCTAAACTGATCTGAGAACTGGGCCAGCTCAACAAGTCCTGTCTGACTGTAGCGCATATACCAGGGTCACAAAATAACACTTGCAGACACAAAAAAAGGTAGAAAAAGTTCCATGACCTTTTAGAATGGTCTCTCTCTACACCTTTGTTTAACTTCATTTGCTGAAAAATGGGTACACTAAAGTTGACATGTTGCATCACGACAATAATAACAATTGCCCTTGTTATTTTTCTTGTCATCCTGAACCGGATGCTTGGAAAGTAGAATACATTTGCTATTACCTGGGAAAATAATTGACATTTATATTTTCCCACACCGTTAGCATTATCAGCCCAGTAGTGAGAAAAATCGGCTTGGAAGGGACACATGCGATACTGGTGGTGCCCGATTGGGACACGCAACCTTGGCTGCCAGCAGTTTCACAACTGGCAAAAGATCATATACGATTCCCAAGAAAACTCGGGAATCTGACGCACCACGGACCACTAGTGGTTCACGGCGACGTGTCAACGACGCCCCTATTGGCATTCCTTTTCTAAGGAAGCAGCTACAGCAATTTGGATTGGACAGAATTACTGAGGATAGGATAGTATCTGATGCCTGGAGGCCAGGAACTGTCAAAATGTACACATCCTATTTAAAGAAATGGGGTGTACATTGTTTGTTAATAAAAGTTAAGCCAACAAATCCAGCAATTTCACAAGTAGCTCGTTTTCTTCGTTCTCTAGAGGATGAAGGACTATCCTTTGGGTCGATCAATGCGGCAAGATGTGCGTTATCAATCATATTACCCAGAATTGATGGCGAAACAGTTGGAAAACATTATGTCCTTTGTTATCTACTTCGGTCAATTTATCAAAGGAATCCTCCAAAACCAAAGTATAGTCGGTTTTGGGATGTTTCTATAGTATTTAAGTTGTTTCAGGCTTGGCCTCACAACTCATGGTTAGATATAGAACAATTAGGTTTTAAGGTCGCGGTCCTGTTATTATTAGTAACGGGACACAGAGGACAGACGATTGTTGCTTTATCTTTAACTGGATTATAAATAGACAAGAAACAAGCTACCTTTGATTTAGCACAATTGCTCAAATCGAACACGTTAGGTGACCCTTTATCTACGGTTCACTTAGACTGCTTTCCGAATGATCGGAAATTATGGTTGTGTCATCCATACGGGCTTATATATCTAAGAGCTAAGAATTACGGATGCATCACAACAAGCTATTAGTGAGCTTATAACAGCGACATAAAGGCAATTTCACGAGACACCTGCCAGATGACAATTACGTGTTGAAATTTGGCTTGAGTGGATACGGGCAAAATACTGCTTCTCACTCAAACTAGAGGTGCCAAGGTCTCCAAGGCATTTTTTTTGTCGTTGCCAGTATTTTCTGTGAGTAAATGATTTTGGTTCCCGCATTGAAACTGGAAGACGGCTAAGGTGTTTGCAAAACATTACCAACAAATGAACTAGAAAAAGCCTACCAGGCCAATGCAAAACCGCCTTTTCTCGCCAACTAAACAAGAATAGGTATAGGACAAAAACGTTTATGTTATAATAAGAATGAATGATATTAAGGATAAACATGAATTATGTAAAAGTCTCCCTAGCCTGAGGCTAGCCTGAGGCTGTATACCGAGGTAAAATAGTATAGTTATACGAGTCTTACCTGGGTATAGATGATGGATAACTGTTGTTTTCCCGAGGTATAAGCCTCGGGTAGACGTGGGCTAGGGCCCACCCACCACGCCCTACCACGTCTATTCCGTTGGTGTACCATTACGGGAAAATCATAGTATCCATTGTATTGAAAGATCATTTTTTATCCTGAATAAGTAGGTTAAAATTGCTGGTACCTCACATGCTTCCTTCTCCCTAGCCCACGTCTACCCAAGGCTTATACCTCGGGAAAACAACAGTTATCCATCATCTATACCCAGGTAAGATTCGTATAACTATACTATATATATTCACATGTATACTCACGCAGGTTTGTGCAGACCACTACAATATATATATATATATATATATAATATATATAAATATATATATATATAAAAAAATAAACACACATGATATATAATCACGCAGGTTCGTGCAGACCACTACAAATATATATATATATATATATATATATATATATATATAATAACACGCACATGATATATCCTCACGCAGGTTCGTGCAGACCACTACAAAAATAAATAAAATATATATATATAATACACACACACATGATATATCCTACGCAGGTTCGTGCAGACCACTACATACATATGACGTGATTTAGCTGAACATGTTACATTAGGCCCCACATTTTGCGGGGGTGGTGAGGCGGGATTGACAACTTCAAATTGCAGATCTGTTGTTGGGATTGGCCGGGCAACTATTCGTTTGTCACGTGATGTGTGAAACACCGAGGGAAAGGGGGGGGGGGGATCACAATCTCTACAAATAACAGCACAAACACGTAGGGCACCTGCCTCCCACACCCCAGACCTCACACACACGATCACACACACACATACAAACACACACAGACAAAGACACACAGACATCCATTGTATCCCAGACTTGTCCCTTTAGTTATAGCGGTGAAGACCCTGTCACACTACGCCGTATAGCCTCAGTGTATGCCGACATATGTGATTTTGCGCCAACACGTTGATTTATGCTGAGATATGTTACGGTGTGGCGTACTCAGACGTGTCCCGTGCTCAGCCGTGTCCATTGCTTCTGCGCATGCGTCAGAATCTAATAAGCATGCCCGTAATCGATTAACACTACCCGGGCGACTCGGGTCATCCGAGGCGTCAGAAGTTCAAATAGAACATGGCGAGTGGAGTCGACAAATACACGTGCCATGTGCAAAAAAAAAGAATAACTTAGTTTAATGAAATGGAACTATAGCTAAACTAGGCCATCATAAAATACTTTAAATCCTATTTTGCTGTAGTTTTATCGGTTATTAAAAAAAAAAGAAAAAGAAATGTCCACCCGAGCACGGAGAAGCGTATTCGATTATTCGACCCGAGTTTGTAGGATGTGCGCATGCCCCAATAAGTGGCTCGGGTGACCTGAGTTGATACAAAATCCGCCCATGCGAAGAAGCAACTGGACACGGCTGAGCACGGAACACGGCTGAAACCGCCACAACGGGTACGTTTGGCATAAGTAGTTTTCATTAAGAGCATGCTGTTAAACACTGTCATATGGCTTCACACGCCAATGCGCCAACAACTTTAAATGTATTTCATATGTTCGGCATACACTGATGCAATACACCGTAGTGTGGCAGGGCCATTAGGAACGCACTGGCATATACGAACTTCTTAGTCTTACACACCCAACCAGACTGGATGGCCGAAAGAGTTCAGTGTCCGTCTCCCGTGGACATAACCCAATGACTTAAAAATTAATACTTGTCGCTTCCTATCCAGGCCCTCAGCATTAATAGGATAGGGCAAGGACTGGTTGGCTCAGTCTCAGGTTAAATTGACTGAGTCACTGTAAGTGGGATATCCGGTCATGGTGCTGCTGGCCTGGTCTCCCAGTGAGGCAGCACTATAAAGTTACCATGATTTCGCACTCTCACTAGTCAGGACCTGTTCTGATATGAGCTTTGCTGTTGCCACGAGGTAACACTCCATCGACCAACCAACAATCTTAGTCACCCCCCCCCCATACACACAGTTATTGCCCTCAATAATAAACGGCCATGATGAAGCATTGGTGGTCCAGTATTTGTGAAAAGTTACTAAGCATTTGCATTGGTGGGAAGATATGTGTTGGCAGGTACAGTCAACCCTCTCCAAATCGACCGACCTTGGGACCGACTTTAAGTGGTCCATTTACTGAGGTGGTTGGTTTAGGGAGTTAGAATATGGTTACAATGGTATTGTTGGGACCCAATTAAAGCAATCGATATAGGGGAGTGGTCGATCTGTGGAGGTGGTCGGTTAAAGAGGTTTCACTGTATTTTACTTTAAGATTGCGGCTGTTAAAACTTGCAAAATGCTTTGTAGGTTCTCCCAATTTATTTGATAAATATGATAACTTTATAGTGTTGCCCAATTGGGAGACCAGACTGGATGCACAATGACCTAATTCCCCACTCGGTCACATTATTCTGATATGGAACTAACCAGTCATTGCCCTATCCTAGTTATCCCGAGCGCCAGGCCAGGTAGCGGCAAGTATAAATGTTCTAAGGCACTGTTTTGACTCGACCGGCAATCAAACTCCGGAAGCCTCCTTGCACTCTACCGATTCAGCCACTGCGCCCGCTAGTCGGAGCACCAGGGCTTCTTCAGGCACCAGCTAACACCCAATTCAGAGGAGGCTTGCTGGCGAGGTGCGGGACCGGGACGTAGCTCAGGCGGTAGAGTGTCCACCTCTGAAGGTGTCGGTCATCTGATCGATCATGCTCAGTGGACCCATTTGTAGCTTTGGTTATTTTCAGTTCCAACCAGTGGTCCACAACTGGTTCATCAAAGGCTGTGGTATGTGCTGTCTTGTCTGTCGGAAAGTACATATATAAAAGACCCCTTGCTGCTCATGCGTTTTATATCCTGGCAACATCTAAGGTCATATCAGGACGGGTAACAATTGTGACAGTGCACACTCATGGTGACTTTATAGTGCTGGCTCACTGGGAGACCAGGCTGCCAGCACCATGACCTGGTATCCCACTCAGTATCATTATCCTGACACTAAGCCAACCAGTCCTTGCCCTATCCTAATAATGCTGAGCGCCAGGCTTGGTAGCAGTTAGTATCAATTTGTAAGTCATAGGTTTGACTCGACTAGGGTTCGAACCTGTGGGTTTGTTGTTGCTCCTAATATTGTAACATAAAGCTAACACCTTTGTTTTGTTTCTGTGACTTCTCTTGTAGTAAAGAAAAATGCATTTTTAGTGCTAGTTGTTAATATTCGAATATAAAATAACACTTTGCTGCTGGTGCTTGTAATATTATAGCCTATATAACAAGCTTTACAACAACAAAACATCTCTCACACATAATTTACATCATGCTCATCTCTTGCCATAAGGTACATCAGTTTCATCTCTCTCACATAGTGTACATCACCTTCATCTCTCACACATAGCGCATGCCTTGCACATATCTCACACATCTGATACATCATACGCATCTCACACATCTCATTCGTAATGCACATCTTTCACACATGATCCCGCCAAATGATCCACATGATCTCTCCACCAGCGTCCTGATCCTGCCCTCACCATGTATTCTTACCAGTGTGCACCTAACCCTGCTTAGCGCAGTATCAGGATAATGTGAGGGGGATCTTGGGGCATGGTGCTGGCGCTCTGATCTTCCAATGGAGCAGCACTATGAAGTCGCCATGAGTGTGCATTGTCACATGTCGGTACTTATCCTGATATGACCATAACTGTTGCCAGGACGTACAACTGCAACAACCAACTAAGTTATAAATTCGCCATGACTGTGTCCTGTCACAAGTCGGTGTAGGTCTCGATATGGGCATAACTATTGCTAGTACGTAAAACCCCAACAAACAAACACGCTGCTCCTTCCCGTAGCTCATCCCGTCCGTCTTCCTCATCTGATAACAACAAGTTAATTCAATCTGTCCCGTCACCTGCGCAGACCATATATGTTGCTAGGACGTAAAACCCCAACCAACCAAATGTTCTCTGCGGCAGAGTGGTTAGATTGTCTGACTTTTTTCTAGGTCGGACTCCTAATCTGAAGGTTGGTGGTTCGATTCCCCGTGCCCCCCACTGTAATAAGTAGCAAGACACAAAACGACTACACACGGCGAAGGCTAGTTCCAACTGGTTTATTTCTCGTCATCTTCTGACGTCATCCATGACGTCATGTCACGTGGGGGGGTATTCCCAATCGCCACGCGTATACATATATTACACCCACCTCTGCCACTTTGGATTTCCACCACTGTGTATAAATTACAGCATCATCAAAGGCCGGTTGCTCTCATACCATGTCTATGTGGTGTGGGAGGTTAAAAATCCCTTGGGTCAGTAAAAGTGTAGGCTCGGGCTTTCTATTGACAAACTGTCAAATGGTGAAAACAAGTCTAATCAGACTTATCCATGATAGGCAGTATAAATCGTCAAGAAAAAAAACTAACAAAGACCCTGCTCCTTCAGCAAGCTCCTTCCTTCAGTTCTCCTCATCTAATAACAACAAGTTAATTCAATCTGTCGCATAACCTGTGCAGACAATATATGTTGCTAGGATGTAAAACCCCAACAAAGAATCAAACTTCCTGCTCCTGCCCCTAGCTCATATCCTCCGTCATCCTCATCTTATAACAACAAGTTAATTCAATATGTCACGTCACCTGCGCGGTACCCGTCCTGATATGATCATATATGTTGCTAGGACGTAAAACCCCAACACACAAACCTCCTGCTCCTTCGCCCAGCTCATCCCCTCTGTCTTCCTCATCTTATAACAAGTTAATTCAATATGTCACGTCACCTGCGCGGTACCCGTCCTGATATGATAATAGATGTTGCTAGGACGTAAAACCCCAACAAACAAACATCCTGCTCCTTGGCGCAGCTCATCCCCTCCGTCTTCCTCATCTTATAACAACAAGTTAATTCAATCTGTCGCGTCACCTGCGCAGTCTCAGGTGCCAGTCGCCTTGGTGCGCATGCCCCCACGCCTCACCGCCTTCAGCCCCTACGTCCCCACTATTCACCGCCACCCACCTCCGGTACCCCAGGTCCCCTACCCAATCACCTCTCTACTGCCTCCCTCCCCAACACACTCAGCCACCTGCGGCACCCGCCTCCACACACACACTAATGGCCCACCTTCCCACACACACACAAATGTATCGCCTTCTCACACACTCACTAATGTCCCTCCTTCTCACACACACAAATGTCCCACCTTCCCACACACACACAATAATGTCCCACCTTCTCACACGCTCACTAATGTCCCACCTTCTCACACACACAAATGTCCCACCTTCCTTCTCACACACACACAAATGTCCCACCTTCCCACACACACTAATGCCCCACCTTCTCACGCACTCACTAATGTCCCACCTTCTCACATACATTAATGTCCCACCTTCTCGCATACACTAATGCCCCACCTTCTCACACACTCACTAATGTCCCACCTTCTCACATGCATTAATGTCCGACCTTCTCGCATACACTAATGCCCCACCTTCTCACACACTCACTAATGCCCCACCTTCTCACATACATTAATGTCCGACATTCTCGCATACACTAATGCCCCACCTTCTCACACACTCACTAATGTCCCACCTTCTCACATACATTAATGTCCGACCTTCTCACATACACTAATGCCCCACCTTCTCACACACTTACTAATGTCCCACCTTCTCACATACATTAATGTCCGACCTTCTCGCATACACTAATGCCCCACCTTCTCACACACTCACTAATGTCCCACCTTCTCACATAAATTAATGTCCGACCTTTTCGCATACACTAATGTCCCACCTTCTCACACACTTACTAATGTCCCACCTTCTCACATACATTAATGTCCGACCTTCTCGCATACACTAATGCCCCGCCTTCTCACACACTCACTAATGTCCCACCTTCTCACATACACTAATGGTCCACCTTCCCACACTCACTAGTGTCCCACCTTCACACACTCACTAATCTCCCACGTTCCCACACTGAATAATGTCCCACCTTCTCACACACTCCTTAATGTCCCACCTTCTTACACACTCACTAACACCCCACCTTCTCACACACACACTAATGTCCCACCTTCTCACACCCTTACCAATGTCTCACCTTCTCACACACACTAACATCCCACCTTCTCACACACTCACTCATGTTCCCCCTTCCCATACACACTAATGTCCCACCTTCTCACACACTCAGTGATGTCCCACCTTCTCACACACTCACTAATGTCCCACCTTCTCACACACTCACTAATGTCCCACCTTCTCACACACTCACTAATGTCCCAATTTCTCACATACACTAATGTCCCTCCATCCCACACACACTAATGTCCCACCTTTTCACACACACTAACATCCCACCTTCTCACACACACACACATATCCCACCTTCCCACACACTACTTCCCACCTTCTCACATACCCTGATGTCCCACCTTCCCACACATGCTAACCTCCCACCTTCTCACACACTCATTACTGTCCCACTTTCTCACACACTCACTGATGTTTCACTAACCAAACCCTAAATCATAAGTATAATCAGGTACAACTAATACACACTTTAATGTTCATGTCTTCCTCTATGCGCACAGGTAAAAGTAATGGAGGTATGCATGACTATCTATCAAAAGGGGTCATGTGTGCTGTATGCACCAGCACATACACCCTGAATCCATCAATCACTAAGCCAAAATAAAATCAAAACAAAATCAAAAACTCGCGAAATCAAGCAACCACTATCCTAAAAATATTATTTAAAGTAAAATAAATATGGTAGAAGAGATTGAATGCAAACTGGGAAGGGGCACACACTTCGCCCACCTAAACTGCCAGAGTGCATCCAATAAAATAGACATAATAAAAATGCATCTAAAAAAAGACAATCTAGATGTACTAACGTTATCAGAGACATGGTTCACTGACAAACACCAAGACAACACCCTCAATATAGACGGATATAGGCTTGTACGTAATGACAGACAGCACATTAATGCAATGAACCAAACAAAGAAAGGTGGAGGGGTTGCCATTTACTGCAAAGCCACCAAAAACCTAGACACTGAAAAGCTAAAACCAACAAATCTCTCAAATGAGCATATAGAGCTACTATGGTGCCTAATAAAAAATGAAAAGCAAGCAAATGTAGCCATAGCGAGCCTCTATAGGCCACCGTCAGGTGAAATTGAAGTATTCCTTGAAGAACTAGAAAAGAGCATAAACACTGTAAAAAAATCAACAAATGCAGAAATCTTTGTGCTAGGGGACTTCAATGTGAATTACAGCAGCAATGACAAAAATAAACTAATGCTGCAAACCACCATCAAGATCTTAGGCCTGCAGCAGCTCATCACTGAAAACACAAGGCTAAGCAACAATAGCTCAACAATAGACCTAATATTAACCAACTCAAACCATGCCACAAAATGGGGCACTAGAAGCTGGGGTATAAGCGACCACGAACTAGTATATGTAACCAGGAAAAAGCTTAAAAGCACAAATCACTATGAATACAAAATGGGCAGGTCCTTAAAAAACTACTCAGAAGATACATTAAAAAATCATCTGCACCAAAACATAAACAACATCACACAAAACAGAGATGATGTTGATATCTATTGGGACAACATCATCACAGAAATAAGAAAATCAATTGATGAGATGTGTCCCATGAAGAAAATAAAAGTACAAAAAAACCAAGACCCTTGGGTAGACAAAGACCTGCTAACACTCATCACAACCAAAAGTAAACTGGGTGATAAAGCAAAACGCACAGAAACAATAGAAGACAAACTGGCCTACCGCATCGCCAGAAACAACTGTCTCAAAGCTGTGAGAACAGCAAAAAAGAAATACATAATAAAGCAGGACAAAGACTGGGGAAGCAACACAAACAAATTCTGGAAAAATGTAAACCTATTATTCCCAAAAAATAACAAAGAAGAGCATACAAACTTCCAAGATAACGAAGGGGCAATGCTCACAGACAAAGATGCAGCAAACAAACTGAACAGACACTTTGCCACAATAGGGCAAAAGCTGTCAGAAAAATTCAAAAAAAGATGGGAAAACAGATCAGGAACTGTGGAGAACGAAATCCCCACCTGCAAAACAGATATGATAGAAGTAAAAAAATTAATAAATGACATAGACACGAATAAACCAAGTGGAATAGATGAAATACCAACCAAAATACTGAAAGAGGCACTCCAAGCCATCCCGGCCACCATAGTAGACCTATTCAACATCTCCTTTGAGCAGGGGCGTTTTATCTCAGCCTGGAAAATGGCAACCATCACCCCCATTCACAAGGGTGGAGACAAACAAAACATGGGAAACTACAGGCCAATATCAATTCTTCAAACCCCAGGCAAGCTCATTGAAAAAGTGTTACATAGACACATCAATGAACACCTGGAAAAAAATGATATACTAAACGAAAGACAAGGGGGCTTCAGGAAACTGCACTCCACATCAAAAACAATAGCTAACCTAACAAATGACATAATGGCATCAATGAACCAAAAACAATTAGTTGGAGCCGCCTTCATTGACTTCAGCAAAGCATTTGACACAGTAGACCACAAAATACTACTGGAAAAACTAAAAACCATGGGCATAAAATCCAACACTATGGATTGGATAAGATGCTACCTGAACAACAGGCAACAGAAAACAAAAATAAACAATACACTATCAGACAACCAACCTGTCACATGTGGTGTACCCCAAGGGTCAGTGTTAGGGCCACTACTCTTTATAATCTATATAAACGACCTTGAAAAATGGTTGCAAACTGAATGCCTCCAACTATATGCAGATGACACAGTCATATACGCAAATGGCACCACAGAGGAGGAGGTAATAACTAAACTAAATAAACTCCTACTAAAACTAGATGAGTGGTGTGAGTCCAACAAAATAACCATCAACACAAGCAAATCAAAAACAGTACTCTTCTCGCATAAACAAATGCCAGAAAGAAAACTACACTGTAAGTTAGGAAACCAAACACTAGAAAATGTAGACCATTACAAATACCTAGGCCTTGAGTTGGACAGCCAACTAAACTACAACCTATGTATAAATAAAATTATACAAAAAGTAAACCACAAACTGTGGCTATTTGCAAAGCTAAGAGACTACATGACACAAGAAATGTCAATAAAAATCTTCAAGGGCATGGTGCTCCCCTATTTTGACTATGGAGATGTAAACTACATGGGTGCGAGAAAAGAACTACTAAAAAAACTGCAAACACTGCAGAACAGAGCCCTAAAAATCTGTCTAAGAGTAGACAAGCTGCACCCAACCTATGACATACACAAAAGAACCAAAGTGAAACTACTAGAAAATAGGAGAATAATTCATTTGAAAACATTAGCATATAGCTATAGTCAAAACAGTAAACTTCTAACAAAACCACAAAGGGCTACTAGAGCAAATAATGCACCACTACTAAAGCAGACCAGAAGCCGAATAAAAGCTCATGAGAGAAGCACGCTGGAAATGGCTGCCAAGTTGTGGAATGCCCAAACGGTAAAGGAACGACAAATTCCTGACCTAAAAACTTACAAAAAATATCTGTGCAAAATAAGGCTAGGAAACCCCCAGTAAGCTGCACTGCAAAGGGGCATGTGATATGTCACGGCCCACCAGCGGGATGCCCAATGGAAGGTAACCATGCCAAAAGTAGCCAGATAACACACCACACAGCTACGTACAAGCCTATGATATGTAAATAGGAGTAGGCTAGTCTAGTAATAAGAGTAGAAAAATAAAAACATATATACCAAGAAAATCCAAAAAAACTAACATAGGCTACTAACCATACCAACCAATTATCTATCTGCTACTGAAATGCAGGCAATCAAATACCTTATCAGCAGCCACTGTGTGGTAAGATAACACCAACACTACAACTGGCCAGCATTGAAAACAAGCCTGGGTACCCGGGCTTATATGCTATGGACAGTATAAATACAGCCTCAATAAAAAAAACAAAAAAACAATGATGTCCCATCTTCCTTCCACTACAAACACCGCCCCCCCCCCCCACACACTGTTGCCACCTCTCACCAATATCTCCCACTCGACCTCCTTTTACTTTTACAACATGTTTGACAGTTTTTGTTTGATATACATTACTTGATTAATCAGGGGAAATTTCACCTGCAAGCAATAGGTCTTCCTCATTCCACTCTTCACTGCCCTATCCTAGTAATACCTGATGCCAGGACAGGTAGCTACAAATATAAATGTTTAAATCATTGCTTTCACTCGCCTAGTGGTCGGGTCCTGCTACCTACCAAAACGGGAGGCGGACGCTCAGCCCATTCCGCCGTCCCTCTTTGGTCGGCATATAAATACAAATTCCCCAATTACCACCCACCTGCTGTCCCCTCCCTTCCCCAGGGCCTTGCCCTCCCTCATCCACCCTCCTCTATCACACAAATGTCGGCAATTCTCGGCCATATCCTCCACTTCTTCCTACATCTAACACATATAAACACACATTTCCCAACACTCACCCACCTGCTCTCCCCAACCTCCTCCCTGCCCCCCCGCACCGCCCTCCCCCCTACACACGCCCCTCCATACTAATATCCTACTAACTCCCGCTATCCAGAGCATGTTTGGCGTGTGGGTGGTAGGGGGTGGGAGGGTGCGGCTAGAAGATGCGTTATCTTCCATTGTGTTGCAAACGAAATTCACACCCTGAAATTAAAAAGACAGAAATAAACAAAATGGACGAAGTAGACAACACACAAAATACCCAACATACACATAATGCACAAAATAGACAACATAGACAACATACATAACATACACAAAATACACAGCACACACAACATATACAACACACACAACACACACACAATATATATGACAGCAATTGGTCAAAATCCCATTCTGAAATGACCGTCGATATTGCTAAGACTTGAAAATGAAACAAACAGAAAAGGCAACGGGTAATTGCGGAGAGAGAAATGCAGTTGGAGGCATGGGCGATAATACAGTCACAACAAGGGGAGTGAAATGCTCTCCAATGATAGTCTCTGCTGACTGATGAGCTAACATAGTGCTTGGAGAGTACTGACTGGATAAGACCTGACTTCTAGGAATTTGCTGTGATTCCCTGACCGTGCTAAACCTATGGGGAGACAGTGCTAAACCTACATTTTCGTTGAAATGTCATGCTATTGGCCAGTGTAAGACAATAATTACTAGGATAAGGATACTCTATAAATAATTGAAACAACATTCTCCTGTCAGTGATCTCGGATTATTTACATATTCCTAGCCACAAATCTCCAGTTTGTTGCCTCATAGCACTTTCATCCCTAATTAGATAAGACTCCCCCTCCCACCCCCCCACCCCCACTCCCTAATCCACATCAGCCTCCCCGCCCCTTCCCTCCCCTCCCTCCCCTCCCCTCCCCTCTCCTCCCCGCCCCCCTCCGCCCCTCTCCGCACCGCCCCTTCCCTCACCACCTCTCCCCTCCCCAGACACACCCATTCCGTCCCCCCTCACCTCCCCATCCCTTCAGACCCCTTCCCTTCCCTCCCAACCTCTCCCCATCTCTTCCCTCCCCACCCTGCCCCTGTCCTCACTGCCCTCCCCACATCTCCTTTCCTCTCTCCTCCTCTTCCCTCTCCTCCCCTCTCTTCCCCTCTCTTCCGCACCTCTCTCCTCCCGTCCTCTTCCCTCCCCAACACACCTCCCCTCCAACCCACCCCACCCCACACTTCAACCCACATCACCCCACCCCCCCCACCTCAACCCCCCCATCCGCCCCCACCACCCCGCCCCCCCCGCCCCTGTGTACACGAATTAAGCTCGTGCATTACGGGCAGAATAAGATTAAGGGGTGTGGGGGCGCGCGGTCCTCCCGAACACCCTGGAGCAGGAGGTCACGTGGTCGACCTCGCCCGTTAATCATTGTCATGGTGACAGGTTGGATCTCACCTCCTGGAGCTGGCTCGCTAGTAGTCGTTGGGGGTTTGGCGCTAGTCGGGGGTGGGCGGGGGTAGGGGGTGGCTAGAAGACGGGTTATCTTCCTTTGTGTTGCAAACAAAATTCACACCCTGAAATTAATAATGGTAGAAATAAATAAAATGGACAAAGTAGACAACGCACACAAAATACCCAACATACACATAATACACAAAATACACAACATAGATATCCTGCTATTGTTACTATTTTGACTGTTCAATATTTATTTCTCCTGTAAGCTTCCTTTTGAGATGTACTATGCTGTTTGGGTTACCGGACGTTGGTTTGGAGGTTGGTGGGCAGGAAGTATGCTATCAAGCATCTGCCCGCTGCTATGGCAATAACATTTCAAAGCTATCGGACCAGACGGGATGGCCAAATGAGTTGAGCGTCCATCTCCAGTTTAGGTATATCATGTGATTTAAACCTACAGGTTCAAACCCTAGTCGAATTCAACCAATGACTTATAAATTGATACTTGTCACTTCCTAGCCTGGCGCTATGCATTATTAGAATAGGGCAAGGACCCTGTTGGCTCAAGGTCAGGATAATGTGACTGAATGGGATATCAGGTCATGGTGCCGGTGGCCTGATTTCCCAGTGGGACATCACTGTCAGTTGGCATAAGTGCACACTGTCACAAGTCGGTACCCATCCTGATATGACCATAGGTGTTTTCAGGAAGTATAGCTCCAACAACCAACCAATCAACCAACCAACCAATCAAAACCATCGGAATTCATTAATCTATTTCTGGAGACTACCGATACAAGCCTTTGATTCGGAAGACCAATACCTGTGAGCTAAATAAACCATGCACACCTCCCCGGCCCACACAAAGCCAACAACAAAAACAACAAAACGGCCCACACAAATCCAACAACAACAACAACAACAACAAAACGGCCCACACAAAGCCAACAGCAACAAAACGGCCCACACAAAGCCAACAACAACAAAAACTACAAAACGGCCCACACAAAACCAACAACAACACAAACAGCAGAACGGCCCACACACAGCCAACAACACAAACAACAAAACAACCCACACAAATCCAACAACAGCAAAACGGCCCACAGAAAGCCAACAACAACAACAACAACAAAACGTCCCACGCAAAGCCAACAACACAAAAAACAACAAAACTACCCTGAAACACAAACAAAAACAACAATCGGAAAAGCACCAAATTATAAACCATTTGAAAATAATGTCCTATAAATAGTGAAAGCGTTTCATAGTGTGTCAAATGGCTTACGTTATGCAAATGACTCATCGATTATGACTAATTGCTCTTTATGCTGTTTCCTGAATTGATAGCTGTCCATATTACTCTTAAGACTTTGTAGTTAGTTATATGATGCTACTGTATACAATGGAGGGAGGGGAGTGTGGTTGTTGTTGTTGTTTATCATCCTAGCAACATCCTATCAGGAGACGCGGTGTCAGGATAATGGGACTGAGTGGGATATCAGGTCATGGTACTGGCGGCCTGGTCTCCCAATCCCAGTGGGGCAGCACCATAAAGTCGCCGTGAGCGCACACTGTCACAAGTCGGTACCCGTTATTATATGACCTTAGATGTTATCAGGACGTAAAACCCCAACAACCGACCAACCAATCCTATCAGGAGGGATACCGATATGACGACCTAATATTGTCAAGCCCGGTGTAAAGATTTCAAATTCCCCCCATATTCAAGTTCCCCCCCAGGAACTTGAAAACGTTTTCAAATTCCCTCCCTCATTTTAACTTTCCCTCCCCCCCATTTTTGGGGAATTTTCTTTATTTTTGTAATTTTTTTGTTATTTTTGATTATTTTTCATGACAAATATGATAATATACAGAGAATAGCATAATGGAAATTATTACTAGTACAATAAAATATATTTAACCACAAATTACACAAAAAGTCTCCTAGATGGTTAAGAACAAAATATTATAGGTCTGAAATTTAAAAGTTTTTTAAAGTATTTTTAGCTATTTTAAATTCCCGGAGGAGGGAATTTGAAAATAGGGGTGGGGGGAATCTGAAAACTGTTTTTAAGTTCCCCCCCAGGAATCTGAAAACGTTTTAAAGTTCCCCGGAGGGAAGTTGAAAACGTTTTCAGATTCCCAGGGGGGAACTTGGGAAGGGGGGAAGTTGAAATCGTTACACCGGCCTGTCGGCACAAGATCCAATATCTCACTCAGTTACATTATCCTTACACTGAGCAAGCCAATCATTGCACTCCCTTAGTAATGCGAGGCGAGCGCTACACTAGGTTACAACAAGTTTAAATTTAATAAGTTATTGGTTTAACGCGGCCTGTATTCGAGCCCACGACTTTCCAGGAGTGAAGCAGACGCACTTATTGATTCGGCCATGCGTGGAGGGACTGAAAGGCAGGAGAACAGGTTCTAAAGTCATCTTCCTCCTCCTCAGAGCCTCCTAAAGGTAGCAGCTTGGTTTTTGGTTTGGTACATCCGGGCAACATCTAAGTACCTGTCCACGGTGGAAAACAAGCACCCTCACAGGAGCTTATACGTTATGGGCAGAATAAAAAAACTTGTCATAACAAAATAAATAAAAAAAGTTCATATCTGAACGGGTACTGCTTTGTGACAGTTCACACTCATGGTAACTTTACAGTGCTGTCTCATCAGGATACCAGACCACTGATTTGACACTCAGTGACATTATCATGACACTGAGCTAGCCAGTCCTTGAGCTATTCTATTATATGATGATCACCAGGCTATGTCGCGACAAGTAGCACTTTTGTAAATCATTGGTTTGACTGGGATAGGATTCGAACGCGTGATCTTCCACACGGGCAGGCTGTGCTCTAACCAATTTGGCCAATGCGTCCACTCCTAACGATAGCAAATAGGACGGGATAAATTAGTCGGTAGAGCGCCGTAATCCCACATGGAAAGTAATGTGTTCGGTCCTCGGAATTCCCTAGGTTGAGACATCCCACACATTTACTAAATTGAGAGTTGTGCTACCTGGCCTGGTGCTCGGCATAGCTAAGAGTAATACTAATGTATAGTCAGGATTGTGGGTGCAATGTCGGTATAATATCATTGAGTGTGATAGTCAATGGGTCATGCTGCAGGTGACACGGTATCCTAATCGGGCAGCGCTATGACGTCCGCCTGAGTGCACCCTGTAGCAAATCGGTGCACATCCTGATGTGGAATGAAATGTTGTTAGGTTGAAAAAGCTCAATTAATCACTGACATAGGAATGGTAGGAATATGAATCCCCCCCTAAGGCTTGTCTGTCTAACCTTAGTGCCAATTGCCTACAGGCATCGTAGGGATGAGAATGGTGAAATATAGCAGTGTTTTTTGTTGCTGCTATTGTTCTTTCTGACGTAGCCATTTTGTAGCCAGGACGTGCACCGACTTGTGACAGCGCGCACTCATGGCAACTTTATAGTGCTGCCCCACTGGGAAATCAGGCCGCCGGCACCATGACTCCTGCTCGCCACCCTACTCCCCCCTCCCTCCCCCCCCCCCCGCACACACCACTGCCCCCACACACTCACTTCCCCAGTCTGGCTCGCCACCCTGCTCCCCCCTCCCCCGCACACACACTACTACTAACGCTTATCTAAACTAGGGTGGTGCAAGAGGTGGTGGGTTCTCGGATGACCCTATAACCACATGAAAGTTTGGTTTAACCGTACCTCTGAAGTGGCCTGGGGTCCGACAATTTTGTTTGGATTCACCGATAATTTGGATTAACCGACAGGTTTAACCAACTTCTTTATATGATAAATGGTAGTATTTTGCCGGGCCGCCGAAAAAGTTTGGATTAACCGATCGCTTGGTTTAACCGAGCTTTGTTTAACAGGGTTATTTATACTGTATACATTTACAATTTTCATGAAACTTAATTAAAGTTGATGAAGAAAATGAAAATGAAAGAAGCACAATGCTTACGACATATATATACATTCCCCTGTTGCAAAACCTATTTGGTGTATGCTGGGCTTACACATTTATCCAGGTACCTCAATGGGCAATTCTGTGTAGGTAGACATGCAATGGTAGAC
Source organism: Branchipolynoe longqiensis (assembly GCA_030323885.1). Lineage (NCBI taxonomy): Eukaryota > Metazoa > Annelida > Polychaeta > Phyllodocida > Polynoidae > Branchipolynoe > Branchipolynoe longqiensis. The sequence continues at coordinate 40,921,822 of CM059199.1, read as the reverse complement.
ACTGTGGGGCATTGTTTTACCACCTCAGGTTTAACACATGAAAGAAGCAACAGCGAACTAAATGTATGAGGGTTGTGGAAGCAGCAATCTATCTGTCATAGGGGCATGTGTGAGTGTGTGAAAGAAGTACGCTAAAAGACTCCCCACATTCTGACCACTGAAGCCTCATTGGCAATATGTTCCTAGATTTCCTCTATTTGTGCGGTGGGGGAATCTCCTGATTTATGTTTTTCTACAATATTTATTGTTAAAAGCGGAACGAAGAAACAATCTCATCCGAGCTTTGTTATCTATCTATATACTTATCAGCAAATTCCATAGTTCCTAGATATCCTACTTTTGTTGTTGTTGGGGCGGGGTGGGGGGGTATCAGATTTGTGTTTGTTTCTAAAATATTTATGACATAAAAGTGCAACAGAGAAACAATCTCATTCTATCTATTTTTTCATGTATCGCTTATCACCAAATTCAAGAAAGTTGGTTGGTTGGTTGGTTGTTGGATGTTTATACCCTGGCAACATATAAGGTCATGTCAGGACACGTACCGACTTGTGACAGTGCACACTCATGGTGACTTTATAGTGCTGGCTCACTTGGACACCAGGCCGCCAGCACCATGACCTGGTATCTCTCTCAGTATCATTATCCTGACACTGAGCCAACCAGTCCTTGCCCTATCCTAATAATGCTGTGCGCCAGGCTTGGTAGCAGTTAGTATCAATTTGTAAGTCATAGGTTTGACTCGACTAGAGTTCGAACCTGTGGGTTTGTTGTTGCTCCTAATATTGTAACATAAAGCTCACACCTTTGTTTTGTTTATGTGACTTCTCTTGTAGTAAAGAAAAATGCATTGTTAGTGCTAGTTGTTAATATTCGAATATAAAATTACACTTTGCTGCTGGTGCTTGTAATATTATAGCGTAAACATATCTTCATCCTACCGCTGCTAATCATGTAAGATGAAGCACACAGTTAGTTGTATATGTGGGTAATATTATAAGATACAACACACTTC